>CM062294.1:539618765-540248556 GCA_031216915.1 Pictodentalium vernedei
CGAATTCGAACTCAGTGCATTTCAGGCAAATTTCTTAAAAAATCTTCTCCAGATCCAGCAGGCAGAATCATTTGATATTTGGTATGCAACATTGTGGGGTGGATCTGATTGAAGTTTGTTCAAATTGACTCCCTAGATTCATATTTGGGCTCACTATAGAAGCTTGAATTTGAACTTAGTGCATTTCAGGCAAATTTCTTCAAAAATCTTCTTCTCCAGATCCAGCAGGCAGAATCTTTTGATATTTGGTATGCAACATTGTGGGGTGGATCTGATTCAAGTTTGTTCAAATCGGCCCCCTGGATTCATATTTGGGCTCACTATAGAAGCCCAAATTCAAACTTAGTGCATTTCAGGCAAATTTCTTCAAAAATCTTCATCTCCAGATCCAGCAGGCAGAATCTTTTCATATTTGGTAAGCAACATTGTGGGGTAGATGTGATTCAAGTTTGTTCAAATCGGCTCCCTAGATTCATATTTGGGCTCAATATAGAAGCTCAAATTTGAACTTAGTGCATTTCAGGCAAATTTCTTCAAAAATCTTCTTCTCCAGATCCAGCAGGCAGAATCTTTTGATATTTGGTATGCAACATTGTGGGGTGGATCTGATTCAAGTTTGTTCAAATCGGGCCCCCCTGGATTCATATTTGGGCTCACTATAGAAGCCCGAATTCGAACTTAGTGCATTCAGGAAAATTTCTTCAAAAATCTTCATCTCCAGATCCAGCAGACAGAATCTTTTCATATTTGGTAAGCAACATTGTGGGGTGGATCTGATTCAAGTTTGTTCAAATCGGCTCCCTGGGGTTATATTTGGGCTCAGTATAGGAGCCCAAATTTGAACTTAGTGCATTTCAGGCAAATTTCTTAAAAAATCTTCTTCTCCAGATCCAGCAGGCAGAATATTTTGATATTTGGTATGCAACATTGTGGGGTGGATCTGATGCAAATTTGTTCAAATCGGCTCCCCTAGATTCATATTTGGGCTCACTATAGAAGCTCGAATTCGAACTTAGTGCATTTCAGGCAAATTTCTTAAAAAAATCTTCTTCTCCAGATCCAGCAGGCAGAATCTTTTCATATTTGGTATGCAACATTGGGGGGTGGATCTGATTCAAGTTTGTTTCAAATCGGCTCCCTAGATTCATATTTGGGCTCACTATAGAAGCTTGAATTCATACTTTGTGCATTTCAGGCAAATTTCTTAAAAAATCTTCTTCTCCAGATCCAGCAGGCAGAATCTCTTCATATTTGGTAAGCAACATTGTGGGGTGGATTTGATTCAAGTTTGTTCAAATCCCCCCCCCCCCCCCCCCTCCCCCCGGGTTTATATTTGGGCTCAGAATAGGAGCCCAAATTTGAACTGAGTGCATTTCAGGCAAATTTCTTAAAAAATATTCTTTTCCAGATCCAGCAGGCAGAATCTTTTGATATTTGGTATGAAACATTGTGGGGGGTGGATCTGATTCAAATTTGTTCAAATCGGCTCCTAGATTCATATTTGGGTTCACTATAAAAGCTCGAATTCGAACTTAGTGCATTTCAGGCAAATTTCTTAAAAAAATCTTCTTCTCTAGATCCAGCAGGCAGAATCTTTTCATATTTGGTATGCAACATTCTGGGGTGGATGTGATTCAAGTTTGTTCAAATCGGCCCCCTGGATTCATATTTGGGCTCACTTATAGAAGCCCGAATTCGAACTTAGTGCATTTCAGGCAAATTTCTTAAAATTCTTCTCCAGATCCAGCAGGCAGAATCTTTTCATATTTGGTATGCAACATTGTGGGGTGGATCTAATTCAAGTTTGTTCAAATCGATCCCCTGGGTTTATATTTGTATAGGAGCCCAAATTTGAACTTAGTGCATTTCAGGCAAATTCTTTGAAAATCTTCTTCTCAAGATCCAGCAGGCAGAATATTTTGATATTTGGTATGCAACATTGTGGGGTGGATCTGATGCAAATTTGTTCAAATCGGCTCCCTAGATTCATATTTGGCTCACTATAGAAGCTCGAATTCGAACTTAGTGCATTTCAGGCAAATTTCTTAAAAAAATCTTCTTCTCCAGATCCAGCAGGCAGAATCTTTTCATATTTGGTATGCAACATTGGGGGGTGGATCTGATTCAAGTTTGTTCATAATCGGCTCCCTAGATTCATATTTGGGCTCACTATAGAAGCTTGAATTCATACTTTGTGCATTTCAGGCAAATTTCTTAAAAAATCTTCTTCTCCAGATCCAGCAGGCAGAATCTCTTCATATTTGGTAAGCAACATTGTGGGGTGGATTTGATTCAAGTTTGTTCAAATCCAACCCCCCCCCCCCCTCCCCCGGGTTTATATTTGGGCTCAGAATAGGAGCCCAAATTTGAACTGAGTGCATTTCAGGCAAATTTCTTAAAAAATATTCTTTTCCAGATCCAGCAGGCAGAATCTTTTGATATTTGGTATGAAACATTGTGGGGGTGGATCTGATTCAAATTTGTTCAAATCGGCTCCCTAGATTCATATTTGGGTTCACTATAAAAAGCTCGAATTCGAACTTAGTGCATTTCAGGCAAATTTCTTAAAAAATCTTCTTCTCTAGATCCAGCAGGCAGAATCTTTTCATATTTGGTATGCAACATTCTGGGGTGGATGTGATTCAAGTTTGTTCAAATCGGCCCCCTGGATTCATATTTGGGCTCACTATAGAAGCCCGAATTCGAACTTAGTGCATTTCAGGCAAATTTCTTAAAAATTCTTCTCCAGATCCAGCAGGCAGAATCTTTTCATATTTGGTATGCAACATTGTGGGGTGGATCTAATTCAAGTTTGTTCAAATCGATCCCCTGGGTTTATATTTGTATAGGAGCCCAAATTTGAACTTAGTGCATTTCAGGCAAATTTCTTTGAAAATCTTCTTCTCAAGATCCAGCAGGCAGAATCTTTTGATATTGGGTATGCACCATGCTTAGGGGGGTGAGATTCAAGTTTGGGTTCATATTTGGGCTCACTGTGGTAGCCTGAATTATAACTTAGTTCAAAATGAGGAATTTTCTTTAAAAATCTTCTTCAGATCCAGCATTCGGAATGTTTTGATATTTGGTATGCAGCATCCTTAGGGGGGTGAGATTTAAGTTTGTTCAAGCCATGTCCCTAGGTCCATATTTGGACTCACTGTGGGAGCCCGAATGTTAACTTAGTTCAAAATGAGGAATTTTCTTTAAAAATCTTCTCCAGATCCATCAGTTGGAATATTTTGATATTGGTATGCAGCATCCTTAGGGGTGAGATTCAAGTTTGTTCAAGCCATGTCCCTAGGTCCATATTTGGACTCACTGTGGGAGCTCGAATTGTAACTTAGTTCAAAATGAAGAATTTTCTTTAAAAAATCTTCTTCAGATCCAGCAGTCGGAATGTTTTGATATTTGGTGTGCAGCATCCTTTGGGTGGTTGGGGTGGGGTGGGGGGGGGGGGGGGGGGGGGGGGGGTAGATTCAAGTTTGTTAAAGCCAAGTCCCTGGGTTCATATATGGGCTCCCTGTGGGAGCTTGAATTATAACTTAGTTCAATATGAGGAATATTCTTTAAAAATTTTCTTTTTTTTTTTTAGATCCACTGGTCAGAATCTTTGGATATTTGGTATAAGCTTTTCTTAGGAGGAGCAGATGCAACTTGTTGAAATCAATTCTCTGGGTTGATATTTAGGCTACCATGTCAGGTGAGCGCCCTCAGGCCCCTTGGGGCCTCTTGTTTACAGTTTTGATTAAAGTGTGTGGTTAAAAACCCAAACACCCCCACCCCCCCCCCCCCCCCCCCACCCCCATGGTGCCAGTTAGGTATTTTTTTTTCTCTGCTCAAAATGCATTCTGAAGGATTTAGACCGACCACATGTGGAAAAAAATGGACTCCCCTAACACACCCCCACTCTCCCCCCACCCCACCCCTCACCTCCCACCCCACCTCCTCCTGACCCAGGGCCATTCATGCAATATTTCGTCTTTGGTACAAAATGCAGTTTTAGCCTGACTGTTTATAGTCAGGGCTACAGTCATGACTATCGTCAGTCCATCTGTCGGTCCATCCATCTGTCTGTAAACAATTGGTTTTCGACTGATAACTTCAGTTTAGATTATTTGATTTCAACCAAAGTTGATATATGTATTTTCCAGCTAGTAATACAGGTCAGGTTTCAATATAGGTTCCACAACTCCCTCCCCCTCCCTCACCCCCCCACGCCCCCCACACACACATACACACACACACACACACACACACACACACACACACACACACACACACACACACACAGAGTCTTGTCTACCCTACATACCGAGATACCCCATTGTTTGTCCTTTGTGTGGACTAACGGTTTCTACCTCGTTTTGCCGGTACAGTTCTGGGAAAACAACCGAGGTAAAGGCTTTCTTTTGTCTTTTGTACCTCGGTAAGGCGAAACATGCAAACTCTTTTGTCTAGTTACCTCGTCAAGTTGGTAAGACAAACCCACGCACACCTACACACACACACACACACACACACACACACACACACACACACACACACACACACACACACACACACACACACACACACACACACACACTCACACAAACACACACACAAACGTGTCACTTAGGCAATTATTCCCAAAATGCATTTTGAAGGATTGGGAGTTATTACATGCAAAAAAGAAAATCGACTCATGTAGCCCAACATTGCTTTATGTACTGCATCTTTAATCCTTTACCTAACACAAGTTGAAGCCAACAGTACAAATTATTTTTCTGAAACATCAGATATTTTTATACTGTACCAATGACCCAGACATAGCTGGTGCTAACTTTTAAAATATAGGGCCAAACTCAAATTTTGCCCCCCAATCCCCAAAATTTGCATCTAAAACTAAAGAAAACATGTCCTGAAAGGCCCTCCACACTTCGCCCCTACTGCGCATGCGCAGTGTCAAGGACGTTCCGAAATTGGCGCCATTAATCATTCTAAGTTTGGCCCTTCATCAGTTAACATCTGACTGATCTTTGTGCTTATAAATCTCAGTTTAAATGATGCCAGACACATAAATATTTGTGAAATGGTGATTCTAAGGAGGATAGAGAAGGAGGAGAGGAAAAGAATGTGTGACAGAATATTATCAGGGCTGTAACTTAAAATTTTTTAATGAAATTATGTTAAGTTACCTATTTTCAAGGCAGCAGCCATTTTGTTGTCATTCTGATTATTTAGTTACACTGTTTTTTAAGTGTTTTCCTCTCTCCCTGTCCTTTAAGTCCCCCCTTGCTATTCTCCCATGCTTTTGGCATAGTTTCTGTAATTATTATTACAAAAATTTCTTGGGAGTTTTAGCTGAATAACAGAATGAATTCTGTTCTTTCCCCATGTTTACGTCTTCACCTACGGGTGGTTAGGCGTTGTGTTCTGCATCTACCTTCTGATGTTCTGCAGTTTCTTCCCTGGAAGTCTCTGTTTTGCATCAGATAGTGTATTTTTGGTAACTGATTTCGGGCCTGGGTGCCTGGAGTCTTATTTTAGTGTTTTTACACTCATTGTTTACATTTACAACAGCCCTCTGTGTGAGGGGGGGATTTCTAAAAAATAATATCTTTATGTTATTTTAATCATAACTAGATACATTATTATTGTTCGTAAGTGTTGAATAAATTGTTTAAAATATTTTTAAAATTTTTGTCCACACTTAGGCTTGGGATCCATTGGGGCTCAACGTTACTTTTCAGAAACTTGGGCTGTTCTGAAAAAATATTTTTTTCAAAATATTTTGATTTTAATTATTTTTTCTATATTAATGGATCATATTATTATTATGTATTTTGATTGCCAGGGGTTAGTGCGAGTACCAGGACTTGTTTTCTTTTCACATTGAAAGGATATTGATCAATTGTTTTAAGAGGAAGTCTTCCTCTGACTTTATTATCATTCTATATGTGGTCAGTGTACTCGCATTAACTCCTGTTCTGTATCGTATGATTTCGATGACAATATGGGAAGCGTATGTCACGGTATGTTGTTGGGGATTTGGACACTCCGGTCCTTTCCCCGCAGGGTCACTCTACTTTATCAATTTCTATTTCAGACGATCAAGATTAGGGTGATGTATCTGTGATGTCTTCCAACAGTGTGCCTCCGTCGTCACAATTAATGAAGGGCTAGCGGAAAAGTGCTCATGTAAATACGCCAATTGCCTAAGAGGACCCTAGTAGGTTCGACGGCCTTTGACGTCCGCTAGCTCGCCCGGTGTAGCGTCCATTCACCGAATGGTTCGGCAGCCGGGTTCGTCCGTTGCGGTCTAGAAGGAATTTTGGGGTGATGCGAGCACTATAAATTAACTTAATGCACACCCAGTGACGGCGGATCGGAGGGAGAACGCAGGAAGCCTTTTAGTCCGGTTCATAGCTCGTTCCGGTCCATCCGGACGGCAAGCGAGAGAGGCCCCTCTCTCGTTCAACAACATCTGGCCCCAGATGTTGTGGTACAAAATGTGTCGCAAGCGGAGCATACGTCCGTCGCTCGGGACGCTCCGTTGTATAGGCAGTCCGCTGAGACTGCTAAGGCTTCCTCTTCTCGTCAGCGCACACGACCGCACCTTGGCTGCGTGACCGCCGATATATTACCAGCTTCGCTGATCAAGGATTCTTCGGCGACCAGGTCACACCATCCGGTAGCCAGGGACACGAGGCCTGCAGACTCCGGACGTTCGCATAGGAAGTGTGCGGGAGTCAACGTACACGGAGCTTCCGGCGGCAATGCATCGTAAGACCGCTACTGCACAGGCCTCGGGAACGGACGTGCTTTCCTTAATAGCACAGTTTATCGCAGCATCCCAGCATCAACTGAATCTGTCGCATATATTTTATCCGACGATGCTGGGTCGGGACGCTCCGCGGAAGCGGGGTACGGACGTCCGAAAGTTTCATTCGGTCCGACGGGATACCGAAAGGGATTCGGAGGATTTCGAGCTTTCCCTTTCGGAACAACATATGCTGTTGTGTATGTCATCTGACTTGGTCTTCTACAGCTTCTTTCGTCGGACCAGAATGCTGCGATGCCGGATAAGAAACTGATAGCGTCGGTGGACTTAGAAATTTTTGGTTCGGTTCAGGGACATCGTCCCTCAGTTCCGACATAGTCCAATAATGTCACACAAACTTTCGAATTATTGAACGACGCTATATATATTATTATTTTATGCTTGCTATCCAAGCATTTCTGGTTTCTTGTTCGAAGAGTTATGGAGATGTCTTTCAAAAGTGTGCCTCTGTCGTCATAGTTAATGAAGAGTTAGCGGCAATAAGTGCTCATGGAATATGTCTATCGCCTACGGAGTGACATTCGCTAGCTCACCCGGTGTAGCGTACATTCATCGAATGGTTCGGCTGCCGGGTTCATCCGTTGCGGTCTAGGAAGGAGATTTGGGTGATGCGAGCACTTTAATTACTTTAGTACTCACCCAGTGACGGCAGATTGAGGACAGATCGGAGGAAGCCTGTTAGTCCGGTTCCTGGCTTGTCCAGGTCCGTCCGGGCTGTGAGCGAGAGAGGTCCCTCTCTCGCCCAACAACATAGGGGACCGCATGTTGTGGTTCAGATATTTTACATTCGGAGCATATGTCCGTTGGTCGGGACGCTCCGTTATATTGACAGTCCGAGAGACTGTCTTTAATGCTTCCTCATCCTCACAGCAGGGCACACGACCGCACATTGGCTACGTGACCTCAAGTATCCGATCAGTTTCGGCATTCAGTGATTCCACGGCGAATAGGTCGCGCCATCCGGTAGCCAAGGGACACGAGGCCTATACACTCCGTTCGCTCGCATATTGGTAGTATGCACGGGGGTAACGATCATGGAGCTTCCAGCGGTAATGCATCGTAAGACCGCTTCTCCTCAGGCCTCAGTGACGGACGTGCTATCCGAGTTAGCACAGTTGTTTCGCAGCATCCCAGCAATTGACAGTTTCTCGGTCGAATCAGGAATTATCCGACGGCGCTGGGTCGGTGCGGTCCGCGGTTGCATCAGCTACGGACGACCAAACGCTTTATAGGGTCCGACAGGATGACGAAAGGGATTCGAAAGATTTCGAGTTTTCCCTTTAGTAGTATCGGAAGATGCCTTTCATATCTTCTGGCATTATCTTCCAGTGATTATTATTTCGGACTTCATTGCTGCGATCTTGGATAAGAGACTTATAGCGTCATTGGACTCGGATTTTTAGATCGGTTCAGGGACATTGTCCCTGACTTACCGACGCAGTCCAATATTGTCATTACAACATGTGTTTTTTTTTTCGACGCTATATATATATATATATACAAGCCTGCTACTAAGCATGATAGTTTAGTTTCTTGTCCGCGTTGCTCATTTCTGCCATTTTATCATTTATACAAATAGTTTATTTTGGCAGAGCAGGGCATACCGAGAGTTCATATGCGTCTAGACGGTGTGATTAAAGACTGCATATATTCTTTTTCGCCGTTTATGTCTTTTCCAATTTCAATGTTGGGAACGACATTATGTATAGTAGACTTAACTTAGACGCTTTATTATACGTAATCCGCCTTACTGAGGCATTATCATTACGTCTTCAAGAAAAGATTTACGGGATATTATTCTCAATGTAATTTCTTTTGAGGGCAGTAGTTTGTTCACGTATAACTCCGCCCTTCAGTGGCTGATTGGAGTTAGTTAGACGTGACGCAGCCCTAGCTACATCCACACGCGTGGATAGTAAGGTTAAGAACTCTCTCAGAGTCGCTTCGTTCTCGGAGGAGCTTCTCTTCGACGGCAACTTTTCGGCAATCCATGAATTGCTCGATTTACACGTTCTCTTGTCTATCTAGTGTTACAAGAGATTCAGACTGGGGCAAACATTCGGTGGTTGACTCAGAGAGTGCCGCCGCAGTTGCCGGACCCGAGTGTGGCTGTTATGACGGTTGCCAGTCAAACAGATTGGGATATAATAGTGATCCCTACGGATTCGAAGTGCCAGGGTCTTTGGGTTCCGCAGTCTTTTAGCAATCAGTTTAACTTCCGCGGAATAATGTTTTTTAGGCTTGCTTTATGTCATTGCATGAACATTATTCAGAAACGCATGCCCAAATTCCTGTCCTTTAATTCGACAGTAGTGGCGTATCTCCGGAACCAGGGAGGCACTCTTTCGTTTCCGTTATTCAATTTAATGGAAAGAATCCGTCTGTTGGTTATAGTACACCAAGTTCAGTTTTGGTCCGTCATATTCCGGGTCGTCTGATTGTTTTATCGGACTCCCGTTCTCTTACGGGTCGCTTGTTGCTGTCAGAATGGACTCTCAACAAACAAGTATTCAATCAGATTTGCTATCTATGGGAGCGCCCAATGATGATTTATTTATGACACAGCTTGCTAATCAATTGCAGGCGTATGTGTTGGCTTGTCCAGATCTCTGAGCTAATATTGTTAACGCTCTATTGATCTATAGGACGGAATGATAGGATACGCGTATCCTCCGGCGCTGTTGTTTTAGCAGGTATTGCTAAGATAAACAACCACAATACATTTCTGTTGATAGCATCTCTATCTTCACAGAGATCATGAGTAATTTACTCTCTTGTCTACTGTGGGTCTTAACGTGAAATCTTCCTCTTTGTGAGGATCTTTTTCACTGGGTAAATCGTGTCATCTTTATCACAACCAGCAAGGTCGCAACCTTCATGTATTCCGTTGTGTGGTCCGTATTGCATTGTAAGCACTGTACTGGACGAGCTTTGGACGCGATTTCTTACTATAGGAGATCCTCTTCTTCGCTATTCTATGCGGCTAAAGTGGAGGCTCTTCCGTCGTGGTGTAGGGATCATTATGTTCATATTGTTGATCCCTCCATACTACTCATTGCTATTTTTTAGTATATTTGTTTCACAAGATCTACTGCAGCCTGTTATTATTTAGGTTATAGGTTTATGTTACCTCATACCTATGCACTCTACGATAGTTTACAATTGAGTCTTTTGTCTCTTTATCTAAGTCAGTTAGTAACTTTTTGATAAATAGACTTAGAATCTTTAGATTAAATTCCTATACGGATTTTAACTTCGGTTCTTATTTAGCTAAGTAATCATTTGAGCCTCTGGAAACAGTAGTTTTCAAATTCTGACCTTTTAGACAGTAATTCTGTTGGTTTCTCTTTTACTGTAGAGTCAGTGAGTTTCATGCACTATCGATGGATGATTTTCACTTTCATAGTTTCGGAATCAATACTTCCGTTACTATTTAGGTTGGATTGTTGCATAAGAGTTAGGCTCCTATTATCCGGAACCTATTATTTTAAGGTCCTTCCGTCTTCGTATGGGCATAGGCCTTTACTCTTTCCGGGTACAGTTTATGTATTTATAAACAGATATCTGTTTATTACAAAGGGCGTAAGCTTCTTCTGTCTTTGATGTCTAGTAGAAGGACGTTACGCTCCTCTTTATTGTTAATGGATTCTATTAACTATCGGTACTGCTTATGGTATATCATTGACTTAGCAGTTGTGCTTAAGATTTCGGCTCATGAAGTAAGAGTTCTTCTACTTCTTGGGCTTACATTAATAGTGTCGCTATTATAGATTTTTGAAGGCCGCTCATTGCGCTCAGCCATCCACATTCATGAATTTTATCTTAGAAATATCGAGTCCATTTCTGGAGGCCTCTATGGTTAGGTCTATTATCTACTGCTCAGAATGTCATTCACTTAACAGTTGCTACTATAGCTAGGTAGGCTGTCTGTTTCGGCAGTGTCTCCGTTCGGCTGCCCTCTTCGCTCTGGGCTATTTGACCCAGGGCAAGAAAAAGGGTGGCGGGGGGGAGGGTGTTCCCTTGGGTCACCTGTTTTACTGTGAAAACAAGGGGATACCTCCTCCGGAGTTAGTAATTCTGAGCTGTTATTGGGATGGTTGTTTAGTGAGAAGTTTAGGTTTTTAAAATTCATTCAAGTCTTAGTTTTTAAAGTATAGCTTTTGAATATTGCATATGTCAACGGACATGATTATGCAATCCTCAGACACTTTTAGGAGTATAAGAGTCTCTATTCTCTAGACTTACTTTATTTATTGGCTTACTTTAAAAATTATTAGTATAAGGATTATATTGGATATTAGTAGAGTACATGGATGTATGAAGCTCAATTTTGGAAGGTGTTGTATCTTTCTAATTTATCATAAATAAGAAAGATACATGTAAGGCCTATTACTTCTTTTTCCCTACAGGGGATGACTCTATTTTATTTTATTGAGCGTATTCCATTTTGCTCTATGTCCTTGGCCCTCCAGCCCTTTTACTATTCAGCTATGTCTGGGTCATTGGTACAGTATAAAAATGTTAAAAAATTTATAGTAATTTATATATTTTTTATACTTACCAATGACCCAGACGGGGATGGCCCTCCCAGGAGTTGGGAACTCTTGCCTCCCCGCTGAGTACATAGCGCTTACCAGGCACTGGTTATTAGAATGATTAATGGCGCCAATTTCGGAACGTCCTTGACACTGCGCATGCGCAGTAGGGGCGAAGTGTGGAGGGCCTTTCAGGACATGTTTTCTTTAGTTTTAGATGCAAATTTTGGGGATTGGGGGGCAAAATTTGTGTTTGGCCCTATATTTTAAAAGTTAGCACCAGCTATGTCTGGGTCATTGGGAAGTATAAAAAATATATAAATTACTATAAATTTTTTAACTTTTTCATTTTTTGTTTACTTCTAACCATGGCTTATTACTCCTTATTGGAACAAGCTCATCAAGTTTGTTCCATTAATAGGTCAGGAGCTGCAAGCCAAGAGGTCCTCGGTTCGAATCCTCCCTGCGGCAACCGCGTTGTGTCCCTGGACAAAATACTTCACCCCCATTGCCCTTGTGGGGGCACGGTGACACTATATACAAAGGCGTACTGCACGTCGATGGTGCACCTGTCTTCAGCCAATGCTAACCCTGCTTGTGTGGAGTTTGTATGTTGGGGAGCTGACAGTTGCTTGCCGTTGCTTGGTGGTTCTCTCCGTGTACTCCGGCTTCCTCCACCCATAAAACTGTTGTGGTCATGATTAGCAATTGTGCAGAAATATGTGACCTTAAACACCAATAAATAAATAAATAAATAAATAATAGGTCAGGAGGTATGTTTTGAAGTAGAGAAATGAAAAAATAAAATTTGAATAGCAAATTTTGTATATCACGAGTGCAGATATGGCAGATTTGTTAGGTAAACTGTTAACAAAAAATGGCTCCGACTATTTTGCGTCCAAGCATTGCCATTCCTGCGATGGTCGGGCTGCATGCGGGACATCACTCTAGTTTAAATTAACGTCATTTTTTTATGTTTTTATGCCGTTTTACTTTTTCACATCCACCCCTCACATTTTGTGGATATCCAATCCCCTCGAACTGTAACAAATTCCTGATAACACAATAAGGAATAGTTGAAGTTGTGAATCATCACTTTATTATTCACATTGTCAGAAAATATTTAATACCCTCATGATGTTAATACCCACAAGAACCAGCAAATGTCAGAATTAAATTTCATTGCAAGAAGTTTAAATCATTGGACCTTTGAGTACTTGTGGACCCAAAAACAAATTTGAAAAATTTTATAAAACCTACTTCGAAATACCAGAGATATGACGTTAATAGCATTGGGGTACCCCTCACCCATTTTGTGGGCACCCCAACCCCTCTCAAAGCACTACAGAGACCACTATAATATTTCACATACACCTAAAAGAATAGTTGAAGTCATGCATTGATGCATCACATTGTTGAAAAATACTTGCCGCTACAGCTATGACATTAATGCCCACTAAGGGACAAATAATGTTAGAATTAGATTTTCACTGCAGGAAGTTTAAATCACGGGACATTTTAGTACTTTTGTTCCCCAAAACAAAGTTGAACAAATTTTGAAAATGCAACTTCAAATTCCAGAGATATGATGATACCATTGCCTCTCCCCCCCCTCCTCCCCCTTTCCCTCCCATTTGTGGACACCCCATCCCCATGGACCTCTACAGATACCACTATAATATTTCACATACACCCAAAGAAATAGTTATCATGCATTGTCACATTTTTACTAACATCGTCAGAAAATAGTTAAGACTATGATTAGCTCCGCTGACAAAGTCAGCAGAGCTTTTCTTATACTGATTCATCCGTCGTCTGTCGTCCGTCTGTCCGTCCGTCTGTCCGTCCGTCCGTCGTCAACATTTTATTTGTCCGAGTCATAATTTCTAAACCGCTGAATATTTTTCCACCAAACTTCATAACAATATGTATTATCAATAGACGGTGTGTCATCAATTATTCTGCGGTCTGTAAATCCACAGGGTCAAGGTCACAGGTCACAGGATCAAGAAAATCTTAAGATATTTTTGATATTTGTTTGTCCAAGCCATAATTTCTGAACCGCTGAATATTTTTCGGCTAAAGTTTGTAACAATATTAGTATTAGAAAACATGCCCATGCGATCAGTGGCCCTCAGCAGAGCTCTCTAGGCGTGACAGGCCTCTTGTTTTAATACCCACTTGAAACAGCTTTTGACCCTACATTATAATACATTTATTCTTTTAAGGAGATCATTAAATATGAACTTCCTACCAAATCAAGAAATTTGAGAAAACTAATATGTTTAGGGGGATTTCATGTACAGTTCTCCGTGTGGTTGAAAAATTTGTCAAGCAATGGATTAATTCACAGAAGTGATAGTTTAAAACTAAAACCCTTTACTAAATAGAACCTATCCTTGATTGGTGTTTTATAAAGAAACTGATTTAATGCTGTTTTGTGAGACAAGGTTAAAGGACAATACAAGCTCTTACCAACAGTGTCCCACCAATCGCCAAATCATCCATTGAATGCAACAAGTTGCCATCTGCAATGCTAAAAGCATTGCAGATAGCACCTTGTTGCACTCAACGGATGATACCCTCATCAAAATGTATGATACCCAGAACTGTTCCCTTTTTTCTTGAAAAGACAACAGAACTAAAAAAAATCAGTCAAAGGGTTAGCCTTTTATCTTGCATGACAACCAGATGGTGCTGATTAAGGCTGTCACGATTGATCAAAAAATCGATCAATCGTCGATTGAGGTCATAATCGACGATTTATTTCAATGTCCGATTATTTGACTGGACATGTGCTATCATACTACCATTTTGTTAAACAAAGGGGAAATATTGATTATTCAGTCCAGGGCTTGCCTTGAGTCGAGGCCAATCGGCCCCGGCCCCGAGATTGGCCCCTTCTCGGGGCTTTTTTTTCGGCCCAGACTTTTTTTTTTTCTGTCTTGGCTCCCGAAATCTCAGTGTTGGTAGGTTTGGGCATCGAAATTTTGTGAGATTAATTTTTCCATTCACGTCTCATTCACGCAAGTGTGATTACAATAGAAGTAGCAAATAACAAATAAAATAATAATACAAACTATTTTTGTCTGATTCGAATTAACATCCACCAAAATCTGCATGAAAACTGAGAAAATCCCAAGATTAAACAATAAAAAAACAAACACATTTACGAGACTTCGAAAGCATGCTTGTCAACTAATGGGTGAATTCCCTTCAATCCCACAATACTACGCGCGGGTACATCTGATCCTAACATCTGAATAAATGCAACACTAGACACAGAAACTGCCATCAAAATAAATGTACGAAATAAAAGAAAATGTGTACCTGTGTCTACATGGAGAGGTGGGGGGAGGGGGGGGGGCGCATTCCATTTCTGAAAAATCCAAAGCTGTGGGGAATTTTCATAGATTGAAATTATTTAAACGGTAAACTGAAATGTTTGTTTTTTTTCAATTTTTTTCTTTGAGACAACCCTTGCATCGAAAATACACCCCCCACAATATGTACGAAATGTCCTAAAATTTTATCAACAAAAAATCCAAAATGTCTATGTAATACTACGAAAGGTCCAGCACCCACATGATGGGTCCAAGTCGTTTCGTCCCCGAGATTTTTTTTTTCTAAGCAAAAGCAATCAACTAAGGTCGCCATTGGAAAGAATGTAACAACATAAAATTACCCCAAAAGGCCCCGACCTCAATATCTGGAGGACTTTTTTCAGGCCCCCAGCAGGCCCCGACCTCACCACCTGGGGGACTTTTTTTTAGGCCCCTACCATTTTACTCAAGGCAAGCCCTGGATTCACATGCTATTGTTTCACATAAAGGACCTATTTCGACAACAAATGTGTGTGTGAACAGGGTTAAAACATAAAACCAATATATAGCTTCAAGTCGCGACACCACGCGAGTTAAAGTTAGCCGAAACCCAGTCATCATCGTTTGCGTGGTCACTCAGTTGAATTTGACCCTAGCTTTCAAAGTGTTCAAGTGTCAAACACCAATAAATAAATGAGTAAATAAATAAAATAAATCCCTGGAAAGATTAAGCCTCCAAGGGAAGGCATTTTCACACTGAACAGGGGCTGAATCATTATCATTCATGGGCCGAACTTTCTGGTTCTGGCTCATTGCCATTAGCGGTGATAACAATTGAACAAAAATAACATAACACTCAATGATGCCTTACTGTCAATGGCTACATTGTATTCCTTGCCAATAAGACATCGCCAAGTGTTGAGTTGTTTTTGTTTTTATCAATTTGATACTTGATAATCAGTTTTAACATACGAAAAGTAAAGAGGGAAAAACTTCGAAATGCCATGTTATTTTTAAAGTATGATGATTTATTTTGTTCTCCGACGTATCACAACCAGAAGTTTCATTTCCACGTGTAAAGCTTTGTTGACTTGACATTCCCTAAGGCTAAATTTGTAATCATTACACATTGATCGCGGATGGGGCCATTAGTGAGTTTAGTATGCATTTTTCTGTGATTTGAAATTTGAATCTATGCGATGTAGATTCTGTTTTGTCAAATTTTTCAAGGTTTGGTGTTCGTTTGCTTCATTTACAATTAGGATATTTTAATTTTTAACCCCTCCCAAGTTATATCATAGACGAAGTCCTAGGAAACAAGACAGAAATATTAACCATAAATAATCGAATAACTGTCGATTTTTATGACAAAATAATCGATTATGAAAATTCATAATCGTGACAGCCTTAGTGCTGATAAGACATACAAATTTAAAGAAAATTTCAATTTTTTGCCTCCAAAACATAAACTATGACTCATTATTGGAACAAGCTTGACAAGCTTGTTCCATTGAGGAGTCGTTAACTCTATCTTGAAGGCAAACATTTGACCTCCTCATTGGAACAAGCTTGACAGGCTCTTTCCATTGAAGGGTTGAAAGCTATGTTTTGGAGGCAAACATTGAAAAAATAATAAAATTTGAATGGCAATTTCTGTGACTAGAGCTGGGCAAACAGGCTTAATGGTTGAAATTATATTTCTTACATGAGGACGTTCGCTTATGAGATAGAGATAAAAAAATAACAGATGTACTTTAAATTTCAGGATGGTCATGAAATATGTTTTGTTGGTGATGAGGCATTCCGTGAATTATCCCAAGTTGACCCAAAAGCTGACGAGCTCCTTGAGACAGTAAGTTTATACTTTATTACTTCATGTTAACAAGTGGATGTAGCAGGACACATCTCTAGGGCTGCACGGTATATCGATAAACCGATACATACCGGTATTCAAACCAGTATCGATTGAATACCAGTGTAATTGCAAAAATATCAGTTTATCGTCATTATTTATTTACCCAGAATTCAATTTTCAAGATGTCTGGAGTTTTTTAACTGTAGTCCTGAACTAATAATATTTATCCCTGTACCTAATGAATTGGCCACATCCTTCCGTGTAATACACAAATTGTGGAGTTGAGAAAATATTATTTTTCAAAAAACTTCAACAAAACCATATCATATGACCCACGCATTGGAACGAGCTCGACAAGCTCGTTCCAATGAGGGGTCACTTGATATGGTTTTGTTGACATTTTTAAAAAAATTCGATAAACTAATATTTAAAAAAATAAATTTTGATATCGTCTGCGTTGGGTAAAGGGTTATTCGAACTGTATCATCAAGGCATGCTGATTTGTTCCGACTGTGATGGCTCAAGACCCAAATATGGTACGTGTGTTCGGATATCTGAACAGTCTTTCGATATACTGGTATACCGCAGTATTTTTTTTTTGAACAACGATATCGGTATTCAGTTTCGAATATCATGCAGCCCTACACATCTCTGCCATCGTATATTACTTCCATTCTGGAGAAAATGGGAGTCTAAAGCCAGCACCCAGTGTGAATTTCATCAAAGAGAGTAACACAGACATTATCTGTTTTATTGTCAATTCCATTCAGATGGCTCTGAACACATCAGATAATGCCTGGTACTTTTATTTACTCTTAATCCGCTGACTAATTTTAAAATATTTTTAGCTCAACTTAACAATGTTAAGTCTGAGCTATTGGGATGAGTTGTGATCCGTTGTGCGTACATACGTATGTATGTATATATGGCAATAGGTACACCCGTACATCCATCTACCGATCCAAAATTCCTTTAGCACACCCTACAGGCCACAGCTCTCACCTGGTCAGTTCCAAATTTCATATGTGGCTTGGGGGCAATGTCTAGTTGGGAGCTATCAATGTTTTTCAAATTTCATTGAAAAAGATGGCCGCCAGTGGCCATCTTGGATTTGGATATAAATTGTTCAACAATTTCTTTAGCACACCCTACAGGTCGCAGCTCTAACCTGATCTGTCCCAAATTTTATATGTGGCTTTGAGTCTAGATGGGAGCTATCAAATTTTTCCGAATTTCATTAAAAAACATGGCCACCAGTGGCCATCTTAGATTTGGCATATAAATTGTAAACAATTCCATTAGCACACCCAACCGGCCGAATCTCTCGTCTAATCTTTTTCAAATTTCATGTGTAGCTTTGTTGTGATGTCTAGATGGGAGTTATCGAATATTTCTGAATTTTGTTGAAAAACATGGCTGCCAGCTGCCATCTTTGATTGTGATATAAATTGTCAACAATCCCATTAGCACACCCCACAGGTCACATCTCTCACCTGATATTTTATGAATTCCATATATAGCTTTGGTGTGATGTCTAGATGCGAGCTATCAAATCTTTCTGAATTTCATTAAAAAATATGGCTACCAGCAGCCATCTTGGATTGGCATTTGAATTGTCAACAATTGTTTTAGCACACCCTGCAGGCTACATCTCTCACCCAATCTTTTTCAAATTTCATATGTAGTTTTGGTGTGATGTCTGGATGGGAGCTATCAAATTTTTCTGAATTTTGTTGAAAAACATGGCCGGCAGTGGCCCTCTTGGATTTGGCATATAAAGTCAACAATTCCATTAGCAGATCCTACAGTCTACACCTCTCACTCGATCTTTTTCAAATTTTATATGTAACTTTGGTATGATGTCCAGATGCGAGTTATCAAATTTTTTCTGCATTCTGTTGAAAAAGATAGCTGCCACCAGCCATCTTGGATTGGACATATAAATTGTCAAGTACAGATTACAGGGGAAAATTTGGTTAAATATCCTCAAATTTGACTTGTGCTAATAGCAAGAGATTTTCAGTCCTGGACAGGAATATCCGCTAGCAGCATGTAAGGAGTTAAGCTTTTACCCAACGTAATGTCCAAAACCGACCAGTGCTATTCACAAAAATCGCCAATTAATTTTCATTATTTTTTTCATTTTTAGCTCTGCTGACAAAGTCAGCAGAGCTTTTCTTATACTGATTCGTCCGCCGTCCGTCGTCCGTCAGTCCGCCCGTCGTCAACATTTTATTTGTCCGAGCCATAATTTCTAAACCGCTGAATATTTTTCCACCAAACTTCATAACAATATGTATTATCAATAGACGGTGTGTCATCAATTATTCTGCGGTCTGTAAATCCACAGGGTCAAGGTCACAGGATCAAGAAAATCTTAAGATATTTTTGATATTTGTTTGTCCAAGCCATAATTTCTGAACCGCTGAATATTTTTACACCAAACTTCATAACAATATGTACTATCAATGGATGGTGTGTCATCAACCATTATAAAGTCTGTAACCCCACAGGGTCAAGGTCACAGGCCACATGAGCAAGAAAAAAATATTTTGTTTGTCCGAGCCATAATTTCTAAACTACAGAATATTTTTGGACCAAACTTTATAACGTCATGTAATGTCAATAGGCGGTGTGTAATCGATCCAAGCCATAATTTTTGTGACAACTGAAAATTTTTCGGCTAAAGTTTGTAACAATATTAGTATTAGAAAACATGCCCATGCGATCAGTGGCCCTCAGCGGAGCTCTCTAGGCGTGACAGGCCTCTTGTTTGTCTCCAAAACATAGGTTATGACCCCTCTGTGGAATGAGCTCATCGAGCTCGTTCCAATGAGGGGTCATAACCTATGTTTTGGAGACAAAAAATGAAAAATTCTGATTATTCTAGAATTTTGTTTGCAAGTGTTGTCTGCTTTTCACATTAGGTAAAGGGTTAAACTGGTGATGAAGCTGTTTTATTACTCACAAGTAAGTTCACCCAGATGTCATTTGTTTCCAGGTCAATATAGTGTATGACTACCACAAAAAACTCCTCAAACAAGCTATTAATTGAAAATAGAATATGTTTTCATTTTTGGAATTCTCTAAAAAAAAAACCTCCACAATCCACTCCAATGATGGGTCATAAGCTGTGCTTGAATGCTTTTTATTACCTGCGTCGCCAGAGGCAGAGCAGGTCTAGTAACCGCTCAACTCCATCTGTCCATCCGAAACACTTTTTCCGTCAAGGTTTTCTTGGCTTCTATGAAAGGGAATGATTTTATATTTGGTCTGCTGCTTCATAATGATGAGTTGTATCGTGTAAGCAAATTTCATATCTGCTGTGCAGCCACTTCCTGCTTGCCGATACTTTGAAATTTTACTGTACTCACTGAACATTGAAATTTTTCGTCAAACTTTTCTTGGCTTCTATGCAAGGGATTGATTTTATATTTCATCTGGAGCCTGATAATGATCAGTTGTATCGTGTATGCAATTTTCAGATCTGCCGTGCAGCCACTTCCTGTTTGCCGATTCAATTGCATGCAGCGACACAGGTCCAGACCCAGTATTGGTCTTGGCTTGTTGAGAATAGTACTGGCTGGTTTTGGCCATTATGTTGGGTAACGAGTTGATGTAGATGACAATTACACTATGTCACTACTGTGCACAATATTAGTTACTCAGTTAATGACATTTTTTATAACCAGAAAGTGACTAACCCTGTGCAACTGACTAAGGCTGTAAAAATGTACAGGGTTAATTGGTTGCATGTTACATAGGGTGCAGGACACAAGGAACTAATGGAAATACTTATACTACTGGATTGTGGACATTTTTAAAAAGTGAATTAAAAAAATGAAAACATTTTCTATTTTCAATTAACTCCTAGCACTCTGTTAGTATTTCAAAATTTCTGTCATTGACCCCATATTGCCTGTATGCAGCATAAAAATATAACAAATTATATCTTGTTTGACAGAGCTCAATGAGCTCTGTCAAACAAGATATAATTTATTAAATTCTCAGTTGCATTGTGGGAAAAATTTGCTGCTGAAAACTTTGGTATTTTGACAACAGTGTGCAGGGGGTTAATAGCTTGTTTGCGGGGGATATAGAAATGGTTTCTGTCCATCTGTTCGGCCATCCCTCCGTCCATCCATAACAACTTTAGACTTTCATATCTGTCACTGGATGTTGGATTTAAATGATTTTTAGCTGCGACTAGCAACTCTATAAGTGGCAATGTCGGTCTGTCGATCTGTCTGTCGGTCTGTCTGTGACCAACGAGTTTCAAAACTCAATAACTTTTGAAATACTTGATGGAATGACTTTATATTTGGAATGTAAGTGTATCTTATTGATGACTAGCCACAGTTCAATGCATGTGTTGTTCCAAATATTTTTCTTGAAGTTATGGCCCTTGATGGACTTAGAATTTTGTGAGATTGCACCACCCGTCGCAGCTACGGCGTCGATGTCGCGATTTTTGATAGACCGATAGACCACCATGGAGGAAAGGATATTTACAAGTAACAGGTTTTGACCATTTTCTTTCTTTTAGAGTTATGGGCCTTTTACCACTTTTTTCAAATTTGTCCCCTTTTTAGTAAACCACTTCTTCATGGGGGATACCAGTGGTATTTCAGCTTGTTCTCAATAGTTTGAGTTTGCTCATCATTTCTTACTCGTCAGAAAACAAGAGTCTAAACTTTGACAAATCCATATCATGCCAAGCTCAAATGAGTCTCATGTGCCATCACTGACAAGACTTTTTTGAGGTGACAATTTTACAAATGCAAAATAAAAAACTTGATTGCCTTTGCAGTGAACACTATGGGCACACATATATTCCATAATTTCTTGTTTGTTTACATTTCAGGTATTGTATTCCATTTCTAAATTCCTCTGCAATATAGTAAATAGGCCTTTATATTCATTTATTTTGGGAACAACGTTCTGCACTAATTTGTGCACATGATAACCAGAAATAACAACCTTAGGCTTTTAGGTTTCATTGCCAAGCCTTTCTTAATGTTTCTCATTGCCAAGCCTTTCTTCATGTTTCTATGATCATATTATGATGGAAGTTATTCTCAAACGTTGAAGAGACCAGAGAATTTATATATTTAGCTCAACTTTGGCGAAGCCAAATTTGAGCTTATGCCATGGCCAGTCGTCCGTCTGTCCGTCAACAATTCAATACGGCTCGGGCTAGAGGCCATATTTATGAACCGATCTTTACAAAACTTCTTGGGTACCTTTGTTATGACTGTGGGACAAGAATGAGTGTTTGGGGGTCCGATCTGAAATTCATGTTGGCCGCTGGCAGCCATTTTGTACAAAATTAGGTGCAATCAGATTTTTGCGCAGAACTTCCATATGAAAGCGCTGATTTGAATAATTTTTTGTATGAATGTTTAGTACCATGGGATACATCACATATAATACGGGTTTTTTTCTCGTGCGTAAATTATGCAAATTAGACTAACTTTAATGTTTTTTGGTGTTACTTTCAGTACTATAAGTGCAAATACCAATACGGCTCGGGCTAGAGGCTGTATTTATGAACCGATCTTTACGAAACTTATTGGGTACCTTTGGTATCACCGTGGGACGAGAACGAGTGTTTTGGGGTCCGGTCTGAAATTCAAGATGGCCGATGGCAGCCATTTTGTACAAAATTAGGTGCAATCAGATTTTTGCAAAGAACTTCCATATGAAAGCACTATTTGAATAATTTTTTGTGTGAATGTTTAGTACCATGGGATACATCACATATAATATAGGTTTTTTTCTCGTGCAGAAATTATGCAAATTAGATGAACTTTGATTTATTCAGTGCTACTTATACACTGTAAGTGCACATGTCAATACGGCTCGGGCTAGAGGCTGTATTTATGAACCGATCTTCACAAAACGTCTTGGGTACCTTTGTTATCACCTTGGGACCGAGAACGAGTGTTTCTGGGTGTGGTCTAAAATTCAAGGTGGCTGCCAGTGGCCATTTTGTACCGAAATTAGGTCTAAGCAGTTTTTTGTACACAACTTCTATACGACTCAGGGATGACAACGAGTGTTTTTGGGTGTGGTCCAAAATTCAAGATGGCCACCAGCAGCCATTTTGTACCAAAATTAGTGCAATCAGTCTTTTGTACAGAACTTCTGTATGAAAGTTCTGATTTGAATAAATTTTTGTATGAATGTTTAGTAACATGGAATACATCACATATGGTGCGGGTTTTTTTCTCGTGCAGAAATTATGCAAATTAGATGAACTTTGATTTATTCAGTGCTACTTTTACCCTGTAAGTGCACATGTCAATGCGGCTCGGGCTAGAGGCTGTATTTATGAACCGAGCTTCACAAAACTTCTTGGGTACCTTTGTTATCACCTTGGGACGAGAACGAGTGTTTCTGGGTGCGGTCCAAAATTCAAGATGGCTGCCAGTGGCCATTTTGTACCGAAATTAGGTCCAATCAGTTTTTTGTCACAACTTCTATACAGCTCGTATTTATGAACTGATCTTCACGAAACTTCTTGGATCCCTTTGTTTTCACCTTGGGACAGGAACGAGTGTGTTTTGGGGTGCTTTTGTTATCAGTGTGCTATGAGAACAAATATTTTGGGGTTCAGTCAGACCCACTCTGGGATTCAAAGATTTTTTTCTAGTTTAGCATCTGACTGTCACCCACCTTTACAATACTTTACCTATACATTTGTTACAGGCTACGGCCAGTATTTATGTACAGACCGTTACAATACTTTATATGTACCTTTGTTATCAGATCATTACCTAGATGTTTGTCATTGCTGTGTCACATACTATACATGTACATGTCTTAACAAGTTGAGCTACAGTGTCATTGACACTTTCATTTTCTTGATGTCTTCAAACCTTCTCTAATTTGGGCACACCTGAAAGGGTGTGAAATTGGGGTAATCTAAAGTCCAGGTAAACAAATTATAACAACAGTGAACCAGTTGTCATATTCCATCTCTGACAAGTTCAGATTAGCCAGATCAAACATAATGCCTTTTGGGATGTTAATTTATCTGGCTGACCTGGTCTCATCAATGAGACGGAATACAATGACCAAGATCTGTTGACTGTTTTAAAAATCTGTATAGTTTACACACCGTTGAGCTGAAGGTTCTTTCCAACATTGTCTCAAATAGCTTCATATTTTATCAGCAAAAACAAAGAAATCAGGTATTACATTAAAATAGTTCATCAGTAAAGTACTAGAAATGGTTTTAGTTAGGGCTGTCACGATTAATCGATTGTCGATTGATCATGCCGAAATTGATTAGTATTTTTCGTTGTCGAAGAATCAGTAAATTTTACGCCGTTCTAGACGTTTAATAATTAAAAAAAATTGGATGAAAAAACTATTATTTCTAAAGGTAAAAGGTCAAGAGCATTGACAGTAAACCTCAAGAAGCCGTAAGAAGCATTTGTCTTTTAGGTACATTCAAAGCTTTGATGTTCTGTACTTTTGAACCGCCAGTGCAATAATCAAGACTGGTCGTCAGTTGAGAACTTGCAAAGTTTGCAACTGACGACCAGAGACCAGCCTAGAGGGGAATTTTAGGGAGACTTCAAGTCTCCCTCCAGAAAAAATAGGGAGACTGCAGAGTCATGTAGGGAGACTTCATAGGCAAGTGAGGAAAATTAAGAATATTCATGTACCACTCCTGCCGCCCCTTCATATTTTCAATTTGTGGTCCTCCATTAACATCCAAATAATCCAGGTCCAGTTGTCTATGATGCATCTGTGCCAGGTTAAAAAATCACTGAGTAATTATTGACTGAAAATCCCCTCACTGCTACCCTCTCCTTCATGACCCCTCCCTTCATCTTCCTGCCAATCCCCCAGCACCCTCCTGTGGTTGCCTTTCACCAAAGTCTACTAAGCTAATAATTTCCTGAGTCTGAAAGTGTGAACAGGACCAGATGTAAGAAGGTTGCTTGGGAGGTACTTTGTTAGTTAATAAACAAAATACATTCTGGGGTCGAGAATTTTGTAAAAGAAATGTCATTCCGCATCATTTTTATGGCATTCCGGTGTCATTCCGCATCATTTCTTGTCATTCCGGTGTTTAGGAGGACCCTTTTTCAAGATCGTCCACATGCACACTTGTGTCCTGTACAAAGCTTTTCTTGTCATCACTAAAGCCTTTTTTCATGTGTTTCAATTCCATTTGTGTTTTTCTGGGAATAGACAGCCCAAAAGTTAATAGTTGTCAGCAAAACGAAATGAAAATACTGT
The DNA here is from genome assembly GCA_031216915.1 of Pictodentalium vernedei. Lineage (NCBI taxonomy): Eukaryota > Metazoa > Mollusca > Scaphopoda > Dentaliida > Dentaliidae > Pictodentalium > Pictodentalium vernedei. The sequence goes on from CM062294.1 coordinate 539,643,558, forward strand.
GTTATAAAATACGTCCGTTGTGTATACATTTTCGGCATCCTAAGCGACGTAACCTACTTTCAAACTGGGTTATTTTGTTGAGTCGCGTGAGTCACCTAATTTTGTTTCGACACTTGAAGCTTCGACTGAAATGCAACAAAATAGAAATAAAAAAAATCCGCCAAAAGCGACAATGGACAATTGATTGTCGTGTGATTTCAAATAAATGGACGTTTATTTGTCGAATTAAAATGCCCATTTATCACACTCGAGCACATTCGATTTTTGAAAATAATCGTTTTCATGTAACCTCGCATCACTCAGTTCAGCCTTTCCTCATTTTGGCCAATTTTTAGAGGGCGACTTGTAATCGCCCCAACCATTTTTCTAGGCGACTTTGGGCTTAGAAGGGCGACATAATCGCCCTAGTCGCCCTCACGGCTGGTCCCTGCTGACGACCGGTCTTGATTATTACACTGACGGTTCGACAGTTCAGAACATCAAAGCTTTGAATGTACCTAAAAGAGGATCCTCTTTGTTGTTTACTTAAGGTGGGCAGGGTATTTTTTGTTTTTAAAAATTTGTTTAGCAGTTTCCATCTTGGTTTCAAAAAGTGATGATAAATAGTGAATATAAGGCCAAAATGAAAGAAAAATGGTTAGCATTTGGCCATTTTTGACTAGCATTTTGCTATGCGAATCCAGTCATTAAATACCCTGGTGGGTCAACTGACTTGAACTTCATTTTTACCGACTTCAAAAAGAGGGAGAGGGTGGGGGTCATCTATGTACGATTAATCGATTATTATTGATTATTTCCGACGATTAATTGATTCCTAAATTAAAAAATCGTGACAGCCCTAGGTTTAGCACTAATGCAGTTAACAATTAACCCGCACTGATGTTGAAATATTAAAAGCTGCAAATTTTTCCTATAATGCAACTAGATATTTAACCAATTCAATCTTGCTCAACAGAGTTTTTTTTTAGCTCTGCCAAACAAGATTGAATTTGTTAAATTCCTAATTGTATTATGGTATCAATTTCAAGTGTAAAATTGTTACCATAATACAAAATGTTGTTATTTTGACATCAGAGTGGAGAGGGTTATGCAGCATAACCAAAAAGTGTATTGCTCTAGCCATGGACTTTCATAACTTTGTTTCCCATTCTTCAAAATCATAAAACTTGATACATAGAGATTATTACCATTACAGTACTGTGATCACAAAAGTGGACACTAAATCACGGCGCGTTCTCGACACGGTCGCGATCGAGGTGACAGACACGAAAAAAACCTTATCGACAGAAGCACGGCTAAAGCGAAACACAATCTCCATTCCGCCGATTGGATTTTTCGCCGAGATTTTTCGCGAACGTCGACAACGCCGCAATTTTGTCGGAGGGAACAGTCCAAACTACATGTGCACAAATGTAACTGGTTTGCAATGTTAATGTACATGTAGACCTAACCAATGTATCGAGTTGTTATATATTCTAAAAAAGGGTCAAATTCAACACTTCCCAGATATCGCGATTGCCCACACCCCAACATTAATCATAACATAAATTCATAATCGTATTCATCTGAATTTGAAAATGATGATAAACATGGACTTGAGGCAGACAACCCCGCTCTACCCACTATGTCTTTCACCACTCCCTCTCTTTTTGTTGTTCCCCCGATCTGACATTGTGTAGGCACCACCCTCCAATCTCAACTTAATTTGTATTTTCCGTTTCAGTTTCACGCATTTCACCACAATCTGTCGTTTGGGGTGAATACAATATCATCGTGACCAACTATTCTCTCCGTTAGAAATTCAAGAGTTTTGTTGATTGTTGGGATCTTAAAAAATAAAAAAACGATATTTTATCGCTTTAATTATCAAAATGACTGACATCACATGAACACATTTGTATTTTAAGAAGCGTGTGAAGCGTCAATTTTTCAGACTTTTGGGTACATGGAGTTTTTTAAAGGCGAAAGTACCAATTCGTTATCAAGTCAATTCGTAGTCAGTTTGGTTATGGATATTGAACTGCAAAATATTCATCCAGGTCAATTCAATCCTTTTAAGCCCCCCCCCCCCCCTCGTACATACACCACCCTCCTGAGTGATGCATTGCCCAACCCCCCCCCCCCCCCCCCCACCCCCGCCATGTCATGTCGATTCTCTGATAACAGAGGGCTGTCGTTGTCCCGGCCTCATGTGCCTATGCTTCTTGAAAAAAAAAATTGACACCACCCCACCCATCATAAACGAGCAATATGTATTCCATGGTTCTGATCAAACCTGTGTTTACGGTGTGTGTGTGTGGGGGGGGGGGGGGGGGGGGGTCTTTTGGTGGGGGGGTGGGGAAGGGATAGCCAGCTCGATATATGCCACATGCATATCCGATGGTCATAGTCCTGAGGTGGGTGTGGTGGAGCTTCGATGGAATTGTAGATTAGTCCTACTTCACTATTTTTGAAAGTGCGAAGTCTCTGACGGAACTTTTATTTATTTAACTGCAGGGGATGTACATGTAAATATACCAGGTGCACAGTCAGGGGATGGGAGGCGGGGGGTCTTGCATAGAGTCAATGTTTTTTGGTGAGGGAACAACAACACTGAATTTTACTGGTAATCCCCCCCCCTCCGCTGGTCTTCTACACATGATATTGTAGACTCTGGGCTACGTGCCTGAAAAAAAACCAGGACCGTGACGTGAACCACCTACATTAGCATTGTTGATGCAGTGCTCGACTGTGCATGTTCATGATTCATAATTGCCATAATTTGCCTAAAGTTCACACTGAATGGCTGGGATTAGAAGAGGGATAAGTACTATATTGGAGTACGTTTTGTTGGGGGAGGACTTATCCTGCTGAATCCTTCATGACATTCATTGATGGACCTTGAAATACTCTGCTTCTCTTAGCTACCAGGAATTTCGCAAGGTACCATATTGCAGTCCTCGGAATTAGGAAAATATTGCGACGGCACAACATTGCCGCCGCCAAAAATTCTGCGACGGCAAATTTTTATCAGCGACGGCACATTTGAATTGAATTGTTTGGATGACAGTATTATGACACTAAGTGAATAATAATCATTAATCAGAACAGCTGAATTCGAATGGACAAGAGATCACTGGCGGGTGGTCAATTGAACAAGCTGTAGTTCGATTAAGTGATCAATTGATTGACTGGTTGTCCTAATTTTAGGGGCTGGTTGTAACTCGCATCCATGCATTATTAGCCTATTGGTTTTGACAGTAACTGTTAGAGACAGAAATATTTGCATTGCGCATCAACCCGGGGTGAGTTGACTCTGACCTGATAAACACTAGTGTTGAAACGGTTAGGGATTTTCAGGAGTCGACTAGTCGACAGAGGTAATCAAATACTAGTCGATTAGTCGGACCCCTCCCGAAATTTTCCATTTCTGTGCCTACAGTATGAAATGGGCAGTGTGACATTGATATTTTCATAAGTTATGAGTATCCACCAACTCTGCGTGTCAGAACGTAACGTTCAAATGCTAAACCGACACAATTGAAAGTGGTTAGTCATATATTTACTTTGCTTAAGCAGTTGTGTTTGGTCACTTATAAATCAATAAACGGGCAGCTTACTGGCTTTTATCATAACATGGGTTTTTAAAATCAGCTGTTCACCATGCATACACAAAACTCAAAACGAGGCTATTCACCGAGATTCTACACTGGTGCTGTTATAGTGAAACCTTTGAATAGAACATGAGCTACATGTCAAGATGTCAATATCACATTTGTCCCAGGTTCTATCCTACCCTACCAAGTAGTCCCTGACCCTCATTGATTGTGCTCACATCAAAGGCAAATGCGGCACGTGGCACAGTGACAAGTTAGTTGTATCACTCAGATGAATCAGATGAATTGCATCACAGCAAAATAAACAAGGTCAAGGTCGCAGTTGGCACTGAATGTAATCAACGATTCAACATGAAACAATGAAACCGCGGAGACACTTGTCTTTGAAGTTTGAGACTTTGAGTTCAGTTCGGGTCACCAAGATCACCCCACAGACTGTCGGCAGTGGCAATCATCAATGCAACAATGCATTGAGGCTTTAACAAATTAATCATGTGTCCCGATAACGTTCAACGGCACTGATGACCTGATTGCATGGAGGTGGTGGTTTTTCCCAACTAATCGACTAGCAGATTTTGGGATTGACTAATTTAATAATTGTGTCGACTCTGATTAGTCGGATAATCGTTTCAACACTAATAAACACAACCAGAATTATTTTCCAACTCACCCTTGTTTTGTGCTCAATGCGTTTATTTTTTTATTGAACCGATTGATTGTTTTCCAATTCAGTTTGTTTGAGATTGTACAGTTTACATTATGCCACAAGTGGAGAATGCTAAAATTAAAATGGAACATGACCACGTGCTCTGTTGAGATTACATCAGTGACCAATAGAACTGCCGCATTGTCCCAGTACACCAATTTAGCATACTTTCATGAAACAAAGAATTCGATTGTTTGTATTTATGTAAGGTGTGACGTCAAAAGGGAATTGCCCAGGAATTCCTGGGTTATTTTAAACGTGCATCACAGTCAACAAGGAGGTTCTTTCGAAAAAACACAAACGAAAAACAACTGGTTATGAACAGTATTTCAACCACATACATTTTGTACAAACTTACTTTCAAATTAATTAATGTTAGATATTTCCACAAATATTGATTTTATACACCAGTTATGCCTATAAAACATATGTTATGTAGGGTTGGATGATCAGTTCTGACGGACTTCGGGTAATTGGGACAAGTAAAAAAATATTATGGCTGCCAATTTGCGACGGCAAGAAAATGCTGCCGTCATGCCCCACGGCGTTGGCGTTTGCGACGGCATTGCTGAATGCCGTCTCTAATTCCGAGGACTGCATATTGGCTATATTTCCATAAAATAAAAGACGGGTGGAGTTAAGACTGCAGGCTTAATACTTTTCGTTCTCAGTTTGATGCGCTGAGGATTTACCCGCACAGACCAGGTCTATTCTTATGATAGTGTTCACTTGTTCACACCTATTTACATCTCCGCACACTTTTCTTTCAAAATATTTACTTTTGTCGATTTGAAAAGGGGGCGAGTAAATATAATAATATCTTCAGGTTTGTGACTCGACTGGATTTTGTTGTTTTTTAATTGCGACATACGAATACATCGAACGAATCTTAGAATGTACGATCTGTTCACGCCAAACTTTGAAGTTTTCACCACCGAGGAATACATCTAACAAATCATCTCACAATGTATTGGTGTTTCCATTGCGATTTTCTCTCGATTCTACCTAAATTTTGTCTCGATTCTTTCTCCATTCTGCCGCGTTTTATCGACAGAATCGCAATTCTCGATCGCGACAGAACCGAAGCTGGATCGAGAGCCGATCGACTAAAAGACCACTTTTGTGATCACAGTACTGTATGTGGATGTACAAAATATGTATCTGAGTCTCGCTCCGGGTTCTAAGGGTAGATTTTGTACATCCACATAATGGTAATAATCATTTTATCATTATACAATTTATCTTACAATATGTTGGGGATAAGTCAAGAATGCAGAACGAATATATAATGAACTGTTGATGCGTAAGGATGAACAAAAAGAAAAAAAATGGAACTCATGAGAAAGGAACGTGCTTGTATCCGACCCCCTGATACAAACATCTGTATCAGGGAGTCAGATACACAACAGTTGCAGAGTTAATACAGACAAAATACATGTTGATTGTAAGATAAATGTCCTGATGGATTTAGTCTCATCTTTTTAAGAAGTGGAAATCCCCTAAAAAGAAATTCTAACCAAAGACTTGACAGTATTTTTAGTATGCTGTGCCAGGGAATGACTTCACTATTCAAATATGTATGACTTTTTAATATCTGAAAGTTCCAAGTGTAATAAAATTCAAAATTTATTTTAACCCTTTACCCAACGAATCGCCCACATCCGCCCGCGTAATATGCAAATTCAGCAGCTGAAAAAATATTATTTTTCGAAAAAATTTCAACAAAACCATATCATGTGACCCCTCTTTGGAACGAGCTCGTTCCAAAGAGGGGTCACATGATATGGTTTTGTTGAAATTTTTTGAAAAAAATTTAAAAAATGATATTTAAAATAATAAATTTTGAAATCGTGTGCGTTGGGTAAAGGGTTAAAAAGAAATATGCACTGAGCAAATATTTTGTTTATTGCAGGGAATTACAGCAGACAAAAGTGATGAATGGTTTGCAAAAAAAGGGTTACAGAAAGGAACAGGATAATATCACCAAAAAAGCACAATGTATTGACCTGTAAACATTTTTGAGCAACTACATTGCTCTAAAATATTATTGATTAACCTTCTGTGCACTGATGTAAAAATTCCAGAATTTCAAGTTTCAGATTTTTCCCACAATATAATTTGGAATTTAACCAATTAACCCTCTGCACTCTGATGTCAAAATACCCAAAGTTTTCAGCAGTGAATTTTTCCCACAGTGCAACTGGAAATTTAAAAAAGAATATCTTGTTTAACAGAACTCCTTGAGCTCTGTCAAACAAGATATAATTTGTTAAATTTTTCATGCTGTGTGGGCAATATGGAGTCAATGATGAAAATTTTGAAATCCTACCATAGTGCTAGGAGTTAACCCTTTACCCAATGAATTGCCCGCATCCGCCCACGTAATATGCAAATTCAGCAGCTGAAATAATATTATTTTTTGAAAAATTTCAACAAAACCATAGCATGTGACCTCTCTTTGGAACGAGCTCGACATTTAAAAAATGATATTTAAAATAATAAATTTTGATATCGTCTGCATTGGGTAGAGGGTTAAATCTTGTTTGACTGAGTTCTTTTCTATTTGTTCAATGAGCTCTGTCACACAATATTGAATTGATTAAATTCCTTATTGCATTATGGGAAAAATTAAATTTGCAGAATAAAATTTTGACATTTCCATATTAGTGTGCTGATACCATTTTTTCTCTTCCAGTTTTTAATTTTACTACAATTTTCAAAATGGAACTCGCTAATTAGTCCATAAGCCTTTTTCGAAACTTCCATCTTGGTTTTTAATCTATGCAAGGTCGCAGGTCGCGAGGTGTAAACACTTATGGAAACACATTGTAAGCCGTGGGAGAAGAGAGTGGGTGAAGTGCTTCGCACCCATTTCGTTCATTAGTGCAAACTCAAAAACATTCGCCAAGGTTACCATTTGTTTAAGGCAATGGCAATATTGTAAGAGAACTTTCATTATTTCGTTTTCAGTTTTTATCGACTTAAATGGTGTTTGAATGCATGCTGTGTCACGACTGTGTCTGTGAGCACTGTTTCGACAACTTTCGGGGATTTCCCAAGCCAAGAAACTCTGTGCAACGAGTGTTTCATTGTTGCCACTCAAAACAAGTCCTTGCGTCCGTAAAAAATTCTTTAAACCTGTGATATTCCATCCTTTAAAGTCATCTAGGTTTGCTCCTTCAGTTAATGCGAATGATGACATCGGTCCTACAAATTTAAACTTGATATTTCACAAATCGAATTGACTTGGCTGACACAGAACTCAACGTGACGAACATGAAAATCACTTTGTTTTCACCCCACGACCTTTGACCTTGCATAGATTAAAAGCCAAGATGGCAGTTTTGAAAAAAAGGCTTATTAACTCAGTAAGAAATATGGTTATAAAAATAGATTTCCTGACATTTGTTTCTGATAATAAATTTGGAAAGTATAAAGCTTTAATACTATGTAACATTAACTCTTAATTGGTTGATTGCTAGAAGCCACTATCAGGGTTTTCAGAAAAATGAGGGTACCACAGCAAAAGCCAAAATTTTCCTTGCTCATGTTTTTATATTCAGTCAGTTGCAAATGATATTGTTTTTATATAAATTTATTTTATTATAAATTATTGGAGAGTGCCTGTGGGCACTCCCCAATAATTTGTAACAAAACAAATTTTGAATAACAAATTCAGATCACCAAAAATAATCTAGCCCACAACCAGTTAATAAACTACATATTTTTTTTTATAATTTTCTCACATAATAGCCTTCATATTTTGTGACTTTGGCCCCACAAAATAGATTTTATGTTTCTCAGGCCATTTTTTGTAAAATTGCATGTGGACGGGTAGTTTTTTATTTTATTTTTATTTTTGTAATTATTTCTTTGCCATCAATAGTTCATGTTCTTGGTTTATTTTATGTTTTAGGCCTCATAATCTACAGAATGGCATGGGTGTTGGTGTATTTCATCCCTTGTTGCAGTCTGGACAAATTTATCAGTTTTATTAACTTGGGTAAAACATCAGACATAATAATTTTTTTAAAGTTTGCAATGATTATAAAAAGAAATCATGTGGCAACCAAAAGGACCATGCGGGAGGGTCTGAGAAACAAATTTTTAACTTTTTCAGCCTTACCAATTTTTAACTCAAAACGTTAATTTCAGACAGAATCTGAAAACAGTGCCAAGAAATCTGCTTTGCAAACAGGCCTGAAGAACACACAGTTTCCCATATTTAGATTCTCTTTCTAATGATAACAACCAAATACCAAAGTTTCTGACAGATGTACCACTCTCACTGCAACATGACAGTTGAGAAACATAAGTTGAAAAGTGATTTATAATGAAGTCTAGGCCACTTGTATAAGTATATTTCTCATTTAGATGGGCGATAACAGTAAAATATCTACTGTCATGGTCGTAAACTCACCTCTTGTAGTAGTGGGATTAGGGGGGTGGGGGCAGGTAGATGGCTTGTCAAGATTAATCTTATATATTTATTGTCAATCCATCCACATTCTCATCTTTTTAGTTGTCTATCTGGGAGCACGGTGGCTCAGTGGTAGACTGTTGGAGCATGGTGGCTCAGTGGTAGACTGTTGGAGCATGGTGGCTCAGTGGTAGACTGTTGGACTGCTATGCCAGAGGTCCCGAGTTCGATCCCCATCCATGTTCGACCCACGTTGTGTCCTTGGGCAAGGCACTTTATCCCGGTTGCCTACATGGGGGCACGATGATGCCGTGTACTGAGGCGTACTGCATGTCGATGGTGTACATGTCTTCAACTGCTGTTATCCTGCTTGAGCGGAGCTTGAACAGAGTTAGAATGTGGCGGAGCTGACAGTTGCTCGTCGATGGTTGGTGGTTCTCTCCGGGTACTCCGGCTTCCTCCACCTGTAAAACTGTCACGGTTACGATTAGCCATTGTGCATAAGTATGTGGCCGTAAACACCAATAAATAAATAGTTGTCTGTTTTTAGCTCAACTTTGGCGAAGCCAAATTTGAGCTTTTGTCATGGCCCATCGTCCATCTGTCCGTCTGTCCGTATGTGAACAATTGGATATGGCTCAGGCTAGAGGCCATATTCATGAACCGATCTTTATGAAACTTCTTGGGTACCTTTGTTATGACCGTGGGACGAGAACGAGTGTTTTTGGGTGCGGTCCGAAATTCAAGATGGCTGCCAGCCGCCATTTTGTACCGATGATGCAGAAATCTGTTTTTTGTACAGAACTTCCATATGAAAGCTCTGATTTGAATAATTTTTTGTATGAATGTTTAGTACCATGGGATACATCACATATAATACGGCTTTTTTTCTCGTGCGTAAATTGTGCAAATTAGACTAATTTTTATGTTTTTTGGTGTTACTTTCAGCACTGTAAGTGCAAATGTCAATACAGCTCGGGCTAGAGGCCATATTTATGAACCGATCTTTACAAAACTTCTTGGGTACCTTTGGTATCACCGTGGGACGAGAACGAGTGTTTTTGGGTTCGGTCCAAAATTCAAGATGGCTGATGGCAGCCATTTTGTACAAAATTAGGTGCAATCAGATTTTTGCACAGAACTTCCATATGAAAGCGCTGATTTGAATAATTTTTTGTGTGAATGTTTAGTACCATGGGATACATCACATATAATACAGGTTTTTTTCTCGTGCAGAAATTATGCAAATTAGATGAACTTTGATTTTTTCAGTGCGACTTATACACAGTAAGTACACATGTCAATACGGCTCAGACTAGAGTCTGTATTTATGAACTGATCTTCACGAAATGTCTTGGGTACCTTTGTTATCACCTTGGGATGAGAACGAGTGTTTCTGGGTGCAGTCTAAAATTCAAGATGGCTGCCAGTGGCCATTTTGTACCGAAATTAGGTCTAATCAGTTTTTGTACACAACTTCTATACAGCTCAGACTAGAGGTCATATTTATGAACCAATCTTTACGAAATTTCTTGGGTACCTTTGTTATCACAGTGGGATGAGAGCGAGTGTTTTTGGGTGTGGTCTGAAATTCAAGATGGCCACCAGCAGCCATTTTGTACCAAAATTAGTGCAATCAGTCTTTTGTACAGAACTTCTGTATGAAAGTTCTGATTTGAATAAATTTTTGTATGAATGTTTAGTAACATGGAATATATCACATATTGTAAGGGGGGTTTTTTTCGTGCAGAAATTATGCAAATTAGATGAACTTTGATTTAGTCAGTGCTACTTACACAATGTAAGCACACATGTCAATACGGCTCAGGGTAGAGGCTGTATTTATGAACCGATCTTCACAAAACTTCTTGGGTACCTTTGTTATCACCTTGGGACAAGAATGAGTGTTTCTGGGTATGGTCCAAAATTCAAGATGGCTGCCAGTGGCCATTTTGTACCGAAATTAGGTCCAATCAGTTTTTTGTCACAAGTTCTATACAGCTCGTATTTATGAACTAATCTTCACAAAACTTCTTGGGTACCTTTGTTTTCACCTTGGGACAGGAATGAGTGTGTTTTGGGGTGCCTTTGTTATCACTGTGCTATGAGAACAAATATTTTGGGGTTCAGTCAGACCCACTCTGGGGCTCAAAGATTTCTTTTCTAGTTTAGCATCTGACTGTCACCCACCTTTGCAATACTTTACCTGTACATTTGTTACAGACAACGGTCAGTATTTATGTACAGACCGTTACAATACTTTATATGTACCTTTGTTATCAGGTCATTACCTAGATGTTTGTCATTGCTGTGTCATATACTATACATGTACATGTCTTTGTCTTGACAAGTTGAGCTACAGTGTCATTGACACTTTCATTTTTAATATTGTATTTGCGTGTTTGGCTAGTCACATATTTTTAGTTGAAACTTTTCTACGGATACAGGCAGAGGGCCACTAATGAATGTTGGGATACTACTCACTTTTAGATGTCCAATAATGAAGTGTCATGCTTAAACCTGTACCCAATGAATCGCCCGCATCCACCCATGTAATATGCAAATTCAGCAGCTGAAAAAATATTATATTTTTATACTGTACCAATGACCCAGACTTAGCTGGTGCTAACTCTAACAAAACCAGGGCCAAACACAAATTTTGCCCCCCAATCCCCAAAATTTGCATCCAAAACAAAAAGAAATCATGTCCTAAAGGACCTCCATACTACGCCCCCACTGCGCATGCGCAGTGTCAAGGACGTCCCGAAATTGGCGCCAATTATCATTCTCTGTTTGGCCCTTCATCAGTCAACATCTCACTGATCTTTGTGCTTGTAAATCTCAGTTTAAAGGATGCCAGACACGTAATTTTTGGAGAAATGGTGATTCTAAGGAGGATATAGAAGGAGGAGAGGAAAAAGAAGTGACAAAAAATAATCAGGGCTGTACTTAAAATTTTTTGATGAAATTATGTTAAGTTGCCTATTTTCGAGGCATGGGCCTCTTGTTGTCATTCTTGCTAAATGTTGCACTGCTTATTCAGTGTTTCCTCTCCCCTAGCCTTCTAAAGTCCCCCCTTGCAATTCTCCCATGCTTTTGGCATATTTTTGAGAAAGTTCATTTCTAAAATTCTCTTGGGAGAGTTGCTTGGTTACAGAATGTTTTCTGTTATTTTCCCCATAGTTACGTTTTCACCCATGGGTGTATAAACGTTGTGTTCTGCATCTTCCATCTGATGTTCTGCAGATTCTCCCCTGGGAGTCTCTGTCTTGCATCAGATAGAGTGTAATTTTGATGACTGATTTCAGGCCAGTTTTTTCAGTGCCTGGAGTCATGTTTTCTGGTGTTTTACACTGTTTGTTTACATTGGCAACAGCCTTTTTTGAGGGGGGCTGTTTGCCTTTGGTGTAGTTTATCTCACTATAAGATACATTTATATTATCCGTAAGTGTCTCATTAATTATTTAATATAAATTTAAAATTTTTGACCACACTTTGCCATCGGATCCATCGGGGCTCAATGTTACTTTTCAGCAACTTGGGCTTCGCTGAAAAAATATTTTTTCAAAATTATTTTGATTTGCAATTGTTTTTTCATTTATTAATGGATCATGTTTATTATGTATCTTTGTGTCAGGGGTTTGTGCGAGTAACTAGGACTTGTTGTTGACTTTTCACAATGAAAGGATATTGTTCAAATTGTAATGGGAAGAAATCTTCCTCTGACTTTCATGATCATTGTATTAATTGTAGTCAGTGTTCTCGCACTAATCCCTGTTCTATATGTCAATATTGGGATGACAAACATTGGAAACGTGTGTCACGGTATGTTGTTTCTGGAGAAAGGGCTATGCCGGCTCTTTCTCCGCAAGGTCACTCTACTCTCTCAGTTTCTATTTCAGAGGAACAAGAACAGGGTGATGTTTCCATGTTATCTTCTACAAGTGCGCTTCCGTCGTCACAAATGAATTCAGAGCTAGCGGCAAAAGTGCTCATGGAGATTAGACAAATGTCGTCCGCTAGCTCGCCCGGTGAAGCGTCCATTCACTGAATGGTTCGGCAGCCGGGTTCGTCCGATGCGGTCCAGGAGGAAATTTTGGGTGATGCGAGCACTATAAACATACAATGTGCACACCCAGTGACGGCGGATAGTAAGCGAGAACGGAGGAAGCCTTTGAGTCCGGTTCCTAGCTCGTCCAGGTCCAGCCGGGCCGTGAGCGAGAGAGGCCCCTCTCTCGTACAACAACATCTGGGACCAGATGTTGTGGTACAAAATGTGTCGCAAGCGGAGCATACGTCCGTCACTCGGGACGCTCCGTTGTATAGGCAGTCCGCGGAGACTGCTAAGGCTTCTTCTTCTCGTCAGCGCACACGACCGCACCTTGGCTGCGTGACCGCCGATATCTTACCAGCTTCGCCGATCAAGGATTCTTCGGCGACCAGGTCACACCATCCGGCAGCCAGGGATTCGAGACCGATGGACTCCGGACGTTCGCATAGAAAAAGTATGCGGGAGCCATCTGATGCGGAGCTGCCCTCGGCGAAGCAGCGAAAGACTGCGCCTCTGCAGGTCTCGACGCCGGACATTCTTGTGCAGATAGCACAGCTTATCGCAGCATCCCAGCAGCCGACAGAAACGGTGTCGGTTCGAGAATTATCCGACGGCGCTGGGTCGGTACGCTCCGCCGAAGCATCGGGGGTGGACGACCGGGAGCATCATGAGGTCCGACCGGATGGTGAAAGGGATACGGATGATTTGGAGCTATCCCTTTCGGAACAACATAAAGCTGCCGTGGACTTCATCCGGCACTTTCTCCCTCAAGTTGTTCCGTCGGGCCAGACTGCTGCGGTTCCGGACAAGAGGATTATAGCGTCATTGGACTCTGAATTTTTTGAGCGGTTCAGGGACATCGCTCCCGAGTTTCCGTCGCAGTCCAATAATGTTGCAAGAACATTTGAATTATTGAACGACGCTATATTTAAACTTGCTTCCAAGACGGGGAAAGCAGGTTTCTTGTCCGCCAATACTCTCAACCTGCCTTTCATTAATGCAAGGAATAAATTCGACACGGCAGGACAGGGTATCCCGAGAGTTCCTCTGCGTATGGACGACGAGGCGGAAGACTTAGAGCTATCATTACCGTCGTCGGCTTCTATTCCAACCGCGGTGTTGGAAACAGCTATTTCGTCTAACAGAGCCAATTTAGATGCCTTATCTTACGCAGATCACCTTACTAAGGCGTTATCACTGCGCCTTCAAGGGAAAGAGTTTCAGGATATACAATCCTCTTTAAGACTTCTTGCAAGGGCAGTAGCTTATTCCACGTGTGACTCCGCCCTTTCAGTGGCAAACCTGGAGTTGGTTAGACGTGACGCAGCCCTAGCTACATCCACACTCGTGGATACTAAGGTGAAGAACTCTCTTAGAGTCGCTTCGGTCTCCGGAGAACTTCTCTTTGACGGCAAGCTTTCTGCTATTTATGATAAAATTACAAAGAAAGCTTCGGATTCTCTGTTGTTCAAATCTGCTTCTAAGAAGTCGGATACAGCAGACAAGAATAAGACAGGCACTTCTGGGTCTAATGCGCCCAAGAGAGGTTCCTATAGAGGTTCCGGTGCGTCCTCTTGGTCTTATTCGAGAGACCGTCAGGGTAGCGACTCTCGTTCGGGACGTCCTTCGGGCCAGGACAACCGGTCGGACGCCCCGAGGTCGACAGGGCGAGGTGCGGGTCGTGGAGGACGTGGTTTCTCCTACCGCAGGCCTCGCAGGTCCAGGAGGTGATGGCTTAAACCTCTATCGTGTACCGGTTGGCGGAAGGTTGTCGAGCTTTTCACAAGAATGGGCGTCGATTACGGATGACCCTTGGGTGAGAGGAGTGACTTCGGAAGGTCTAAAGATATCCTTCAAACGAAAGCCTCCATTAACTCGAAGTCCAAAGTGGACTCAACTTCCGTCAAATCCGCAGAAAAGAGACGCTCTGTTATCAGAGGTGCAGTCTCTTTTAATGAAGAACGCGGTAGAGGTCGTAGAAAACCAGGAGACTCCGGGATTCTACAGCCATCTGTTTCTGGTTCCGAAACCAGACGGCTCGTTCCGTCCAGTCATAGATTTGAGCTGGATAAACAAGCTGATCGTCGCTCCGAAATTTTATATGGAGACGATTCGGTCGGTCAGAGCGAGTATTCGGGTGAACGATTATGCAACAAGCATAGATCTCGAAGATGCGTACTTTCACGTCATGGTACATCCGACATTCCGAAAGTATCTACGCTTCGCAGTCCTAGGAGTGGTGTATCAATTCCGGGCGATGTGCTTCGGATTGAATCTAGCACCCTGGGCTTTCACTCGGGTAATGAACTCGGTAATGATCTATTTCTGAGCTCATTCGTCTGCGGTAACGTCGGCCTACCTGGACGACATTCTTCAGAGGTACGGCAACGAGTTAACGCTTCAGAACGATGTTCAGAATCTACTTCTATTGCTCCGACGTCTCGGTTTTATAGTAAACGAAGTCGGATCTGGTGCCGTCCAAGTCATTCACTCATCTGGGAATGAGCTTCGAGACGCACAACAATCTCGTTCGTCTGCCGTTAACCAGAGCGAAATTAGTCAGTTGTTATGCTCGCTATTGTCTGCACGCAGACAAAGTCACAGCGAGAGAATTTATGAGACTGATAGGTCTGTGCAGAGCCGCTGCGGATCTCATTCCGATGGGGCGGTTACGCACACGTCCTCTCCAAATTTTCTTGACTCAGAATTGGAGTGTGAAAATTCATTCGCTCGGCGTAGACGTTCTCTTGTCAGATCAAGTGAAACAAGAGATTCAGACTTGGGCAAACATTCAGTGGTTAACTCAGGGAGTTCCGCTGCAGTTGCTGGATCCGAGTTTTACCATTATGACGGATGCCAGTCAAACAGGTTGGGGTGCATCATTAATCCCAACGGATTCGAGATGCCAGGGTCTTTGGGATCCGCAATTCCTGTGCAAGCACATAAACATCAAGGAAATGATGTCAATTTGGCTTGCGTTACGTCATTGGATGGACATTATTCACAATGCTCATGTCCAAATCCTATCCGACAATACGACAGTAGTGGCGTATATACGGAATCAGGGAGGCACTCATTCAGTTCCGTTGTTCAATCTAACGGAAAGAATCCTTCTGTTTGCGCTAGAACATCACGTTCTTCTTTCGGTCCGTCACATACCGGATCGTCTGAATGTGCTAGCAGACTCCCTTTCACGAAAGGGTCGCTTGTTGCCGTCGGAGTGGACTCTCAACAAACAAGTATTCAATCAGATTTGCTACCAATGGGAACGGCCAATGATAGATTTATTTGCGACACATCTCAACAATCAGTTGCAGACGTATGTGTCTCCGTGTCCGGATCCAAGAGCATTTGCAGTAGACGCTCTGTCGATCCCTTGGGACGGAATGATAGGATATGCGCCGTTAATTCAACAAGTATTGCTAAAGATAAAACAATCTCAATGCAAGTTTCTGTTGGTAGCATCTCTGTCGCCACAGAGACCGTGGATAAATCTACTCAGGTGTCTGTTGTGGGACCTACCGCGAAAGCTTCCTCCACGGGAGGATCTTCTTTCGCAGGGGAAATCGCGCCAACTCCATCACAACCCGCAAGGTCTCAACCTTCACGTTTTTCCGTTGTGCGGTCCTTCTTGCATGGCAAGCACTTTACAGGACGAGCAGTGGACGCGATTTCTAACTGTAGGAGGACCTCCTCTTCGCTAAACTATGTGGCTAAGTGGAAGGTTTTTCGTCGTTGGTGTAGGGATCATTCTGTAGATATATTCGATCCCTCTATACCAGACATTGCAAACTTTCTAGTATACTTGTTTGACGAAATCAAACTGCAGCCTGTTACTATTAAGGGTTATAGGTCTATGTTATCTGATACCTATGCACATCATGATAGTTTACAAATTGGATCTAATGTCTCTTTATCTAAGTTGGTTAGAAACTTCTCGATAAATAGACCCAGAACTCTTAGATTAATTCCTAAATGGAATTTAGCTTGGGTTCTTCATAAATTGAAGGAAAAGCCATTTGAACCTCTTGGGACAGTAGATTTCAAATTCTTATCTTATAAGACAGCTTTTCTCTTAGCTTTCTCTTCTGCTAGAAGAGTCAGTGAGCTTCATGCACTGTCGGTGGATGATTCTCACTATCGTAGTGTCGGGAATACTATCACCTTCACTACTAATGTGGGTTTTTTAGCTAAGAATCAGGCTCCTAATAAATATCCGGAACCTATTGTTATTAAGGCTCTTCCGTCTTCAGACGGGCGTTTACTCTGTCCTGTTAGAGCGTTACGTATCTATAAACAGAGATCTCAGTTTATCAGAAAGGGACGAAAACGTTTCTTTCTGTCTTTGATGCCTAATAGAAAGGACATTTCGGTCCATTCTATTGCTAGATGGATTCAATTAACTATCCATACTGCTTATGAGAGTTTATCTTCTTCTCAGCAGTCTGTGCTTAAGATTTCCGCTCATGAAGTAAGAGCTCTTGCTACTTCTTGGGCTTATGCTAATAGTGTTGCTATTACAGATTTAATGAAGGCTGCTTATTGGTCTCAGCCATCCACATTCACGAATTTTTATCTCAGAAATATTGAGTCCATTTCTGGAGACCTGCATTGTTTAGGTCCGTTATCTGTTGCTCAGAATGTCATCCACTAAACAGTTGCAACTATAGTTATGCAGGCTTTCTGTTCCGGCAGTGACTCCATCCGGCTGCCCTCTTCGCTCTGGGCTATTTGACCCAGGGCAAGGGGAAGGGGGGGGGGGGGGGGGGGGGTGTTCCCTTAGGTCACCTGCTTTATAGTGAAAAGCGAGGGAATGCCTCCTCCAAGTCAGTATTTCTGAGTCGCTTCCGGGATGGTTTTAAATTGTAATATTAATGTTAAAATTCATTCATGTCTTATTATTAAAGTGTAGCTCGGTGTGAAGCATTTGTATATGTCAAGTGTCAAACGGGCTTTAATATACAATACTCGGACACTTTTAAATGACTATAATGAGTCTCAATTCTCTGGACTACTTTATTTATTGGCTTACTTTAAAAATAATTAGTATAAGGGTTATACTGGATGTTAATAGAGAACATGAATATTATTGTGCTCAATTATTAAGGGTATTGTATCTTTCTAATTTAATATTAAATAAGAAAGATACATGTAAAGCCTAATACTCCTTTTCTCCTTAAGGGGTTACCTCTTTATTATATAGTTGAGCTTATTGGATTTTCCTCTATGTCCTAGGCCCTCCAGCCTGTTTACTATTCAGCTAAGTCTGGGTCATTGCTACAGTATAAAAATGTTAAAAAATTTATAGTAATTTATATATTTTTTATACTTACCAATGACCCAGACGGGGATGGCCCTCCCAGGAGTTGGGAACTCTTGCCTCCCCGCTGAGTACATAGCGCTGACCAGGCACTGCCAGTAAGAATGATAATTGGTGCCAATTTTGGGACGTCCTTGACACTGCGTATGCGCAGTGGGGGCGTAGTATGGAGGTCCTTTAGGACATGATTTCTTTTTGTTTTGGATGCAAATTTTGGGGATTGGGGGGCAAAATTTGTGTTTGGCCCTGGTTTTGTTAGAGTTAGCACCAGCTAAGTCTGGGTCATTGGTAAGTATAAAAAATATATAAATTACTATAAATTTTTTAACTTTTCAAAAAATTTCAACAAAACCATATCACAAGACCCCCTCTTTGGAACGAGAGGGGTCACATGATATGGCTTTGTTGAAATTTTTGGAAAAAATTTAAAAAATGATATTTAAAATAATAAATTTTGAAATCATCTGCATTGGGTAAAAGGTTAAGAAATATACCTTAGTACTAGTATTGTTAAAACCTAAGTATTGTGATTGGCATTACCATTTGGAGTACTTTCAGAGAGGCTAATAATCTTCTGTATTGTTTTATTGAACACCAATTACCTCATTTATTTGGGAAAATTACGAATCTTTTGGCATTACAAAATTATTTTGTTGTTGCATAAAATGTTCAAGCATATATATGGATTTTGTTTACAATGGCATAACAGAGGTTCGAACCCACACTGAAAGAGTTTCCTTCAGGACCAACCGCCTAGCAAAACTATACTGAACCAAGTCATTGTGAGGTATTGCCATCACTTGGCATCCATCATCGTTAACTTTTGCAAACCTGGCTTCTTCTCCACAGCCATTCAGCCAAATTCAAACATATATTGCACAAACCTTTCTATTTTGTTCAAATGGAGTGGCTGCCTTCTTCGGGCTCTGGGCAATGATGCCAAAGCCTAAAAATCTTTAAAAATCTTCTCATGAACCACCAGAGAGATTGCCTTGATATATGGTATGTAACACTCTTCGGTGTTGAAGATTAAAGTTTGTTCAAGAGAAGTAGGTAGATCAATTTTTGGGCTCTCTGTGGGCACATACCCATTTTGGGCTCAAAATTTTTATTTCAAGAACTGATGGGCCGATTTGAACCAAATTTGACATGTAGCACAAGTGGGTCCAACATACTTGATTGATGCCCGATTTTTTTTTTTTTTTTGCCCCGTGGGTACCCCAGGGGCTAAAAATAGAAAAAAATTCAAGTGCCCATATTTTCCAAACTACATGGAACAGAGAACTGTTATTTGGTATGAAGCATACTTTTGACCGGTAGAATGGATAAAAAAAAATGGCCATCGGTTGTGTCAGGTTGTTTTGTAGGAGAGTTTTGAAAAAATGCTGAGTCAGCATATTTGTAAAAAATTTAAAAAATTTTCTTCAGAACCACTGTTCAGAATCTTTTGATATTTGGTATACAGCATCCATAAGATGGTCAAATACAAGTGTGTTCAAATCGACCCCCTTGGTTCATATTTGGGCTCAAGAGAGGAGCCCAAATAATTAACTTAGGGCGCTATGGGAAATAAGCTTTAAAAATCCTCTTCTTCAGATCAAAATCAAAAAGTCAGATTCCTTTGATACTTGGTACACAACATCTCTACAGGGGTCAGATTGAAGTTTGTTCAAATTGAGTCCCTGGGTTAATATTTGGGCTTCCTATGGAAGTCTGAATATTAACTTAGTGCAATATGGGTAATAATCTTTAAAAATCGTCTTCTTCAGATCCACCAGTCAGATTCTTTTGATATTTGGTATGCAACATCTCTAGTGGAGTTAGATTCAAGTTTGTTCAAATGGGATCCCTGGATGAAAATTTGGGCTCTTTATTGGAGCCCAAATTTTAACTTGGTGCAATATGAGAAATTTTCTTAAAAAATCTTCTTTTTCAGACCCACTAGTGAGAATCCTTTCATATTTAGTATGTGACATCTCTAGAGGTGTAAGGTTCAAGTTTGTTCAAATCGAGTTCCTGGGTTAATATTTGGGTTCCCCAAAGGAGCCCAAATATTTACTTAGTGCAATATGGGGAATTATCGTTTAAAATCATCTCCTTCAGATCCAGCAGTCAGATTCTTTTGATATTTGGTATACAACATCTCTGGGAGTGTTAGATTGAAGGTTGTTCAAATCAGGTCCCTGGGTTCATATTTTGGCTTTTTATTGAAGCCCAAAGTTTGACTTAGAGTAATATGAGAAATTTCTTGAAAATTCTTCTTCTTCAGATCCACCAGTGAGAGTTGTTTCATATTTGGTATGTAACATCTCTAGGGGTGTCAAATTCAAGTTTGTTCAAATCGATTTGCTTGTTTTATTTATTTATTTATTTATTTTGGGGGTGGGGAGGGAGAACCACAGAAGTTTAAAACAAAAACAAAAATTTGTTCGGTTGTTGTTTTTGAATACTTCACTGAACAGAGTTTGCTGGGAAGCTTTCCTAGGACCAGCAGAAATGAATGGCCAAAAATGTTGCCTTTGGTTGTGTCATGGCAAATCAAAAAATTGCTCTTGCTGCTGATCACTTGCTGATACGCTCATCTGTTTTGACAATTTGAGACAGGTGAGTGTTTTAAGCTCACTTGAGCCACTCGTCTTTGTGGTTATAATGTCATTTTCTAGAAGTTCAAAAAGGGGTTTGATGGCAGAAACCCTCACATATTTTGCTGCTGACAAAATATCAGTGATATCAGTAAACAGGTTCCAAAGCATGATGGACTGCTTCCATAACTTGGGTGTAGATGAGACGTTTTTCTGTCAGCACTGAGTTTTTTTCTTATAAATGGCGCTTGTTCAAGGATATGTTTTAGCAGGTCAAAGTTTGCCCCCCATCTGGTTGGACTGTCTGTCACTGATGCGTGCTGTGGGGTGTCTAATTCACTTTCTATCGCTGCCAAATTACAATGATGCAACCAACTTGTTGAAAATGTGGAAACTATCGATCTACAAACACACACCCATCATTTTTATACGCCCGTAAAAAACAGGGCGTATTATGGTATACCGCTGTCCGTCTGTCTGTCCGTCCAGTCATATGTCGTACGATAACTCAAGAACGCTTTGAGAGATTTTTACGTGATTTTTGGGTAGGTGGTGTATATCGATGGAGGGAAGCTCCCTTTCGTTTAGTGTCGCCGTTCGATTAGTCATTCCAGAGTTATGGGACTTTATTACTTAGAAAATTGTTGATTTTTTACACATCGTACGATAACTCGAGAACGCTTTGAGAGATTTTTGTGATTTTTGGGTAGGTGGTGTATATCGATGGAGGGAAGCTCCCTTTCGTTTAGTGTCGCCGTTCGATTAGTCATTCCAGAGTTATGGGACTTTATTACTTAGAAAATTGTTGATTTTTTACACATCGTACGATAACTCGAGAACGCTTCGAGAGATTTTCACGATTTTTTGGTAGGTGGTTTATGTTGATGGAAGGAAGCTCTCTTTCGGTTGGTGTCGCCGCTCGATTAGTCATTCCAGAGTTATGGGACTTTATTTTTCACATGTCGAACAATAACTTGAAAATGCTTAGAGCAATTTTCATGATTTTTTGGTTGCAAGTATATGTTGATGGAAGGAATCTCCCTTTCGATTTGTGTCGCTGTCCGATTTGTCATTCCAGAGTTATGGGACTTTATTCATCAAAATATAGGCAATTTTTCACATGTTGAACTTTGAGCAATTTTCATGATTTTTTGGTGGCAAGTATATGTAACCTGACAAGTACACATGTATACTCATATTGTGTGGTTCCCTCTTGTAATTAATAACGGGCATATCATGCGCTCATGGCGCAGCTGTTTATTAGACAGACTGTTTCCATCTGTCCGTCTGTCTGTTAACGTTTAGAGATTTGGTTAAAGTTTGTGGTTAAAGTGAAGGTTAAAGTTTTTTTTCTTTTAAATTAATATTATTAATTACTATTGATTGTATCATTCTCATTATGTTTCATGTTATTTTGAGAAATATTTAACCCTTTTTGCATGGCAATTTAACTTACAACTTCCAGGTTAAAGTTTGTGGTTTAAGTTTTTTCTTTACAAAGTTACACCTTTAATTTTTCAAACAATTTAGTGGAATATCCCTGTTTCTCATTTGGGACAATGTCTACTGTACCTTTCTACAGTGATTTTAATTAATATTGGCATGGTTTTAACCCCTTTTAAACATGTTTTCATACTTAGTTACTTTCTATTTGAAATTAGGCTTTTACAACATACTTTAATTCTTGCATGCTCAATACATTTCAATGATTGCATTTACATCAATGATTTTTTTTATTGGTTTTAGTAAATATTTAACCCTTTTTGCAGTCGGTTTTACTTAGTATTTCCAGCTTAAAGTTTTGGATTATAGTTTTGCTTTTTAAGGTTGTACCTTTCATTCTTCAAACACTGTTACAACGTCATTGTTTTTCATTTGGGGCAAGGTCTACTGAACCTGTATACAGTGATTTCAAATAATATTGGCATTAATTAACTCTTTTCAAAAAGGTTTTCGAACTCAGTTTCCTTAAATTTGAAATTAGACTTCTACCACATACTTTGTTACTTTTTATATCCCACAAGGAAGGGATATAGCATAGAGCTCCATCTGTCTGTCTGTCTGTCTGTCTGTCTGTCTGTCTGTCTGTCAGAACTATGTCTGTGTCTAGTTCGATGACCACCGATATCTCTAGAAAATTATGGGCGTTATTGCCCTTTGTTATAAAAAATATTCTTTAAATCCTGTTTAAGGCATAACTTGAACAATAAAAACTGGATTTAATTTCTTTTTCGTACATGTCTCTATAGCAACAATGTCTATGTCAGCTTCGATGACCAGCGATATTCGATGAAAATTATGAGAGTCATTGCCCTTTGTTAAAAAATATCTTGTAGTGATTGTTTATGGAATAACTTAAACATTAGTAACCAAATATCAAATTTTTTGGTATATATCTCTTTGGGAACAATGTCTATTTGCAGTTCGATGACCACCATTATCCAGTGAAAATTATCTGAGTTATTGCCTTGGTTGGTGGTGCTGAAAGGGCAGATAGGGTAAGAAGAACGGTCAAAAGGAAGAAGAGTTTGAATGTCAAGTAGGAAGGAGACTAAAAGAAAGTTATTTGTAGCTGGAGACAACACTGTATGCAGGATTGATAATGTTGTCTATGGCCCTGACAGCTCAAATCAGACTGTTTTGTGTTTACCCGGGTCGAATGTTGAAAATTTGAGGGACAGGGTTGATGGTATTGTGGCATCGTCAGGATCAGATCCAGAGGGATGGTTAAACTTCAGGGAGAGAAGATCAGTAAGACTGTGGAGATGCACAGGGATTTTGTTATTAAACTGCTCAGTAGAAATGAAAGGGTAGTGGTATCGGGGGGTGGGTGGGGGGGGGGGGCAACCAGAATTCAAGGAAAATAGCATTGAATGAGGCATTGAAGGAGTAGTACTGTTCTGATTAGGGTTTACCCTTTATTTATCACTGGGATGCATTTTGAGGAACGGGGAGCATGTATGGACGAGATGGGCTGAACCTTGGGAGGATGGGGACACAAGTGTTGGGTGAAAAAATTCTAATAGTAGCAGAGCCTTTTTTGAGATGAGCAGGGTAGGAGGCCAGAGGCAATAACAAGAGTGGACACAGATGGAGTGAACAAGAGTGCTGGGGGGAAGAAGAAGATTATTGAGGTTACAACAGGGGGGAAGTCCAGGTATCCTGGTCCACTGAAAGTTGGGTACAGTAACATCCAGGGTTTCCACAGGAAAGTAAGTGAAATAGTTACACTGATCAAGGGAGAGTACTTTGATGTCATAGGCTTAAG
Source organism: Pictodentalium vernedei (assembly GCA_031216915.1). Classification (NCBI taxonomy): domain Eukaryota; kingdom Metazoa; phylum Mollusca; class Scaphopoda; order Dentaliida; family Dentaliidae; genus Pictodentalium; species Pictodentalium vernedei. Next base: position 539,667,501 of record CM062294.1, read on the forward strand.
TGAGACATAGTTAAGACACGAGGAATGGGTAGACCAAGTAAGGAGGTGCATGTGGATAGGTGTAGGAGGAACTAAAGGTCAGAAAAAAGGTGGAGGTGTAAGCATGTATATAAAAGAGGATTTAAAACCATCGTTTATCACAGATCTGGCAGATGTCAGTACCTCGGCTGAGGTATCTAAAGAAATTGGATGGGTGAAGGTGAATCTAAAAAACAAAAGTGTTGCCACTGGGATTATGTACTGTGTGGTGGAAGGATACAAACCTGAGTGGAATTACTCGATATACTCAACACTTGGGTCCAATATCATGGAATTAGAAAACTGGGGACTCGGTATAATTCTGATGGGAGACTTTAATGGACACATAAGTGCTAAGGAAGAAGGCATACAGGGTGGGGGATAAAAAAAATTGACAGGAATGGAAGGAAGCTGTTGGACTTCACAAATGAGCTCAGTCTGAAGATTCTGAACAGCGATGTGAGGTATGGGGGGAAATGGACCTGGGAGAGGAACAACAGAAGAACAAGGTGCAATGCCATTGATATCCCCCACTAAGGGTTTCTAAGTGGAAAAAAGGTCCATAACTCTAGAAAAAAATGGACAAAATCTGTTACTTGTGAATATCCTTTCCCCCATGGTGGTCTATCAGCATACCAAAGATCATTTAAATCCAACATTCACTGACTGAGATATGAAGGGCCAAAGTTCTTACGGATGGATGGGCATAAAGAACCAATTTCTACATCCCCACACACTTTGTTTTGGTGGGGGATAATAATTGACTACCGTATTTACTCTATATATTGGGACACTCTATAATTTGGGACACACATTTTTTCCAGAAAAATATTTTTTTTTATGCTCCATTGTTTGGGACGCTCAGGAGACTTGTTTCCAGTTGGCCCAGTCTCCTGAAAACGGTGCCAAATGCTCAATATTAAAGCTAAGTTTGTGTTTAATTTTCCTTTTTAAACAATAAAAAATTGATAATACATACTGTTTTGTGTTGTTTTTATTTAAATCTGTTCCTTAGTTTTAATATTTACAGTCCGGACTGACATGAGGACGACTATTTAATATTACATTGTGACAGTCTTCAACCCTTTACTGAACGCTAGTGGCAGATGACACTCATAAAAAGAATTTTGTGTAACTAAAAATTTTCATATTATGCTTCCAAAACATAGCTTATGCCCCTCAGTGGAACGCGCGCATTCATCAGCTATGTTTTGGAAGCAAAAAATGAAAATCTAAAAAAAAATTGGATGGCGATTTTCGTATATAGTGATGGAAAACGAATCACACACAACTTGATTCAGCATCAAAACAAGACCAGGTTGTGTTTTTTCCCCATTTTCTAAGATGTGGGACATCTGTGAAAATATTTATTTTTAGCTGTCCCAATACATAGAGTAAATACGGTATATTCTCACAGATATCAATTTATGGATGGAGGTGATAGAGGAAGCTATTTGGATAGTGACCACAACTTGATGACAGTTATGATCAAGTACAGAAACCCAGTAAGAAACTATGGAGGCTTCAAGAAGATTTGGGGACTCAGAAAGGATGCTGATTGGGCGAAGTTTGAATAAAAATTGAAAAAAAGCTTGTGAATGTCTGCAAGGGACCAATGTCAAGGAAATGATAGATGCCATAGTTGAGCCTAGAGGAGGCAGGGAAGGAAAGTATAGGAAAGATTAGGGTGCCTACCAAGCCAGAAAATAAGCAGACTGACATCTGCAAAATGGAGTCCCCAGAGGGTGAATTTAGTGATGCTACCCTGCACAGCAGGGTAGCATCACTAAATTTACCCTCTGTGAACTTCAATCTGAATCAGGCTTTCATAACTAAACAGAAAGAGGTACCCAGAGGATAACTTGGCCCACTGTATGGGATAGCATCATCAAATTACCCTCTGAGGACCTCATTCTGCAGATGTCAGACTGCTTATTTTCAGGCTTGGTGCCTACACTGGAACTTGGGTACATCGTGAATGATGAACTGGAAAAGGCCATAAAGGGCAGAAAAGTTAAATGTGCTGTGTACAGGAGTAGTAGAAAACGCAAGGGGGAGGAAAGATATAAGGCCAGGGTAGCAGAAGAATACCAGCAGGAATAGAAGGGAAAGCAAAGTGGTCTTTGGGTGGCCTGTGTGATAAAGAGAAGCCAGGTTTTGAAGAGTACCTTGATAGCACCTTTGGTGGGTCACTGTTGTTCAAGATGAGGCCACAGTCACTGGAGCTTAAGGGAAAAACTGGGAAAGACAATGAAAAGGAATGCCAAATGTGTAATTTAGGCCTAGTGGAGAACCTGAAACACTTTCTATTAGAATGTTCAAAATATAAGTCTAACAGAATAAGGTTATGACAGGGAAGTGGGATGGGAGAGTGAAGGATATGTGGTTGGTGGGTGATACAAAGGAGAGGGTTAGTATGCTTTTCAGAGAGATTGGGAAGAATGGGTTTGGGATGTCATCAAGCAGTTCGTCTCAAGAGTGTTGGGAGGAGAGAAGAGGCATGGGGATAAGGAGGCATTTGGGAGAACAGGGTACTAATCAAGGCCTTCTCATCTTGGAACCGTGACAAATCATTGGCCGACCAAGTTTTATTATTATTATTATCTTACACTTAACCCTTTACCCAACGTAGACGATATCAAAATTTATTATTTTAAAAATCATTTTTTCAATTTTTTCAAAAAGTTTCAACAAAACCATATCATGTGCCCCCTCATTGGAACGAGCTCGATGAGCTCGTTCCAACGAGGGGTCACATGATATTGTTTTGTTGAATTTTTTTGAAAAAATAATATTTTTTTAACTGCTGAATTTACATATTACGCGGGCGGATGCGGCCGATTCGTTGGGTAAAGGGTTAAGCCAGATTCAATTCTAGCACATGTCTCAATATCTGTATTGTATTGTGTAATGTTGAATATGCATAGCTTTCATGTACAGTGTAGTCCACTTAATTGGATATCTCTTAATTGAATAACCCTGTTAATTGAATATAATTTCCCAACACAAAACCATTTACCATATCCCCAGTGGAAATTTGACCTGTTAATTGAATATAGGTTATAAAGTAAACTCCTGTTAATTGAATAAAAAATCTTGTAACCTGTCAAGAAATTACCCTGACTCTCCACAGTTTTCCTTTGCTTATAGGCCTATTTGGCCTCAGTACATTCAATACAGGCATTTAATCTATTATATCTTGTTTGACAGAGCTCATGGAGCTCTGTCAAACGAGATATAATAGATTAAATGCTAAGTTTATCTCCAGAATACAGGAAAGTGACACAATCCCTGTTAATTGAACACTCCTGTTAATTGAATAATTTTCATTGGCAAAGTGGCTATTCAATTAACAGAGTTCCACTGTATAATATTGTTTATTGATCTTGATGTGTCTACTTGATTCATTGACATTGACCTCAATGAGTGATGGCCAGAATGTAAAATTTGTACGTTTATGAAGTCTGGCTGAGAAAGATTCCAATATATTTTGTCCCTGGCATACTTAAACATGTTAATTTGAAAAGGTTGTAATACAGTGGAGCCCACTTAATTGGATATCTCTTAATTGTATATCCCTGTTAATTGAATATAATTTTCAAACACAAAACCATTTACTATACCTTCAGTACAAATTTGATCTGTTAATTGCATATGGGTTGTAGAGTAAACTCTTGTTAATTATATATAAATTTTTGTAATATGTCTAAAAAATTACTGTGACACGCACCAAATTCCCCTTATTTATCAACCTTTTTGGCCTCACGAAATCAAATACAGGCATTTATTCAATTATATCTTGCTTGACAGAGCTCTATGAGCTCTGTCAAACAAGATATAATAGAATAAATGCTCAGTTTACCTCCAGAACACAGGAAACTGACCAAATCCCTGTTAATTGTATACTCCTGTTAATTGAATAATTTTCACTGGCAAAATGGATATTCAGTTAAGAGGATTCTACTGTATTAGTGAATATACAGAACTTTTAATTCTTGATGCATGTATTTCTTTTTTATAATTAACAGTAATCAGTACAATCACATATTATATGTATTTAATATCTAATGAAATTTATTTTTTAAAATTATACAAAAATATGTTATTGAATAAATATATTATGTTTTGAAAAAAATGTTTTTCTTGTTATTCATTACTGAAACTAATTTAGAATTTTTATGTTGGTGTAGAATCTGATAAATAATCATAGGATTTGAGCTGGGCAGCCATTATTTTTCAGGGTCATTTTTTTTTTTGGCTGAGTAAAACTTTGGTTTTGGTTCAGTTTACAAGTTTATTTAGGGCTCACGCCAGTGAATGCCATTGAGGTCTGTTTACATAATAAGAATCTTTTGTACTCTTTCCTTTACAAAGTTTACATGAGCTGTCCATTGAGGTTTCAGGTTTGAAGACCTGATATCATGTACTCTTCGAAAAACAGAAATGATGTGCCTATCATGACAGAGGGCCATGGACTGATTACAGATTGTTGCCACAATATTTTTCATAAAACATGACCGAAGTGTCAACAATTCCTAATATTCTCCAGAAAGCATAGCTCAGAAAATACACAGAACGACAGACGTGTGTGAATGAGTTAATCGATATGGCTTGAGTGCCAGTGCAGAAGGATAAAATGAGAGGCTACAGGCACAAGTGTTTATTATTACACATCTTCACATCTATAAAAGCAATTATTAGAAGAACACTCGGCAATTTATTTGACAACTCATCCCCTGTGTTCCAGTGTGTTCTATGTGCCAGTAGGCACATGGAACACATTGGAACTCTGGGCATGAACTATCAACAAAAAGAACATATTTTATCGCCAACCAAATTTGCACTGGGAACCTGTGTTACTATTTTTAGCAATAATTGCAGTGCACAATTTGTAGAAAATTCCAGTGAAATTTCACTTCTATTTAAAAATAGTCTGTCAATGATATCTGTTCAGCATATGTGTGCAGAAAGGATTTTCATTTTCCTTGTGGTTTAGCGTTGCTGTAGATGGGGATTTCATAGAATAGACATGTAATAAAATACAGTTAATACTTGTGACCCACTGCAACCAGAAAAAGTCCAAACTTGGCTTCCCCTTCCACAAGCAGAAAGGCTGGTTACATGTATCACTGAGAGGTTATTGTTTGATTGTATATCTGCCTTGATATCAGCCCAAAGTAACATGTTATCATCCTGCGACCGAACGTCAAAGGCTGATAACAATACCAAGAGCTGACATCAGGGATGAAATAAAGTGAAATAAATAATAACCTGTTCATTAATAGTCCCCCGAATTGTCAAATTTTTAGGGGGACTATTAAAATAGCTGGTGTCTGTGCATCCGTCCCACTTTGGTTTTCCAATGATAACTTTAGTTCTAGTTGGTCAAATCAAGTGAAATTTGATATTTAGGTGTATAAACATAAAATACAGGTCAAGTTCAAATCGGGGTGATGTCCAACAATGTTTGCCAGAGTTATGCCCTTCTTTTTACTCCAAAAATTCATTTTTTGGGGTTTTCCGATGATAACTTCAGTTAAAGTTGGCCAAATCAAATGAAATTTGGTATGTAGGTGTATCAATGTAAAATACAGGTCAGGTTCGAATTGGGGTGCGGTTTAACAAATTATGCCCCTTTTTTTGACTTGAAAAATTCATTTTTTTTAGCTCAACTTGACAAAGTCAAGCTGAGCTATTGCCATCACTTCTTGTCCGTCGGCGTACGCATGTACGTCTGAGCATACATATGTACATACATACATATGTCCACAATTTCCTTTGGCACACGTCACAGGTCGCATTTACGATCAGATCGCTTTGAAACTTGGTATGCTTTTTTGGAGTGACCTCTAGATGGAAGCTATCGATTTTCTTCAATTTCCTTCAAAAAATGTTGCCGCTGGCAACGTTCTTAGAACTTAGTTTAGTCAGACCTCAATATTTCCCTTTGGCACACCCCACAGGGCACATTTATGATCGGATTGCTTTGAAACCTGGCATGCTTGTTTGGAGTGACCTCTAGATGGGAGCTATCGATTTTCTTCCATTTCCGTCAAAAAATGTTGCCGTTGGCAACGACCTTTGAACTTAGTTTAGTCAGGCATCAATACATCTCTTTGGCACGCCATACAGGGCACATTTTTGATCAGATCAGTTTGAAACTTGGTATGCTTGTTTGGAGTTCCCTCTAGATAGGAGCTATCGATTTTCTGCGATATCTGACGAGAAATGTTGCCACTCGCAATGAGCTTTGATGAACTAAGTGCAGTTATGCATCAAAATTTCTCTTTGGCACACCCTGCAGGGCACATTTATTATCAGATCACTTTGAAACTTGGTATGCTTGTTTGGGGTGATCTCTAGATGGGAGCTATCGATTTTCTTCAATTTCTGTCAAAAAATGTTGCCGTTGGCAACGTTCTTAGAACTTAGTTTAGTCAGTCCTCAATATTTCCCTTTGGCGCACCCTACAGGGCACATTTATGATCGTATTGCTTTGAAACCTGGCATGCTTGTTTGGAGTGACCTCTAGATAGGAGCTGTTGATTTTCTTCCATTTCCATAAAAAAACGACCTTTAAACTTAGTTTAGTCAGGCATCAATATATTCCTTTGGCATGTCCTACAGGGCACATTTATGATCAGATCAGTTTGAAACTTTGTATGCTTGTTTGGTGTTACCTCTAGGTGGGAGCTAGCGATTTTCTTCAATTTCCGTCAAAAAATGTTGCCGCTGGCAATGACCTTCGATGAACTTTGTGCAATTATGCATTAATATTTCCATTTGGCGGGCGCACCCTGCAGTGCACATTTTTAACCGGATCGTTTTGAAACTTGGTGTGCTTGTTTGGGGGTGACCTCTAGATGGGAGCTATTGATTTTTTTCCATTTCCGTCAGAAAATGGTTGCCATTGGCAACGACCTCTGATGAACTTTGTAAAACCTTAATGCAGTTATGCATCAACATTTCCCTTTGACACACCCTGCAGGGCACATTGATGACTAGATCCCTTGGAAACTTGGTGTGGTTGTGTGGCGTGATATCTAAATGGGAATTATCGATTTTCTGCCATTTCTGTCAAAAAATGTTGCCACTGGCAACAATCTTTGAACTTAGTTTCATCAGACTTCAATATTTTCCTTTGGCACACCTTTCAGGGCACATTTATGATCAGATCACTTTGAAGCTTGGTATGTGTGTTTGGAGTGATCTCTAGATGTGAGCTATTAATTTTTTTTCATTTCCATAAAAAATTATTGTCGTTATGACCAGTCTTTGAACTTTCTTCATTTGTGCAGCAACTTATCCCTTTTGCACTCTCTGCAGGGTATATTTATGAATTTCCATAAAATAGAGAGAAAAAACATTGCCACAAGTAATGACCTTCAAACTAATTGCATTTGTGCATTAAAATCTTCCTTTGGCATGCCTCAGAGGGAGCATTCATTATCAGGTTGATTTGAAACTTTGTTTGCTTATGCAGAGTGACAAAGATAGGAGCTATCGATTTTCTTTTCATTTCCATCAAAAAGTGTTGCTGTTGGCAACGAAATTTGAATTTATTGCATTTGTGCATAAACATTCTTCTTTGACATGGCCTACAGGTCACATTTATCAGGGGATTATTTTTGAACTTCTTGTGCTCATTAGGCGAGACCTTCAGATAAGAGCTATTGATTAGCATTCATTCCTGTGAAAAAAGTTGCCATTTACAATAACCTCTGAACTTACTGCATTTGTGTATAAACATTCTTCCTTTAGCCAGTTTTACAGTTTACATTTATAAATTCAAGGATTACTCTTGACGTTGTGCACACACAATGCTGTTATGTTGAAATTTCACCAAATAACATTGGTACCAATGTTCTTCAATTTTGCCATTTCACTTGTAACTTACCAAGTTCAAGTTTGTTGAGTTGAGCTACAGTGTCACTGACATTTCATTTTGTTTTGTGATAACTTCAATTATACTTGGCCATATCAAATGAAAATAGGTATGGAGGTGTATCAACATAAAATACAGGTCAAGATCGAATAAGGGTGTGGTCTGACAAGTTTTGCCAGAGTTATGCCACCTCTTCGACTTTAACCCTTTGTCCAACGCAGACGATATCAAAATTTATTATTTTAAATATCATTTTTTCAAATTTTTCAAAAATTCAAAAAATTTCAACAAAACCATATCATGTGACCCCTCATTGGAACGAGCTCATTCCAATGAGGGGTCACATGATATGGTTTTGTTGAAATTTTTTGAAAAATAATATTTTTTCAACTCCTCAATTTGCATATTACGTGGGTGGATGAGGGCGATTCGTTAGGTGAAGGGTTAATCGAAAATTCTTTTTTTTTGTTTCCTGAAGATAACTTTAGTTGCTGTCGACCGATTCAAATAAAATTTGGTATGTAGGTGTAACAACATAAAATACAGGTTAAGTTCAAATCAGGATTTGGTCTGACATTTTTTGCCAGAGTTATGCTCCTTTTTCGACTTCAAAAAATTCAATTTTTCTGAAATCTCAAATTGCACACTTTTTTCGGGGACGTGTGGCTCTATCCATTTTTTTTCTGTGACTGCTGGTTCAATTTTCCAGATTACATTTGGTCTAGGAAAATTAAAGTTCTCATCCGGAAACCAATTTATGCACAGAAATCTATTTTTAGCTCACCTAACTGAAATTCACTGTGAGCTATTGCCATGGCTTGGCGAACTCTGTCCCTTAGCTTTTACAGAAGTCTCCTTGAATCTTCAGAACCACTGTCTCAAATTGTATACAAGTTTGCACAAATTGTCCCTTGAGTGCAACATGATGCCATCTGCACTGGTAAACCATCGAAAAGGATGAAAGTATTTTGGGGGATATTCTTCGAAAGGTTTTTCAATAGAAGTTGCAAAGCCCGATGGACTGGGGGGAGGGGGGGGGAGGGGTGCAGTGCCCCAAAAAGTCTGAAATTCTTGAAAAATCTTCTCATAAAATGCTTTGATACTGGCATGCAACTTCCTTAACCCTTTACCCAACGTAACGACCAAAACCGGCCAGCGCTATTCTAAACAAGAGGCCCCAGGGGGCCTGAGGGCGCTCACCTGACATGGTAGTCTAAATATGAAACCAGGCACTTGACTTGAATAGGCTGCATATGCCCCTTCTAAGAAAAGCATATACCAACTAGATGAAGTGATTGTGCCCACACAGTACACAGGATTTTCCTTCTATTTTCTGTTCCTGCACTTTTACGTCCCAAAATTGAGATAAATGCATAAAAACAGACTTTTTTCCCAAACAAAATATTTTCAGCCTAAAATTTTTTTTTCATCTTAAAACGCATAAAAAACCAAAAACTAATTTCCGGATTGTGGTCCAAAATTTTCTAAGTCCCATCCGGACCCCAAATTTTCAGTGTAAAAAAAAAAAAAAAATTTTGTCTTAAAATTGACCGAAACGCATAAAAAACAAAAAGAAAATTCTGGATTTTGGTCCAAAATTTCTAAGCCCGGAATGGGGCCCCAAATTTTCAGCCTAAATATGAACCCAGGAACTTGGCTTGAACAAACTTGAACCTCACCCCCCTAAGGATGCTGCATACCAAATATCAAGAGATTCTTATTGGTAGATCTGAAGAAGAAGATTTTTAAAGAATATTCCTCATACTGCACTTTCGGAGATATGGGCATTTTAATTTTTTTCTACTTATAGCTCCTGCAGTTCCCATGGGGTGACAGGAAAAAAAATTTGGGCATAAATTAAGTACTTATGACCCAATATGCCCTCATATCAAATTTGGTTCAAATCTGCCTCTCGGTTTAGAAAATAGAAATTTTGGGAGTGGCAAAAATATTCTTGCCCCTCCCATAACAATGGCAAATATATCCCCACAAACTTCTCTTGAACAAATCTGAGTCTACACCTCAAAAGGAAGCTGCACACCAAATATCAAGTCTCTGCTATTGCTGGTTCATGAGAAGAAGATGTTTTAAGATTTAGGCACTCTTTTTGAACGTGGCCTTACCAAGGGGCGAGGCAACTTGATTTGAACAAAATCAAATTGCGATGTCATAACAAACTATTATCTCAAATATCAATAAATTGGTTCAGCGGTTTGGGAGGAGAAGACGCAAACACCATGTTCACGGACGACGGTGGTGAGTGGTCACTATAGCTCTCCTGACTAAAAGTCAGGTGAGCTAAAAATCGCCAATTAATTTTCATTATTTTTATCATTTTTTGTCTCAAAAACATAGGTTATGACTCCTGGTTGGAACAAGCTTGTTCCAATGATGGGTCATAACCTATGTTTTTGAGACAAAAAATGAAAAAAACTTAGTTATTCAAGAATTGTTTTTGCAAATGTCGTCTGCTTTTCAAGTTTGGTAAAGGGTTAAGTGGTGAAGATTTGATCAAGGAAAGTTCCTCTTGCAATATTTGGTTTTGTCAGGAGGTTAAAAATTTACGATCTTGTTCAAAATTTCTATTTTCAGAACTGATTAGCCAATTTGAACCAAATCTGATATGACTATTACAGTGGAGCCCACTTAATTGGATATCTGTTAACTGAATAACCGTGGGCGTGGTGGCTCAGTAGGTAGAGGTGCAGGCTGCAAGCCGAGAGTTCCTTCGTTCGAATCCCACCTGCAGCAACCGCATTGTGTCCTAGGCCAAGATACTTCATCCCCATTGGCCATGTGTGGACATGGTTGCGTGGTGTACTAAGGTGTACTACATGTCCATTTTGCACTTGTATTCAACCAATGCTGACCCCGCTTGTGTGGAGTTAGTATGTTGGGGAGCTGACAGTTGCTCACCGTTGCTCGGTTGTTCTCTCAGGGTCATCTGGCTTCCTCTTCCTGCAAAACTGTTGTGGTCATGAATAGCCACTGTGCAGAAGTATGTGACCTTAAACACCAATAAATAAATAGCTGAATAACCCTGTTAATTGAATTTCCCAGCACAAAATTATTTACCATACCTCCAGTAGAAATTTGACCTGTTAACTCTTGTAACTTGTCGAGAAACTACCCTTACTCTGCCCAGTTTTCCTTTGTTTATAGACCTATTTGGTCTCAGTACATCCAATACAGGCATTTAATCTATTATATCTTGTTTTCATAGAGCTCTGTCAAACAAGATATAATAGAATAAATGCTAAGTTTATCTCCAGAATATAGGAAAGTGACACAATCCCTGTTTATTGAATACTCCACTCCTGTTAACTGAATAATTTTCATTGGCAAATTGGTTATTCAATTAACAGGGTTCCACTGTATTGGAGACATGTACTTTATCAATGCTGAAATATTTTTTCACATCCCTGTGGGAACCCTAGGGGCTGAAAAGAGAAAAAATTTCAAACACACATATTTCAGGAACTACATGAGAAAAAATAATGATATTTGGTGTGAAGCTTCTTTGGGAATACCAGTTGTCAGGTTTAAAAAAAACATTGGCTTCTTCAGGGCTCTCTATGTGGACCCATATTTAACACTGTTGGTTATGGGAAAAACACAGGAACAATCTTCTTCTCATCAACTGTTGGCTGCATTTATTCAATTTGGTACACAGCCTCATTTAATGGTGTAGATTTGTGTTTGTTTAACAAAATTTCTCGGGCAATATTTTAGTTTGTCCTGAGGTGGGCAAAATTTATGGTCCCACCGGAAATTTCAGCTTTTGGAACCAGTCAGCTGATTTGAATCGAAATTGGTATGCAGTGTTAATGGAGAACATGTACCTCAGTTATCACTACTGGACAAGCAACCCATTAAAAACCCTTTAAAACACCAAAAACCATTATTTTTACCCATTAATTCTTGTAATGAAAAAAGTAATGGCTGGGTAATGAAACCATTAAAATTGCCCAATTTAATGGTCATTTTCATGTTTGGCCATTAAATTTGCCATTAAATATGGTCTTCATAATTTTCATGCCCATTAACACCCATTAAAATCTGTAATGACTTTGTTTAATGGCCATGATTGGGTTTTAAACTCATGGCCATTAAATAAAATTAGATAAATTAATGCCCATCATACTGTCATAAAGCATTTTTAATGGGCATTAAGCAAACCCATGTTGACAATCTTAGATTTCAAAAGAATTAATGGCCATTAAACTATTTTAAATAAAAGAAATCACCCAGAACGGTTTTTAATGGCCATTAAATTGTAGCTCCAGTGAGGTAGAAAAATTCATGGGCATTAAAATATTGTAGATCTTTCAATGACCATATGAATAACCAATGTTTAAAGCTTTATCATATCGATTTGACAATTTATTGGAATTCTCTTTCATAAAAAGTACCAGTACTGAAATAAATACATTTCCCCATGTACATCATCCATTCACAACCTACAAGTACTAGCATATTTTGTTGTAAATAAATGTTCAGCAATCACAATATTCCTTTGATTTTGTTACAATAATACCCTAACTTATATGCATAAGTTTTTCTTCTGCACCCCCATGGGAACCCAGGAGTAACTTCAAGGGGCTCCATATGAGGCCCACTTTTAACACTGTTGGTAACAGTTGGTAAGGAAAAAAACTGAATCTTCTCATGAACGTTTGGCAGAAATTGTATGATATTTGGTATGTAGCCTTCTTTAATGGTGTAGATTCCATTTTGTTCAAAAAATGTTCCTCGGGCCATAGTTGGGCTCATACTTGGAGGGGCAAAAATCCCTTGGAGGGACTTGATTTCAGCAAGGAAAAAATTTCATGGCCCTGTGGGAACTTCATGAGTTAAAAGTAGAAAAAATAGGCTGATGAAATCGTCAGATGTGTACCCATACGCGCAACTAGTAGAAAGCTGTATGACGGAGGGCCACCACGGATGCCGACATTATGTACACCATACAAGGTATGGGTACATATAGAAATGGATTGGAGGAGTATCTAATTTGATGGATAAAGGGTTAATATCTTTGGGGTAAATTATCAGATTTACATAAAAAACTATACAGCACAGCACATCAGTACCCTGAACACAAATATAGAGTAACTAGACAATCCAAGCAATATTTTTCAAGTTATCGAATGCCAAAGGGATTGGAGGAATTTTTAATTTGAAGGATAAAGGTTAATATCTAAGGATCAAATTATCCGATTTACACCAAAAACTATACAGCTTGGCACATCAGTAACCTGAACACAAATATAAAGTAACTTGACAATCCAAGCAATATTTTCCAAGTTATTGAATGCCAAAGGGATTGGAGAAATTTTCAATTTGAAGGATAAAGGGTTAATATCTCAGGATCAAAATGACAGTTTTACACCAAAAACTATACAGCTTGGCACATCAGTAACCTGAACACAAATATAAAATAACTTGACAATCCAAGCAATATTTTTCAAGTTATCTAATGCCAAAGGGATTGGAGGAATTTTCAATTTGAAGGATAAAGGGTTAATATCTCGGGATCAAATCATCAGATTTACACCAAAAACTATACAGCTCAGCAAATCAGTAACCTGAACACAAATATAAAGTAACTAGACAATCCAAGCAATATTTTTCAAGTTATCGAATGTCAAATGGATTGGAGGAATTTTCAATTTGAAGGATAAAGGGTTAATATCTCAGGATCAAATTATCCGATTTACACCAAAAACTATACAGCTCGGCACATCAGTAACCTGAACACAAATATAAAGTAATTTGACAATCCAAGCAATATTTTTCAAGTTATCAAATGCCAAAGAAATGGATACGGACACCGGATGGATGGACGGACAAAGGATGGACGAATGACGGATGGTCACCCCGGATGCCGGCATTATGTGTACCATACATAGTATGGGTACACATAAAAATTCAAACACTGTGTTTCAAGAACTGCACAAGGAATAATTTTTGTATGAAGCTTCCTTTGGAGAAGTACAGTACGTGGAGAGTGTATTATCACTAAATCACTCACAGAGTGGAGATTCCACCCAAGCAATAATTGGAAATTTGTTGCAAAGCCTAACCAGCACAGGCAAAGTTTCAGCCAATGGACCTCCGGGTTAAACCCTGAGGTCCATTGGCTGAAACATTGCTTGTGTTTTTTGTCGATATGTACAAAATTTGAAAGTTATAGCTTGGGTGATAACTCCACTCCACGGTGATTTAGTTACAATCCACTCTCCACGTACTGTAGAATCATTTAAGCTAAATTAATGCTATCATTTTCTTTGGGTGCGAGGGTCTGCTCCATATTGGAACCCCCACATAAAATGGATAAAACACTGAACAATGATTCTATATTTGGGGTGCAGCTTCCATTAATGATGTAGATAAATGTTGGTTCCAAAATATTTTGCGGGCCATATTTATTTTGGGAGGGGCAGTTGGAACTGGCCAGTTGATTTGAACCAAAATTAGTATGCAGTATTAATGGTGTCATCACAACAAGATGAATCCCAACAAAACGAATTGGTAAAATATCCCAACAAGACGATCCCAACAAGATGAATCCCAACACAATATAAAAAAAAAAATGTTCTCAACAAATATGGAGGAAATTTAGTTTAACCCTTTACCTAATCTGAAAAGCAGACGACACTTGCAAAAATAACTCTTGAATAACTAATTTTTTTCATTTTTTGTCTCAAAAACATAGGTTATGACCCCTCGTTGGAATGACCTCGACGAGCTCGTTCCAATGAGGGGTCATAACCTATGTTTTTGAGACAAATAATGAAAATTAATTGGCGATTTTTTAGAATAGCGCTGGCCGGTTTTGGCCGTTACGTTGGGTAAAGGGTTAAAAGAACGTGTTCAAGACATTGTTAAGTAAGCCTCCCATATCAAATATTGACCAAATCCATTGAGATTTGTTGAAGTTATCGCACTAATGAGCTGAAAACAGGCAAAAATTAACTAATTAAGGGCCATAACTCTGCTCAGTTTAGGTGAACCGTACACCTTTTTTTTTTAACTCATTCAACACATTATTAAGAAAGTCTCGCATATCAAACATTGATCAAATTTATTGACATTTGTTCAAGTTATTGTGCTGACAAGCTGAAAACAGGCAAACATTAACTAATTAAGGGCGATAACACTGCTCATTACGACCAAACTGCACTGGTTTTCAAACCAGAGGTCTGTGGGGTCGAGTTTTTTTCCCATCTGTAAGACTTGTCACTTTTAGAAAATCAAATCCATTGATATTTGTTCAAGTTATCATGCAGACAAGCTGAAAACTTGCAAAACTTAAATAATTAAGGGTCATCACTTCACTCAGTATGGCCAAACCATACCAGTTTTGAAACCCATTCAAGACATTGTTAAGAAAGTCTCGCATACCAAATAGTGACCATATCCATTGAGACTTATTCAAGTTATGGCACTAACGGGCAGAAAGCAGGCAAAAATTAACTAATTAAGGGCCATAACTCTGCTCAGTATGGCAGAACTATACCAGTTTTTGAACCAACCTCTCAGCAGAATTTTTCCTTTCCCTGGGTGCCTGAGAGTAAAATCACCAGTTTTCAGAATTTAAAAAAAAAAGCATTTTAAGGGCCTATATAAGTAATGAAATTTTGTTTATTTTGAAAATTCTCACCTCTGATATTCCTTCAATTCAAATCAAATATACACAAAATGTACATCAAAATGAAGGTTGGGATGTATAGAACACGAAACACATGTGTAATCATCGCATAGAGTCGACTGTAGGCACCACTGGTTCCTGGAAGTCTGCTGCTGTATTCGCACCAGAACTGATAATTTAATAATATTTCACGAAAACAACTTGGGGCCAAATGTGCTTTACATATCCAAGAACAAAGCTAGGGGGTAAAAATTCTTCAAAACACAGCGACAGAGCTGCATTGGGGAAAATTCCAAAGCCTTTGCTTTTGTTTACGTATGAGTATACTTTTGATTTCCGGTCGACGTCATCGGACAGAAAAAGCATGTAAAAACAACGCCGTCTCAAATCAAATAATGAAAAAGATCGCCTTCATACAGTATACTGTTATTAGATAGAGATTGCACAGTTGCCATATTCAATGCAAGGTATCATGATACAGTGGAGCCCACTTATTTGGATATCTCTTAATTGTATATCCCTGTTAATTGAATATAATTTTCCAACACAAAACCATTTACCATACCTTCAATACAAATTTGAGCTGTTAATTGAATATAGGTTCTAGAGTAAACTCCTGATAATTGAATAAAAAATCTTGTAACCTGTAGAGAAATTACCCCGACTCGCCCAAGTTTTCCTTTGTTTATAGACCTATTTGAACTTAGCACATCCAGTACAGGCAGTTAATCTATTGTATCTTGTTTGACAGAGCTCATGGAGCTCTGTCAAACAAGATATAATAGAATAAATGCTAAGTTTATCTCTAGAATACAGGAAAGTAACACAGTCCCTGTTAATTGAATACTCCTGTTAATTGAATAATTTTCATTGGTCCAGTGACTATTCAATTAACAGGGTTCCACTGTACCTGTTGAAATTTCTTAGAATTACGATTTTGTTTTTCGATGGAAATTAGTGGTAACGAGTGATTTGCGCATGTCTGTCGAGCATGGAAACCATTTTCAATAAAAAATGCAGACAGTGTTGTCCTTTTCCCAAATGCAGTCCTATCGCTGTATTCGAAAGTGTTTTGAATGCCTAGCTTTGCTCTTGGATATATGAAGCACATTTGGCCACAAGTTGTTCTGATGAAATATTTATTATCAGTTCTGGTGCGAATACGGTAGCAGACTTCCAGGAACCAGTGGTGCCTACAGTCGAATCTATGAGTTAATTACATACGTGTTTCGTGTTCTATACATCCCAACCTTCATTTTGATGTATAATTTGTGTATATTTAATCTGAATTTGAGGAATATGAGAGGTGAGAATTTCAAAATAAACAAAATTCCATTACTTATATAGGCCCTTAAAGTCATATTTATGTATTTATTGCTTTTTTAGGTTACAAAGGTGTGAGCTGTCATGTTTGGGATCAAGTTAGTGCCAAAATTCTTGTTTTTGGTGCCAGTCTTGCCAACAGGTGGACCCCTGTCTTATTCCAGAATCAATATTGGCAGACATATTCTGTGGTCCAGTATTCTGTTCATCAAAGTTAGTATTTACAGGGTTAAATGTTTGTGACCAACCATTATCAAGTTCGAGTGGGGCAGACTTTTTCTTACGTCACCCTGCAGCAGGTGTATTCTGCTGTGCACAGTCAATGTTTGTTTCGTTATTCCCACCAGTACTTTTGATTTCAGAGTCATCTGAGTC
Organism: Pictodentalium vernedei; assembly: GCA_031216915.1. Taxonomy (NCBI): domain Eukaryota; kingdom Metazoa; phylum Mollusca; class Scaphopoda; order Dentaliida; family Dentaliidae; genus Pictodentalium; species Pictodentalium vernedei. Next base: position 539,684,753 of record CM062294.1, read on the forward strand.
AGTATCCATATATGGAATTGTGTCACTATCAGATTCAGACAAGGTCCGTTCATCGGATGGATAATCAGCATCAAACATCTCTTCATTATCCGACTCTAACATATCAACCACTGCAGCCACGGTAAACTTATGTTTTCGGCTTGTACTTGGCTTTTCCTGATCACCATGCCCACTCATTGTTTACATAACAAAAACCAATAGAAAAAATCAATAATCAAGAGACGCCATTTGTAGTACATTCCTGGTGAAGCACTTTCAGTAACGTGAATGTTGATTGACTAATTGGATTCATTGGAATAAAAAGAAATCTACTGATAGTAACCATGTACTCGCGGACCGGGATTTCGGCCTTACAGGGCATGGGAATATTTGCACCAGATCCATATTTCGGTCTTACGAGTTCAAGGGGTTAAATGCCATAACTCTTCTCAGTATGGCTGAACTATACCAGTTTTCAAACCAATTCAAGGCATTGTTATGAAAGTTTTTCATACCAAATATTGACCAAATCCATTAATGTTTGTTCAAGTTATCTCACTAACGAGTTGAAAATAGGCAAAAAAAAGACATTGTTGAGAAAGTCTCACATACCAAGTACTGGCCAAATCCTTTGATTTTTGTTCAAGTTATTGTGCTAACAAGAAAGTCATGCAAGGTGTGGTGCCTACTCATCCGCCCACGCAACGACTTCATCAAACTATAGGCGAGTTTTCAAAAAAAAAAACTCTACCAAAAATCTTCGTCAGATCCACCATTCAGAATCATTTGATACAGTGGAGCCCACTTAATTGGATATCTCTTAACTGAATAACCCTGTTAATTGAATATAATTTCCCAACCCAAAACCATTTACCATAATCCAGTACAAATTTGACCTCTTAAATGAATATAGGTTATAGAGTAAACTTCTGTTAATTGAATAAAAAATCTTGTAACCAATCGAGAAATGACCTTGACTCTACCCAGTTTTCCTTTGTTTATAGGCCTATTTGGTTTAAACAAAATTTTATTCTTTAAAAATGTCATATATAACAAAATTGTTTACAAAAAGTAACGAAGTCGGATGAGATATCTTATAATGTAACATTTGTTCAATAATGTAGAGTATTCGCCCCCAATTGTATATCCCTGTTAACTGAATATGACTTCCAAACACAAAACCATTTACCATACCACTGGTACAAATTTGACCTGTTAATTGAATATAGGTTATAGAGTAAACTCCTGTTAATTGAATAAAAATTCTTGTAACCTGTCGAGAAATTACCCTGATTCTCTCTAGTTTTCCTTTGTTTATAGGCCTATTTGGCCTCAGTACATCCAATACAGGTATTTAATCTATTATATCTTGTTTGACAGAGCTCATGGACTCTGTCAAACAAGATATAATAGAATAAATGCTAAGTTTATCTATAGAATACAGGAAAGTGACACAATCCCTGTTAATTGAATACTCCTGTTAACTGAATAATTTTAAATGGCAAAGTGGCTATTCAGTTTGGTATTTGGCATCCTCAGGGAGGTCACATCTAAGTTTGTTCAAACTAAGTCCCTGTTTTAATTTTAACTTACTCCAATATGAGAAATTATCTTTAAAACTCTTTTTTTCCCAGAACAACTAGTCAGAATCTTTTGATATATGACGCACAGGATCCTTACAGCGATCGAATTAAAGTTATATCCAAATCAAGCTCATCGGTTAATAATTAGGCACTCCATTGAAGTCCAAATTTTAACTTAGTGCAATATGGCTAATAATCTTCAAAAATCCTCTTCAGATCAACAAGTCAGGATCATTTGCTGTTTGGTTTACTGCAACTTTACAGGGGTTAGATTCAAGTTTGTTCAAATCAAGTCCCTCGATTAATATTTGGTCTCCCTGTTGGAGTTCGAATTTTAACTTAGCCCAACATAACAAATAATCTTTAAAAATCTTTTCCAGGACTACTGGTCATAATATTTTGATGTTTGGGCTCAATATGGGAGCCTGAAATTTAACGCAGTGCAATATGAGTATTATTCTTTAAACATTTTCTTCTCCAGAACTGGGAGCACAGTGGATCAGTGGTAGACAGTTGGACTTCTATGATAGAGGTCCCGAGTTCGATCCCCGTACAGGACGACCTGCACTGTGTCCTTGGGCAAGGCACTTTATCCTGGTTGCCTCAATGGGGGCACAATGATTCCATGTATTAAGGCATACTGCACATACTGCACATCGCGGGTGCACATGGCTTCATCTGCTGTAACCCAACTTGAGCTGAGCTTGAACAGAGAATGTTGAGGAGCTGACAGTTGCTCGGCGATGCTTGGTGGTTCTCTACAGGTGCTCCGGCTTCCTCCACCCATAAAACTGTCACGGTCACGATTAAACATTGTGCAGAAGTATGTGACCAGAAACACCAATAAATAAATATTCTCCAGAACCACAGTCAGATTTTTTTTTATATATAGTATACAAAATCCATATATGTGTCAGATTCAAATTTGTTCAAATCAAGTCCCTGGATTAATACTTGGGATCCCAAATTTTAACTTGGTGCAGTATGAGGAATATTCTTTAAAAATCTTCTTCTCCAGAACCCCTAAATAAGACAGATACTTGTCAGTTTGATGAAGTTTTCTTTTGAGTAAAAGAATGAAGTAGAAAACTGCTGTTGGCTGTCTCATGGGACACCCTATGAGATGGAAATGTGCAAGTGGAAAGGAAATTTTGATTCTGCAGTTTTTAGCTTACCTAACTGAATGTCAGGGTGAGTTACAGTGATCATTCTTCATCCATATGGTGCCTGTGAACATGATGTCCAAAACTGCTCAACTGATTTCACTGAAATTTGATATGCTTGTTTGTTGTGACATCGCATTTTGATTTTTTTTTTCTAATCAAGTTGCCCCACCCCATGGTTAGGGGGTGGGGAAAAATGCACCCAATTTTTTAAAAAATCTTCTCATATACCAATTGATGCAATGACTTGATATTTGGTACTGAGCTTCCTTTTGAGATGTAGAATTTTGTTTGTTCAGATGAAGTTCGTAGGGCAATATTTGCCTGTGTTAAATGGGAGGGGCAAATTTTTGGAACCACACAAAATTTCTATTTTCTGAATCGATCAGCTGATTTCAAACAAATTTTGTATGTGGTATTATTATGGCACAAGTACTTAATTCATGCAAAAAATTTTCACAAGCTAAAAATAGAAATATTTTCAAATATCCATATTTCCAAAACTACTTGAAACAGAAAACTGTTATTTGGTATGAAGTTAGGACCAGCATAATCGAAAGGTAAAACAAGAGCAATGCTCCGTTTGGCAAAATACACCCATTGAGCAATTCTAGTTGTATAAATTTTTATTCTGGAAGCAGTGAAAAGTCCACCTGGCCATAACTTTGAAAGGGTTAATCGGGTGAGCCTCTCAAGTGCAGGTGCAGAGGTTCCTGTTGTGGTTATTATTTATGCCAAGTGTGGAGATGATTGGTTAAAACACGACGAAGAAACCTAGCAGACAAAAAAAAATTCTAAGTGCATAGGGCCACAACATTGGAAGAGTTAATGCAATCACCTTCAAAAATTACAGGTGCACAGGTTCATATTGAGGTTTTCATTCATGCTAAGTTGGGAAAAGATTGTTTGAAAGACGACTGAGAAAACTTCACGACAAAAAAAAGTTTATGTATGGACAGACAGACAGATAAACAGATCAATTGCATATTAGGTCCTGGTTTTCAACAGGTGTATAAAAATTACAATTGGTTGTATCATACTATACAGTAGTGGGAGTTGAAAAAATGCTGAGTGACCGAGTCAGGATACTTCAGAAATTAAACAAATCTTCTACACCAGAACCACCGATCAGTATCTTTTGATATTTTGTATAACACATTTTGGTGGTCGATCAGATTCAAGTTTGTTAAATCAAGCCCCTCGGTTTATATTTGGGCTCCATGTAGAACCCAGGGAAGTGAAGCAGTGCTTCTCTACTGTGGTAAACAAACTCAGTTTTACCAGTAAAATAGGACCCAGTCACCAGTTCTTGGGGTGAAACATATCTAAATTCGGGAACATGGGTATAAACGAATAATTAGACTTGATTTATCGCCATGTTGGAACCACGATTAGCCATTGTGCAGATATATGTGGCCTTAAACATCAATAAATACGAGGAATATTCTTTAACTGTTGAGTGCTAGAAGCCACTATTATGGCTCTATTGGCTTCACACTGTATGCATTAGCATGATGTTTGCTCAGCAGTAGAAGAATTTTTTTTTTAACTTTGTTTGGTTGCAATTTATTGGAGAGTGCCTATTGGCACTCTCCAATAAAATGTAACAAAACAACTATTTTTGACCAAAATCTTGCTAAACTAATGTCACTCTTGTTGCTAGCATGGTATCTTTAAAAAAATACCCATGTTTCAAATCCTGTTTGAAAAATAATTTAGCACTCAACCAGTTAAAAATCTTCTCTAGAACCACCCCTCATAATCTTTTGATAATTCATATATGGCATCCTTCTGGAGGATCAAATTCAAGTTTGTTAAAATCTTGCCCCTGTGTTTATATTTGGGCCCAAATTATAGCTTTGCCTAATATGATGAATAATCTGAAGAAAATCTTCTTCATGTCGACTGGTCAAAATCTATTGTTCTTTGGCATACAGCATCCTTATTGAAGCCAGATTCAAGTCTGTGAGATATATTTGTGCTCCCTATGGGATCCCAAATTTTAAATTGGCATAATATGAGGAATATTCTTTAAAATCATCTTCTCAGGAACCACCAGTCAGAATATTTGGATATATGGTTTACAACATCCTCAGAAGGGTCAGATTCAAGTTTGTTCAAATCAAGTCTCTGGGCTCATATTTTAGCTCCCTGCTGAGCCCATATATTAACTTCATGCAATGTGGGGAATATTACTTAAACTCTTCTCCCGAATCACCAGTAAACATCTTTTGATATTTGATATACAACAGCCTTTTTATGCCCCCCGACTTAAATCAGGTGGCATATAGTGATTGAAGTGTCTGTGTGTCCGTATGTCCGTGTCCAAGCCAATAACTCGAAAACTGTTAGGGTCACAGTCATCAAACTTCACACAATTATAAAGGACCATGGAAGGATGTGTCACACACCATAGCCGGGTTTGTACCTTCAAGTTCAAGGTCAGATTTCAAGGTCACACTAAAAATCGGTCAATATTCGTGTATCAGCCATAATTCAGAAACGAATCATAGTACAATTGTTAAACTTTTTACAAATGTTAAGGACAGTCAGAAGGTGTGTCGCGTATAATAGTTTCCACCCCATCTGCAAGGTGAAGGTCACAATTGACCTTCATATGTTCAGGGTCACAAATCGTGTCTCAAGCATAACTCCAAAACTATTACAGTTAAAACTAGAAGTCCTGTGACGAACTGTGCGCTTATCTAGGCTTAATTGCGCGCAGGAATTGCGCACAATTGCCATATCGAATGGCATTCAAAGCAGGGCAGGTTCTGCTGGTTATTCATAGCAAACGCAGGCAATGTTTCTGCCAATGGACCTCCAGGTTACCCGGAGGTCCATTGGCTGAAACATTGCTTGTGCAGAGGCCATATGTACAGAATTTGATAGCCTACTATGGTCATAACGCGTAGATTAACATGCAGATCGACGTGCTATTTGTGCGCATTTCTAGTTTTACCTGTAGGGCTACAATCATCTAACTTCGCTCAATTATAAAGGACAACGAGTGGATGTGTCACACATCACAGCCAGGTCTGTAAGGTCAAGGTGGGGGGGGGTTGTGTGGGGAGGGGCACAAAACGTGTCTCAAGCATAACTCCAAAACTATTAGGGCTACAATCATCTAAATTCGCTCAATTATAAAGGACAACAGGTGGATGTGTCACACACCACAGCCAGGTCAGTAAGGTCAAGGTGGGGGAGGGGGGGGGGGGGGCATGTGTTACCTTAGTACCATGTTTTTTGTTTTTATCAGATCCATGTGTGTTCTAATCAAGTCCCTGAGTTCATATACATCATCCTTAGGAGGATCAGAGTCAAGTTTGTTGAAATCAAGTCACTGGAATCATATTTTGACTCCCAAAAGAACCCTAATTTTAACTTAGTGCAATATGAGGAATATTCTTTAAAAATCTTCTCAAGAATCACCTGTCAAAATCTTTTGATATATGATGTACAAAATGTTGGGTGTATGTGTGTGGAGGGGGTGGGGTTCATATTCAAAATATTCAAATTTGTTTAAACCAAGTCAACTGGGATCATGGGAGCCCAAAGTTGAACTTAGTGCAGTATGGGGAATAGTCTTTAAAGATCACCTCCAGAACCACCAGTCAAAACCTTTTAATAGTTGATAAACAACAGCCTTGGTGGGGAGGGGGGGGGGGGGGGGAGACAGGGGCAATTTTAAGTTTGTTCTAATCAAGTACCTGGGTTCATATTTGGGCTTCCTATATTATAAGTAATCTTTGGAAGTCTTCTTCTGATAACAAACTTGCATACCACAATTTGGTACAATTTGGTCAAGTAAGTTATGAAAAGACGATAATGTTAGGTTCTCGACGGAAGATGATGACGGATGGAGGGCAAATGGTTAGTTAAGCTCCCTCAGGTGGGTTAATAATCATTTGATAATAAAAAAATGACAATTTTCATGCTATTGAATACCATTGTTAACTAAATATTTTTAACTTGCAAAGTGGTAATTCAATTAACAGGATTCTGTGATATCCTCAAAATTAAAACTTTGAAATGTGACTTAAAATTGTGTGATTCTTGACAGATTCACACAAAACCAATAAAAAATTTTATGTGTGAACCGAAATGTTCTTTCAACTGATTTATCAACTTGCATTTTTTTCTAATCAATGTAGTTTAGCATACATTCGCTGGTGGCAATGCTGTGTAGTAACATATTGAACACTGTTCCACACTTGACATGATACAGTACGTGGAGAGTGGATTGTAACTAAATCACCCACAGAGTGGAGTTACCACCCAAGCAATAAATTTCAAATTTTGTACATATCGTCAAAAAACAAGCAATGTTTAACCCGGAGGTCCATTGACTGAAACTTTGCTGGTGCTGGTTATACTTTGCAACAAATTTGCAATTATTGTCCAGGTGGAATCTCCACTCTGTGGGTGATTTAGTGATAATACACTCTCCACGTACTGTATGAGAACCGTGCATGATATGATCAAGTAATGATTAACAACTTTCTTCTCAGTTTGCAAATTTGTACCTTGCACGAAAACAAACACAAATACTGACTTACCAGGACCATCCCAATGAGATAATTCACTAAGCTCCGAAAACAAACACAAATATTGACTTACCAGGACCATCCCAATGAGATAATTCACTAAGCTCGTCCCAGTGAGCACTCACAAGCAATGGTTTTTAACCATTAATGCCCTGGACATTTTTCCCAACATTTTTTTCTATAAACTGAGTTTATGTTCTGTGACTTTGCAGTTGTATCTAGGAAAGTCTTAGCTGCCAAAAACAGGCAGCCAAGACTTATCCAGAAAAATTCTACCATGGTTCTTGGAATGTACTTTGCAAAGTTACCCAAAAGAGTAAATGCTTGGCCTTCTGTTCTGTAGGAAACATTGACCAAAATCCTAAGCCAAGCTCTTAAGGGTTAACTCTCAACTGGTTGAATACTAAATTATTTTTCAAATGTGATTTGAAACGTGTATTTTTTTTTTTTTCAAAGATACCAAGTTAAAAAGGCAAGAGTAACCTTTGTTTAGCAAGATTTTGTTCATAAATAATTTTGTTATAATTTATTGGAGAGTGCCAACAGACACTCTCCAATAAATTGTAACCAAACAATTTTGTATAAAATTTTATTGTTCAACTACTGAGTGGACAATATGCTAATGCATCCAGTGTAAAGCCACCAAAGTGCCTTCTAGCACCTTTCAAAAGAGCCATGATAGTGGCTTCTGACACTCAACCAGTTAACTGGTAGAGTAGTAAACTATTTTTGAAAGATGATTTGTAACCAGGGACCAGCCGTGAGGGCGATTAAGTTGCCCTTCTAAGCCCAAAGTCGCCTAGAAAAATAGTCGGGGCGATTACAAGTCGCCCTCTAAAAATTGGCCAAAATGAGAAAAGGCTGAACTGAGTGATGCGAGGTTTACATGAAAACGAGTATTTTCAAAAATCGAATGTGCTCGAGTGTGATAAATGGGCATTTTAATTCGTCAAATAAACGTCCATTTATTTGAAATCACACGACAAGCAATTGTCCATTGTCGCTTTCGGCGGATTTTTGTTATTTCTATTTTGTTGCGTTCCAGTCGGAGCTTCAAGTGTCGAAACGAAAATAAGTGACTTACGCGACTGAACAAAACAACCCAGTTTGAAAGTAGGTTACGTCGCTTAGGATGCCGAAAATGTATACACAACGGATGTATTTTATAACACATTATTATCAATTTACCGGACGTTACCTACACATTAATATTAATTTACATAGACGATAAGGGAACATACCCGCCCGTGGGTACGAAAAACCGGGGCAGATAATGGCCATTATCGCCCAGCGTCTTACATGACGTCATTTACTTAACATCCGGTTGATTTGTTTTGATTGCAGACGACGTAAAAATAGATTTCTATCGAGTAAATTAAAAGCAAAATAAAATGTCTCAATCATCAGAAATGGATGAGAGCGTTTTAGAGCAAATGGAAGCGGATGCTAGGCCGATTAACACCAAGAGGTCGACAGCTTATGGCATTCGAAAATTTACGAAGTGGCTCGAAATACATTACCATTACATCGCTGATATGGACAAGAAGTGAACTTTATGGTGCCACACAAAATGACTTCCGAGAAACAAAACAAAATGAATGTCAAATCAAATGTTATTTATAATGTTAATTAAAAAAAATTATTCCAATGTTATCTCCAGTTTGAATATGCCCGCCTGTCTATTTGATATATGCCCGTCTGTCAATCACTGTATTAGTGATTGGCAATTTGGAATACATATTTGGGTCGTCTTTCATACAGTACTTGATAATAATAATAATAACGTGATTTTCTCGGGCGTATCGCTCCATTATCGGACCTCCATTAGTGATTAGCAGCCCTACAGTCATTAGCGGCCCCCGGCTATCGCCTCGGGCCTCTAAGGGACTGTCGGGCTGCTAATCACTAATGGCGGTCCGATAATGGAGCGTAACGCCCTCGAAAATCACGTTATTGTACAATTATTTTCATTTCGATTTGCTGACGACTGTTAACTGCTGGGCTGTCTATTCCCAGAAAAACACGAATGGAACTGAAACACATGAAAAAAAGCTTTAGTGATGTCAAGAAAAGCTTTGTACAGGACACGAGTGTGCATGTGGACGATCTTGAAAAAGGGTCCTCCTAAACATCGGAATGACATGAAATGACGCGGAATGACACCGGAATGCCATAAAAATGATGCGGAATGACATTTCTTTTACAAAATACTCGACCCCAGAATGTATTTTGTTTATTAACTAACAAAGTACCTCCCAAGCAACCTTCTTACATCTGGTCCTGTTCACAATTTCAGACTTAGGAAATTATTAGCTTAGTAGACTTTGTTGAAAGGCAACCACAGGAGGGTGATGGGGGATTGGCACGAAGAAGAGGTGAGGGGTCATGAAGGAGAAGGTAGCAGTGGGGGATTTTCAGTCAATAATTACATTGTGATTTTTTAACCTGGCACAGATGCATAATAGACAACTGGACCTGGATTATTTGTACGTTAATGGAGGAGCATAAATTGAAAATATGAAGGGGCGGCGGGGGTGGTACATGAATATTCTTAATTTTCCCCACTTGCCTATGAAGTCTCCCTACATGACTCTGCAGTCTCCCTATTTTTTCTGGAGAGAGACTTGAAGTCTCCCTAAAATTCCCCCCTAGGGGGGTCCCTGTTTGTAACATGAATATTTTTTTGCAAAGATACCATGCTACCAGAATAGGGAGCCTTAATTTATCAATATTTTGTTAACAAATAATTGTTTTGTTGCAATTTATTGAAGAGTACCTATTGCCACTCCAGAGGCAACAAAATTTGATGAAAACATTTTTTTCTATTGCTGAGAAAATAACAAGCTGAAGCATAAGAGTGAAAAGCCACCGAAGTGGCTTTCAGTGCTTTTCAATAGAGCCATGATAATGGCTTCCAGCATTCAACCAGTTCAGGGCCAATTTCCAATATTTTTATCTTTGCAATGATTTCTTGTCAAGTCTTTACAGACAGCCAAAACAACACAAGAAATAACTGTCATGCCACTACACTAACAGGTTATGGTGTAGTTGAAGTTCTGATAAATTGTACAGGCCATTAATTAAAGCCTATACAAAACGTGAAAAATCAGCTATATAAAAAAAACAGCTGGTATTATAGAATAGTCATGGTTGGTAAAAGGTTAATGTACTTTAAACTTTCTTGAAAAAAAAAATACCTCATTAAATATCTAAAGATGAAGTCCTTTCTGTAAAATGCAAGGACATGGTTAGCTCAATATTTCTCAAACAAAAAAAAACACCCGAACAACCACATATAAACAATAAATGTAACTTTATTCAAAATAAGTTATAAATTAAATATTTTGAGTAAAATTCAGTATATTACTATAACAATTCAGAACATATTTTCATGTGGAAGATGCTTCATAATATGGAGCCATTAACTGGTAGAGTGCTAAGTTATTTCTAGTCATTAAAATTTGTTCACATGTCTTTGCCTTGTTACAATTTATGGGAGAGTGCCAAGAGGCACTCTCCCATAAATTGTAACAAGGCAAACCAATATAGACTAAGGAATTTCACTTCTAAGATGAAAAGAAGTACATCCACAGAATATGACACCTTTAGGCTGGGGTACCTGCTCTTCATATCAAAGCCCTGATAGTGGCTTCTAGCACTCTACCAGTTAAATTACCGGTAATAAAGTAACAACCCTCTAAATTTTTGCATAGATGTAAAAAGAACTAGTTCAATTGGAAGACAATTTTAGTTGCAAGATGATCAGTAAATATATATTCTGAATGATTTCATATGATGAGCCCCTTTTTTATTAGTGAATTATCTATTCTGTTGAATTTTAAACCAGTGTTTAACCCTTTACCTAACACAGCTTTTTTAAAAAAATAAATTAAATTTCACTTTTTTTTTTTTAAAATTCTCCCAATTTTTCAATAAAACCATACTATTATGGTCTCATTAGAATCGGCTCAGTGAGCCGATTCTAATGATGCCCATATTTGTATGGTTTTATTGAGACATCTGTAAGATATTTTAGGCTGTGATAGACTTATTTTTGTCAATTTCATGGCCGTTTTTGGTGGCTATGTTAGGTAAAGGGTTAAATACAAATTTCACTTGTGAACCCTTCATATAAGAATCAAGTTTTATTGAATGAACACAGAAGAAAATGCTGTAGGTTGTAAGACTCTCCACTAAAACTTCAAATATTTCATTCTTTCCCTGTAGTAAATCTTTGATCAGTAACATGAACTCACAAAAACATTAAGCCTCAACTTAACAAAATGGCAAAAATTGGCCACTGCTATGCACAGAAACTGCCATTCAAATTTTGTTATTTTTTTATTCAGGGTGTAATTTTTTTAGCTTCACATCACAAGTTGCAATACAAACATCCTTGTACCATGATACATAATCCTATATGGATTGAAGAGCAATGAAATTTTTCTTGTTAAGAAAGCCTATCAGCTCCTTCTCATTTCACCACGATTCATTCGCACCTCTGATTTCAGAGAGCGAACATCCAATCATGGAAATACCGGATTGATTGTTGAAGACTATTTCAGCCTTAGGGGTCTCTCATCCTATCACCTGGACTGTCCAGGAGATAGGAATGAGAGTCCACCTGTCTATGGAATTCCTAGTTGAAGAAGAGAAAATATCACCGCCCTCCTCGGGGAGAGGTAGTACCTTTGTTGAGAGGACCTCCTCTCGCACTGGTCCTCACCCGAAGAGGGAAGGAGGCCCTGAAAAGAGAAAGAGAAGAAAGAAGAGCCTGTCCACCAAGCGGAGGGATTCCCGATGCTTGGAGGCATTCTTGGAGATGAAGAAAGAGAAAGGTGAGGAAAAGAAAGAGCCAGAGGCGGCCACCACTTCCCCTCCCACTCCCACAGACAGCCCCATCCAAATGCCGGCTTCCCAGTCGGTATTGTCGGATGTGGAAGAGTCTGTGGAGACTGAGGTGGAAATGGAAGCTGCCCTCTCGCCTCTTCCTGACCCCCACTCGCCTCTTCCTTCTAAACCAGAATGCCAGGACGCGGACGACAGGATCGAGAACATCTTACGGGAACAAGAGATACAAGGGGACCTTCACAGACAACAGATGGACAGGCAATACGAATTATTCATGCAAAAAGTCGAAGAAACCAAAAAACTAATAGACGCCAGAAATCTACAACAACAAAAGACTCAGCAATCACCCACAACCACTCCAGACTCGGCTAGGACCAGACCCTACAAAACTCAGCAACCATCATCAGGCAGCCCACCAACAACACCAACTACCACTGTCTCTCCTTCCAAACCTCCACCTCTGAAAAAGAAGCTGAAAAGACACAAGCGCCGCTAACAACCCACAACTTCTCCTCCTTTACCACGGTCTGACACTTTCAAATTCTACACCTAATGAGGGTCGAAAGGGGCTTGCTTCCCAAATTGTCCCTGCACACCTTTGGTGCGCAAAACCATTTGATTTGGGATCATTACAGGAGAGTCACAATTGCCTCAATGAATCAGCATAGAAAGACGTGCTTGCACACAAGCTCACATGCTTGTTTGAGCACTGGTGAAGTGAGACCGGTTCTCGTTAGATCACAGAAGTTAAGCAATGTCGAGCCCGGTTAATCCTTGGATGGGTGACCATTCAGCGATTGATTTGGGTGCTTCCCGTAGTAGTGGCTGGTGTGTGATCAGCGAAGTTTGAGTGTATGATTCTGCGACGTTGCATCACATGCCAGCTGTGAACATTGGGAATGTTCACCAGTACTACACAATCCCCACCAGACCTAGGTGTAAAATAGTGACCTTTTTTAGGTGCTTGCCTTGTGTGCCTATCTGTGGAGCACTGGCAGTATGCTCCATTGAGTTGAGCTGAGAATGCCATAGAATGAACAAAGGCTGTGAACACCTGTGATACGGGGTAATAATGTAAGTCAGATAGCACTGCGGTGGATTCTAGACATTAACATTGCATTATTATTTTGAATTATCCCCCATGCGAAGCCTGGGAAATTGAGCAGTGATTGTTTAGTGTGGTAAACAAGTTCCTCTTTACTGGTAAAATATGACCCAGTTACGAATGCCTGGGGGTGGGTGGGGGGAGATCCACTTGAGAGGGCAGAATAGGTATGATCAATTGGCTGAACTTAACTTCAAACCTATGTTGCGGTCTTGTAGATATTTATCATATGACTACTCCCGTTTTCTCAGTTTATTACTATTTCATATTTTCAATAAATATTAATTAGTGCTTCATAACACCTTCGGTTGATTTCATTGGTCAGTTAAAAAAAGAATGCTTTCTGATTGGTTAAATTAATGCTATTTTAAAACATCAACTTGACATTCTTGTACTTATGTTATATTGACTTATGACGCATGACGTTCAATGTGAAAATCCATTCTTTACCTTTTCTGTCTAAAAGATGTGTTTTTGGTAACTGTGGTGTCACATGATGAACAGAATTTGAAATTTGTGATTTGGTCTTCTGATATTTATGAAACTCGTCTTTCAATTTCCCGTTTTGCCTAGCCAGAGCAAAACCGAAAATTCTGAAACTTGTTTCATAAATATCGAGTGACCAGAACACTCATTCATATATCTTTATATCTGAAAGTGACCTTAAACATCAATAAATTGAATTTAGATTATCCCCCTTGGTTTGCATCGTTTGGCACGCTCTGCTGGTCATCAGAGTATATCATTAGCAACATGCATGTGACTGTCGGTAATTTTAGTTTTGAAATAATGTAATGTACTGCTTGTTATAGCAGTGAGCACATCCCATTAGTTGACTAGCAGAGTCCCACCGCATGGGTATTGATTTTTTATTCTAATTGATGGGAGCACTATAGTACAAGTCAAAATAAGTTGTAGGATAACCACTATAAACTACTTATCTTTCCCTTCCTACACTGATAAGACCAGAAGTGGACATCATTTTCGGGAAAGCTCTCCATGAGAGCTTTCCAGAAAATGATGTCAGATTCTGATCTTATCAGTGCAGGAGCAGCAGTATACTTAGTTTATTGTGGTTATGCTACAACTTATTTTGACTTATACTATAGTTGTGGTAATTTGGAAAAAAATGGAAGAAAATTCCGGTGAAAAGAATTTTGTATTTGATGACAATTTTTTTTAAAAGTGGGTATTTCCTAATTTCGTGTGGGAAAAATTTAAAATCAACTTGGTGTCGAGCCACAACAACAATATGAAAGTTATAACAGTCCTTGAAATTGTTGGCATTCCCCTTGAAAATTCCTTAAATAGTGCACAAGTTTGATTCTTGGTCAGATATCCATACAAGTCCTGAACCATGATCCCCCAAACTGCTAATCAATTTGCTGGAATTGCTAATGAATTCTGGCAATGGTAGCAAAATCGCTAAGAAAATTTTTCAGAATAAATTGCTCCGATTTTGCTTCCGAAGTGTAGCTTATGTCCCCAAATTTCAATGAGCTTATCAAGCTTGTTTCAGAATGGATCCTGAGCTATGTTTTGTGAAAAAAACCCTGAAATTATGTACTAATCTTGGAAAGAATATTGCAAGCATCATTCTGTAGTGGTGTTAGGAAAGAGATCAATCTGATTCACAACAAAGTCATTTGCAAAGCCATCAAAAGATCGAAACCTCTTATTATATACCACCATCCCCAAGAGTGTATACACTAATTTATTTATTTATTTATTGGCATTTTTAAAGTCACATATTTCTGCACAATGGCTAACCATGACCATGACAGTTTGACGGGTGGAGGAAGCCGGAGTACTTGGAGAGAACCTCCGAGCAACGGCGAGCACTGTCAGCTCCGCAACATACCAACCCCACACAAGCAGGGTTAGCATTGGTTGAAGACAGGTGCACCATCAGCGTGCAGTACGCCTTAGTACACAACGTCACTGTGCCCCCACGTGGGCAATGGGGGTGAAGTGTCTTGCCCAAGGACACAACGCGGTTGCCACAGATGGGATTTGAACCGAGGACCTCTAGGCTTGCAGCCTGCACCTCTACCAACTGAGCCACCACGCCCCCCATGTATACACAAAAGAGTGTCATATGTCTGTACAGTCATATGTTCATACACTGCAGAGTATATCCATTCAACACGCTTTCTGCTCTAGTTCCACCACTACTGCAGATTCAAAGCATTTTTGGCATGCTTCTGCCTGATCATGGCAAAATAAATGGCCAAACCTTAATATGGGTGTATGTGGACCTCATATCCTGGTGGGGTGGGGCACTGGGTGGATTTCATGTTCCTGAAGTAAAACAAAGAAAATACACCCCCCAAAATTGCCATTGTGTTTTTGTTCTATAGCTCCTCACATGTGGATGGTCCAACAGTTACCAGAGGCCAATACTATAAAACTTTTCCAATTGTATTTTCTAGAATTGTATTTTCCAGTTCAGACTTTAAAAGGGTTAAAATGAACCATTAGCATTTTCAAAGATCTGGAAATTTGCCAGCTGGCAAATTGCCATATCTTTTAAAAATGCCAATGATTCATTTTAGTCAGTTGTATTAACAGGTAGAAAATCCAATTCTAAAAAAGACAATTGTAAAAGTTTTATAGTATTGGCTCCTGAATTTGGTCACAACTGTATGTAGCCCTCACAAATGCCACAGGGGGATAAATTTCTGTATTGTACAACAAGGACAATCAAGGGTGGATCCAGGGTGGATTCGCAACTTAGATGATGCTTTGCATCATATGATCAATTGGCGCCCCCTGCCCTGTTAAATGTTTTTGGGTTATAGAATAAAATCCTGTCAATTTAAAACAAAAATCTTGCAATATGTCATGGATAATAACACTTTGGTCGGCTGCTGATTTGTCACAGAATTACCCTTAAGATGATCAAATTCTCCTTCTTTATTGACATTCTTGGCCTTAGTATATCCATTTCAGGCATTTAATTGATTATATCTTGTTTGACAAAGAACCCTGAGATCTGTCAAACATGGTACAGTGGAATCCTGTTAATTGAATTGCCAATTTGCCAATGAAAATTCTCTTCCAAAATGAATAGCCAGTTTGCCAGTGAAAATTATTCAGTTAACAGGAGTAATCAATTAACAGGGATTGTGTCACTTTCCTGTGCTCTGGAGATAAACGTAGCATTTATTTTATTATATCTTGTTTGACAGATCTCCATGAGCTCTGTCAAATAAGGTATAATAGATCAAATGCCTGCAATGGATGTACTGAGGCCAAATAGGTCTATAAACAAAGGAAAACTGGGGAGAGTCAGGGTAATTTCTTGACAGGTTACAAGATTTGCTATTCAATTAACAGGAGTTTACTCTATAACCTATATTCAATTAACAGGTCAAATTTGTATTGGAGGTATAGTAAATGGTTTTGTGTTGGGGAAATTATATTCAATTAACAGGGGTATACAATTAAGAGATATCCAATTAAGTGGGCTCCACTGTATAACAGAATAAAAGCTCAGTTTATCTCTAGAATACTCCTGTTAATTGAATAATTTTCACAGACAAAGTGGTTATTCAATTAACAGGGTTCTACTTCATTGAATTTGTTGTTATATCCAGTTGGAATTTTTTGTTACCATATTATTCATAAAAATAATGATGACCTGGCTCGAGGAGAACATTGTGGGTATTCTCCCCTTGGAACCATCGTCTCCCTCAGCTGCAACCTCTGAAGACAATATGATCCATGGGGAGACAATCCACAATGTATGAATCACCAATGACACTATCAAATATTATAGTATACAGGCCATATTTGTTTATGGCAGTCTCAAGCACTAAAATATACGTACAAGGATGATGGTGTGTAGAGCTGAAATGGTTAACTGATTAATCAATTAACCCTCTGCACTCTGATGTCAAAATGACAAAATTTTGAGCAGCAAATATTTCCCATCATGCAATTTGATATTTACCAAATATATCTTGTTTGACAGAGCTCAGTGAGCTCTGTCAAACAAGATATAATTGGTTAAATTTATAGTTAAACTAGAGAAAAACAGAGAGATAGGAAAAAATTCTGTTGCACTACCAGTGTGCTAGGGGTTAATCAATGATCAACATCTTGATCGATCAAAAAAGTAATTGATCGATTAACCATTTTAATATTAATATTATAGTATTCAGGCCATATTTGTTTACGACAGTCTCAAGCACTAAAATATACGTACAAGGATGATGGTGTGTAGAGCTGAAACGGTTAACCGATTAATCAATGATCAACATCTTGATCGGTCCAAAAAGTAATTGATCGATTAAAATGTTACTTTTGAACTACTGTATTATATGGGTTAACAAAGGAACAAACTTGCTCCAAAACAGGCAGACATTGTCACACTGACTCACATCAGTTATATGAGACAGAGCAAATCATGCAAGTTACTTGTTGACATACTTGTCGACTTGCATGATCTTCATCCTGTATCAGTGGCCGAAACTGGTCATTCTTAACCCTTTACTTATTGAGGGTAGTAGATGATACTTGCAAAATAAATTCATGAATTACTAAAAATTTTCAATTTTTGTCTCCAAAACATAGCTTATTACCCCTCACTGGAACGCGCTCGTTCCAATGAGGGGTCATAAGCTATGTTTTTGAGACAAAAATTGAAAACATAATAAATTTGAATGGAGATTTTGTATATAGGCCTAGTCGGTTTTGTTTGTTACATTGGGTAAAGGGTTCATGCTGTAAATCATCAACGATATGGCAATTATTCAGATACCTATTTGGACATGTGATTAATTGTTTAACCAAGATTAATCCACATGATTAATCGATCAAGAAAACCCCTTAACCGTTTCAGCTCTAATGGTGTGTTAAAAGTAGCAGTTGACTTTTGATTTTATCACAATAATTTGTTTTCGCCAAAGAAAATCACCTCTTCTTGGGTTTCACCATGGACATTAAAACATCAGTTGGATCAGGACGTTTCTTTGGTTCTGATCGAGGATTTCTCTGTTGTGCTGATTTATCTCTATCATCAGGTTCTTGTCTTGGAGATTTTGCTGAACTTAGTCCCAGCTCCCTTGCTCTTCTCTCTTCTCTCCACTTCTGAATCAGCTGCATCATTTCATCACTGTATGCTCGCTGTTCATCTGGTGAATACTTCTCAAATTCACCTGGTCGCAGTGGATGACCAAATACTTCATTCTATCGAACAGAAAATGGTATAAACATATTGCAAGTATTGTCAGGGCCATGTACTTACTGCAAGACAGATTTCTAATGACAAATATTTGTTTAATGGCAGTATGAAGGGGATTATTATATTCTTATTATTCATTAGTGTTTAACCCTTTACCCAATGCAGACGATATCAAAATTTATTATTTTGAAATATCATTTTTTCAAATTTATCAAAAAAATTCAACAAAACCATATCATGTGACCCCTCGTTGGAAAGAGCTCGACGAGCTCCTTCCAATGAGGGGTCACATGATATGGTTTTGTTGAATTTTTTGGAAAAATAATATTTTTTCAACTATTGAATTTGCTTATTACGTGGGCAGATGCAGCTGATTCGTTGGGTAAAGGGTTAAGGTCACTTTCAACATATATGGCATATGCTATATCCTGCCACAACAAAGATATGAAATCAATTTCCGTTTAGCCACTCGTTGATGCCCATTTTATATGATTTCCAGAGGCAGGCATTGGTTTCCAGGTCCTGTTTTACCAGTAAAGCAGAAGTGGCATACCACAGTGAACAAGCACTGCATCACTTCCTGGGAGACAGATTTATATGTCTTGTAATGATTTACAACTTCCTGATTAAACCTTTGAACACTGGTGGTATCTTCCATGTAAGTTCAATGGAAGTAATTGGAAGAGTACATATTTATTATATGGGGGCAGCCCAATTAATATTTTCAATGAGTGTGGGGGGAGGACATGGTTCAGCCCCCCCCCCCCCTCCCCCCAAGATGGGGGGGGGGGGGGGGCTGAGCCATGTCCTGATGCTTCCAAACTCTGTATTGATTGTTGCCTTCAAATGATTACTCTACATGCATTGCGTGAAATTTAACCAATATCAGAGCCTTGAGTTATCAAGTTCACACCCAGTGCTTAACATCGGCTTGTACAAACTGAAACTAGGGCAACCTGAAACAGATTAAACCTTAATTTGTTCAGACAACTTTTATTATGATTTTTTATGGAAAGGTAAAGTAAAACTAATATGTGTAACAGCATCAGTAATAGTGTTTGGGTGGTGGAAGTAACCTATAATACTGCAGCTCAGTGCATGAAATTCTTTCACTGAAGCTATGAGGTGCTGTGATGTAATACACTATTGGAAAGGACTCTGAGAGTCCTTTCCAATAGTGTTTTTACATAATAGCACCTCATCTTCAAAATTAAAGCGCATCATTATGAGTCTTGAAAAGCTATTTATTGAATACCATGGACAATTTGAGTGGACATTTTTTTTTATTTGTATGGTCTGGACTGGCCTGTAACAGTGTGATATATTAACCATCTTAAAGGAGTGACTATACACATGCTGTGTTCCATTGTGTTTTCAACTTGAGGACATCATGAATCCATTAACATTTACATGACAATGAATGGAATGGCAGGTCCACTGATTCTCCAGGTATATCTGCAACTATTCAAATGCAGTGATTCTGCACTCTCCGATGACCAACACAACATACTCAACAATTTGTCTGAAAGACCTTAATAAACTTTCTTGGATTTATTAATTTCTATACATATATTCCATTGTACTTGTATAGAAAAAAACTGATGGAAGACAGGGTTGCTTTGTTTCAATATTTTGGTTTTTGGCCAATAGTGTTTGTTCATCACGGTATATGGCCAATGGTATAATAATCAGTAAACATTGAATTTCAAATATGGTCATAGGGCAGCAACTCAAAATTGTTTCTTCATAAAGAAGCACACAGAATTTCCCCAAGGGTTATAATATTCAGGCGAAAAAAATATGAAACTATGTCTGGGTAATTGGTACAGTATAAAAATATATGATCGCATCACTTTAATTTTGGCATTCAAATATCTTTGTCAAGTGTAGCTCTTCAGACAACTTTTTCTGATCCAAGAACAGGGGGTCATGCAACAAATACGAGAGAAAAACTGACACAAAGGGAAGTACCGGTCACATGCACATACTTTTCAGGAAATTCCCTACAAAAACATACAAAAAGTAAATTGTATTTTTCAGGTCCAAAAGTCATCAAATCACCCTCTTTTTTATTAGGAATATTCAACAATAATGCAAGATGTCAATAGAATGTTTCAAATGTTTATTGAAACAATATATTTTCCCAAGGATGTTTATTTTTAGAGATTGCATCATTTCAAGGTGGGTAACTCTAATTCAAATATTTAGTTCCCTGATACCATTAGAGGTGACCATGAAATGATCTTCGTAAAGCACTCTGGAAAGAATAGAGATATCATACCTGTGCACGCTTCAGATCTTTCACATTCTGGTCAACAAAGCCTTCTGTTTCCCAGTCTAACTTTCTCCTGTCTTCACCATCACCATGATAGACTGATAAAAGATTTTAAAAGTAAAACAAATAAGCAAACAGTGATATATAAATACCAAATACCAGTTTAGTTGAGCATGTAAACATTCCAACATACAACAGTGCAATACATTTGGATGAATCTTTTTATTCCATTAATAAATTCAGATCACAATTTCATTTACAAGCAAACTTCCCAAGAAATCTTCTTAACCCTTTACCCAACATAATGGTCAAAACTGGCCAGCGCGATTCGCAAAAAATGCCATTCAATTTTAATTATTTTTTTCATTTTTTGCCCTTATGCTTGTTCCATTGAGGGTCATAAACTATGCTTTTGATGCAAAAGTGAAAAAAATTGGGTTACTCAATAATTTTGTTTGCAAGTGTTCAAGCCAGGAAATAAGCAGACTGTCATCTGCAAAATGAGATCTCCAGAGGGTGAATTTAGTCACTAAATTTACCCTCTGTCTCCAGAGGGTGAATTTAGTGATGCTACCCTGCATAGCAGAGTAGCATCACTAAATTTACCCTCTGTGAACCTCAATCTGCATCAAGGTCTCAAAACTAAACAAAGAGGTACCCAGAGGATAAACTGACCTACTGTATGGGATAGCATCACCAAACTCACCCTCTGGGGACCTCATTCTGCAAATGTCCGACTGCTTATTTTCAGGCCTGCAAGTGTCATCTGCTTTTCATGTTAAGGGTTAACACTTAGAAGCTTGAGATCCAGTCTACTAACCATGATGTAATATAGCAGGTGTTCTATCACTGACTGTCCAGATAATGGCGACCAAGGAGAGTCATAAAATTGGAATATTTGTTTCTAACAAAGTGTCATCTGCCAGAACATGCACCTATGGAAACAAGCAGATTTTAAAGGATATCTAAGGCTAAGAGAAGAAAAACCTTTAGAGAACAAGAAAAGTGAAAAAGACAAAAACAGACTGTGAAAAAGACAAAAACAGACTGAACAAGTCTGGCCAGATGTCAGACAAATGTGGCACACACAACCTGGTGTCCCAAAACACCAGTTTGCACAGGGTCCCATTTTCCAATACCCACCAGACATGCGCAATCAATTTTCAAAATTTCAGGATAACGTATTGAGAGTGGGGAGGAGGCACATGTAAATACAATGTCGTATAATATTTTATTGACGGGAGGGCAGTATGTTTGGTTATTTTGGTAAGTATATTAAGAAATAAAATTTGGTTTACAATTTTAATTTTTTCGTAACTTACCAAAGTAACACAAGCGTTGATAGAACAAAAGGAGGAGGGTGTAGCCAAATATATACATGTGTTTATAGTGGGATACCACCAGAGGTCAGAGTTATAGCATGTCAGGTCTTACACCCAAGTATATACTGGTATAAGCAGATTCAGCATTTTCAGAGAAAATGATGTCAAAGATAGCATGAACGTAATAATCTGAACAAAATGCAAAATATAAAATATGAGTTCTTCAAACCTACAATAATTATGTTTAATTTTGTACGTAATGTCTGATTTTTGCTGAAATTTTGAACCAAAAGCATCAAAACGTCTCTGAGATACAAATCCTAACAGGATACACCAACAACATCTAATTTGCATAATTTATGCACAAGAAAAAAAAGTATGGTACGTTATTTATCTTAGACAGCAACACCTCCATACCAAAAATGACTGAAATCGGAAATGTCGTTTAGAAGTTATAGGTAGAAAACTAATTACACGCAATTTCCAACAAAAATGGCTGCCAGTCGGCAATCTTGAATGTTTTTAAAAAAACAAATTGACATGCATCAATTTTACAGAATGTCTGATCAATGCTGAAAATTTGAAACAAAAGCAACAAAGCGGCCCTGAGATACAGTGGTAACAGGACAGATGGATAGACAGACTGACAGTTGGATGGAATGCAATCCATAAGTCCCCTCACGGTAACCTGTGGGGGACTAACAAGCTTCTTAATGACTACACCATGATCTAGAGGATAAAAATTTAATTACACGTTATAATGCAAACAAATAAATCGAATAAAGAAGCTGAGTGAACAGGGCCTATAGAAAGACAGTCTAGGTTACTTTTCCACCATGTAAAATAAACTAAAATCTATTAACCTAAGAGAATGTGAAACCATATAGATGAATGGAATATAATGAATTCATGCACCTCTTCCCCTTTCTTCCGAAGGTAAAAAACAGCCATGTGAACTAAGGAAGAATGTGGAGAATACACATTATTATTATTATTTATTGGTGTGCAGGGGTCAGCCTGGCAGCTGATTTTAGGGAGAAGTGACTTCTCGGAAAAGTGACTTCTCCCTCCAGAGACTTTAGGGAGAAGTCAGGGGTCAGGAGGGAGAAGTCTGTTGACATGAGGGAGAAGTCAGAAAAAAACATAAAACGTATATAACATTGTGACAAAATAAATGTGCATAGAGGACTCAATTGTAGAGAAAAAAATAAATAAAAGTTAGACAAACATACACACACACAAAAAACTAACTCAGATGGTATATAACAAGAATGTAGGTTAAAATCCCCTCCCCCCCCCCCCCCCCACCCCTACAAAAAAATGTGTTGTTCATGGTTTCTGAATACCCTAACTCTTTCCCTAACAGTGATGACTAGGGTTACAATGCAGTTGATTTAGTATTTGCCTCAATGCAGTGGATTTGAAATTTAGCATTACCCATGGTGAGAGTGTTCTTCTCTGTAATAGAAGGTATATTCTTTTAAAAAAAAATATTTAAAGTATTTAAAATAAATTTCAAGTTCACATAAGAAGCTGGGTCTTTCATGGTTTCTGAATGCCCTAATTGAATTGAAAAGGGTAGTTAAAAATGTTTTCCAATATCCTTCGTACATTAAGTGTTATTAACAATTTGAGTTAATTTATTTCTGAGGTAAATGACAAAATATTTCAGTTGTCTCCCTTCCCCCCTGGGTAATAATACACTGTTCAGAAAATGACAATTTCTGCCAACCATCTTACATTGACACGTGTGATTGGTGCTATGAAGGCCTGCCATTCTTATCATAGCCTTAATACATTTAACCCTCTTCCAACACAAGTTTTCAAAGAAAAACTTTCAATGCAAATTGCGGGGCGAATTTCAATGCAACCAATTTTTCAGTGGAACAGAGTGTAAACCATAAGCAATTTTGACGTTTTTATGGATGAACTGTCTCCTACACATTTTTTTTTGTTTTGAAACGGTGGTTAACTTTAATAAACTAATTAACTTGATGCGTGTTTTGTGTGATTCGTTGTTTTTGCTGGCACTTTGTTTTTAAATAGCCATTTTGTGCTGGTTACTATCAGTTGGGGCATATTGTTGGCACGACTATGCCATTACAACTGTCTTCAGAAATATAAAATTGGGCTAGTTTAGGCTATTTTCAGAGCCATATGACGGATTTTAACAGCAGCCATGTTTACTTTTTTTTAAATAAAACATAAGAAAATACAGTAAACTGCCATATCTCCCAAGGAAGTTTTGAAAGGCGACTTGAATTTCGCCCCCAAAGTAAGCCAAGGCAACTTGAGGAATGACAAAGCGACTTCTTTGCCCTTGTCACCCACTCAACTGACCCCTGTTGGTGTGTAAGGTCACATACTTATGCACATTGGCTAATCCTGACCGTGACAGTTTTACGGGTGGAGGAGGCCTGAGAGAACCACTGAGCAACTGACACGCAACTGTCAACTCTTCAACATTCTAACTCTATTCAAGCCCCACTCAAGCAGGGTTACAGTGGTTGAAGACATGTGCACCATCGACATGCAGTATGCCTCAGTACACGGCATCATTGTGCCCTCTTGTAGGCAACTGGGATAAAGTGCCTTGCTCAAGGACACAATGCAGGTCTTCCCAGACAGGGAGCAACCTCGGGACCTCTAGCATAGAAGTCCAACAGTCTACTACTGAGCCACCACACTCCCGGAGAATACACATAAAAACACAACATCAATATAGCCATATTACTTGTCTCTCTATTAGCTTCTCTAAAAGTACTAGAAAGTAAGAAAGACAAAGAAGATAGAGAAAAAACAAAATAAGATCACTTGAGATTGAAATGATAGAAATTAGTGTCAAGATTGGGCCAGAAAGTAGAACAGTAAGCATGCAATCAGTGATGTAATACAAGCACTGATATAACTGCTGTAAGAGAGAAAGTCACCTGGAGAAGTGAGTGGGAAAAAAACCTATAAGCAGAACTAAGGTTCTTCCTGGCTGGAAGTAGACCCATTTCATCTGAATGTAAGGTTAGTAAGTAATCAGTGAAACAGGGAAAATGAAACCAGCTTCTCTAAAAAGATAATAAACTGAGCGACAGAAATGCTTTGATAAAGATAGCTATGAATCTCAGAGTAAAGAATAAAATTGTCCTAAATAACTGAAGAATCACGTCAATAGAGACAGATAAATCAGCTAAAAAAGTGCTGTGTGACAATAAATGAACATTGTCACATCCAAAATAGCCTAAAAGGAGTGAAACAGACCCCAAAATAATAGGCTATGAGCCTGCAAGGAAAAACAAAACATATTGAATTTTAAGTATGAGGTCAAAAAAAGGATTAAAGTGAAGTAAGGAGGAACAGACGGACCACTGAAAAAATTGTTCGTTACGAATATGAAGATTTTCCATATAGAAAAAAGAAGCAAATATATGGGAAAAATAAGGGGGAAAAAAATCACAAAATCCAATGAAAGAGAGTATGGGCTGTCAACCTACCACCACAACAAAGGGAGGATGAGCTGCCTTAGAGAATAGAATAGCAACTGATCTCGAAAACTAAGTGAAAACCACTGAGAAGCCTGATGCCTAGAGAATCCTATCTAAGGCAACAAGGACTCGAACTGAGATTGGATGCATAATGAATTCCAGACCAAATAAGAGAGTACAAGGTTGGAATCAAATAAGAATTCTCCCAAAAACTGAAACATATGGATGGATGAACACGGTGATACATTAACATTTGATTCATCAATCAGAAGAAATGGATGAATGAACACGGTGATACACTAACATTTGATTCATCAACCAAAAGAAAAATCCCAGGAGCATGAAATCTCTGTTAAATGTACTCAATAATGGAAGAATAACATCCTTGCAGGAAAACTTCTCTTTTAGCATCAGATAAACATCAGGAGACCAGGTATGATCTGACTAGCATACTGAAGTTGTTCTGGTGAGCTAGCAGAAGCAGCTATCTAGACAGTAAATATACTCTCCCAAAAAAGAAAGTGAGCATGCTAAAAAATAACACTAAAAAAAGATATATATCATTTTCATTCATGGAAATTTTATTCAATCACAGATGAATCAATTTGTGATCAACACGAGAAATTTCATTACGCTACGACGAATACTCTTGGTGCTATGGAGAGTCAAAGACACTAAGGGTCAAACACAAAAGTCACATACTCAATATCTGGTATGACCTCCGTCTGCATCGACTACTGCTGTGCATCTACGCCTCATGGAAGCGAACAAGTTAGCATGGAAGTGTTGTGGGATGTTGTTCCATATTCTGATAAGCTGTCTTTGGAGTTCCACAAGAGTTGACGGTGCATGGGTAAGCCGGCGTAGCTGACGTTTCATTTCATCCCATATGTGCTCAGTGGGTGAGATATCGGGCGAATTTGCGGGCCAGGGAAGAACATCCACTTGTTGTTGCTGCAGATACTGTTGAACAACACGAGCTGCGTGGGGTCGGGCATTGTCCTGCTGTAGAATGAAGCCAGGGCCGTGACGTAACGTCAAAATCGGACGAATTGCAGGTCTTCGAGGATGTAAGCCGTATTCTCTCAGCCGGTTGATTACTGTTTGAGGATGTATCCGTCTCAGGTTAGAGATGTTCCTGGCTGTCGTCATTGCTGTTTGTTGCCGGTTCCGGAGATGGACGACACGGATATACCGATCTTGTGCAGGGGTGGTAACTCGGGGTCTCCCGAAGCGGGGTCGGTCTCGAACGTCATCATGTTGTGCATGTCGATGGACTAGCCTGTCTACAGTGTTACGGTGGCAGTTCAAATGCTGGGCAACCTCTCTGTGTGT
This sequence comes from Pictodentalium vernedei, assembly GCA_031216915.1. Taxonomy (NCBI): domain Eukaryota; kingdom Metazoa; phylum Mollusca; class Scaphopoda; order Dentaliida; family Dentaliidae; genus Pictodentalium; species Pictodentalium vernedei. Next base: position 539,711,577 of record CM062294.1, read on the forward strand.
TCTGCCAGCTCTAATCATACCCAAGGCAAGGAGACGTTGATTCATTGTCAATCTTGGCATGCTAAAGAGGAGTCGTTTTAACAGCAGCGCAAGTTTGAATGTGAATGATAGGAAGGCCTTACTTTAGTGTTTAAATACCCAAGGATTCACACTGCTGCATGAATTTTCAGACTCTCCACGTGCAAAACATGCCTTTTCACAAACGTGCAGCACGTCATTTAACGTTAATGCAATTTTAATGGGGAAAGCTGTTTTTGTGTTCAATATAACTTATTCATGAACAGGTTAACACTCTTTACACCTACAAAATTATTTTTTTGGAGTTTGATCAATTTCTGCAATGCACACTTTCTTTTTTGGGCGAGTATACATAGGAATGGAAGGAGGGCATCCCTGATGCCTTATATGTATGTGACTACTGTTAAATGGTCAGAAAGAATGAGAACTGCATGATTCAACAGGAGAAATAGCCATTGCCTGACTGTCAGAAAAGTCACTAACAACTCCTTCTGGTTGATAAGCAGTAATGCTTGATCCTCTACCTTGTGTCTGTAGATTCAGCATACCTCTCCCAACAAAAATCATCTGCGCATCCGCAGTGAGGATCCAATTCAGGTTTGGAGAGTCAAGAAGAATTCCTTTAGTGAGTCATGCAATATTGAGCCACAGGCGAGTTTGATTGTAAATGTCCTCATTTAGGTGAATGCACATGTCTAACGAGTTAATATTCGGTCTCCAATTTTGGAGCAGGTAACAATGAAAAGTAGGTTGATGAAGCCTGTCCAGAGGAATGAGATTTGTCATGAAGATGCATAGACTTATCAAATGAAGGGATTCCCTGGCTGTCACTTGAGTTGACTTGGAGATGAAGATTATGAGAGCACTGAGAATCTTGGCTTTTGCAATTGGAATGCAGACCAAATTGCGGTAAGTGATGAATTCAATCCCTACAAGAGTGAAAGTCTGAGATGGAATGAGGTCTGATTTCTCCCAATTGGGTTGGAGACCCAGTGACTGAAGAAGCTGCAGAAGATGATGCACATAGTTCTCCAGAAGAGAGAAGTTTGTACGTCTCTGGAAAATGTCATCTGGATACGCTGAAGTCACTGATGAACGTGCTCGGCGAACTGAATGTGAAAGTAAGCATCCTTGAGAACTATACTGGCCGCAAAGTCGTTCTCATGAATAGTGCTCCTTACAGATCTGAATGTTTCCATACTGAAATTTGAAGCTTAGATGAAAAGGGGCAGATAGCTCACATCAGCTATGGGTCTGAGTTGGCTATTCATCTTGGGAATAGAAAGAATCGACTGTAAAACCCCGAGGACACTGAATTGTGAATGACCTTGATCGCTTCCTTGTCTTGGAGAGTTGATATCTTGGTATCTAAGAGAGACATTCGAGCTAGATCTTTTGGAATTGTAGTTAGAATTGGATTGCTAGTAAGAGGGGGGACTTCCAAAAAGGAAATACTATGGGATCCAAGAGTCTGACATGATTTCTGACCATTGTGGGAGAAAATTCAAAATCCATTCCCCTAATGGAAGTGACTCAAGACGGAAAACATCACTTTCGGGCCTGATAAGGCATATTAGAGGAGAAACCTCTTACACCATATCTAGCTTTACCTCTAGCGCTATGAAATTGGGCAGCAGGCTGATAGGTAGCTGGAGACCTGTAAGGGTTAGAGTGTTTGCATCAATAGTAACAGTGCCAAGAATCTCTTGCCTTAGTGGAAGAATTGTTGTTATCTGCATCAAGTTGACGCATCAGAATCTGGTTGTGTGAGAAACTGAGTACTCCTTCTTGTACCACCTGCATTTGACTGTCAAACAAAAACTGTTTCGGAACAGAGGCAGAACATAATTGATTATGCTGAGTATAAGGAAGAGATGGATGTAGAGATGACAGCAGAGCTCAAGGTTTGCAACATTGACAGCTGAAACAGTGACTGCGTTCAGTATGCAGCAAGAAAGATTTTTGAATGTAGTGGCATAGTCGTCAAGCTCTTCAAAATTTAAAACTGTACTGGCTAAAGCTGCAAAAGACGATTAGACATAGAAAAGATCTGTAGCTCTCTAGACAGACCCATTAACATTTCCCAGGTAAGCAACAGAATGCTAATGGTCTTTGGCACAGTACGTTTGAGAGTAGAGGTGTCTTCATTGTGAGAGAGAAGAAAAGACAAGAGCTGTTGTAACACTTGAACCTTTAAATAGGCATAGTAGTGTGTGTTCTGATGAAAAGGGAGGATTTAGACACTTTTGCTGGTAAATGAGAATTGGTGGCTATAAAAGTGCCATTCACCAAAGCAGAACGTAATGATCTAGTGAGAGAGGAGGGATTATGGGGGTAGCGGCAGCCCCCTTTTCCATGGTAGAGACATGACGAGATGGCAAGGGAGAAGATTGAGACTTCACCTCTGGCACATTATCAAACAAGAAGGACGCCAATGCCCTACAGCTCACCAACATTCCTCTTTGATAGAAACTTTGGCAAACACAAGAACTATATCAAACAGGCTCATAACATGCGACAAAGCTGACCTAAACACAACCTCTTAAAAGTAAAACACAGAAACTGACATAAACACTAAGTTAAACATGAAATTCTGAGCTAAACAGAAAACTAAAAAACTAAATGCAACTAAAAATGTCAAGAAAAATGTTTAAAATGCAGAGTATCATGGAATAATGATACTGAGGAACATGCATGATGAATACAAATCCCATGGGAAGAGAAGGAGCACAGCAGCTGACCTAAACACTATGTTAAACATGAAATTCTGAGCTAAACAGAAAACTGAACGCAATTAAAAATGTCAAGAAAAATGTTTAAAATGCAGGGTATGAGGGGTTAATCATGGAACAATGATACTGAGGAACACGTCTGATGAATATAATGAATATAAGTGCCATGGGAAGAGAAGGAGCACAGCAGCTGTCCTAAACACTTAGTTAAACATGAAATTCTGAGCTAAACAGAAAACTAAATGCAACTAAAAATGTCAAGAAAAATGTTTAAGAATCAGGGTATGAGGGGTTAATCATGGAGCAATGAAACTGAGGAAGATGTATGATGAATATAAGTGCCATGGGAAGAGAAGGAGCACAGCAACTGACCTAAACACTTAGTTAAACATGAAAGTTAAAAAATTTATAGTAATTTATATATTTTTTATACTTACCAATGACCCAGACATAGCTGGTGCTAACTCTTAAAATATAGGGCCAAACACAAATTTTGCCCCCCAATCCCCAAAATTTGCATCTAAAACTAAAGAAAACATGTCCTGAAAGGCCCTCCACACCTCGCCCCCACTGCGCATGCGCAGTGTCAAGGACGTTCCGAAATTGGCGCCATTTATCATTCTAAAAACCAGTGCCTGGTAAGCGCTATGTACTCAGCGGGGAGGCAAGAGTTCCCAACTCCTGGGAGGGCCATCCCCGTCTGGGTCATTGGTAAGTATAAAAAATATATAAATTACTATAAATTTTTTAACATTTTTATACTGTACCAATGACCCAGACATAGCTGAATAGTAAAAAGGCTGGAGGGCCAAGGACATAGAGCAAAACGGAATACGCTCAATAAAATAAAATAGAGTCATCCCCTGTAGGGAAAAGAAGTAATAGGCCTTACATGTATCTTTCTTATTTATGATAAATTAGAAAGATACAACACCTTCCAAAAATTGAGCTTCATACATCCATGTACTCTAATAATATCCAATAATCCTTATACTAATAATTTTTAAAGTAAGCCAATTATAAAGTAAGTCTAGAGAATAGAGACTCTTATACTCCTAAAAGTGTGTGAGAATTGCATAATCATGTCCGTTGACATATGCAATATTCAAAAGCTATACTTTAAAAACTAAGACTTGAATGAATTTTATAAACTTAAACTTCTCACTAAACAACCATCCCAATAGCAGCTCAGAATTACTAACTCCGGAGGAGGTATCCCCTTGTTTTCATAGTAAAAACAGGTGACCCAAGGGAACACCCTCCCCCCCCCCCTTTTTCTTGCCCTGGGTCAAATAGCCCAGAGCGAAGAGGGCAGCCGAACGGAGACACTGCCGAAACAGACAGCCTACCTAGCTATAGTAGCAACTGTTAAGTGAATGACATTCTGAGCAGTAGATAATAGACCTAACAATAGAGGCCTCCAGAAATGGACTCGATATTTCTGAGATAAAATTCATGAATGGATGGCTGAGCGCAATGAGCAGCCTTCAAAAATCTATAATAGCAACACTATTAATGTAAGCCCAAGAAGTAGAAGAACTCTTACTTCATGAGCCGAAATCTTAAGCACAACTGCTAAGCCAATGATATACCATAAGCAGTACGCTAGTTAATAGAATCCATTAACAATAAAATGGAGCGTAACGTCCTTCTACTAGACATCAAAGACAGAAGAAGCTTACGCCCTTGTAATAAACAGATATCTGTTTATAAATACATAAACTGTACCCGGAAAGAGTAAAGGCCTATGCCCATACGAAGACGGAAGGACCTTAAAATAATAGGTTCCGGATAATAGGAGCCTAACTCTTATGCAACAATCCAACCTAAATAGTAACGGACGTATTGATTCCGAAACTATGAAAGTGAAAATCATCCATCGATAGTGCATGAAACTCACTGACTCTACAGTAAAAGAGAAACTAACAGAATTACTGTCTAAAAGGTCAGAATTTGAAAACTACTGTTTCCAGAGGCTCAAATGATTACTTAGCTAAATAAGAACCGAAGTTAAAATCCGTATAGGAATTTAATCTAAAGATTCTAAGTCTATTTATCAAAAAGTTACTAACTGACTTAGATAAAGAGACAAAAGACTCAATTGTAAACTATCGTAGAGTGCATAGGTATGAGGTAACATAAACCTATAACCTAAAAAACAACAGGCTGCAGTAGATCTTGTGAAACAAGTATACTAAAAACTAGCAATGCGTAGTATGGAGGGATCAACCATATGAACATAATGATCCCTACACCATGACGGAAGAGCCTCCACTTTAGTCGCATAGAATAGCGAAGAAGAGGATCTCCTATAGTAAGAAATCGCGTCCAAAGCTCGTCCAGTACAGTGCTTACAATGCAATACGGACCACACAACGTAATACATGAAGGTTGCGACCTTGCTGGTTGTGATAAAGATGACACGATTTACCCAGTGAAAAAAGATCCTCACATAGAGGAAGATTTCACGTTAAGATCCACAGTAGACAAGAGAGTAAATTACTCATGATCTCTGTGAAGATAGAGATGCTATCAACAGAAATGTATAGTGGTTGTTTATCTTAGCAATACCTGCTAAAACAACAGCGCCGGAGGATACGCGTATCCTATCATTCCGTCCTATAGATCAATAGAGCGTTAACAGTATTAGCTCAGAGATCTGGACAAGCCAACACATACGTCTGCAATTGATTAGCAAGCTGTGTCATAAATAAAACATCATTGGGCGCTCCCATAGATAGCAAATCTGATTAAATACTTGTTTGTTGAGAGTCCATTCTGACAGCAACAAGCGACCCGTAAGAGAACGGGAGTGCGATAAAACAATCAGACGACCCAGAATATGACGGACCAAAACTGAACTTGGTGTACTATAACCAACAGACGGATTCTTTCCATTAAATTGAATAACGGAAACGAAAGAGTGTCTCCCTGGTTCCGGAGATACGCCACTACTGTCGAATTAAAGGACAGGAATTTGGGCATGCGTTTCTGAATAATGTTCATGCAATGACATAAAGCAAGCCTAAAAAAACATTATTCCGCGGAAGTTAAACTGATAGCTAAAAGACTGCGGAACCCAAAGACCCTGGCACTTCGAATCCGTAGGGATCAGTATATATCCCAATCTGTTTGACTGGCAACCGTCATAACAGCCACACTAGGGTCCGGCAACTGCGGCGGCACTCTCTGAGTCAACCACCGAATGTTTGCCCCAGTCTGAATCTCTTGTAACACTAGATAGACAAGAGAATGTATAAATCAAGCAATTCATGGATTGCCGGAAAGTTGCCGTCGAAGAGAAGCTCCTCCGAGAACGAAGCGACTCTGAGAGAGTTCTTAACCTACTATCCACGCGTGGATGTAGCTAGGGCTGCATCACGTCTAACCAACTCCAATCAGCCACTGAAGGGCGGAGTTATACGTGAACAAACTACTGCCCTCAAAAGAAATTACATTGAGAATAATATCCCGTAAATCTTTTCTTGAAGACGTAATGATAACGCCTCAGTAAGGCGGATTACGTAAAATAAAGCGTCTAAGTTAAGTCTACTATACATAATGTCGTTCCCAACATTGAAATTGGAAAAGACATAAACGGCGAAAAAGAATATATGCAGTCTTTAATCACACCGTCTAGACGCATATGAACTCTCGGTATGCCCTGCTCTGCCAAAATAAACTATATGTAAAAAAGATAAAATGGCAGAAATGAGCCACGCGGACAAGAAACTAAACTATCATGCTTAGTAGCAGGCTTGTATATATATATATATATAATATATAGCGTCGAAAAATAAAACACATGTTGTAATGACAATATTGGACTGCGTCGGTAAGTCAGGGACAAAGTCCCTGTACCGATCGAAAAATCCGAGTCCAATGACGCTATAAGTCTCTTATCCAAGATCGCAGCAATGAAGTCCGAAAAATAATCACTGGAAGAAATGCCAGAAGATATGAAAGGCATCTTCCGATACTACTAAAGGGAAAACTCGAAATCTTTCGAATCCCTTTCGCCATCCTGTCGGACCCTATAAAGCGTTCGGTCGTCCGTAGCTTGATGCAACCGCGGACCGCACCGACCCAGCGCCGTCGGATAATTCCTGATTCGACCGAGAAACCGTCAATTGCTGGGATGCTGCGAAACAACTGTGCTAACTCGGATAGCACGTCCGTCACTGAGGCCTGAGGAGCAGCGGTCTTACGATGCATTGCCGCAGGAAGCTCCGAGATCGTTACCCCGTGCATACTTCCAATATGCGAGCGAACGGAGTGTATAGGCCTCGTGTCCCTTGGCTACCGGATGGCGCGACCTATTCGCTGTGGAATCACTGAATGCCGAAACTGATCGGATACTCGAGGTCACGTAGCCAATGTGCGGTCGTGTGCCCTGCTGTGAGGATGAGGAAGCATTAAAGACAGTCTCTCGGACTGTCAATATAACGGAGCGTCCCGAGCAACGGACATATGCTCCGAATGTAAAATATCTGAACCACAACATGCGGTCCCCTATGTTGTTGGCTTCCTCCGATCTGTCCTCAATCTGCCGTCACTGGGTGAGTACTAAAGTAATTAAAGTGCTCGCATCACCCAAATCTCCTTTCTAGACCGCAACGGACGAACCCGGCAGCCGAACCATTCGATGAATGTACGCTACACCGGGTGAGCTAGCGAATGTCACTCCGTAAGCGATAGACATATTCCATGAGCACTTATTGCCGCTAACTCTTCATTATGAAAGACATCTCCATAACTCTTCGAACAAGAAACCAGAAATGCTTGGATAGCAAGCATAAAATAATAATATATATAGCGTCGTTCAATAATTCGAAAGTTTGTGTGACATTATTGGACTATGTCGGAACTGAGGGACGATGTCCCTGAACCGAACCCAAAATTTTCTAAGTCCACCGATGCTATCAGTTTCTTATCCGGCATCGCAGCATATGTTGTTCCGAAAGGGAAAGCTTGAAATCCACCGAATCCCTTTCGGTATCCCGTCGGACCGGATGAAACTTTCGGACGTCCGTACCCGCTTCCGCGGAGCGTCCCGACCCAGCATCGTCGGATAAAATATATGCGACAGATTCAGTTGATGCTGGGATGCTGCGATAAACTGTGCTATTAAGGAAAGCACGTCCGTTCCCGAGGCCTGTGCAGTAGCGGACTTACGATGCATTGCCGCTGGAAGCTCCGTGTACGTTGACTCCCGCACACTTCCTATGCGAACGTCCGGAGTCTGCAGGCCTCGAGTCCCCGGCTACCGACCCAGCGCTGTCGGATAATTCTCGATCCGACACCGTTTCTGTCGGCTGCAGGGATGCTGCGATAAGCTGTGCTATGTGCACAAGAATGTCCGGCGTCGAGACCTGCGGAGGCGCAGTCTATCGCTGCTTCGCCGAGGGCAGCTCCGCATCAGATGGCTCCCGCATACTTCCTATGCGAACGTCCGGAGTCCATCGGTCTCGAATCCCTGGCTGCCGGATGGTGTGACCTGGTCGCCGAAGAATCCTTGATCGGCGAAGCTGGTAATATATCGGCGGTCACGCAGCCAAGGTGCGGTCGTGTGCGCTGACGAGAAGAGGAAGCCTTAGCAGTCTCAGCGGACTGCCTATACAACGGAGCGTCCCGAGCGACGGACGTATGCTCCGCTAACGACACATTTGTACCACAACATCTGGGGCCAGATGTTGTTGAACGAGAGAGGGGCCTCTCTCGCTTGCCGTCCGGATGGACCGGAACGAGCTATGAACCGGACTAAAAGGCTTCCTCCGTTCTCCCTCCGATCCGCCGTCACTGGGTGTGCATTAAGTTAATTTTATAGTGCTCGCATCACCCCAAAATTCCTTCTAGACCGCAACGGACGAACCCGGCTGCCGAACCATTCGGTGAATGGACGCTACACCGGGCGAGCTAGCGGACGTCAAAGGCCGTCGAACCTACTAGGGTCCTCTTAGGCAATTGGCGTATTACATGAGCACTTTTCCGCTAGCCCTTCATTAATTGTGACGACGGAGGCACACTGTTGGAAGACATCACAGATACATCACCCTAATCTTGATCGTCTGAAATAGAAATTGATAAAGTAGAGTGACCCTGCGGGGAAAGGACCGGAGTGTCCAAATCCCCAACAACATACCGTGACATACGCTTCCCATATTGTCATCGAAATCATACGATACAGAACAGGAGTTAATGCGAGTACACTGACCACATATAGAATGATAATAAGGTCAGAGGAAGACTTCCTCTTAAAACAATTGATCAATATCCTTTCAATGTGAAAAGAAAATAAGTCCTGGTACTCGCACTAACCCCTGGCAATCAAAATACATAATAATAATATGATCCATTAATATAGAAAAAATAATTGAAATCAAAATATTTTGAAAAAATATTTTTTCAGAACAGCCCAAGTTTCTGAAAAGTAACGTTGAGCCCCAATGGATCCCAAGCCTAAGTGTGGACAAATTTTAAAAATATTTTAAACAATTTATTCAACACTTACGAACAATAATAATGTATCTAGTTATGATTAAAATAACATAAAGATATTATTATTTAGAAATCCCCCCCTCACACAGAGGGCTGTTGTAAATGTAAACAATGAGTGTAAAAACACTAAAATAAGACTCCAGGCACCCAGGCCCGAAATCAGTTACCAAAAATACACCATCTGATGCAAAACAGAGACTTCCAGGGAAGAAACTGCAGAACATCAGATGGTAGATGCAGAACACAACGCCTAACCACCCGTAGGTGAAGACGTAAACATGGGGAAAGAACAGAATTCATTCTGTTATTAAGCTAAAACTCCCAAGAAATTTTAGTAATAATAATTACAGAAACTATGCCAAAAGCATGGGAGAATAGCAAGGGGGAACTTAAAGGACAGGGAGAGAGGAAAAACACTTGAAAAAACAGTGTAACAAATAATCAGAATGACAACAAAATGGCTGCTGCCTTGAAAATAGGTAACTTAACATAATTTCATTAAAAAATTTTAAGTTACAGCCCTGATAATATTCTGTCACACATTCTTTTCCTCTCCTCCTTTTCTATCCTCCTTAGAATCACCATTTCACTAATATTTATGTGTCTGGCATCATTTAAACTGAGATTTAAAAGCACAAAGATCAGTCAGATGTTAACTGATGAAGGGCCAAACTTAGAATGATAAATGGCGCCAATTTCGGAACGTCCTTGACACTGCGCATGCGCAGTGGGGGCGAGGTGTGGAGGGCCTTTCAGGACATGTTTTCTTTAGTTTTAGATGCAAATTTTGGGGATTGGGGGGCAAAATTTGTGTTTGGCCCTATATTTTAAGAGTTAGCACCAGCTATGTCTGGGTCATTGGTACAGTATAAAAATTTCCAAGCTAAACAGAAAACTAACCGCAACTAAAAATGTCAAGAAAATTGTTTAAAATGCAGCGTATGAGGGGTTAATCATGGAACAATGATACTGAGGCACAGCTATGATGAATGTAAGTGTCATGGGAAGAGAAGGCGCACAGCAGCTGACCTAAACACTTAGTTAAACATGAAATTCCAAGCTAAACAGAAAACTCTAACGCAACAAAAAATGTCAAGAAAAATGTTTAAAATGCAGCATATGAGGGGGTTAATCATGGAACAATGATACTGAGGAAGATGTATGATGAATATAAGTGCCATGGGAAGAGAAGGAGCACAGCAGCTGACCTAAACACTTAGTTAAACATGAAATTCTGAGCTAAACAGAAAACTAAACGCAACTAAAAATGTCAAGAAAAATGTTTAAGAATCAGGGTATGAAGGGTTAATCATGGAACACTGATACTGAGGAAGATGTATGATGAATATAAGTGCCATGGGAAGAGAAGGAGCACAGCAACTGACCTAAAGACTTAGTTAAACATGAAATTCCAAGCTAAACAGAAAACTAACCGCAACTAAAAATGTCAAGAAAATTGTTTAAAATGCAGCGTATGAGGGGTTAATCATGGAACAATGATACTGAGGCACAGCTATGATGAATATAAGTGTCATGGGAAGAGAAGGAGCACAGCAGCTGACCTAAACACTTAGTTAAACATGAAATTCCAAGCTAAACAGAAAACTCTAACGCAACAAAAAATGTCAAGAAAAATGTTTAAAATGCAGCATATGAGGGGGTTAATCATGGAACAATGATACTGAGGAAGATGTATGATGAATATAAGTGCCATGGGAAGAGAAGGAGCACAGCAGCTGACCTAAACACTTAGTTAAACATGAAATTCTGAGCTAAACAGAAAACTAAACGCAACTAAAAATGTCAAGAAAAGTGTTTAAAATGCAGGGTATGAGGGGTTAACCCTTTACCCAACGCAGACGATATCAAAATTTATTATTTTAAATATCATTTTTTCAAATTTTTCAACGAAATTCAACAAAACCATATCATTTGACCCCTCGTTGGAACGAGCTCGACGAGCTCGTTCCAACGAGGAGTCACATGATATGGTATTGTTGATTTTTTTTTTAAAATAATATTTTTTCAATTGCTGAATTTGCATATTACGCGGGCGGATGCGGCCGATTCGTTGGGTAAAGGGTTAAATGATGGTAGAATGACAATAATCATCATATAGCAGCATTATAAAGGCCATGATATGGAAATAGGGCGAATACACCGACCAATCGAGCCATGCCATAAGATCACACAACTAAAGTTGGTGAGTTAAAAACAAAATCTAATGATTGGGCATAGTAGAAGACTGAGATGTCCCATAATACTCATCATCAAACACATCACCATCAGTTTCTTCATCAGTGGTGACTTAGTTTCAGGTCATGAATATAAGGGTGACCAAAGGAGGCAGACATGGTATTGTAAGAAGAGGAGTAGTCTTGGCTCCATTTGTGCACAGGAGAAGAATGTGACCATTCTGCTAGGTGCTTCTGTGGAAGCAAAGTCTCAGCAAAAGAAGAGACCACTCTAGCCAACTGTCAATAAACTTTGAGAGCCTAGAGGAGTGGTATATGCTAAGGTCGACCAAAAAGACACATAACGAGAATTGCCTATGCAATGGCAGACAAGCATATCTGGAAGAGATCTGGACATCCTCTCATAATTGGACAATGATAGACAGTAATCAATATCGCAAACAGAATACTGATCATGAGCTGGAGTATGTGATCTAGTACGAGAAGTGACCGAAACCTTGACATTCTGACCCATACTAGGAGGAGAGATAGAGGTCAGAGGAATGAAGATTTGCTGAGGAAGCGAAATCAAAAAAGCTTTTCCAGTAAAAATATCAGTGTCAGTAGTGTTATTGTTAAGTTCTTCTGTTTTCTCTTCATACTTATGAATGTCCAAACCCAATGCATCCTTACACCTCCTCATGGGGTGAAACCAGATACTGTTGAAATTTTAGGAACATACTTTAAAATAATGTTGTTAGAAGATAACAAATCCCCCAACTTCCTCCAAACAGCCAGATGGACCCATTAAAAACTCAAAGATGAACTCCTTTATGATGATGTATTAAATCTCTAGCGAAGACTCTTGAGTCCAAACATAACTCTAAGCAAGAACAGCTTGATTGACAGATTAAATGAGATGAACTACTTTATAATAATGTATTAACCCTTTACCCAATACAGACGATATCAAAATTTATTATTTTAAATATAATTTTTTTAAATATTCAAAAAAATTTCAACAAAACCATGTCATGTGACCCCTCGTTGGAACGAGCTTGACGAGCTCATTCCAACGAGGGGTCACGATATGGTTTTGTTGAAATATTTTTAAAAATTTAAATTTTTCGACTGCTCAATTTGCATATTACGTGGGCGGATGCAGGCGATTCGTTACGTAAAGGGTTAAATCTGTACTAAACACTCTTTAGTCCAAATTTAACTTTTCGCACACTGCTGGCAGATATTTCTATCGGGGGCAATACTCTTGTCAGCAGATAGGTATAACCCTACTTGTATTAAACTCAATCTATCCCTGTAAACTGGACAAATCATATTCATTTCTTTCAATTTTTCAACAAATCTAACCATGGTTGCTACACTGCAGCCATGGCTGGATTTTATGAAAAAATTCAATAAAAGATTCTGTAGGCTAATACAGTACATGTAGAGTGTATTATCAATGAATCAGAATGGAGATTCCACCCAACAATAATTGCATGCAAATTTGCTGCAAAGCAAACAAGCACAGGCAAAGTTCCAGTCAATGGACCTCTGGGTTAAACCCAGAGGTCCATTGGCTGAAACACTGCTTGTATTTTTTGTCCATATATTCCGAATTTCAAGGTGATACTTTGGATGATAACTCCAATCCACAGGTGATTTAGTTACAATCCACTCCCCATGTACTGTAAACATCCAACCATTCTAGGGAAAAAACAACTTAAATTCAAAACACCAAATGGCAAAATTATTACAAAAAGAAAGAAGCACACCCAGTTTAAATTATAAAGACTATATGTGCATTATATATATACACCTCAAACAGAATATGGATGGATGGATTGATTCATTCGGAGTACAGTGAGCCAACTTAACTGGATATCTGTTAACTGAATAACCCTGTCAACTGAATATAATTTCCCAACACAAAACCATTTACCATACCTCCAGTACAAATTTGACCTGTAAATTGAATATAGGATTTAGAGTAAACTCCTGTTAATTGAATAAAAAATCCTGTAACGTGTCGAGCAATTACCCTGACATGCCACAGTTTTCTTTTGTTTATAAACATATTTGGCCTCAGTACATCCAATACAGGTATTTAATCTATTATATATTGTTTGACAGAGCTCATGCATAAATAAAAAATAAATGCTTAGTTTATCTCTAGAATACAGGAAAGGGGACACAGTCCCCATTAACTGAATACTTCTAATTTTTATTGGCAAAGTGGCTATTCAATTAACAGGGTTCCACTGAAATATAATTCTAATTATCAGCATAGTTTGGTTTTATCAGAGGTTAAGCCTTCACATTTATACTTGTTTTCTATCTTCCCGATTACTTTTTAAATGCTATCAAAATACAAAAAGAGAAAGCTATTTGAAAACATTTTATAAAACTGCATACAGCGCTTACTAAAAACACATTTTCCCATAGATGCAAAACTGATTTGCTGGTGTAGTCACAAGAGTTGCAGTAAACCAGAAACAGTATGGGTTGATACAGCTGCCTGTATTATTAATCTCTGTTTTCAAAGCATTATATCCTTGAAAAGAACATGGTTTCTTTTCCATGGTACAGTTGAGCTCACTTAATTGGATATCTTTTAACTGAAAACCCATGTTAATTGAATATAATTTCCCACAAAACCATTTACCATACCTCCTGTACAAATTTGACCTGTTAATTGAATATAGGTTATAGAGTAAACTCTTGTTAATTGAATACAAAATCTTGTAACCTGTCGAGAAATTATCCTGGCATGCCCCAGTTTTCCTTTAGTTATAGACCTACTTGGCCTCAGTACATCCATTACAGGCATTTAATCCACTGTATCTTGATAATGTAATATTAATACAGTGGAGCCAACTTAACTGGATATCTCTTAACTGAATAACCCTGTTAATTGAATATAATTTCCGAATACAAATCCATTTACCATACCTCCAGTACAAATTTGACTGGACGTATGGTAAGTGAATATAGGTTATAGAGTAAACTCCTGTTAATTGAATAAAAAACTGTGTAACCTGTAGAGAAATTACCCTGACTTTCCCCTGTTTTCCTTTGTTTATAGACCTATTTGGCCTCAGTACATCCAATACAGGCATTTAATCTATTATATCTTGCTTGACAGAGCTCATGGAGCTCTGTCAAACAAGATATAATAGAATAAATGCTAACTTTATCTCTAGAACACAGGAAAGTAGCACAATCCCTGTTAATTGAATAGTCCTGTTAACTGAATAATTTTCATTGACAAAGTTGCTATTCAATTAACAGAGCTCTACTGTACTTGAAAGGCCTCTGATTTTCATAATTATTGTTTTCCTTACAATGATAATACTGGACATATTTCTTAATTTTGCTTGTATAGAATATGACACAATAATAGGAAATATAAATGATTTACATACTGAAATGCATGCTGCTGGAGATTTTTCCCAAAAAGTCTAGAATGATGTTATCTGCTTGCTGTCCGATAGGTTTATGCGGTGATGGAGTTCTTGTTTCTCTAATAATTGGAAGAGCTGTTGGGAGAATCTGTGAGGAAGGTGTTGGTGGAGGTGCGAGTATTACCCGGCTGTTGAGAAATAAAAATTTTAATTTGAAAATATGGAGGAAATCATTTTTATAATAATTTAGCAAAAGTCAAAGTTTAAATTTCATAACAGGGTAATAATACAGGGATTCTTCTGCCCAGGTCCGAGGCCCATGCCATTGGGAAAATTTGCACTATCCTGGCTCCAATTGGGAATTTGTTTTTGAGGAAAAAAACAAAGATTAAGAAATTTAAATTTTATAGTAAATTTCCTTTCTTATTATACCTACCGCAATTGTTTACAACAGGCTTGCACTACAGTGGAAGTCCCTAACTTGGAAAAATACTCTCTATTTTCTTCTTTCCCAAGTGATTTGGGAAAGAAAAATGGTGCAAAAGCACCAAGAAAAAATAAGCCCAAACTGGGTCAAGTGCAACCGGCGCACACCCAGTAGGGGATACTCTTCTCCTTGTACTAATCCATTACATATAACCCCTTACATACAAATCTGCTTAATGATCCTAATCACATCTAAAGAGAATTTAAGAGGAGATGTCATCAAGTTTTGAGCCTAACGCAAGTTTAATATCAGGGTTCTGAAATCAATTTTCGGATGTCGAACAACAGTTTATACTGAGGTCAGGACTGACTTACTGGCACTTATACTCTTACTAGTTAGCCATCAACTGACATCAAAAAAGTGGTACCCCACTTGCAATGGCAGCAATGGAGAAAACAGAATATAGAGCTGTCATGAAGTTTTTGGTTCTGGAAGGCAATTCAGTCAAGTGTATTGAAGAAAGATTAACAGCTGTTTATGGAAGGCTTCCCCATCATCTGCCAAGCGATGGATCAACAAATTTCAATGTGGGAGAGAGAGTCTTCAAGATGACCCCCATTCAGGTCGTCAAACAACTAGCACTAGCCAAGAAAATATTGACAAGGTGCACAACCTTAGTGATGAATAACCACCGAATCACACTCTATGAGTTAGAGGAGACAACTGGCATATCACATGGATCAATAGAGACTATCCTTCATGAACATCTATGCATGTCAAAGGTGTGTGCAAGATGGGTTCCAAGAATGCTTTCAGATGAAATGAAGCTATTAAGGGTCACCATCAATAATGCCATGTTAACAAGATATAACCAAAATCCTGACGACTTCCATTTTAGGTTAGTTACCTGTGATTAAACCTGGATTCATTACTATGACTCCGAGAGCAAACAGGAATCAGTGGAATGGAAACATGACTAGTCTCCCAGAACAAAGAATTTCAAAGCCTCTAGATCCATCCACAAGGTTATGGCCACGGTATTTTGGGATAGTTGAGGGATTATTCATACAGATTATCTGCCACATGGAACAACAATGAATGGTGAATATTATGCCAATTTATTGAAGAAGGTGCGACAGTCCATCCAGGAGAAGTGTTGTGGCAAAATCAGGCAGGAGGTCTTCTTCATCAGGACAATGCACCAGTTCACACCATTTGTGCTGCAGTGGCAGCTGTCCAAGAATGTGGCTTTGAAATCCTGTCTTACCCACCTTATTTTCCAGACCTGGCACCAAGTGACTTCCATCTCTTTCCAAATTTGAAGAAACACTTATGTGGTCAAAGACAAAGATGATGAGGAACTTACTGCTGCTGTGGAGGCTTGGCTACAGGACCAAGATATGGACTTCTACAGAAGCGGTATCCACGACTGGCAGACCAGGTGGAACAAGTGTATTGAATTACAAGGGGACTATGTTGAAAGATAAATATGTTCGGTACCGATATTTCAGCTTTATTTATGTTATGCTCAAAACTCTTTGACATCCCCTCAAAAATACAATGTTTTTACCCACTGAGGAGTGTAAATTCACACTCATACAGATATATAAAATTTATTCAGTTGTTGAAAGTCACAATTATTTTTATGTAAATGAACTTCACTATTTATTTATTTATTTATTTTATTTATTTATCACTGAATAACAAGTAAAAATTAGTACAGTATACAGAGAGTACCTATGGTTTTGGAGTGGATACCAGAACTATCTCATAATGGGGTTTAAGGAATTAAACATTTTCATGAGTGACTCTCTTGAAGTGAAAATCCATGTTTCCCTACACTCAAGAGTAAGGTCATTCTGGTATTCTTTCAAAACACATTGATTTTATTATTATTATATGTGTTATGTAGTGATTTCCTTCAAATCCCAACTTATACTGGAAAAACAATAATATTACATAATGACACGTAAGTTAAAAGTATTACGTGATATTCCAAATTTCATGGATATTGAGAAATTATTTAAGAACTATGCAAGAAAGCATGCAATAAAAATCTGCAATGTATGCTCTTACTTCTGCTACAAAGTAACTATTATTAGCAGTAAAACAACAGTCAAAGGTTTTTTATAACAAATGAATAACATTTTTTAAAAAATTTAATAAAAAAGTCTCAAAACTGATATCTTGATAACACTATGTTCAATATGATGTTTATCCCTGTACCTAATGTAACGGCCAAAACCGGACAGCACTATTCTAAAAAATCTCCAATTATTTTTTTCATTTTTTGTCTCGAAAACATAGGTTATGACCCCTCGTTGGAACGAGCTCATCGAGCTCGTTCCAATGAGGGGTCAAAACCTATGTTTTTGAGACAAAAAATGAAAAAAGTTAGTTATTCAAGAATTTTTTTTTGCAAGTGTCGTCTGCTTTTCATGTTAGGTAAAGGGTTAATCCTTAAAGACCTAGAAAATTCATGAACATTCTTGCAGGTCCTTGTCCTCTGACTTTACAGTGCTGTTTACAGGCAACTCTTGGCTGTATATTTTGGAAGTGGAAAACTGTCCAGAAGAAACTGCCTAATTATATAGAATGTACTTTGCATGTTGGGACACCTATTCTAAGGTTGTAAACATTCACAAAACTTGTAAATAGGCCTTTAATCTTTTGAACCCTGATGGTATCTTCCATGTCAGTTCAATGGCAGCAATTGGAAGAGTCCATATTCATTATCTGGGGGTAAACCAACTAATATTTCCAACATGTAGCCTAGGAGCTGCAAGTTAAAAATATCTATTGGTCTACCCCACACATTCACTTAGCAGCCCTCCTGCTTAACCCTTTACCCAACATGAAAAGCAGACGACACTTGCAAAAAAATTATTGAATAACTATTATTTTCATTTTTTTTGCCTCAAAAACATAGGTTATGACTCCTCATTGGAACGAGCTCGACGAGCTCGTTCCAATGAGGGGTCATAACCTATGTTTTAGAGACAAAAAATGAAAATTAATTGGCGATTTTTGAGAATAGCGCTGGCCGGTTTTGGCCGTTACGTTAGGTAAAGGGTTAACTGGTAGAGTGCTGGAAGCCCATATTAGGGCTTTATTCTGAAGTGCAGGTACCACAGGTTGAAGGCTCATATTCACTGCATGTGCTTTGTATTATCTTTGAAGTGATATTATTTAGCCTGAAAGGGTTTGCCTTCTTACAGTTTATGGGAAAGTGCCCATAGGCACTCTCCCATAAATTGTAACAAGGCAAAGACATATGCACATGATTTGATGGCCAAAAATAATTTAGCACTCTACCAGTTAATGAAATTTGACATATCATGTTCCTGGGCTGGAAAAGTGTCCTGTCGGGTTCAAAGCATTAAGAATGCCAACTCAATTAGTAATACTGCAATCATTAAAAATTCAGTCAACCATACCTTAGAAGAGAGTTCATGCTCAGTCTTGATGGTCCTTGCGATTTCTGAAAAGGATTTAAGAAACTCAGTTGAATACTGGCTAACCCCCTTCACTCTGATGTCAAAATACCAAAATTTCAGGAAGCTGTTTTTCCCATGATGCATCTAGAAATTTAACCAATTCAATCTCATTTGACAGAGCTCAATGAGCTCTGTCAAACGAGATTGAATTGGTTAAATTTCTAGTTGCATTATGGGAAATTTTTTCTGCCTGAAATTTAAATATTTTGACATCAGTGTGCAGGGGGTTAATGAAACTATCCATGTTAATAGAATATAGATATTTCCTAACAATTTACCTTGCAAAAAACACCAAAGAACACATGAAAATTAAATATTCGATGAAGAGATGCCCCCTTAAACCCCTTCACTCTGATGTCAAAATACCAAAATTTCAGGAAGCTGTTTTTTCCCATAATGCATCTAGAAATTTAACCAATTCAATCTCGTTTGACAGAGCTCAATGAGCTCTGTCAAACGAGATTGAATTGGTTAAATTTCTAGTTGCATTATCGGAATTTTTTTTCGGCCTGAAATTTAGATATTTTGACATCAGTGTGCTGGGGGTTAATCTTTACCTAATAAATCAGTTGATCTACTCAGTGCTATATACCCACCTAAATGGTAATTCAGATATTGTTACTTTTTCTTTCACAACATAGCTTATGACCCATCATTGGAACAAGCACATTTCATTTCAAAAAGGGGCTAAAGCTATATTTTGAAAGTAAGAAGTGAAAGGTTCTTCATATTATAGAAAAAAATGTTGCATTACGTCATTTCGTAAAAAGGAAAATAGGAATAGGAAAACTCATTTGCCACACATTTAGGAGGAACTATCAACTTTTCTATGCTTTAACAGGACTAATTGTCAGCAGTATTGAAGAATTATGTTTTAGTTCATTATCTTGTTTGAGAGAGCTCCATATATTTTGGGTCATGTCTGATTTGCCCTTTCACCATTACAACCTGTAGCATAGATAGAGGTGAGGCCAGAGAGGTAGTTTTTCCAAAGATTTTGTTGGAAATTTAGGAATTCTGCCCCGAATTTTTTTCTTATGTGACCAGGCAATCACACAAGACACAATTATAAGTTGAAATCAGAGATTACACCTTTTGACATTTATTAAATATTTTCCAGGTTCAGATGGAGACAATGAGACACCCAGGGACATCGTGAAAAGGAATGAATGAGGTGGGGGAGGGGGCCTCAAGTCTTTACTTATACAATATTCCAACTACATCAGAAGGCATGCCTTCATCAAAGACATGCCATGATACAGTAAAACCTGTTTTGAGAGGCCCCTATCTTGAGAAAACTGCTGTGACCCTTTACACTGTGATGGACCTGCCATGAGAGACCACCTGTTTGGTGAGGCCACTTTTGCCTGGCAAAAAGGTGGTCTCTCAAGACAGGTTCTAAAATAATTAATCAAACACTCAAGATTCTTTGAAATTTATTTGTGAATAAATAATATATCCATCTTGTCATTGTGATTCAACTTCTTATTTAGTTGACTCTTACTGTAGTCCAAACTAGTCATACTGGGCCCCAACTGCCCAAATGGGTACCACATTTGTATGACCAACAGGGTGTGTAATATAAGTCACAATATCAAATCCAGTCTTGTAATAAAGTACATGATTACTAACAAAAGTGAATCGATATCTAAGAGTCCAATCCAGATGACAATTAAAATTTTCTAAATTTTATTTCTACCTATACCTACAGCACCAAACAAATATACTTATTTTAGTAGTAACAAGGTCAGTCATGCCAAATGTTCTCCTATTTTATATATTATTAACGATTGGAATTGACAGTTTTAAAGCATGTGTCTTGGCAGGGTACCAAGATGTGCCTTGAAGATGAGGGGATATAAACCTGATTTGCTCCATGACTAGTGGCTCAAGTTCTGGCTGATAAAACTTTTCAACTACATCATCAAGGCATGGCTTCGTCGAAGCCATGCCTTGGTGATGTAGAGGAATATTTGTCGGTAGGAATTAAAAAACTAGATACTGCTTAGAAATTGTATTGGGGGATAAATAAAACATTCATGTAGTAGTCGTGACGTAACTTCTTATTTAATTAACATGCTCTGTACTTCAAATTGATCATGCTGGCACCCCAATTGCCCGACTTGGGTACCAAGCCTTCCAATTGTATAACCAGCTGTTTGCTTGAAAGAAGTCCAAACTTCAAAGCTAATCTCGTACGAAAGAACATGTTTACTAACAAGAGCGAATTGATATCTAAGACTACAATCCAGATAAAAAATAAAATGTTCTCCTACATTTTATTTCTTTCTATACCCACTGCACCAACACATTTATACCTACTGCACCAACACAATATGCTTATATTTCTTATTAACTTCTCTTCTTGGAAATGGCAATTTTTAGCTTTTTTCAAGGATAAAACACTGAAAAAGTCAAAATACTAAAAAATCGACCAAAAAGGACTTATCTGGGCTGAAAGGGCATGATACACAGCCTGATGTCCCATTCTTCCTCTCTACTGGAGTACACCCCATTGTTCATCTAAATTGAATATGCATTTATATGTGTGGAGTGAGGAAGCAATTCAAAATAGTTGTATGTGGCAATATTTTGACTGGGAGGGACATGTTTTTTTGTTGGTGTGGAAGGTATAGATAAAAATAAAATTTGGGAGAAACAACCTTTCACACCAACATACTATGCAGAATGGATGATAGAAAGGAGGGGTACACATATATAACTGGAAGCATAGTTACAAGTAACAGATGTTAGTGATAAAGAGAGTTTTTGTTATATAATCATTAACAAAGCACCTGTAGGTGTGCTCAACAGGAAGTATTTAAGATTAAATAATAATATGTGAATGGACCCACAATATGTATAACATACACACATAAATACATGCTTTATCCTGCCCATAATAGCTAAGCTTGAGTGCGAGAAGCCACTATCAGGGCTTTCACAAAAATGAGGGTACCAGAGAAAAAGCCAATATTTTTCTTGCTCATGTTTCATCTTCAAATGCAAATAATATTTTGGTCGTATAAATTTGTTTTATTACAACTTACTGCAGAGTGCCTATGGGCACTCTCCAATAATTTGTAATGAAACAAATTTTGAATAACAAATTCAGATCACCAAAAATAATCTGGACCTCAACCAGTTAACATGAGTTTGTAAATTGAAAAGCCTAAAATCTAAGGCTAAAAAGCCTGAGATAAACATATAAAATGAGTTAACCCTGTACCTAACATGAAAAGCAGACGACACTTGCAAACAAAATTCTTGAATAATTTTTTTCATTTTTTTGTCAAAAAACATAGGTTATGACCCCTCTTTGGAACGAGCTCATTGAGCTCGATCCAAAGAGGGGTCATAACCTATGTTTTTGAGACAAAAAATTAAAAAAAATAATGAAAATTAATTGTTAATTTTTGTAAATAGTGCTGGCTGGTTTGGGCCATTATGTTGTGTAAAGGGTTAATACTGAATGGTCCCACATATAATTTTGGTTTTTTAATGGGGCAATTATATTATGCTAACAAAGTTACAGCCCAGTGTGGAGGCATAGTGTACATACAGATGATAAAACACATGGAAGTAATCTTCGGAGTGATAGTCTGGTTACTATTCCATGAAGTGTATGACATCAAAATATAACTGAAAGATATCTTTTTTTTGCCTTGTAGTAGGATATAGAAGGAATATCTTCTACCCTTCCATCTAAATAATAGGTTATTAAAAAGCAAACATTCAAAAGGAGACGGTTGTAAGCAAAGGAGGTATTAATATACAGAGAATTTTAGACGAAGGGAACCCGATCACTTGCTGTCCAAAAGTCTAAGCTGGAAGTCCAGACAAAAGGAAGAGCAAGAAGGATAAACATTCAGTAAAATATAGTAATGACACTGACATGTGATTTGTGACATGATTATTTTTTTGGAAGTTTCAATTGCTACCAGCAAGAGAGCCTTTGTTTAGCAAACTTTTGTTACTAAAAAATTGATTTGTTACAATTTATTGGCACTCTCCAATAAACTGCAACAAAACAATTTTATATAAATATTTTTTTGTTTTACTGGAGAGAAACATCAAGTTAATGGCATACAGTACAAAGTCACCGCAGTGGTTTTCAGCAATTTTCAATAGAGCCATGATAGTGGCTTCTAGTACTCTACCAGTTAAATATCTTCTGCGACAGTCACTATAAAACAAAGATATCATTATAAGGTGTTTCTATTCTTTGGGGGGTGTTCGATAGTCAGACAAACACAAACAACAATTTTACATGCAAATCTGTTTTGTTACATAGAGATTATTACCATTATGTGGATGTACAAAATATGTATCTGAGTCAAGCTCCGGGTTCTAAGGGCAGATCACAACGAGTCAAAGACAAGTCATGATCTATCCTTAGAACCCAGAGAGAGACTCGGATACATATTTTGTACATCCACATAATGGTAATAATCATTTTATCTTACAATATATTGGGGATAAGTCAAGAATGTAGACAAATATATAACGAACTATTTATTCATACGGATGAACAATAAAAAAAGAAAATGGAACTCACGCAAAAGGAATGTGCTTGTATCTGACCCCCTGATACAAACATCTGTATCAGGGGGTTGGATACACAACAATCACAGAGTTAATACAGACAAAATACATGTTGATTGTAAGATAAAATTTTCTCTTGACCAGTCCATATCACAAATATTAACAAATCTTCGACTTAGGATAGACAATAATCCAGAATTTTGAGCAGTGAAAACAAGTGATTGAGACTGAAGCTTCCAGGTGGTGCCACATGACAGAATGACATACTCTTTTCAATGTAAGTCAGTGTGACCTATTTTTAGTCTGTACCACACCCCGTTCCCCAAAATATGTCTGCATCTCAAGTTTGATAACCCCAGATCCAATAGCATAGAAATCATGAGCCTGATATGTTTTGGAAGCAGACAAACTAATGGACAGACAAACAGGTTGAGCAAAGGACAGATGGATGGACTGAATTATTTTTTAAACCTTTAGGTCAGTATGATCAAGATATAGCATGCGCTACTTTTCCTCTCCAAGATATATATACAAGTAAACTTTGATAATCCTGAACCAAAAAGTACAGGAATTATGAACATAAACTGTTTTGAGGATGGATGAGTGGACAAACATAACATACTGCATGATCTGCTTTCTAAATGTAAACCTATTCATATTTTATGACACATGCTCTCACCAAGCCAGAAAATAAGCAAACTATCATCTGCAAAATGAGGTCCCCAGAGGGTGAATTTAGTGATGCTATCCTGCACAGCAGGGTAGCATCACTAAATTTACCCTCTGTGAACCTCAATTTGAATCCGGGTCTCAAAACTAAACAGAAAGAGGTACCCAGAGGATAAATTGGCCCACTGTATGTAATAGCATTATCAAATTCACCCTCAGGGGACCTCATTCTGCAAATGTCAGACTGCTTATTTTCAGGCCTGGCTCTCACCAAGATGTTTGGTAACTCTGAGCCAAATATTATAGGAATTATAAGCAGGCATGAAAATAAGCAGTCTGACATTTGCAAAATGAGGTCCCCAGAGGGTGAATTTGATGATGCTATCCCATAGAGTGGGCCAATTTATCCTCTGGGTACCTCTTTCTGTTCAGTTTTGAGACCCTGATTCAGATTGAGGTTCACAGAGGGTAAATTTAGTGATGCTACCCTGCTGTGCAGGGTATCATCACTAAATTCACCCTCTGGGGACCTCATTTTGCAGATGAGAGTGTGCTTATTTTCTGGCTTGATTATAAGCCTGAATTGGGGTGCGGTGGCCTCGACCGGTTCTCGTCAGTTCACCAAAGTTAAGCATCGTCGAGCGTGGTTAGTAGTTGGATGGGTGACCATTTCAGCGACTGATTCGTGCTCCTACGTTGTGTCCTTGGGCAAGGCACTTAACCCCAATTGCCTGCATAGGGGCACGATGATGCTGTGTACGAAGGCATACTGCACGTCAATGGTGCGCATGTCTTCAACCAATCTAACCTTGCCTGTGCCACAGTGCAGAGTTCAGAGTTACGATGTTGGAGAGCTGACAGCTGCTCGTTGTTGCTCGGTGGTTCTCTCCGGGTACTCCGGCTTCCTCCACCCACAAAACTGTCACCGACATGATGTGACCCTGGCTGTTAATGTGTCGTTGAACCCTACTAAATAAATAAATGAGTCTAAATTGGCTTCAAGACAGACTTGACACATGTACAATATGAAGTTCTATTGAGAACATAGATCAACTTGACCTACATACTATCTGTGCCATTGCCCCATTCTGAAAATGTAGATGTATGTGAAGTTTATTAATAATATATTAGCCTTATATTATAGGACATATGAGTATGAATTGTTTTTGGAACAGATAGATGTGATTTATGCACGGAAACACTGAGCCGCATACCAAGTTGACCACCACCACCACAATAAAAAATAATTAAACACGGTTGTCAAGATTATTACAATATTATGCTTCATACCTGTTTCAATACATCAATCTCCATTTTCAATCTTTCTACTTCTTCTTGAGCTTTTTGATCTGCTTCTTGCCTTCTCCTCCTTTCCTGAATGTATAAATAAATGCCAACATATTTCAAACTTTTTTTGCGTTTAAAATTCTTGATAGATTCACTGGTTCAATTTGATGTAGTGTCAGGGCTGATCTGATTAACCCTTTACCCAATGCATATGATATCAAAATTTATTATTTTAATTATTTTTTGTCTTCAAATGTTTTCAAAAAAATTAACAAAACAATATCATGTGACCCTTCACTGGAGCGAGCTCAACAAAGCTGGTTCCAATTAGGGGTCACATGATATGGTTTTGTTCAAATGTTTTGAGAATTTTTTTTTTCCAAGTTCTCGGTTTGTAAGTTAAGCTGGCAGAAGTGGCCAATTCATTAGGTAAAAGGATAACCCTTAAGGGCCTAATTCTGACATTGATAACTTTTTAATACAAAGGAACAGATGCCCCAACATACATTGTTTGGGTAAACTCAAAACTTGTTTTCTAAGTACCTTGTCAGTTGCTTCTAGACAAGTTTTGGCTGCCTCTACAGGCAGCCAAGACTTGACTAGAAACAACTGCAAATCCACAGGAGGTAGACTTTCAATATTTTGCAAAACTGTATAAAAATCTCCAGGCCATTAACGGTTAACATATTGTTGTAATAGGCTCTCACTCAGAATCCTTTCAGTGAATGATTCACTTGGCAACATCCCATTGGTAAAGGCAGGCCTGTACAAATTGGATAAATGATCTTTTCATTCATCCATCATTTTCCTCAAAAGAAATAGAGCAGGGCTTCATTTCTATGATGTGCTGTCACAATTGTGCACCTATGGCACATCTTATTTGCAACTGAGGTACACATTTTCTCATGCTCTTAAAATATTAGCACAGTAGAATCCTGTTAATTGAATGACCACTTTGCCTTGGAAAATATTTAATTAACAAGTGTATACAATTAACTGGTTGAGAGCTGGAAGCTCATATTTGGGCTTTATTTTGAAGTGCAGGTACCTCAACTATACGTCTTCATATTCTGTGAATGAGCTTCATATCATCTCTGAAGTACAATTATTTACTCTGCACAGATTTGCATTCTTACAATTTATGGGAGAGTGCTTAGGCACTCTCCCATAAATTGTAACAAAGCAAAGATGCATAAACAAATTTTGATGACCAAAAATAATTCCACACTCTACGAGTTAAGAGGAATTTGATCATTTTCCTGTATTCTAGGGATAAACTATGCATTTATTTTATTATATCTTCTTTGACAGAGCTCGTGGAGGTCGGTCAAACAAGACATAAAAGTCTAAATGCTTATATTGGATATACTGAAGCTAAATTAGCCAATAAACATGGGGAAGTCAGTGTAATTCTTTGACAGATTATAAAACTGTTCATTTAATTAACCCTCGGCAGTCTGGTGTCAAAAATTTCAACATGTAATTATTTCCCATAATGCAACAAGGAATTTAACCAATTCAATCTTGTTCGACAGAACTCACTGAGCTCTGTCAAACAAGACTGAACTGGTTAAATTTTAGTTGCATCATGGAAAAAATAAGCAGACTGAAATTTAGAGATTTCTACACCCGTGCGTAGAGGGTAAATAGGAGTATATACCCTACATGCAATCAACAAATCAAATTTGTACTAAAGGTATGGTAAATGGTCTGGTGTTTGGCAGTTATATTTTCAATTAACAGGGTTATTTAATTAACGAATATACAATTAACCCTTTACCTAACGAATCGCCTGCATCCGCCCATGCAATATGCAAATTGAGCAGTTGAAAAAATTAAATTTTTCAAAATATTTCAAGAAAATCATATCATGTGACCCCTCATTGGAACGAGCTCATTGAGTTCGTTCCAATGAGGGGTCACATGATATGGTTTTCTTGAAATATTTTGAAAAATTAAAAAGAAAATGATATTTAAAATAATAAATTTTGATATCGTCTGCGTTGGGTAAAGGGTTAACTTTCTTTTACTGCAGTAATAACCACACCTTAGGCTTGCTTGTACTTTGACCTGAGGTAGGTCTAAGGTGCAATGTAGATATTATTAGATATATCATTTCTGTTGATATTTTATGATTGCAAGCACGGGTAAGCCAGAGGGGAGGAATAACTCCTGACAGGCTAATCAGTAAACTACTCAATATTACATGTATAGAATATGTCGATACAAAATAAATACATTACATTTTCCAATATCACTTCTCATGAATATCTGCGGTGACAATTTTAGTTTCCTTAGCCCTCTGAACCCTAGTGGTATTTTCCATGTCAGTTCAACGGCAGCAACTGTTCGAGTCTAGTTTCATTAGGGCTGCACGTTGAAAATATTGATTGGTCTACCCCACAAATTCACTTAGCAACCATCCTACTTAATGAAATTATGACATATCATGTTCCTCAGCCAGAAAAGCGGCCTCTTATGTTCAAAGGGTTAACAGCCAAATCTTCATCAATTTAGGACAATATATATTTTTATACTGTACCAATGACCCAGACATAGCTGGTGCTAACTCTTAAAATATAGGGCCAAACACAAATTTTGCCCCCCAATCCCCAAAATTTGCATCTAAAACTAAAGAAAACATGTCCTGAGAGGCCCTCCACACTTCGCCCCTACTGCGCATGCGCAGTGTCAAGGACGTTCCGAAATTGGCGCCATTTATCATTCTAAGTTTGGCCCTTCATCAGTTAACATCTGACTGATCTTTGTGCTTTTAAATCTCAGTTTAAATGATGCCAGACACATAAATATTAGTGAAATGGTGATTCTAAGGAGGATAGAAAAGGAGGAGAGGAAAAGAATGTGTGACAGAATATTATCAGGGCTGTAACTTAAAATTTTTTAATGAAATTATGTTAAGTTACCTATTTTCAAGGCAGCAGCCATTTTGTTGTCATTCTGATTATTTAGTTACACTGTTTTTTCAAGTGTTTTTCCTCTCTCCCTGTCCTTTAAGTTCCCCCCTGCTATTCTCCCATGCTTTTGGCATAATTTCTGTAATTATTATTACTAAAATTTCTTGGGAGTTTAGCTGAATAACAGAATGAATTCTGTTCTTTCCCCATGTTTACGTCTTCACCTACGGGTGGTTAGGCGTTGTGTTCTGCATCTACCATCTGATGTTCTGCAGTTTCTTCCCTGGAAGTCTCTGTTTTGCATCAGATGGTGTATTTTTGGTAACTGATTTCGGGCCTGGGTGCCTGGAGTCTTATTTTAGTGTTTTTACACTCATTGTTTACATTTACAACAGCCCTCTGTGTGAGGGGGGGATTTCTAAATAATAATATCTTTATGTTATTTCAATCATAACTAGATACATTATTATTGTTCGTAAGTGTTGAATAAATTGTTTAAAATATTTTTAAAATTTTTGTCCACACTTAGGCTTGGGATCCATTGGGGCTCAACGTTACTTTTCAGAAACTTGGGCTGTTCTGAAAAAATATTTTTTCAAAATATTTTGATTTCAATTATTTTTTCTATATTAATGGATCATATTATTATTATGTATTTTGATTGCCAGGGGTTAGTGCGAGTACCAGGACTTGTTTTCTTTTCACATTGAAAGGATATTGATCAATTGTTTTAAGAGGAAGTCTTCCTCTGACCTTATTATCATTCTATATGTGGTCAGTGTACTCGCATTAACTCCGGTTCTGTATCGTATGATTTCGATGACAATATGGGAAGCGTATGTCACGGTATGTTGTTGGGGATTTGGACACTCCGGTCCTTTCCCCGCAGGGTCACTCTACTTTATCAATTTCTATTTCAGACGATCAAGATTAGGGTGATGTATCTGTGATGTCTTCCAACAGTGTGCCTCCGTCGTCACAATTAATGAAGGGCTAGCGGAAAAGTGCTCATGTAATACGCCAATTGCCTAAGAGGACCCTAGTAGGTTCGACGGCCTTTGACGTCCGCTAGCTCGCCCGGTGTAGCGTCCATTCACCGAATGGTTCGGCAGCCGGGTTCGTCCGTTGCGGTCTAGAAGGAATTTTGGGGTGATGCGAGCACTATAAAATTAACTTAATGCACACCCAGTGACGGCGGATCGGAGGGAGAACGGAGGAAGCCTTTTAGTCCGGTTCATAGCTCGTTCCGGTCCATCCGGACGGCAAGCGAGAGAGGCCCCTCTCTCGTTCAACAACATCTGGCCCCAGATGTTGTGGTACAAATGTGTCGTTAGCGGAGCATACGTCCGTCGCTTGGGACGCTCCGTTGTATAGGCAGTCCGCTGAGACTGCTAAGGCTTCCTCTTCTCGTCAGCGCACACGACCGCACCTTGGCTGCGTGACCGCCGATATATTACCAGCTTCGCCGATCAAGGATTCTTCGGCGACCAGGTCACACCATCCGGCAGCCAGGGATTCGAGACCGATGGACTCCGGACGTTCGCATAGGAAAAGTATGCGGGAGCCATCTGATGCGGAGCTGCCCTCGGCGAAGCAGCGATAGACTGCGCCTCCGCAGGTCTCGACGCTGGACATTCTTGTGCACATAGCACAGCTTATCGCAGCATCCCACCAGCCGACAGAAACGGTGTCGGATCGAGAATTATCCGACAGCGCTGGGTCGGTAGCCGGGGACTCGAGGCCTGCAGACTCCGGACGTTCGCATAGGAAGTATGCGGGAGTCAACGTACACGGAGCTTCCAGCGGCAATGCATCGTAAGTCCGCTACTGCACAGGCCTCGGGAACGGACGTGCTTTCCTTAATAGCACAGTTTATCGCAGCATCCCAGCATCAACTGAATCTGTCGCATATATTTTATCCGACGATGCTGGGTCGGGATGCTCCGCGGAAGCGGGTACGGACGTCCGAAAGTTTCATCCGGTCCGACGGGATACCGAAAGGGATTCGGTGGATTTCAAGCTTTCCCTTTCGGAACAACATATGCTGCGATGCCGGATAAGAAACTGATAGCGTCGGTGGACTTAGAAATTTTTGGTTCGGTTCAGGGACATCGTCCCTCTGTTCCGACATAGTCCAATAATGTCACACAAACTTTCGAATTATTGAACGACGCTATATATATTATTATTTTATGCTTGCTATCCAAGCATTTCTGGTTTCTTGTTCGAAGAGTTATGGAGATGTCTTTCAAAAGTGTGCCTCTGTCGTCATAGTTAATGAAGAGTTAGCGGCAATAAGTGCTCATGGAATATGTCTATCGCTTACGGAGTGACATTCGCTAGCTCACCCGGTGTAGCGTACATTCATCGAATGGTTCGGCTGCCGGGTTCGTCCGTTGCGGTCTAGGAAGGAGATTTGGGTGGTGCGAGCACTTTAATTACTTAAGTACTCACCCAGTGACGGCAGATTGAGGACAGATCGGAGGAAGCCAACAACTTAGGGGACCGCATGTTGTGGTTCAGATATTTTACATTCGGAGCATATGTCCGTTGCTCGGGACGCTCCGTTATATTGACAGTCCGAGAGACTGTCTTTAATGCTTCCTCATCCTCACAGCAGGGCACACGACCGCACATTGGCTACGTGACCTCGAGTATCCGATCAGTTTCGGCATTCAGTGATTCCACAGCGAATAGGTTGTGCCATCCGGTAGCCAAGGGACACGAGGCCTATACACTCCGTTCGCTCGCATATTGGAAGTATGCACGGGGTAACGATCTCGGAGCTTCCTGCGGCAATGCATCGTAAGACCGCTGCTCCTCAGGCCTCAGTGACGGACGTGCTATCCGAGTTAGCACAGTTGTTTCGCAGCATCCCAGCAATTGACGGTTTCTCGGTCGAATCAGGAATTATCCGACGGCGCTGGGTCGGTGCGGTCCGCGGTTGCATCAAGCTACGGACGACCGAACGCTTTATAGGGTCCGACAGGATGGCGAAAGGGATTCGAAAGATTTCGAGTTTTCCCTTTAGTAGTATCGGAAGATGCCTTTCATATCTTCTGGCATTTCTTCCAGTGATTATTTTTCGGACTTCATTGCTGCGATCTTGGATAAGAGACTTATAGCGTCATTGGACTCGGATTTTTCGATCGGTACAGGGACTTTGTCCCTGACTTACCGACGCAGTCCAATATTGTCATTACAACATGTGTTTTATTTTTCGACGCTATATATTTATATATATATACAAGCCTGCTACTAAGCATGATAGTTTAGTTTCTTGTCCGCGTGGCTCATTTCTGCCATTTTATCTTTTTTACATATAGTTTATTTTGGCAGAGCAGGGCATACCGAGAGTTCATATGCGTCTAGACGGTGTGATTAAAGACTGCATATATTCTTTTTCACCGTTTATGTCTTTTCCAATTTCAATGTTGGGAACGACATTATGTATAGTAGACTTAACTTAGACGCTTTATTATACGTAATCCGCCTTACTGAGGCGTTATCATTACGTCTTCAAGAAAAGATTTACGGGATATTATTCTCAATGTAATTTCTTTTGAGGGCAGTAGTTTGTTCACGTATAACTCCGCCCTTCAGTGGCTGATTGGAGTTGGTTAGACGTGATGCAGCCCTAGCTACATCCACGCGTGGATAGTAGGTTAAGAACTCTCTCAGAGTCGCTTCGTTCTCGGAGGAGCTTCTCTTCGACGGCAACTTTCCGGCAATCCATGAATTGCTTGATTTATACATTCTCTTGTCTATCTAGTGTTACAAGAGATTCAGACTGGGGCAAACATTCGGTGGTTGACTCAGAGAGTGCCGCCGCAGTTGCCGGACCCGAGTGTGGCTGTTATGACGGTTGCCAGTCAAACAGATTGGGATATATACTGATCCCTACGGATTCGAAGTGCCAGGGTCTTTGGGTTCCGCAGTCTTTTAGCTATCAGTTAACTTCCGCGGAATAATGTTTTTTAGGCTTGCTTTATGTCATTGCATGAACATTATTCAGAAACGCATGCCCAAATTCCTGTCCCTTAATTCGACAGTAGTGGCGTATCTCCGGAACCAGGGAGGCACTCTTTCGTTTCCGTTATTCAATTTAATGGAAAGAATCCGTCTGTTGGTTATAGTACACCAAGTTCAGTTTTGGTCCGTCATATTCAGGGTCGTCTGATTGTTTTATCGCACTCCCGTTCTCTTACGGGTCGCTTGTTGCTGTCAGAATGGACTCTCAACAAACAAGTATTCAATCAGATTTGCTATCTATGGGAGCGCCCAATGATGTTTTATTTATGACACAGCTTGCTAATCAATTGCAGAAGTATGTGTTGGCTTGTCCAGATCTCTGAGCTAATACTGTTAACGCTCTATTGATCTATAGGACGGAATGATAGGATACGCGTATCCTCCGGCGCTGTTGTTTTTAGCAGGTATTGCTAAGATAAACAACCACAATACATTTCTGTTGATAGCATCTCTATCTTCACAGAGATCATGAGTAATTTACTCTCTTGTCTACTGTGGATCTTAACGTGAAATCTTCCTCTATGTGAGGATCTTTTTTCACTGGGTAAATCGTGTCATCTTTATCACAACCAGCAAGGTCGCAACCTTCATGTATTCCGTTGTGTGGTCCGTATTGCTTTGTAAGCACTGTACTGGACGAGCTTTGGACGCGATTTCTTACTATAGGAGATCCTCTTCTTCGCTATTCTATGCGACTAAAGTGGAGGCTCTTCCGTCGTGGTGTAGGGATCATTATGTTCATATGGTTGATCCCTCCATACTACTCATTGCTATTTTTTAGTATACTTGTTTCACAAGATCTACTGCAGCCTGTTGTTATTTAGGTTATAGGTTTATGTTACCTCATACCTATGCACTCTACGATAGTTTACAATTGAGTCTTTTGTCTCTTTATCTAAGTCAGTTAGTAACTTTTTGATAAATAGACTTAGAATCTTTAGATTAAATTCCTATACAGATTTTAACTTCAGGTTCTTATTTAGCTAAGTAATCATTTGAGCCTCTGGAAACAGTAGTTTTCAAATTCTGACCTTTTAGACAGTAATTCTGTTGGTTTCTCTTTTACTGTAGAGTCAGTGAGTTTCATGCACTATCGATGGATGATTTTCACTTTCATAGTTTCGGAATCAATACTTCCGTTACTATTTAGGTTGGATTGTTGCATAAGAGTTAGGCTCCTATTATCCGGAACCTATTATTTTAAGGTCCTTCCGTCTTCGTATGGGCATAGGCCTTTACTCTTTCCGGGTACAGTTTATGTATTTATAAACAGATATCTGTTTATTACAAGGGCGTAAGCTTCTTCTGTCTTTGATGTCTAGTAGAAGGACGTTACGCTCCATTTTATTGTTAATGGATTCTATTAACTAGCGTACTGCTTATGGTATATCATTGGCTTAGCAGTTGTGCTTAAGATTTCGGCTCATGAAGTAAGAGTTCTTCTACTTCTTGGGCTTACATTAATAGTGTTGCTATTATAGATTTTTGAAGGCTGCTCATTGCGCTCAGCCATCCATTCATGAATTTTATCTCAGAAATATCGAGTCCATTTCTGGAGGCCTCTATTGTTAGGTCTATTATCTACTGCTCAGAATGTCATTCACTTAACAGTTGCTACTATAGCTAGGTAGGCTGTCTGTTTCGGCAGTGTCTCCGTTCGGCTGCCCTCTTCGCTCTGGGCTATTTGACCCAGGGCAAGAAAAAGGGGGGGGGGGGGAGGGTGTTCCCTTGGGTCACCTGTTTTTACTATGAAAACAAGGGGATACCTCCTCCGGAGTTAGTAATTCTGAGCTGTTATTGGGATGGTTGTTTAGTGAGAAGTTTAAGTTATAAAATTCATTCAAGTCTTAGTTTTTAAAGTATAGCTTTTGAATATTGCATATGTCAACGGACATGATTATGCAATTCTCACACACTTTTAGGAGTATAAGAGTCTCTATTCTATAGACTTACTTTATTATTGGCTTACTTTAAAAATTATTAGTATAAGGATTATATTGGATATTAATAGAGTACATGGATGTATGAAGCTCAATTTTTGGAAGGTGTTGTATCTTTCTAATTTATCATAAATAAGAAAGATACATATAAGGCCTATTACTTCTTTTCCCTACAGGGGATGACTCTATTTTATTTTATTGAGCGTATTCCATTTTGCTCTATGTCCTTGGCCCTCCAGCCTTTTTACTATTCAGCTATGTCTGGGTCATTGGTACAGTATAAAAATGTTAAAAAATTTATAGTAATTTATATATTTTTTATACTTACCAATGACCCAGACGGGGATGGCCCTCCCAGGAGTTGGGAACTCTTGCCTCCCCACTGAGTACATAGCGCTTACCAGGCACTGGTTATTAGAATGATAAATGGCGCCAATTTCGGAACGTCCTTGACACTGCGCATGCGCAGTAGGGGCGAAGTGTGGAGGGCCTCTCAGGACATGTTTTCTTTAGTTTTAGATGCAAATTTGGGGGATTGGGGGGCAAAATTTGTGTTTGGCCCTATATTTTAAGAGTTAGCACCAGCTATGTCTGGGTCATTGGTAAGTATAAAAAATATATAAATTACTATAAATTTTTTAACTTTCATTCCTAATTAAATCCCAATAAACAAATAAATAATGGTAGATATTCATCAAGCAATAAAGGATTTAAGAACTGAAAAATGAAAAAAAAAACATTTTCTTGAAAAGTGTATTTAGATGCTTTTGATGCTTTTAAACAAAAATACAACTTCTCTATAATCAGGAGATTCCTCTTTAGTATGCATATCTATATCACACCCAAAATGTCTGTACATCTAAAAATTGTCATTACAGTGTCTAATGAAGGTAAAATGGGCATACCAGCTTCAATTTGTCTTCCAGATCACTCTTTTCATCTTCTAGTCGCCTCCGTTCAAGATCAGTTTGTTTAATAAGATCACTTCTTTCTGCTCTGAATAAAAGAAATTTATTTATAATTAAATTCAGTCAAACTGAATAAAAGTCAGCTTTTCTTCCAGATCTCTCCAAATTATTTTGCTGTGCATCCTTTTACCTACACACTGGGAGTGAAAAATAAGAACACTCCTGTCCCCTTCATTAACCCATTCACTTAACTCTTAACCTGCTGAGTATTTTCAGGATATTTTTCATCAAATCTAGTCATGGCTACTGCAAAGCAGCCATGCCGGCCTTTAAATTCTTTCCACATAACGATGGTAAACGCTGTGCCCAAATAAAATGATTGCGCCCAAATTATGCGGAGTTTGAAATGAAACTTTTTCCAAAGTTTTGCAGTGTTTCAACAATATATAGTTTGGCCAGGTTTCCCTGCAACATAGATTAGACCTTACCTTCGAATAAACAATGCAACAGATAAATAATTTTTGAAAACCTCCACAGAGTTTTCCATAGAAAAGCAATTGTCGACGCCGATTGTTTTTCTTTGGCAAATTCTATATGAACATGCACTTAAAGCTGGAGATCTATTATATTCATGTTTGTGGCATTTCCTATTAAATGTTATGCATAATTTACATTCAAACAGGACTTTGGCTCGACACTGAGAAACTAAGAAGCATTCTCGAGTAAACTTACATCAAGGGGTGGTGGATACCAGTGATAACAGTGAAAACCAATAACAAGGGGTTGTAAACTACCACTTTAAGAGGGGGACCTGAAACCTAAAACAGATGCCAAGAAGAAGAAAATACTGGCGCTTTTTCTCCAACCATGCAGGCCACAATATGGCTGATCCATATTTGCCGTTGTGCCCAAATTAGACTGATCTAAAGGTCTGCTGCCATGATGAGATTTGATGAAAAATTCATTTAAATTTAATGCAATAAATTACTGGAGAAAACAAGCCAAGACCAATACCGGGTCTGGACCTGTGTCGCTGCATGCAATTGATTACAGAGATGAACAGACTTCAAAGTATCGGCAAACAGGAAGTGGCTGCACGGCAGATCTGAAAATTAGATACCCGATACAACTCATCATTATGAAGCAGCAGACCAAATATAAAATCATTCCCTTTCATAGAAGCCAACAAAACTTTGACGGAAGAAGTGTTTTGGATGGACTGACGGTCAGACTGACAGACGGAATCGAACGGTTACTAGACATGCTCTGCCGCTGGCGATGCAGGTAAAAACCCATTCAATTTACAGGGGGAAATTTTATTAAATGTGCCCGAATTATACTTATATCAGTAGCAAGTAATATTCTGTCCTGGGCATGCAAGGAGCTAACATGAACAGAGGATAACACAAGCAAATAAATTTCTTGAATAACTAAAATGATTTTATATTTTGCCTCCAAAACATATCTGATGAACCCGACCTCTCCCACCATCATGAATACACCTCAATGGAACAAGTTCAACAACTTCTTGCAATGAGGGGCCATATGGTATGTTTTGGAATCAAAACATTTTTAATAAAATTTAATGGTGAATTCTGTCAATAGGATCTTTCCATTATGTTAGGTAAAGGGTTAATTCATCCTTCCTTTTCTTCATTATTTCTTCCTCTTTTTGGTCTTTGTACACTTTCAAAATTCAAGTGAGAAGGAAAGTAACTAATTAACCAAAGTCAAGTACATGTCAATTTTGAACCTGTTATGACTGGTCCTACTAAAGTATAAAATATGATAAATTCTATATAAATTCCACTAAAATCTACTGAAATCCGGAATTTACTGGTCGAGTGCTAGAAGCCACTATCAGGGCTTTTTGAAAAATGAGGGCAACAGAGCAAAAGCCAACATTTTCCTTGCTCCTATTTCATATTCAGTCAAACACCAATAATATTTTGTTTATATAAATTTGATTATTACAAATTATCGGAGAATTGCTTAAATACAGACCACAAAAGAAATATAGCACTCAGCCAGTTAATACAGTGGATCCCTCTTAATTGGATATCTCTTAACTGAATAACACTGTTAATTAAATATAATTTCCAACACAAAACTATTTACCATACCTCCAGTACAAATGTGACCTGTTAATTGAATATCGGTTATCGAGTAAACTCCTGTTAACTGAATAAAAAAATTGTAACCTGTCAAGAAATTACCCTGACTCTCCCCAGTTTTCCTTTATTTATAAACCTATTTGGCCTCTGAACATCCAATACAGGCATTTAATCTATTATATTTTGTTTGACAGAGCTCATGGAGCTCTGTCAAACAAGATATAATAGAATAAATGCTAGGTTTATCTCTAGATTACAGGAAAGTGACATAATACCTGTTAATTGAATAATTTTCATTGGCAAAGTGTCTATTCAATTAACCCCCTTCACTCTGAT
The DNA here is from genome assembly GCA_031216915.1 of Pictodentalium vernedei. NCBI lineage: Eukaryota > Metazoa > Mollusca > Scaphopoda > Dentaliida > Dentaliidae > Pictodentalium > Pictodentalium vernedei. The sequence goes on from CM062294.1 coordinate 539,749,073, forward strand.
GTCAAAATACCAAAATTTCAGGAAGCTGTTTTTTCCCATAATGCATCTAGAAATTTAACCAATTCAATGTTGTTTGACAGAGCTCAATGAGCTCTGTCAAACAAGATTGAATTGGTTAAATTTCTAGTTGTATTATGGGAAATTTTTTCTGCCTGAAATTTTGACATCAGTGTGCAGGGGGTTAACAGGGTTCCACTGTATTAACAAACATATGCCACAAGATGTCAAAATCACCCACCTGCAAAGAGAGAAGATGATCTACATGTTTATGAAAAAAACAAGATCATCTCACAATGTATACCTATAGCAAGTTCTGAGGAAACCTGATACATTTGTTCAAATTAGTGCATTCACAAAGTCATTATCAGACAAACACCAGGGGCCGCGGTGGCTCATTTGGTAGAGGTGCAGGCTGCAAGCCGAGAGGTCCTCGGTTCGAATCCCACCTGTGGCAACCGCGTTGTGTCCTTGGGCAAGACACTTCACCCCCATAGCCCACATGGGGGCACGGTGTCGTTGGGTACTAAGGTGTACTGCACGTCGATGGTGCACCTGTCTTCAACCAATGCTAACCCTGCTTGTGTGGAGTCAGTATATTGGGGAGCTGACAGTTGCTCGCCATTGCTCGGTGGTTCTCTCCAAGTACTCCGGCTTCCTCCACCCATATAACTGACGCGGTCATGATTAGCCATTGTGCAGAAATATGGGACCTTGAAAAACACCAATAAATAGACAAACACCAGTTTTTGAACAAAAAGGGACATAACTCCTATGAAATCCTAGGAAATTTGTTGAATATCGAACTTGAACAAGTTCTTCTCACAATGTATACGTGTTGCAAGTTCTGTAAAAATCTGATTGCATTTGTTCAAGTCATCACGTTCATGATGTAATTATCAGGCAAATACCAAGTTCCAAGAAAAAGGGCAAAACTCTTTCAAAAGCAGACAAAAATTGGAAAAGATTGAACTTGACAGAGATCTTTTCAATTGTATGCATATGGCAAGTTTCATGAAAACCTGATTATATTTGTTTCAGTTATCATCTTCACAAAATCATTATCAGACAAACTCTGAATTTCAAACAAAAAGGGGCATAATATCTACAAAAGGCAGGAAAATTTGAGTGATATCGAACCTCACCAAGGCCTTCTCACAATGTATCCCTGTAGCAAGTTTCATAAAAATCTGATTACATTTATTCAAGTCATCATGTTTACAAAGACATGATTATACCAACACCAAATTTTCAAAACAAAGGGGCATAACTACTACAAAAGCTAAGGAAATTTGATGAATTTCGAATATGAGAGAGATCTTCCCAAACTGTATACCTATAGCAAGTTTCATGAAAATCTGATTATATTTGTTCAAGTTATCACATTCACAAAATGTGCAGAGACATAGATAAGACAGATGTATTGGACCCATTTCAATATCCTGCGCCAAACTTTTGTTTTGGTAGGGGATAATTATTTATACTTATAGCTTTAGGTGTCGAAGATTCTGACCCCCAAATGAAAGATGAAATGATTGATGTTAATTTTTCATCTAATACTTCAGCCAAATCAGCTCAACAAGATTTACTAAAATTGTCACTAAACATTTCTTTCCTCAAGTTTTGCTTCTAAAATATAACATGATGTTGCATAGGAACAAGCGTGTTGAGCCTGTTCCAATTAGGGATTACAAGACATGTTTTGAAAAAAAAACGTTAAAAAATTTATAGTAATTTATATATTTTTTATACTTACCAATGACCCAGACTTAGCTAGTGCAAACTTCATTAAATTCAGGGCCAAACACAAATTTTGCCCCCCCCCCCCCCAATCCCCCAAATTTGCATCAAAAGTTAAAAAATTTATAGTAATTTATATATTTTTTATACTTACCAATGACCCAGACATAGCTGGTGCTAACTCTTAAAAATGTAGGGCCAAACACAAATTTTGCCCCCCAATCCCCAAAATTTGCATCTAAAACCAAAGAAAACATGTCCTGAATGGCCCTCCATACTTCACCTCTACTGCGCATGCGCAGTGTCAAGGACGTCCCGAAATTGGCGCCATTAATCATTCTTATAATCAGTGCCTGGTAAGCGCTATGTACTCAGCGGGGAGGTATGAGTTCCCAACTCCTGGGAGGGCCATCCCCGTCTGGGTCATTGGTAAGTATAAAAAATATATAAATTACTATAAATTTTTTAACATTTTTATACTGTACCAATGACACAGACATAGCTGAATAGTAAAAAGGCTGGAGGGCCTAGGACATAGAGGAAAATCCAATAAGCTCAATATATAAAATAGAGTAATCCCCTCGAGGGGAAAAGGAGTATTAGGCCTTACATGTATCTTTCTTATTTATGATAAATTAGAAAGACACAACACCTTCCATAATTGAGCATCATAACATCCATGTACTCTATTAATATCCAGTATAATCCTTATACTAATAATTTTTAAAGTAAGCCAATAAATAAAGTTAGTCTAGAGAATAGAGACTCTTTATACTCCTTTAAAAGTGTCTGAGGATTGTATAATAACTCCCGTTTGACACATGATATATTAGTGAGTTGTGTCGCAAATAAATTATCATTGGGCGCTCCCATTGATAGCAAATCTGATTGAATACTTGTTTGTTGAGAGTCCATTCTGATGGCAACAAGCGACCCTTACGTGAAAGGGAGTCTGCTAATACAATCAGACGACCCGGAATATGACGGACTGAAGCAGAACTTGGTGTGCTATAACAAACAGAAGGATTCTTTCTGTTAAATTGAATAACAGAAACGAATGAGTGCCTCCCTGGTTCCGGAGATACGCAACTACTGTCGTATTATCGGACAGGATTTGGACAAGCATTTCTGAATAATGTTCATCCAATGACATAGTGCAAGCCAAAATAACATCATTTCCTGGAAGTTAAGTGTTTGCCTAGAAACTGCGGAACCCAAATAGCCTGGCACTTCGAATCCGTTGGGATCAATATTGTACCCCAACCTGTTTGACTGGCATCCGTCATAATCATAAAACTCGGATCCGGCAACTGCAGTGGCACTCTCTGAGTCAACCACCGAATGTTTGCCCCAGTCTGAATCTCTTGTTACACTTGATAGACAAGAGAACGTGTATATCGAGCAATTGATAGATTGCTGAAAGGCTGCCGTCGAAGAGAAGCTTCTCTGAGACCGAAGCGACTCTGAGAGAGTTCTTCACCTTACTATCCACGCGCGTGGATGTAGCTAGGGCTGCGTCACGTCTAACCAACTCCAGGTTGCCACTGAAGGGCGGAGTTATACATGGAAAAACTACTGCCCTTGAAAGAAATCACATTGAGGATCATATCCTGGAATTCTTTCTCTTGAAGACGTAATGATAACGCCTCAGTAAGGTGGTCTACGTATGATAAAGCGTCTAAGTTAAGTCTAATAGACATCATTGTCGTTTCCAACATCGTGGTTGGAATTGACACAGACGGCGAAAAAGATAATTCCCAGTCTTCAGTCCAGCCGTCAAGACGCACAGGAACTCTCGATATGCCCTGTTCTGCCAATATAAATTATTTCCTAGAATTGATGAAAGGCAGAATAGAGCATTGCAGACAAGAAACTAGATTATCATGCTTGGTAGCAAGCTTATATATAGCGTCGTTAAATAATTCGAATGTTCTAATGACATTATTGGACTGTGTCGGTAAGTCAGGGACAATGTCCCTGAACCGATCCAAAACTCTGTGTCCAATGACGCTATTAGTCTCTTATCCAGAATCGCAGCAATGTAGTCCGATGGAACAACCTCTGGAAGATAATACCAGAAGAAATGTATGGCAGCTTCTGTTGTTCCGAAAGGGAAAGCTCGAAATCGTCCGAATCCCTTTCGCCATCCTGTTGGACACTATAAAGTGTTCGGTCGTCCGTACCTGATGCAACAGCGGAGCGCACCGACCCAGCGCCGTCGGATTATTCCTGATCTGACCGAGAATCCATCGTTTGCTGGGATGCTGCGATAAACTGTGCTATTTTGGATAGCACGTCCGTCACTGAGGCCTGTGGAGAAGCGGTTTTACGATGCTTTGCCGCTGGAAGCTCTGTGTTCATTACCGCGTGCATACTTCTATTATGCGAGCGAACGGAGTGTATAGGCCTCGTGTCCCTTGGCTACCGGATGGCATGACCTGTTCGCCGTGGAATCACTGAATGACGAAGCTGGCCAGATACTCGAGGTCACGTAGCCAATGTGCAGTCGTGTGCGCTGCTGTGAGGATGAGGAAGCATTATCGACAGTCTCTCGGACTGTCAATATAACGGAGCGTCCCGAGCAGCGGACATATGCTCCGAATGTGAAATGACCGAACCACAACATCCGGTCCCATATGTTGTTGTACGAGAGAGGGACCCCTCTCGCTCGCAGCCCGGACGGACCTGGACAAGCTAGGAACCGGACTAACAGGCTTCCTCCGATCTGTCCTCTAATCCGTCGTCACTGGGTGTGTATTAAAGTCTATTATAGTACTCGCATCACCCAAATCTCCTTCCTAGACCGCAACGGACGAACCCGACTGCCGAACCATTCGATGAATGGACGCTACACCGGGTGATCCAGTGAAAGTCAACTCCGTCGATCCTACTAGGGACCTCTTAGGCGATTGACGTATTCCATGAGCACTTATTGCTGCTAGCTCTTCATTATCTATGACGACAGAGGCACACTTTTGAAAGACATCTCAATAACTTTGCGAACAAGAAACCAGACATGCTTGTTAATAGCAAGCATATAATAATATATAATAATATATATATAGCGTCGTTCAATAATTCAAAAGTTTGTGAGACATTATTGGACTGTGTCGGAACTGGGGACGATGTCCCTGAACCGAACCAAAAATTTCTGTGTCCACCGACGCTATCAGTTTCTTATCCGGCATCGCAGCATTCTGGTCCGACGAAAGAACCTCTAGAAGATAAAGTCAGATGACATACACAGCAGCTGATGTTGTTCCGAAAGGGAAAGCTCGATATCCTCCGAATCCCTTTCGGCATCCCGTCGGACCGGATGAAATTTTCGGACGTCCGTACCTGCTTCCGCGGAGCGTCCCGACCCAGCGTCGTCGGATAATACATGATGCAACAGAGATTCTGTCGATGCTGGGATGCTGCGATAAGTTGTGCTATTTGGGATAGCACGTCCGTCACCGAGGCCTGTGCAGTAGCGGTCTTACGATGCTTTGCCGCTGGAAGCGCCGTGTATGTTGACTCCCGCATACTTTCTTATGCGAACGTCCGGAGTCTGCAGGCCTCGTGTCCCTGGCTACCGGATGGTGTGACCTGGTCGCCGATGATTCTCTGATTGGCGAAGTTGACTGGATATCTGAGGTCACGTAGCCAAGAGCGGTCGTGTGCGCTACCATGAGGATGAGGAAGCCTTATTGACAGTCTCTCCGGACTGACTATATATCGGAGCATCCCGAGCGGTGGACATATGCTCCAAAAGCGAAACATTTTGTACCACAACATCTGGGGCCAGATGTTGTTGTACGAGAGAGGGGCCTCTCTCGCTCGCAGTCCGGATGGACCTGGACGAGCTAGGAACCGGACTAAAAGGCTTTCTCCGTTCTCTCCTCTAATCCGCCGTCACTGGGAGTGCATTTGGTAGATTTATAGTGCTCGCATCACCCAAAACTCCTTCTGGACCGCAACGGACGAACCCGGCTGCCAAACCATTCGATGAATGGACGCTACACCGGGCGAGCTAGCGGACATCAAAGGCCGTCGAACCTACTAGGGTCCTCTTAGGCAATTGATGTATTTACATGAGCACTTTTCCGCTAGCTCTTCATTAATTGTGAAACTTTTGGAAAACATCACGGATACATCACCCTGTTCTTGATCGTCTGAAAGAGAGATTGATAAAGTAGAGTGACCCTGCAGGGAAAGGACCGGAATGGCCATTTCCCCACTAACATACCGTGACACACGCTTCCCATGTTGTCATCGAAATTAACATATACAGAACAGGAGTTAGTGCGAGAACACTGACTACATTATACAATGATTATGTAAGTCAGAGGAAGATTTCCTCTTATTACAATTGAACAATATCCTTTCATTGTGAAAAGAAAACAAAGTCTTAGTACTCGCACCAACCCCTGACAATCAAAATACATAATAACATGATCCATTAACATAGAAAAAATAATTGAAATCAAAAAAATTTTGAAAAAATATTTTTTCAGAACAGCCCAAGTTTCTGAAAAGTAACGTTGAGCCCCAATGGATCCCAAGCCTAAGTGTGGACAAAAATTCTAAAAATATTTTAAAAAATTTATGCAACACTTACGAACAATAATAATGTATCTAGTTATGATTAAATTAACATCAAGATATTATTTTCAAGAAATCCCCCCTCACACAGAGGGCTGTTGTAAATGTAAACAATAAGTGTAAAAACACCAGAACAAGACTCCAGGCACCCTGGCCCGAAATCAGTTACCAATAACACACTATCTGATGCAAAACAGAGACTTCCAGGGAAGAAACTGCAGAACATCAGATGGTAGATGCAGAACACTACGCCTAACCACCCATAGGTGAAGACGTAAACATGGGGAAAAGAACAGAATTCATTCTGTTATCCAGCTAAAACTCCCAAGAAATTTTAGTAATAATATTACAGAAAATATGCCAAAAGCATGGGAGAATAGCAAGAGGGGACTTAAAGGAAAGGGAGAGAGGAAAACACTGAACAAGCAGTGTATCTTGATAACAAGAATGACCACAACAGGCTGTTGCCTCGAAAATAGGTAACTTAACATAATTTCATTAAAAAATTTTAAGTTACAGCCCTGATTATTTTCTGTCACTCATTTTTCCTCTCCTCCTTCTATATCCTCCTTAGAATCACCATTTCTCTAATATTTATGTGTCTGGCATCATTTAAACTGAGATTTACAAGCACAAAGATCAGTCAGATGTTAACTGATGAAGGGCCAAACAAAGAATGATTAATGGCGCCAATTTCAGGACGTCCTTGACACTGCGCATGCGCAGTAGAGGTGAAGTATGGAGGGCCATTCAGGACATGTTTTCTTTGGTTTTAGATGCAAATTTTGGGGATTGGGTGGCAAAATTTGTGTTTGGCCCTACATTTTTAAGAGTTAGCACCAGCTATGTCTGGGTCATTGGTACAGTATAAAAATATGAAAAGTTAAAAAATTTATAGTAATTTATATATTTTTTATACTTACCAATGACCCAGACTTAGCTGGCGCTAACTCTAACAAAACCAGGGCCAAACACAAATTTTGCCCCCCAATCCCCAAAATTTGCATCCAAAACAAAAAGAAATCATGTCCTAAAGGACCTCCATACTATGCCCCCACTGCGCATGCGCAGTGTGACGAACGTCCCGAAATTGGCGCCAATTATCATTCTTACTGGCAGTGCCTGGTCAGCGCTATGTACTCAGCGGGGAGGCAAGAGTTCCCAACTCCAGGGAGGGCCATCCCCATCTGGGTCATTGGTAAGTATAAAAAATACATAAATTACTATAAATTTTTTAACATTTTTATACTGTACCAATGACCCAGACTTAGCTGAATAGTAAACAGGCTGGAGGGCCTAGGACATAGAGGAAAATCCAATAAGCTCAACTATATAGTAAAGAGGTAACCCCTTAAGGAGAAAAGGAGTATTAGGCTTTACATGTATCTTTTTTATTTAATAAAAAAGTTAAAAAATTTATAGTAATTTATATATTTTTTATACTTACCAATGACCCAGACATAGCTGGTGCTAACTCTTAAAATATAGGGCCAAACACAAATTTTGCCCCCCAATCCCCAAAATTTGCATCTAAAACTAAAGAAAACATGTCCTGAGAGGCCCTCCACACTTCGCCCCTACTGCGCATGCGCAGTGTCAAGGACGTTCCGAAATTGGCGCCATTTATCATTCTAATAACCAGTGCCTGGTAAGCGCTATGTACTCAGCGGGGAGGCAAGAGTTCCCAACTCCTGGGAGGGCCATCCCCGTCTGGGTCATTGGTAAGTATAAAAAATATATAAATTACTATAAATTTTTTAACATTTTTATACTGTACCAATGACCCAGACATAGCTGAATAGTAAAAAGGCTGGAGGGCCAAGGACATAGAGCAAAATGGAATACGCTCAATAAAATAAAATAGAGTCATCCCCTGTAGGGAAAAGAAGTAATAGGCCTTACATGTATCTTTCTTATTTATGATAAATTAGAAAGATACAACACCTTCCAAAAATTGAGCTTCATACTCTATTAATATCCAATAATCCTTATACTAATAATTTTTAAAGTAAGCCAATAATAAAGTAAGTCTAGAGAATAGAGACTCTTATACTCCTAAAAGTGTGTGAGAATTGCATAATCATGTCCGTTGACATATGCAATATTCAAAAGCTATACTTTAAAAACTAAGACTTGAATGAATTTTATAAACTTAAACTTCTCACTAAACAACCATCCCAATAACAGCTCAGAATTACTAACTCCGGAGGAGGTATCCCCTTGTTTTCATAGTAAAAACAGGTGACCCAAGGGAACACCCTCCCCCCCCCTTTTTCTTGCCCTGGGTCAAATAGCCCAGAGCGAAGAGGGCAGCCGAACGGAGACACTGCCGAAACAGACAGCCTACCTAGCTATAGTAGCAACTGTTAAGTGAATGACATTCTGAGCAGTAGATAATAGACCTAACAATAGAGGCCTCCAGAAATGGACTCGATATTTCTGAGATAAAATTCATGAATGGATGGCTGAGCGCAATGAGCAGCCTTCAAAAATCTATAATAGCAACACTATTAATGTAAGCCCAAGAAGTAGAAGAACTCTTACTTCATGAGCCGAAATCTTAAGCACAACTGCTAAGCCAATGATATACCATAAGCAGTACGCTAGTTAATAGAATCCATTAACAATAAAATGGAGCGTAACGTCCTTCTACTAGACATCAAGACAGAAGAAGCTTACGCCCTTGTAATAAACAGATATCTGTTTATAAATACATAAACTGTACCCGGAAAGAGTAAAGGCCTATGCCCATACGAAGACGGAAGGACCTTAAAATAATAGGTTCCGGATAATAGGAGCCTAACTCTTATGCAACAATCCAACCTAAATAGTAACGGAAGTATTGATTCCGAAACTATGAAAGTGAAAATCATCCATCGATAGTGCATGAAACTCACTGACTCTACAGTAAAAGAGAAACCAACAGAATTACTGTCTAAAAGGTCAGAATTTGAAAACTACTGTTTCCAGAGGCTCAAATGATTACTTAGCTAAATAAGAACCTGAAGTTAAAATCCGTATAGGAATTTAATCTAAAGATTCTAAGTCTATTTATCAAAAAGTTACTAACTGACTTAGATAAAGAGACAAAAGACTCAATTGTAAACTATCGTAGAGTGCATAGGTATGAGGTAACATAAACCTATAACCTAAATAACAACAGGCTGCAGTACATCTTGTGAAACAAGTATACTAAAAAATAGCAATGAGTAGTATGGAGGGATCAACCATATGAACATAATGATCCCTACACCACGACGGAAGAGCCTCCACTTTAGTCGCATAGAATAGCGAAGAAGAGGATCTCCTATAGTAAGAAATCGCGTCCAAAGCTCGTCCAGTACAGTGCTTACAATGCAATACGGACCACACAACGGAATACATGAAGGTTGCGACCTTGCTGGTTGTGATAAAGATGACACGATTTACCCAGTGAAAAAAGATCCTCACATAGAGGAAGATTTCACGTTAAGATCCACAGTAGACAAGAGAGTAAATTACTCATGATCTCTGTGAAGATAGAGATGCTATCAACAGAAATGTATTGTGGTTGTTTATCTTAGCAATACCTGCTAAAAACAACAGCGCCGGAGGATACGCGTATCCTATCATTCCGTCCTATAGATCAATAGAGCGTTAACAGTATTAGCTCAGAGATCTGGACAAGCCAACACATACGTCTGCAATTGATTAGCCAGCTGTGTCATAAATAAAACATCATTGGGCGCTCCCATAGATAGCAAATCTGATTGAATACTTGTTTGTTGAGAGTCCATTCTGACAGCAACAAGCGACCCGTAAGAGAACGGGAGTGCGATAAAACAATCAGACGACCCAGAATATGACGGACCAAAACTGAACTTGGTGTACTATAACCAACAGACGGATTCTTTCCATTAAATTGAATAACGGAAACGAAAGAGTGCCTCCCTGGTTCCGGAGATACGCCACTACTGTCGAATTAAAGGACAGGAATTTGGGCATGCGTTTCTGAATAATGTTCATGCAATGACATAAAGCAAGCCTAAAAAACATTATTCCGCGGAAGTTAACTGATAGCTAAAAGACTGCGGAACCCAAAGACCCTGGCACTTCGAATCCGTAGGGATCAGTATATATCCCAATCTGTTTGACTGGCAACCGTCATAACAGCCACACTCGGGTCCGGCAACTGTGGCGGCACTCTCTGAGTCAACCACCGAATGTTTGCCCCAGTCTGAATCTCTTGTAACACTAGATAGACAAGAGAATGTATAAATCAAGCAATTCATGGATTGCCGGAAAGTTGCCGTCGAAGAGAAGCTCCTCCGAGAACGAAGCGACTCTGAGAGAGTTCTTAACCTACTATCCACGCGTGGATGTAGCTAGGGCTGCATCACGTCTAACCAACTCCAATCAGCCACTGAAGGGCGGAGTTATACGTGAACAAACTACTGCCCTCAAAAGAAATTACATTGAGAATAATATCCCGTAAATCTTTTCTTGAAGACGTAATGATAACGCCTCAGTAAGGCGGATTACGTATAATAAAGCGTCTAAGTTAAGTCTACTATACATAATGTCGTTCCCAACATTGAAATTGGAAAGGACATAAACGGTGAAAAAGAATATATGCAGTCTTTAATCACACCGTCTAGATGCATATGAACTCTCGGTATGCCCTGCTCTGCCAAAATAAACTATATGTAAAAAAGATAAAATGGCAGAAATGAGCCACGCGGACAAGAAACTAAACTATCATGCTTAGTAGCAGGCTTGTATATATATATAAATAAATAGCGTCGAAAAATAAAACACATGTTGTAATGACAATATTGGACTGCGTCGTTAAGTCAGGGACAAAGTCCCTGTACCGATCGAAAAATCCGAGTCCAATGACGCTATAAGTCTCTTATCCAAGATCGCAGCAATGAAGTCCGAAAAATAATCACTGGAAGAAATGCCAGAAGATATGAAAGGCATCTTCCGATACTACTAAAGGGAAAACTCGAAATCTTTCGAATCCCTTTCGCCATCCTGTCGGACCCTATAAAGCGTTCGGTCGTCCGTAGCTTGATGCAACCGCGGACCGCACCGACCCAGCGCCGTCGGATAATTCCTGATTCGACCGAGAAACCGTCAATTGCTGGGATGCTGCGAAACAACTGTGCTAACTCGGATAGCACGTCCGTCACTGAGGCCTGAGGAGCAGCGGTCTTACGATGCATTGCCGCAGGAAGCTCCGAGATCGTTACCCCGTGCATACTTCCAATATGCGAGCGAACGGAGTGTATAGGCCTCGTGTCCCTTGGCTACCGGATGGCGCGACCTATTCGCTGTGGAATCACTGAATGCCGAAACTGATCGGATACTCGAGGTCACGTAGCCAATGTGCGGTCGTGTGCCCTGCTGTGAGGATGAGGAAGCATTAAAGACAGTCTCTGGGACTGTCAATATAACGGAGCGTCCCGAGCAACGGACATATGCTCCGAATGTAAAATATCTGAACCACAACATGCGGTCCCCTATGTTGTTGGCTTCCTCCGATCTGTCCTCAATCTGCCGTCACTGGGTGAGTACTAAAGTAATTAAAGTGCTCGCATCACCCAAATCTCCTTCCTAGACCGCAACGGACGAACCCGGCAGCCGAACCATTCGATGAATGTACGCTACACTGGGTGAGCTAGCGAATGTCACTCCGTAAGCGATAGACATATTCCATGAGCACTTATTGCCGCTAACTCTTCATTAACTATGACGACAGAGGCACACTTTTGAAAGACATCTCCATAACTCTTCGAACAAGAAACCAGAAATGCTTGGATAGCAAGCATAAATAATAATATATATAGCGTCGTTCAATAATTCGAAAGTTTGTGTGACATTATTGGACTATGTCGGAACTGAGGGACGATGTCCCTGAACCGAACCAAAAATTTCTAAGTCCACCGACGCTATCAGTTTCTTATCCGGCATCGCAGCATATGTTGTTCCGAAAGGGAAAGCTTGAAATCCACCGAATCCCTTTCGGTATCCCGTCGGACCGGATGAAACTTTCGGACGTCCGTACCCGCTTCCGCGGAGCGTCCCGACCCAGCATCGTCGGATAAAATATATGCGACAGATTCAGTTGATGCTGGGATGCTGCGATAAACTGTGCTATTAAGGAAAGCACGTCCGTTCCCGAGGCCTGTGCAGTAGCGGACTTACGATGCATTGCCGCTGGAAGCTCCGTGTACGTTGACTCCCGCATACTTCCTATGCGAACGTCTGGAGTCTGCAGGCCTCGAGTCCCCGGCTACCGACCCAGCGCTGTCGGATAATTCTCGATCCGACACCGTTTCTGTCGGCTGCTGGGATGCTGCGATAAGCTGTGCTATGTGCACAAGAATGTCCGGCGTCGAGACCTGCGGAGGCGCAGTCTATCGCTGCTTCGCCGAGGGCAGCTCCGCATCAGATGGCTCCCGCATACTTTTCCTATGCGAACGTCCGGAGTCCATCGGTCTCGAATCCCTGGCTGCCGGATGGTGTGACCTGGTTGCCGAAGAATCCTTGATCGGCGAAGCTGGTAATATATCGGCGGTCACGCAGCCAAGGTGCGGTCGTGTGCGCTGACGAGAAGAGGAAGCCTTAGCAGTCTCAGCGGACTGCCTATACAACGGAGCGTCCCGAGCGACGGACGTATGCTCCGCTTGCGACACATTTTGTACCACAACATCTGGTCCCAGATGTTGTTGTACGAGAGAGGGGCCTCTCTCGCTCGCGGCCCGGCTGGACCTGGACGAGCTAGGAACCGGACTCAAAGGCTTCCTCCGTTCTCGCTTACTATCCGCCGTCACTGGGTGTGCCCCTAGTATGTTTATAGTGCTCGCATCACCCAAAATGTCCTCCTGGACCGCATCGGATGAACCCGGCTGCCGAACCATTCAGTGAATGGACGCTACACCGGGCGAGCAAGCGGACAACATTTGTCTAATCTCCATGAGCACTTTTGCCGCTAGCTCTGAATTCATTTGTGACGTCGGACGCACACTTGTAGAAGATAACATGGAAACATCACCCTGTTCTTGTTCCTCTGAAATAGAAACTGAGAGAGTAGAGTGACCTTGCGGAGAAAGAGCCGGCATAGCCCTTTCTCCAGAAACAACATACCGTGACACACGTTTCCAATGTTTATCATCCCAACATTGACAAATAGGACAGGGATTAGTGCGAGAACACTGACTACAATTAATACAATGATCATGAAAGTCAAAGGAAGATTTCTTCCTATTTCAATTTGAACAAACTCCTTTCATTGTGAAAAGTCAACAACAAGTCCTAGTTACTCGCACAAACCCCTGACACAAAGATACATAATAACATGATCCATTAATAAATGAAAAAACAATTGCAAATCAAAATAATTTTGAAAAAGTTAAAAAATTTATAGTAATTTATATATTTTTTATACTTACCAATGACCCAGACATAGCTGGTGCTAACTCTTAAAATATAGGGCCAAACACAAATTTTGCCCCCCAATCCCCAAAATTTGCATCTAAAACTAAAGAAAACATGTCCTGAAAGGCCCTCCACACCTCGCCCCCACTGCGCATGCGCAGTGTCCAGGACGTTCCGAAATTGGCGCCATTTATCATTCTAATAACCAGTGCCTGGTAAGCGCTATGTACTCAGCGGGGAGGCAAGAGTTCCCAACTCCTGGGAGGGCCATCCCCGTCTGGGTCATTGGTAAGTATAAAAAATATATAAATTACTATAAATTTTTTAACATTTTTATACTGTACCAATGACCCAGACATAGCTGAATAGTAAAAAGGCTGGAGGGCCAAGGACATAGAGCAAAATGGAATACGCTCAATAAAATAAAATAGAGTCATCCCCTGTAGGGAAAAGAAGTAATAGGCCTTACATGTATCTTTCTTATTTATGATAAATTAGAAAGATACAACACCTTCCAAAAATTGAGCTTCATACATCCATGTACTCTATTAATATCCAATAATCCTTATACTAATAATTTTTAAAGTAAGCCAATAATAAAGTAAGTCTAGAGAATAGAGACTCTTATACTCCTAAAAGTGTGTGAGAATTGCATAATCATGTCCGTTGACATATGCAATATTCAAAAGCTATACTTTAAAAACTAAGACTTGAATGAATTTTATAAACTTAAACTTCTCACTAAACAACCATCCCAATAACAGCTCAGAATTACTAACTCCGGAGGAGGTATCCCCTTGTTTTCATAGTAAAAACAGGTGACCCAAGGGAACACCCTCCCCCCCCCTTTTTCTTGCCCTGGGTCAAATAGCCCAGAGCGAAGAGGGCAGCCGAACGGAGACACTGCCGAAACAGACAGCCTACCTAGCTATAGTAGCAACTGTTAAGTGAATGACATTCTGAGCAGTAGATAATAGACCTAACAATAGAGGCCTCCAGAAATGGACTCGATATTTCTGAGATAAAATTCATGAATGGATGGCTGAGCGCAATGAGCAGCCTTCAAAAATCTATAATAGCAACACTATTAATGTAAGCCCAAGAAGTAGAAGAACTCTTACTTCAAGAGCCGAAATCTTAAGCACAACTGCTAAGCCAATGATATACCATAAGCAGTACGCTAGTTAATAGAATCGATTAACAATAAAATGGAGCGTAACGTCCTTCTACTAGACATCAAAGACAGAAGAAGCTTACGCCCTTGTAATAAACAGATATCTGTTTATAAATACATAAACTGTACCCGGAAAGAGTAAAGGCCTATGCCCATACGAAGACGGAAGGACCTTAAAATAATAGGTTCCGGATAATAGGAGCCTAACTCTTATGCAACAATCCAACCTAAATAGTAACGGAAGTATTGATTCCGAAACTATGAAAGAGAAAATCATCCATCGATAGTGCATGAAACTCACTGACTCTACAGTAAAAGAGAAACCAACAGAATTACTGTCTAAAAGGTCAGAATTTGAAAACTACTGTTTCCAGAGGCTCAAATGATTACTTAGCTAAATAAGAACCGAAGTTAAAATCCGTATAGGAATTTAATCTAAAGATTCTAAGTCTATTTATCAAAAAGTTACTAACTGACTTAGATAAAGAGACAAAAGACTCAATTGTAAACTATCGTAGAGTGCATAGGTATGAGGTAACATAAACCTATAACCTAAATAACAACAGGCTGCAGTAGATCTTGTGAAACAAGTATACTAAAAACTAGCAATGCGTAGTATGGAGGGATCAACCATATGAACATAATGATCCCTACACCACGACGGAAGAGCCTCCACTTTAGTCGCATAGAATAGCGAAGAAGAGGATCTCCTATAGTAAGAAATCGCGTCCAAAGCTCGTCCAGTACAGTGCTTACAATGCAATACGGACCACACAACGGAATACATGAAGGTTGCGACCCTGCTGGTTGTGATAAAGATGACACGATTTACCCAGTGAAAAAAGATCCTCACATAGAGGAAGATTTCACGTTAAGATCCACAGTAGACAAGAGAGTAAATTACTCATGATCTCTGTGAAGATAGAGATGCTATCAACAGAAATGTATTGTGGTTGTTTATCTTAGCAATACCTGCTAAAACAACAGCGCCGGAGGATACGCGTATCCTATCATTGCGTCCTATAGATCAATAGAGCGTTAACAGTATTAGCTCAGAGAACTGGACAAGCCAACACATACGTCTGCAATTGATTAGCAAGCTGTGTCATAATAAAACATCATTGGGCGCTCCCATAGATAGCAAATCTGATTAAATACTTGTTTGTTGAGAGTCCATTCTGACAGCAACAAGCGACCCGTAAGAGAACGGGAGTGCGATAAAACAATCAGACGACCCCGAATATGACGGACCAAAACTGAACTTGGTGTACTATAACCAACAGACGGATTCTTTCCATTAAATTGAATAACGGAAACGAAAGAGTGCCTCCCTGGTTCCGGAGATACGCCACTACTGTCGAATTAAAGGACAGGAATTTGGGCATGCATTTCTGAATAATGTTCATGCAATGACATAAAGCAAGCCTAAAAAACATTATTCCGCGGAAGTTAAACTGATAGCTAAAAGACTGCGGAACCCAAAGACCCTGGCACTTCGAATCCGTAGGGATCAGTATATATCCCAATCTGTTTGACTGGCAACCGTCATAACAGCCACACTAGGGTCCGGCAACTGCGGCGGCACTCTCTGAGTCAACCACCGAATGTTTGCCCCAGTCTGAATCTCTTGTAACACTAGATAGACAAGAGAATGTATAAAGCAAGCAATTCATGGATTGCCGGAAAGTTGCCGTCGAAGAGAAGCTCCTCCGAGAACGAAGCGACTCTGAGAGAGTTCTTAACCTACTATCCACGCGTGGATGTAGCTAGGGCTGCATCACGTCTAAACACTCCAATCAGCCACTGAAGGGCGGAGTTATACGTGAACAAAATACTGCCCTCAAAAGAAATTACATTGAGAATAATATCCCGTAAATCTTTTCTTGAAGACGTAATGATAACGCCTCAGTAAGGCGGATTACGTATAATAAAGCGTCTAAGTTAAGTCTACTATACATAATGTCGTTCCCAATATTGAAATTGGAAAAGACATAAACGGCGAAAAAGAATATATGCAGTCTTTAATCACACCGTCTAGACGCATATGAACTCTCGGTTTGCCCTGCTCTGCCAAAATAAACTATATGTAAAAAAGATAAAATGGCAGAAATGAGCCACGCGGACAAGAAACTAAACTATCATGCTTAGTAGCAGGCTTGTATATATATATATAATATATAGCGTCGAAAAATAAAACACATGTTGTAATGACAATATTGGACTGCGTCGGTAAGTCAGGGACAAAGTCCCTGAACCGATCGAAAAAACCGAGTCCAATGACGCTATAAGTCTCTTATCCAAGATCGCAGCAATGAAGTCCGAAAAATAATCACTGGAAGAAATGCCAGAAGATATGAAAGGCATCTTCCGATACTACTAAAGGGAAAACTCGAAATCTTTCGAATCCCTTTCGCCATCCTGTCGGACCCTATAAAGCGTTCGGTCGTCCGTAGCTTGATGCAACCGCGGACCGCACCGACCCAGCGCCGTCGGATAATTCCTGATTCGACCGAGAAACCGTCAATTGCTGGGATGCTGCGAAACAACTGTGCTAACTCGGATAGCACGTCCGTCACCGAGGCCTGAGGAGCAGCGGTCTTACGATGCATTGCCGCAGGAAGCTCCGAGATCGTTACCCCGTGCATACTTCCAATATGCGAGCGAACGGAGTGTATAGGCCTCGTGTCCCTTGGCTACCGGATGGCGCGACCTATTCGCTGTGGAATCACTGAATGCCGAAACTGATCGGATACTCGAGGTCACGTAGCCAATGTGCGGTCGTGTGCCCTGCTGTGAGGATGAGGAAGCATTAAAGACAGTCTCTCGGACTGTCAATATAACGGAGCGTCCCGAGCAACGGACATATGCTCCGAATGTAAAATATCTGAACCACAACATGCGGTCCCCTATGTTGTTGGCTTCCTCCGATCTGTCCTCAATCTGCCGTCACTGGGTGAGTACTAAAGTAATTAAAGTGCTCGCATCACCCAAATCTCCTTCCTAGACCGCAACGGACGAACCCGGCAGCCGAACCATTCGATGAATGTATGCTACACCGGGTGAGCTAGCGAATGTCATTCCGTAAGCGATAGACATATTCCATGAGCACTTATTGCCGCTAACTCTTCATTAACTATGACGACAGAGGCACACTTTTGAAAGACATCTCCATAACTCTTCGAACAAGAAACCAGAAATGCTTGGATAGCAAGCATAAAATAATAATATATATAGCGTCGTTCAATAATTCGAAAGTTTGTGTGACATTATTGGACTATGTCGGAACTGAGGGACGATGTCCCTGAACCGAACCAAAAATTTCTAAGTCCACCGACGCTATCAGTTTCTTATCCGGCATCGCAGCATATGTTGTTCCGAAAGGGAAAGCTTGAAATCCACCGAATCCCTTTCGGTATCCCGTCGGACCGGATGAAACTTTCGGACGTCCGTACCCGCTTCCGCGGAGCGTCCCGACCCAGCATCGTCGGATAAAATATATGCGACAGATTCAGTTGATGCTGGGATGCTGCGATAAACTGTGCTATTAAGGAAAGCACGTCCGTTCCCGAGGCCTGTGCCGTAGCGGACTTACGATGCATTGCCGCTGGAAGCTCCGTGTACGTTGACTCCCGCACACTTCCTATGCGAACGTCCGGAGTCTGCAGGCCTCGAGTCCCCGGCTACCGACCCAGCGCTGTCGGATAATTCTCGATCCGACACCGTTTCTGTCGGCTGCTGGGATGCTGCGATAAGCTGTGCTATGTGCACAAGAATGTCCGGCGTCGAGACCTGCGGAGGCGCAGTCTATCGGTGCTTCGCCGAGGGCAGCTCCGCATCAGATGGCTCCCGCATACTTCCTATGCGAACGTCCGGAGTCCATCGGTCTCGAATCCCTGGCTGCCGGATGGTGTGACCTGGTCGCCGAAGAATCCTTGATCGGCGAAGCTGGTAAAATATCGGCGGTCACGCAGCCAAGGTGCGGTCGTGTGCGCTGATGAGAAGAGGAAGCCTTAGCAGTCTCAGCGGACTGCCTATACAACGGAGCGTCCCGAGCGACGGACGTATGCTCCGCTAACAACACATTTGTACCACAACATCTGGGGCCAGATGTTGTTGAACGAGAGAGGGGCCTCTCTCGCTTGCCGTCCGGATGGACCGGAACGAGCTATGAACCGGACTAAAAGGCTTCCTCCGTTCTCCCTCCGATCCGCCGTCACTGGGTGTGCATTAAGTTAATTTTATAGTGCTCGCATCACCCCAAAATTCCTTCTAGACCGCAACGGACGAACCCGGCTGCCGAACCATTCGGTGAATGGACGCTACACCGGGCAAGCTAGCGGACGTCAAAGGCCGTCGAACCTACTAGGGTCCTCTTAGGCAATTGGCGTATTACATGAGCACTTTTCCGCTAGCCCTTCATTAATTGTGACGACGGAGGCACACTTTTGGAAGACATCACAGATACATCACCCTAATCTTGATCGTCTGAAATAGAAATTGATAAAGTAGAGTGACCCTGCGGGGAAAGGACCGGAGTGTCCAAATCCCCAACAACATACCGTGACATACGCTTCCCATATTGTCATCGAAATCATAACAGAACAGGAGTTAATGCGAGTACACTGACCACATATAGAATGATAATAAGGTCAGAGGAAGACTTCCTCCTAAAACAATTGATCAATATCCTTTCAATGAGAAAAGAAAACAAGTCCTGGTACTCGCACTAACCCCTGGCAATCAAATACATAATAATAATATGATCCATTAATATAGAAAAAATAATTGAAATCAAAATATTTTGAAAAAATATTTTTTCAGAACAGCCCAAGTTTCTGAAAAGTAACGTTGAGCCCCAATGGATCCCAAGCCTAAGTGTGGACAAAAATTTTAAAAATATTTTAAACAATTTATTCAACACTTACGAACAATAATAATGTATCTAGTTATGATTAAAATAACATAAAGATATTATTATTTAGAAATCCCCCCCTCACACAGAGGGCTGTTGTAAATGTAAACAATGAGTGTAAAAACACTAAAATAAGACTCCAGGCACCCAGGCCCGAAATCAGTTACCAAAAATACACCATCTGATGCAAAACAGAGACTTCCAGGGAAGAAACTGCAGAACATCAGATGGTAGATGCAGAACACAACGCCTAACCACCCGTAGGTGAAGACGTAAACATGGGGAAAGAACAGAATTCATTCTGTTATTAAGCTAAAACTCCCAAGAAATTTTAGTAATAATAATTACAGAAACTATGCCAAAAGCATGGGAGAATAGCATGGGGGAACTTAAAGGACAGGGAGAGAGGAAAAACACTTGAAAAAACAGTGTAACTAAATAATCAGAATGACAACAAAATGGCTGCTGCCTTGAAAATAGGTAACTTAACATAATTTCATTAAAAAATTTTAAGTTACAGCCCTGATAATATTCTGTCACACATTCTTTTCCTCTCCTCCTTTTCTATCCTCCTTAGAATCACCATTTCACTAATATTTATGTGTCTGGCATCATTTAAACTGAGATTTAAAAGCACAAAGATCAGTCAGATGTTAACTGATGAAGGGCCAAACTTAGAATGATAAATGGCGCCAATTTCGGAACGTCCTGGACACTGCGCATGCGCAGTGGGGGCGAGGTGTGGAGGGCCTTTCAGGACATGTTTTCTTTAGTTTTAGATGCAAATTTTGGGGATTGGGGGGCAAAATTTGTGTTTGGCCCTATATTTTAAGAGTTAGCACCAGCTATGTCTGGGTCATTGGTACAGTATAAAAATATATTTTTTCAGCGAAGCCCAAGTTGCTGAAAAGTAACGTTGAGCCCCGATGGATCCGATGGCCAAGTGTGGTCAAAAATTTTAAATTTATATTAAATAATTAATGAGACACTTACGGATAATATACATGTATCTATAGTGAGTTAAACTACAGCAAAGGCAAACAGCCCCCCTCAAAAAAGGCTGTTGCCAATGTAAACAAACAGTGTAAAACACCAGAAAACATGACTCCAGGCACTGAAAAAACTGGCCCGGAATCAGTCATCAAAATCACACTCTATCTGATGCAAAACAGAGACTCCCAGGGGAGAATCTGCAGAACATCAGATGGAAGATGCAGAACACAACGTTTATACACCCATGGGTGAAAACGTAACTATGGGGAAAATAACAGAAAACATTCTGTAACCAAGCAACTCTCCCAGGAAAATTTTAGAAATGAACTTTCTCAAAAATATGCCAAAAGCATGGGAGAATTGCAAGGGGGGACTTTAGAAGGCTAGGGGAGAGGAAACACTGAATAAGCAGTGCAACATTTAGCAAGAATGACAACAAGAGGCCCATGCCTCGAAAATAGGCAACTTAACATAATTTCATCAAAAAATTTTAAGTACAGCCCTGATTATTTTTTGCCACTTCTTTTTCCTCTCCTCCTTCTATCCTCCTTAGAATCACATTTTCTCCAAAAATTACGTGTCTGGCATCCTTTAAACTGAGATTTACAAGCACAAAGATCAGTGAGATGTTGACTGATGAAGAGCCAAACAGAGAATGATAATTGGCGCCAATTTCGGGACGTTCGTCACACTGCGCATGCACAGTAGAGGCGTAGTATGGAGGTCCTATAGGACATGATTTCTTTTGGTTTTGGATGCAAATTTTGGGGATTGGGGGCAAAATTTGTGTTTGGCCCTGGTTTTGTTAGAGTTAGCACCAGCTAAGTCTGGGTCATTGGTACAGTATAAAAATTTAGATGTCCTGGTAGGTCCTCCATACTTTTACTGTACTGCACATGCGCAGTGTCAAGGAGGTCTCCAAATTCCAAGCAAAATGTCATTCTTATGACCAGTGCCTGGTAAGTGTTATGTACACAGTGGGGAGGCAAGAGTTCCCAACTCCTAGAAGGGCCATCCCTGTCTGGGTCATTGGTAAGTATAAAAAATATATAAATTACTATAAATTTTTTAACATTTTTATACTGTACCAATGACCCAGACTTAGCTGAATAGTAAACAGGCTGGAGGGACCAGGACATAAAGGAAAATCCAATAGGCTCAATTACATATAACAGAATTATCCCCTCAAGGAGAAAAGGAGAGATAGGATTTATATGTATCTTTCTTATTTTATCAAAAAAGAAAGACACAAAACCATTCCGTAATTGAGCACAAATACATCAATGATCTCTATTAAAATCCAGTATAACCCTTTATACTAATTATTTTTAAAGGTAAGCCAATAAATAAAGACAGTCCAGAGAAATGAGACTCTTTATACTCATTAAAAGTGTCCAAGGATTGTATATTAACACCCGTTTGACACGTGACATATACAAATGCTTCACATCGAGCTACACTTTAAAAAATCACATGACATGAGTAAACATTAGCTTTACACTTTAAAACCATCCCGGTACCGACTCGGAATTACTGACTCTGGGGGAGGTATTCCCTTGCTTTTCACTATAAAGCAGGTGACCTAAGGGAACACGTGCACCCCCCCACCCACCCCCACCCACCCACCTTCCCCTTGCCCTGGGTCAAATACCCAGAGCGAAGAGGGCAGCAGGACAGAGTCACTGCCGGAACAGAAAGCCTTCATAACTATAGTTGCAACTGTTTAGTGGACGATATTCTGAGCAACAGATAACGGACCTAAACAATGTTGATCTCCAGAAATGGACTCAATATTTCTAAGATAAAAATTAGTGAAAGTGGAAGGCTGAGACCAATATGCAGCCTTCATTAAATCTGTAATAGCAACACTATTAGCATAAGCCCAAGATGTTGATAGAGCTCTTACTTCAAGAGCCGAAATCTTGAGAGCAGACTGCTGAGAAGAAGATAACTTTTCATAAGCAGTACGTATAGTTAATTGAATCCATATAGCAATAGAATGAACCATAATGTCCTTTCTATTAGGCATCAAAGACAAAAAGAAACGCTTACATCCCTTTCTAATAAACTCAGACCTACGTTTATAAATACGTATTGCTCTAACAGGACAGAGTAAAGGCCTACGCCCGTCTGAAGATGGAAGGGCCCTAACAACAATAGGTTCGGGATACTTATTAGGAGCCTGATTCTTAGCCAAAAATCCAACATTAGTAGTAAAAGTAATAGTATTACCAACACTACGATAGTGAGAATCATCTACCGATAAAGCATGAAGCTCACTAACTCTTCTAGCAGAAGAGAAGGCTAAGAGAAAAGCTGTCTTATATGTTAAGAATTTGAAGTCCACTGTATCAAGAGGCTCAAAAGGTGCTTCTTTTAGCTTAAGAAGAACCCATGCTAAATTCCATTTCGGAATTAATCAAAGAGTTCTAGGTCTATTTATCGAAAAGTTTCTAACAAATTCAGATAAAGAGACATTAGAACCAATCATTAATGTATTATGGGGAGCGTAGGTATCAGATAACATAGACCTATAACCCTTGATAGTAACAGGCTGCAGTTTGATCTCGTCAAACAAATAGACCAGAAAGTTAAAAAATTTATAGTAATTTATATATTTTTTATACTTACCAATGACCCAGACTTAGCTGGTGCTAACTCCAACAAAACCAGGGCCAAACACAAATTTTGCCCCCCAATTCCCAAAATTTGCATCCAAAACAAAAAGAAATCATGTCCTAAAGGACCTCCATAGTACGCCTCTACTGCGCATGCGCAGTGACGCAGTCGTCCCGAAATTGGCGCCAATTATCATTCTTACTGGCAGTGCCTGGTCAGCGCTATGTACTCAGCGGGGAGGCAAGAGTTCCCAACTCCAGGAAGGGCCATACCCGTCTGGGTCATTGGTAAGTATAAAAAATATATAAATTACTATAAATTTTTTAACATTTTTATACTGTACCAATGACCCAGACTTAGCTGAATAGTAAACAGGCTGGAGGGCCTAGGACATAGAGGAAAATCCAATAAGCTCAACTATATAGAAAAGAGGTAACCCCTTAAGGAGAAAAGGAGTATTAGGCTTTACATGTATCTTTCTTATTTAATATTAAATTAGAAAGATACACTACCCTTAATAATTGAGCACAATAACATTCATGTTCTCTATTAACATCCAGTATAACCCTTATACTAACTATTTTTAAAGCAGGCCAATAAATAAAGTAGTCCAGAGAATTGAGACTCTTTATAATCATTTAAAAGTGTCCGAGTATTGTATATTAAAGCCCGTTTGACACTTGACATATACAAATGCTTCACACCGAGCTACACTTTAAAAATAAGACATGAATGAAATTAAACATTAATATTACACTTTAAAACCATCCCGGAAGCGACTCAGAAATACTGACTTGGAGGAGGCATTCCCTTGCTTTTCACTATAAAGCAGGTGACCTAAGGGAACACCCGCCACCCCCCCCCCCCCCCCCCCCTTCCCCTTGCCCTGGGTCAAATAGCCCAGAGCGAAGAGGGCAGCCGGACGGAGTCACTGCCGGAACAGAAAGCCTGCATAACTATAGTTGCAACTGTTTAGTGGACGACATTCTGAGCAACAGATAACGGACCTAAACAATGCAGGTCTCCAGAAATGGACTCAATATTTCTGAGATAAAAATTCGTAAATGTGGATGGCTGAGACCAATAAGCAGCCTTCATTAAATCTGTAATAGCAACACTATTAGCATAAGCCCAGGAAGTAGAAAGAGCTCTTACTTCATGAGCAGAAATCTTAAGCACAGACTGCTGAGAAGAAGATAAATCTTCATAAGCAGTACGGATAGTTAACTGAATCCATCTAGCAATAGAATGGACTGAAATGTCCTTTCTATTAGGCATCAAAGACAGAAAGAAACGTTTCCGTCCCTTTCTGATAAACTGAGATCTCTGTTTATAGATACGTAGTGCTCTAACAGGACAGAGTAAAGGCCTACGCCCGTCTGAAGACGGAAGAGCCTTAATAACAATAGGTTCCGGATATTTATTAGGAGCCTGATTCTTAGCTAAAAAACCCACATTAGTAGTGAAGGTGATAGTGTTCCCAACACTACGATAATGAGAATCATCCACCGATAGTGCATGAAGCTCACTGACTCTTCTGGCAGAAGAGAAAGCTAAGAGAAAAGCTGTCTTATAAGATAAGAATTTGAAATCTACTGTCCCAAGAGGTTCAAATGGCTTTTCCTTCAATTTAAGGAGAACCCAAGCTAAATTCCACTTAGGAATTAATCTAAGAGTTCTGGGTCTATTTATCGAAAAGTTTCTAACCAATTTCGATAAAGAGACATTAGATCCAATTTGTAAACTATCATGATGTGCATAGGTATCAGATAACATAGATCTATAACCCTTTATAGTAACAGGCTGCAGTTTGATTTCGTCAAACAAGTATACTAGAAAGTTTGCAATGTCTGGTATAGAGGGATCAAATATATCTACAGAATGATCCCTACACCAACGACGAAAAACCTTCCACTTAGCCGCATAGTTTAGCGAAGAGGAGGTCCTCCTACAGTTAGAAATCGCGTCCACTGCTCGTCCTGTAAAGTGCTTGCCATGCAAGAAGGACCGCACAACGGAAAAACGTGAAGGTTGAGACCTTGCGGGTTGTGATGGAGTTGGCGCGATTTCCCCTGCGAAAGAAGATCCTCTCGTGGAGGAAGCTTCCGCGGTAGGTCCCACAACAGACACCTGAGTAGATTTATCCACGGTCTCTGTGGCGACAGAGATGCTACCAACAGAATCTTGCATTGAGATTGTTTTATCTTTAGCAATACTTGTTGAATTAACGGCGCTGGAGGATACGCATATCCTATCATTCCGTCCCAAGGGATCGACAGAGCGTCTACTGCAAATGCTCTTGGATCCGGACACGGGGACACATACGTCTGCAACTGATTGTTGAGATGTGTCGCAAATAAGTCTATCATTGGCCGTTCCCATTGGTAGCAAATCTGATTGAATACTTGTTTGTTGAGAGTCCACTCCGACGGCAACAAGCGACCCTTTCGTGAAAGGGAGTCTGCTAGCACATTCAGACGACCCGGTATGTGACGGACCGAAAGAAGAACGTGATGTTCTAACGCAAACAGAAGGATTCTTTCCGTTAGATTGAACAACGGAACTGAATGAGTGCCTCCCTGATTCCGTATATACGCCACTACTGTCGTATTGTCGGATAGGATTTGGACATGAGCATCGTGAATAATGTCCATCCAGTGACGTAACGCAAGCCAAATTGACATCATTTCCTTGATGTTTATGTGCTTGCACAGGAATTGCGGATCCCAAAGACCCTGGCATCTCGAATCCGTTGGGATTAATGATGCACCCCAACCTGTTTGACTGGCATCCGTCATAACGGTAAAACTCGGATCCGGCAACTGCAGCGGAACTCCTTGAGTTAACCACTGAATGTTTGCCCAAGTCTGAATCTCTTGTTTCACTTGATCTGACAAGAGAACGTCTACATCGAGCGAATGAATTTTCACACTCCAATTCTGAGTCAGGAAAATTTGAAGAGGACGTGTGCGTAGCCGCCCCATCGGAATGAGATACGCGGCGGCTCTGCACAGACCTATCAGTCTCATAAATTCTCTCGCCGTGACTTTGTCTGCGTGCAGACAATAGCGAGCGTAACAACTGACTAATTTCGCTCTGGTTAACGGCAGACGAACGAGATTGTTGTGCGTCTCGAAGCTCATTCCCAGATGAGTGAATGACTTGGACGGCACCAGATCCGACTTCTCCTCGTTTACTATGAAACCGAGACGTCGGAGCAATAGAAGAAGATTCTGAACATCGTTCTGAAGCGTTAACTCGTTGCCGTACCTCTGAAGAATGTCGTCCAGGTAGGCCGACGTTACCGCAGACGAATGAGCTCGGAAGTAGATCATTACCGAGTTCATTACCCGAGTGAAAGCCCAGGGTGCTAGATTCAATCCGAAGCACATGGCCCGGAACTGATACACCACTCCTAGGACTGCGAAGCGTAGATACTTTCGGAATGTTGGATGTACCATGACGTGAAAGTACGCATCTTTGAGATCTATGCTTGTTGCATAATCGTTCACCCGAATACTCGCTCTGACCGATCGAATCGTCTCCATATAAAACTTCGGAGCGACGATCAGCTTGTTTATCCAGCTCAAATCTATGACTGGACGGAACGAGCCGTCTGGTTTCGGAACCAGAAACAGATGGCTGTAGAATCCCAGAGATTCCTGGTTTTCTACGACCTCTACCGCGTTCTTCATTAAAAGAGACTGCACCTCTGATAACAGAGCGTCTCTTTTCTGTGGATTTGACGGAAGATGAGTCCACTTTGGACTTCGAGTTAATGGAGGCTTTCGTTTGAAGGATATCTTTAGACCTTCCGAAGTCACTCCTCTCACCCAAGGGTCGTCCGTAATCGACGCCCATTCTTGTGAAAAACTCGACAACCTTCCGCCAACCGGAACGCGATAGAGGTTTAAGCCATCACCTCCTGGACCTGCGAGGCCTGCGGTAGGAGAAACCACGTCTTCCACGACCCGCACCTCGCCTCGTCGACCTCGGGGCGTCCGACCGATTATCCCGGCCTGAAGGACGTCCCGAACGAGAGTCGCTATCCTGACGGTCTCTCGAATAAGACCAAGAGGACGCACCAGAACCTCTATAGGAACCTCTCTTGGGCGCATTAGACCCAGAAGTGCCTGTTTTATTCGTGTCTGCTGTATCCGACTTTTTAGGAGCGGATCTGAACAACAGAGAATCATTAGCTTTCTTTTTAATTTTATCATAAATAGCGGAAAGCTTGCCGTCAAAGAGAAGTTCTCCTGAGACCGAAGCGACTCTAAGAGAGTTCTTCACCTTAGAATCCACTAGTGTGGATGTAGCTAGGGCTGCGTCACGTCTAACCAACTCCAGATTAGCCACTGAAAGGGCGGAGTTACACGTGGAATAAGCTACTGCCCTTGAAAGAAGTCTTAAAGAGGATTGTATATCCTGAAACTCTTCCCCTTGAAGGCGCAGTGATAACGCCTTAGTAAGGTGATCTGCGGAAGATAAGGCATCTAAATTGGCTCTGTTAGACGCAATAGCTGTTTCCAACACCGCGGTTGGAATAGAAGCTGACGACGGTAATGATAGCTCTAAGTCTTCCGCCTCGTCGTCCATACGCAGAGGAACTCTCGGTATACCCTGTCCTGCCGTATCGAATTTATTCCTTGCATTAATGAAAGGCAGGTTAAGAGTATTAGCGGACAAGAAACCTGCTTTCCCCGTCCTGGAAGCAAGTTTAAATATAGCGTCGTTCAATAATTCAAATGTTCTTGCAACATTATTGGACTGCGACGGAAACTCGGGAGCGATGTCCCTGAACCGCTCAAAAAATTCAGAGTCCAATGACGCTATAATTCTCTTGTCCAGAAGCGCAGCAGTCTGGCCCGACGGAACAACTTGAGGGAGAAAGTGCCGGATGAAGTCCACGGCAGCTTTATGTTGTTCCGAAAGGGATAGCTCCAATTCATCCGTATCCCTTTCACCATCCGGTCGGACCTCCCGATGTTCCCGGTCGTCCGCCCCCGATGCTTCGGCGGAGCGTACCGACCCAGCGCCGTCGGATAATTCTCGATCCGACACCGTTTCTGTCGGCTGCTGGGATGCTGCGATAAGCTGTGCTATCTGCACAAGAATGTCCGACGTCGAGACCTGCGGAGGCGCAGTCTTTCGCTGCTTCGCCGAGGGCAGCTCCGCATCAGATGGCTCCCGCATACTTTTCCTATGCGAACGTCCGGAGTCCATCGGTCTCGAATCCCTGGCTGCCGGATGGTGTGACCTGGTCGCCGAAGAATCCTTCATCGGCGAAGCTGGTAAAATATCGGAGGTCACGCAGCCAAGGTGCGGTCGTGTGCGCTGACGAGAAGAGGAAGCCTTAACAGTCTCTGCGGACTGCTTATACAACGGAGCGTCCCGAGCGACGGACGTATGCTCCGCTAAAGACACATTTTGTACCACAACATCTGGTCCCAGATGTTGTTGTACGAGAGAGGGACCTCTCTCGCTCGCGGCCCGGCTGGACCTGGACGAGCTAGGAACCGGACTAAAAGGCTTCCTCCGTTCTCGTTTACTATCCGCCGTCACTGGGTGTGCATCTATTATGTTTATAGTGCTCGCATCACCCAAAATTTCCTCTTGGACCGCATCGGACGAACCCGGCTGCCGAACCATTCGGTGAATGGACGCTACACCGGGCGAGCTAGCGGACGACATTTGTCTAATCTCCATGAGCACTTTTGCCGCTAGCTCTGAATTCATTTGTGACGACGGACGCACACTTAAAGAAGATAACATGGAAACATCACCCTGTTCTGGTTCCTCTGAAATAGAAACTGAGAGAGTAGAGTGACCTTGTGGAGAAAGAGCCGGCATCGCTCTTTCTCCAGAAACAACATATCGTGACACACGTTTCCAATGTTTCTCATCCCAATGTTCACATATAGGACAGGGATTAATGCGAGAACACTGACTACAATTAATACAATGATCATGAAAGTCAGAGGAAGATTTCTTCCTATTACAATTTGAACAATGTCCCTTCATTGTGAAAGAACAACAATAAGTCCTAGTTACTCGCAAAAACCCCTGGCACAAAGATACATAATAACATGATCCATTAATAAATGAAAAAACAATTGCAAAATAAAATAATTTTGAAAAAATATTTTTTCAGAGAAGCCCAAGTTGCTGAAAAGTAACACTGAGCCCCGATGGATCCGATGGCAAAGTGTGGTCAAAAATTTTAAATTTATATAAAATAATTAATGAGACACTTTCGGATAATATAAATGTATCTTATAATGAGATAAACTACCACAAAGGCAAACAGCCCCCCTCAAAAAAGGCTGTTGCCAATGAAAACAAACAGTGTAAACACACTAGAAAACATGACTCCAGGCACTGAAAAAACTGGCCCGGAATCAGTCATCAATTACACTCTATCTGATGCAAAACAGAGACTCCCAGGGGAGAATCTGTAGAACATCAGATGGAAGATGCAGAACACAAACGTTATACACCCATGGGTGAAAACGTAACTATGGGGAAAATAACAGAAAACATTCTGTAACCAAGCAACTCTCCCAGGAAATTTTAGAAATGAAACTTCTCAAAAATATGCCAAAAGCATGGGAGAATTGCCAGGGGGGACTTTAGAAGGCTAGGGGAGAGGAAACACTGAATAAGCAGTGCAACAATTAGCAAGAATGACAACAAGAGGCCCATGCCTCGAAAATAGGCAACTTAACATAATTTCATCAAAAAATTTTAAGTACAGCCCTGATTATTTTTTGCCACTTCTTTTTCCTCTCCTCCTTCTATCCTCCTTAGAATCACATTTTCTCCAAAAATTACGTGTCTGGCATCCTTTAAACTGAGATTTACAAGCACAAAGAGATGTTGACTGATGAAGGGCCAAACAGAGAATGAAAATTGGCGCCAATTTCGGGACGACTGCGTCACTGCGCATGCGCAGTAGAGGCGTACTATGGAGGTCCTTTAGGACATAATTTCTTTTTGTTTTGGATGCAAATTTTGGGGATTGGGGGGCAAAATTTGTGTTTGGCCCTGGTTTTGTTGGAGTTAGCACCAGCTAAGTCTGGGTCATTGGTACAGTATAAAAATATTAGCAATGTCAGGAATGGAGGGATCATATAAATCCACAGAGTGATCCCTACACCACTGGCGAAAGATCTTCCATTTTGCAGCATAATTTAGCGAAGAGGAGGTCCTCCTGCAGTTAAAATGCTTACTGTGCAAGAAGGACAGCACAACGGAAATACGTGAAGGTTGAGACCTTGCGGATTGTGGTGAAGCATGCGCAATTTCCCCTGCGACAGAAGATCCTCCCGTGAAGGAAGCTTCTGCGGCATGTCCCACAACAGACACCTGAGTAGATTTATCCACGGTCTCTGTGGTGACAGAGATGCTACCAACAGAATCTTGCAGTGGGATTGCTTTGTCTTGAGCAATATCTGCTGAATCAGCGGCACTGGAGGATACGCATATCCTATTATCCCATCCCACGGGATCGACAGAGCGTCTACTGCAAACGCTAGAGGATCCGGACATGGGGACACGTAAGTCTGCAACTGATTGTTGAGGTGCGTCGCAAACAAATCTATCATTGGTCATTCCCATTGGTAGCAAATCTGATTGAAAACCTGTTTGTTGAGAGTCCATTCCGACGACAACAGGCGACCCTTCCGTGAAAGGGAGTCTGCTAACACATTCAGACGACCCGGAATATGACGGACCGATAGTAGAACCTGATGTTCCAGTACAAACAGAAGGATTCTTTCCGTTAGCCTGAACAACGGAATAGAATGAGTGCCTCCCTGATTCCGAATATATGCTACTACCATCGTATTGTCGGACAAAATTTGAATGTGACGAATGAGCTCGGAAGTAAGTCATGACCGAGTTCATTAGCCGAGTGAAAGCCCAGGGTGCTAGATTCTGACCGAAGCACATCGCACGGAACTGATATACAACACCTAGGACAGCGAAACAAAGATACTTTCTGAACATCAGATGTACCATGATGTGAAAGTATGCATCCTTGAGATCTATGCTCGCAGCATAGTTGTTCACTCGAATGCTCGTTCTGACTGATCGAATGGTCTCCATATAAAATTTTGAAGCCACAATCAGCTTGTTTATCCAGCTTAAATCTATTACTGGACGGAACGAGCCATCTGGTTTGGGAACCAGAAACAGATGGCTGTAGAAACCTGGAGATTCCTGATTTTCTACGACCTCTATCGCGTTCTTCAGTAAAAGAGACTGAACTTCTGAAAGAAGTGCGTCTCTTTTTAGAATATTCGACGGAAGTTGAGTCCATCTTGGACTTCAAGCTAACGGAGGTTTTCCTTTGAAGGACAGTTTCAGTTCTTCCGCAATTACCCTTCGAACCCAAGAACCCAAGGGTCCTCCGTAATCAATTCCCAATTTTGTAAATCACTCGACAACCTTCCGCCCACAAGAATGCGACAGAGGTCTACACCATCACTTCCTGGACCTGCAAGGCTTGCGGAAGGAGAAACTATGTCCTCCCCGACCCGCACCTCGCGCCGTCAACCTTGGAAAATCTGACCTATTTTTACGGCCCCTGCTAGAGTCGCTGCCTTGACGGTCTCGAGAATAAGGCCTAGAGGGCACGTACGCACCTCTAAAGGAACTTCCCCTGGATGTGGTCGTCCCAGAAGATCCAGGCCTACTTTTTTCTGCTGGTTCCGACTTATTAGAAGCGGACTTAAAAAGCAGAGAGTCTGAAGCTTTCTTAGTTAACTTATCATAAATAGCAGAAAGCTTGCCGTCAAAGAGAAGCTCTCTGGAGACTGGAGCGACTCTAAGAGAGTTTTTCACCTTACTATCCACTCTCGTGTACGTAGCTAAGGTTCCGTCACATCTAACCAACTCAAGATTAGCCACTAAAAGCTCGGAGTTATATGTAGAATAGGCAATAGCCCTTGACAGAACTCTCAAAGACGTTTGTACATCCTGAAATTCTTGCCCTTCAAGGCATAACGACAATGCTCTGGTAAGGTGATCTGCATACGAGAGTGCGTCTAAATTTGCTCTATTCGAAGATATTGTAGTTTCCAAGGTAGAACTATGAATAGACATAGACGACGGCATGGATAATTCAAGGTCTTCAGCCTGATCATCTAGACGCAGAGGAACTCTCTGAACGCCCTGTCCTGCCGTTTCAAATCTATTCCTTGAATTAATGAAAGGTAGATTAAGAGCATTAGCCAATAGGAAGACTGACTTGCCCGATTTACCAGCAAGTTTATTGATAGCGTAATTCAAAAGTTCAAATGTCCGTGAGACATTCCTGGACTGAGACAGAAACTCAGGGACGGTGTCCCTAAACCGATTAAAAAATTTGGTGTCCAGTGGTGCTATAAGCCTCCTATCTGGCTGAGCAGCATCCTGGTCCGCTGGAACAACATCAGGAAGAAAATGCCGGATTAACTCAACGGCCATTTTGTGTTGTTCTGAAAGGGAGAACTCCAATTCATCCATATCCCTTTCGCCATCCTGACGGACCTCCTGGATATCTCAGTCGTCCGCTCCCGATCCAGCTGCAGAACGCACCGACCCAGCATCATCAGATTCTTCCTGCCCTGATAGGGCTTCTGCCGGATGCTGGGATGCTGCTATGATTTGTGCTATCTGCGATAGCAGGTCCATTAACAAGGCCTGCGGAGCTGCGGTCCTACGTGATTCAGCTGCAGGAAGCTCAGTGGACGTTGTCTCTTGCATACTTCTCTTATGCAAATGTCCAGATGAAGGTGGCCTCAAATCCTTGGCTATCGGATGGTGTGACCTGGCTGTCGAGGAATCTCTGGAAGGCGATGCCGGCTGGATATCGGCGGTCACGTAGCCAAGGTGCGGTCAAGTGCGCTGACGTGAGGAGGAAGAAGCCCTTGATACAGTCTCTCCGGACTGTTTATACACCGGAGCGTCCCGAGGGGTGGACGTAAGCTCCGACTGAGGAACGTTTTGTACAACAACATCCGGACCGCGATGTTGTTGTATGAGAGATAGACCTCTCTCGCTCGCAGCCTGTGCAGAGCTGGATGAGCTAGGGATCGAACCCAAAGACTCCTCCATCCTAAACAAGTTCCGTCGTCACTGGGTGTGCCTGTGGAATGTTTATAGTGCTCGCAACATCCTTAATTCTTTCCTGGACCGCAATGGACGAACCCGGGTGCTGTACCATTCGGTAAATGGACGCGACACCGGGCGAGCTAGCGGACGTAGACGCCAACGCCGTCGACCCTACTAGGGGCCTCTTAGGCAATTGCCGTATATCCATGAGCACTTTTGCAGCTAGCTCTTCTCTGTATTGTGACGACGGACATGCACTGGTAGACGACATCACAGAAACATCACCCAATTCTTGTTCCTCTGAAAAAGAGAGTGAAAAAGTTGAGTGACCCTGTGGAGAGAGGACCGGCATGTCCCTCTCCCCGCTAACAACATACCGTGACACACGTGTCCAACGTTTGTCATCCCAATTGCTACATACAGAACAAGGATTAGTGCGGGTACATTGACTACAATTAATGCAGAAATCATGAGAATTTGAGGAAGACTTCCTTCCATTACAATTTGAACAAAAATCTTGCATTGTGAAAGTTAAAAAATTTATAGTAATTTATATATTTTTTATACTTACCAATGACCCAGACTTAGCTGGTGCTAACTCCAACAAAACCAGGGCCAAACACAAATTTTGCCCCCCAATCCCCAAAATTTACATCCAAAACAAAAAGAAATCATGTCCTAAAGGACCTCCATAGTACGCCTCTACTGCGCATGCGCAGTGACGCAGTCGTCCCGAAATTGGCGCCAATTATCATTCTTACTGGCAGTGCCTGGTCAGCGCTATGTACTCAGCGGGGAGGCAAGAGTTCCCAACTCCAGGGAGGGCCATCCCCGTCTGGGTCATTGGTAAGTATAAAAAATATATAAATTACTATAAATTTTTTAACATTTTTATACTGTACCAATGACCCAGACTTAGCTGAATAGTAAACAGGCTGGAGGGCCTAGGACATAGAGGAAAATCCAATAAGCTCAACTATATAGTAAAGAGGTAACCCCTTAAGGAGAAAAGGAGTATTAGGCTTTACATGTATCTTTCTTATTTAATATTAAATTAGAAAGATACACTACCCTTAATAATTGAGCACAATAACATTCATGTTCTCTATTAACATCCAGTATAACCCTTATACTAATTATTTTTAAAGCAGACCAATAAATAAAGTAGTCCAGAGAATTGAGACTCTTTATAATCATTTAAAAGTGTCCGAGTATTGTATATTAAAGCCCGTTTGACACTTGACATATACAAATGCTTCACACCGAGCTACACTTTAAAAATAAGACATGAATGAAATTAAACATTAATATTACACTTTAAAACCATCCCGGAAGCGACTCAGAAATACTGACTTGGAGGAGGCATTCCCTTGCTTTTCACTATAAAGCAGGTGACCTAAGGGAACACCCGCCCCCCCCCCCCTCCCCTTCCCCTTGCCCTGGGTCAAATAGCCCAGAGCGAAGAGGGCAGCCGGACGGAGTCACTGCCGGAACAGAAAGCCTGCATAACTATAGTTGCAACTGTTTAGTGGACGACATTCTGAGCAACAGATAACGGACCTAAACAATGCAGGTCTCCAGAAATGGACTCAATATTTCTGAGATAAAAATTCGTAAATGTGGATGGCTGAGACCAATAAGCAGCCTTCATTAAATCTGTAATAGCAACACTATTAGCATAAGCCCAGGAAGTAGAAAGAGCTCTTACTTCATGAGCAGAAATCTTAAGCACAGACTGCTGAGAAGAAGATAAATCTTCATAAGCAGTACGGATAGTTAACTGAATCCATCTAGCAATAGAATGGACTGAAATGTCCTTTCTATTAGGCATCAAAGACAGAAAGAAACGTTTCCATCCCTTTCTGATAAACTGAGATCTCTGTTTATAGATACGTAGTGCTCTAACAGGACAGAGTAAAGGCCTACGCCCGTCTGAAGACGGAAGAGCCTTAATAACAATAGGTTCCGGATATTTATTAGGAGCCTGATTCTTAGCTAAAAAACCCACATTAGTAGTGAAGGTGATAGTGTTCCCAACACTACGATAATGAGAATCATCCACCGATAGTGCATGAAGCTCACTGACTCTTCTGGCAGAAGAGAAAGCTAAGAGAAAAGCTGTCTTATAAGATAAGAATTTGAAATCTACTGTCCCAAGAGGTTCAAATGGCTTTTCCTTCAATTTAAGGAGAACCCAAGCTAAATTCCACTTAGGAATTAATCTAAGAGTTCTGGGTCTATTTATCGAAAAGTTTCTAACCAATTTCGATAAAGAGACATTAGATCCAATTTGTAAACTATCATGATGTGCATAGGTATCAGATAACATAGATCTATAACCCTTTATAGTAACAGGCTGCAGTTTGATTTCGTCAAACAAGTATACTAGAAAGTTTGCAATGTCTGGTATAGAGGGATCAAATATATCTACAGAATGATCCCAACACCAACGACGAAAAACCTTCCACTTAGCCGCATAGTTTAGCGAAGAGGAGGTCCTCCTACAGTTAGAAATCGCGTCCACTGCTCGTCCTGTAAAGTGCTTGCCATGCAAGAAGGACCGCACAACGGAAAAACGTGAAGGTTGAGACCTTGCGGGTTGTGATGGAGTTGGCGCGATTTCCCCTGCGAAAGAAGATCCTCTCGTGGAGGAAGCTTCCGCGGTAGGTCCCACAACAGACACCTGAGTAGATTTATCCACGGTCTCTGTGGCGACAGAGATGCTACCAACAGAATCTTGCATTGAGATTGTTTTATCTTTAGCAATACTTGTTGAATTAACGGCGCTGGAGGATACGCATATCCTATCATTCCGTCCCAAGGGATCGACAGAGCGTCTACTGCAAATGCTCTTGGATCCGGACACGGGGACACATACGTCTGCAACTGATTGTTGAGATGTGTCGCAAATAAGTCTATCATTGGCCGTTCCCATTGGTAGCAAATCTGATTGAATACTTGTTTGTTGAGAGTCCACTCCGACGGCAACAAGCGACCCTTTCGTGAAAGGGAGTCTGCTAGCACATTCAGACGACCCGGTATGTGACGGACCGAAAGAAGAACGTGATGTTCTAACGCAAACAGAAGGATTCTTTCCGTTAGATTGAACAACGGAACTGAATGAGTGCCTCCCTGATTCCGTATATACGCCACTACTGTCGTATTGTCGGATAGGATTTGGACATGAGCATCGTGAATAATGTCCATCCAGTGACGTAACGCAAGCCAAATTGACATCATTTCCTTGATGTTTATGTGCTTGCACAGGAATTGCGGATCCCAAAGACCCTGGCATCTCGAATCCGTTGGGATTAATGATGCACCCCAACCTGTTTGACTGGCATCCGTCATAACGGTAAAACTCGGATCCGGCAACTGCAGCGGAACTCCTTGAGTTAACCACTGAATGTTTGCCCAAGTCTGAATCTCTTGTTTCACTTGATCTGACAAGAGAACGTCTACATCGAGCGAATGAATTTTCACACTCCAATTCTGAGTCAGGAAAATTTGAAGAGGACGTGTGCGTAGCCGCCCCATCGGAATGAGATCCGCGGCGGCTCCGCACAGACCTATCAGTCTCATAAATTCTCTCGCCGTGACTTTGTCTGCGTGCAGACAATAGCGAGCGTAACAACTGACTAATTTCGCTCTGGTTAACGGCAGACGAACGAGATTGTTGTGCGTCTCGAAGCTCATTCCCAGATGAGTGAATGACTTGGACGGCACCAGATCCGACTTCTCCTCGTTTACTATGAAACCGAGACGTCGGAGCAATAGAAGAAGATTCTGAACATCGTTCTGAAGCGTTAACTCGTTGCCGTACCTCTGAAGAATGTCGTCCAGGTAGGCCGACGTTACCGCAGACGAATGAGCTCGGAAGTAGATCATTACCGAGTTCATTACCCGAGTGAAAGCCCAGGGTGCTAGATTCAATCCGAAGCACATGGCCCGGAACTGATACACCACTCCTAGGA
Organism: Pictodentalium vernedei; assembly: GCA_031216915.1. NCBI lineage: Eukaryota > Metazoa > Mollusca > Scaphopoda > Dentaliida > Dentaliidae > Pictodentalium > Pictodentalium vernedei. The sequence goes on from CM062294.1 coordinate 539,786,583, forward strand.
CTGCGAAGCGTAGATACTTTCGGAATGTCGGATGTACCATGACGTGAAAGTACGCATCTTTGAGATCTATGCTCGTTGCATAATCGTTCACCCGAATACTCGCTCTGACCGATCGAATCGTCTCCATATAAAACTTCGGAGCGACGATCAGCTTGTTTATCCAGCTCAAATCTATGACTGGACGGAACGAGCCGTCTGGTTTCGGAACCAGAAACAGATGGCTGTAGAATCCCAGAGATTCCTGGTTTTCTACGACCTCTACCGCGTTCTTCATTAAAAGAGACTGCACCTCTGATAACAGAGCGTCTCTTTTCTGTGGATTTAACGGAAGATGAGTCCACTTTGGACTTCGAGTTAATGGAGGCTTTCGTTTGAAGGATATCTTTAGACCTTCCGAAGTCACTCCTCTCACCCAAGGGTCGTCCGTAATCGACGCCCACTCTTGTGAAAAACTCGACAACCTTCCGCCAACCGGAACGCGATAGAGGTTTAAGCCATCACCTCCTGGACCTGCGAGGCCTGCGGTAGGAGAAACCACGTCTTCCACGACCCGCACCTCGCCTCGTCGACCTCGGGGCGTCCGACCGATTATCCCGGCCTGAAGGACGTCCCGAACGAGAGTCGCTATCCTGACGGTCTCTCGAATAAGACCAAGAGGACGCACCGGAACCTCTATAGGAACCTCTCTTGGGCGCATTAGACCCAGAAGTGCCTGTCTTATTCGTGTCTGCTGTATCCGACTTTTTAGGAGCGGATCTGAACAACAGAGAATCATTAGCTTTCTTTTTAATTTTATCATAAATAGCGGAAAGCTTGCCGTCAAAGAGAAGTTCTCCTGAGACCGAAGCGACTCTAAGAGAGTTCTTCACCTTAGAATCCACTAGTGTGGATGTAGCTAGGGCTGCGTCACGTCTAACCAACTCCAGATTAGCCACTGAAAGGGCGGAGTTACACGTGGAATAAGCTACTGCCCTTGAAAGAAGTCTTAAAGAGGATTGTATATCCTGAAACTCTTCCCCTTGAAGGCGCAGTGATAACGCCTTAGTAAGGTGATCTGCGTAAGATAAGGCATCTAAATTGGCTCTGTTAGACGCAATAGCTGTTTCCAACACCGCGGTTGGAATAGAAGCTGACGACGGTAATGATAGCTCTAAGTCTTCCGCCTCGTCGTCCATACGCAGAGGAACTCTCGGTATACCCTGTCCTGCCGTATCGAATTTATTCCTTGCATTAATGAAAGGCAGGTTAAGAGTATTAGCGGACAAGAAACCTGCTTTCCCCGTCCTGGAAGCAAGTTTAAATATAGCGTCGTTCAATAATTCAAATGTTCTTGCAACATTATTGGACTGCGACGGAAACTCGGGAGCGATGTCCCTGAACCGCTCAAAAAATTCAGAGTCCAATGACGCTATAATTCTCTTGTCCGGAAGCGCAGCAGTCTGGCCCGACGGAACAACTTGAGGGAGAAAGTGCCGGATGAAGTCCACGGCAGCTTTATGTTGTTCCGAAAGGGATAGCTCCAATTCATCCGTATCCCTTTCACCATCCGGTCGGACCTCCCGATGTTCCCGGTCGTCCGCCCCCGATGCTTCGGCGGAGCGTACCGACCCAGCGCCGTCGGATAATTCTCGATCCGACACCGTTTCTGTCGGCTGCTGGGATGCTGCGATAAGCTGTGCTATCTGCACAAGAATGTCCGACGTCGAGACCTGCGGAGGCGCAGTCTTTCGCTGCTTCGCCGAGGGCAGCTCCGCATCAGATGGCTCCCGCATACTTTTCCTATGCGAACGTCCGGAGTCCATCGATTTCGAATCCCTGGCTGCCGGATGGTGTGACCTGGTCGCCGAAGAATCCTTCATCGGCGAAGCTGGTAAAATATCGGAGGTCACGCAGCCAAGGTGCGGTCGTGTGCGCTGACGAGAAGAGGAAGCCTTAACAGTCTCTGCGGACTGCTTATACAACGGAGCGTCCCGAGCGACGGACGTATGCTCCGCTAAAGACACATTTTGTACCACAACATCTGGTCCCAGATGTTGTTGTACGAGAGAGGGACCTCTCTCGCTCGCGGCCCGGCTGGACCTGGACGAGCTAGGAACCGGACTAAAAGGCTTCCTCCGTTCTCGTTTACTATCTGCCGTCACTGGGTGTGCATCTATTATGTTTATAGTGCTCGCATCACCCAAAATTTCCTCTTGGACCGCATCGGACGAACCCGGCTGCCGAACCATTCGGTGAATGGACGCTACACCGGGCGAGCTAGCGGACGACATTTGTCTAATCTCCATGAGCACTTTTGCCGCTAGCTCTGAATTCATTTGTGACGACGGACGCACACTTGAAGAAGATAACATGGAAACATCACCCTGTTCTGGTTCCTCTGAAATAGAAACTGAGAGAGTAGAGTGACCTTGTGGAGAAAGAGCCGGCATCGCTCTTTCTCCAGAAACAACATATCGTGACACACGTTTCCAATGTTTCTCATCCCAATGTTCACATATAGGACAGGGATTAATGCGAGAACACTGACTACAATTAATACAATGATCATGAAAGTCAGAGGAAGATTTCTTCCTATTACAATTTGAACAATGTCCCTTCATTGTGAAAGAACAACAATAAGTCCTAGTTACTCGCAAAAACCCCTGACACAAAGATACATAATAACATGATCCATTAATAAATGAAAAAACAATTGCAAAACAAAATAATTTTGAAAAAATATTTTTTCAGAGAAGCCCAAGTTGCTGAAAAGTAACGTTGAGCCCCGATGGATCCGATGGCAAAGTGTGGTCAAAAATTTTAAATTTATATAAAATAATTAATGAGACACTTTCGGATAATATAAATGTATCTTATAATGAGATAAACTACCACAAAGGCAAACAGCCCCCCTCAAAAAAGGCTGTTGCCAATGAAAACAAACAGTGTAAACACACTAGAAAACATGACTCCAGGCACTGAAAAAACTGGCCCGGAATCAGTCATCAATTACACTCTATCTGATGCAAAACAGAGACTCCCAGGGGAGAATCTGTAGAACATCAGATGGAAGATGCAGAACACAAACGTTATACACCCATGGGTGAAAACGTAACTATGGGGAAAATAACAGAAAACATTCTGTAACCAAGCAACTCTCCCAGGAAATTTTAGAAATGAAACTTCTCAAAAATATGCCAAAAGCATGGGAGAATTGCCAGGGGGGACTTTAGAAGGCTAGGGGAGAGGAAACACTGAATAAGCAGTGCAACAATTAGCAAGAATGACAACAAGAGGCCCATGCCTCGAAAATAGGCAACTTAACATAATTTCATCAAAATATTTTAAGTACAGCCCTGATTATTTTTTGCCACTTCTTTTTCCTCTCCTCCTTCTATCCTCCTTAGAATCACATTTTCTCCAAAAATTACGTGTCTGGCATCCTTTAAACTGAGATTTACAAGCACAAAGATCAGTGAGATGTTGACTGATGAAGGGCCAAACAGAGAATGATAATTGGCGCCAATTTCGGGACGACTGCGTCACTGCGCATGCGCAGTAGAGGCGTACTATGGAGGTCCTTTAGGACATGATTTCTTTTTGTTTTGGATGCAAATTTTGGGGATTGGGGGGCAAAATTTGTGTTTGGCCCTGGTTTTGTTGGAGTTAGCACCAGCTAAGTCTGGGTCATTGGTACAGTATAAAAATATAATCAATCATAGTACCCGCAATAAACCTTGTAAACAAAGATCCATTATAATAATATGAAAAAACAATTAAAAAAAAAAAAATTTTTTGAAAAAATTTTTTCAGAAGAGCCCAAGTTCCCAAAGGGAACCCAGAGCCCAAATGGATCCCAAAAAAGCCTAAGTGTGGACAAAAATTTTAAATCATTCTGAAAAAATTAATGTAACACTTACGGACAATATTAATGTATCTTACTATGAATAATCAAGGCAGAAGACAAGGAATCACTTATCAGAAGTAACCGTTGCCAACATAAACAAAAAGTGTAAACAAACCAGAAAACTAACTCCAGGCACTGGTAAACATGACCCAGCAATCAGTGTCTAATTTAAACACTATCTGATGCTAAACAGAGCCTTCCCCAGAAGAGACTGCGAGCATCAGATGGTAGATTCAGACCAAAACGCCTAAACACCCCTAGGGTGAGGACGTAAACATGGGGAAAGAACAGAAAATAATTCTGTTTCCAAGCCAAAACTCCCAAGAAATTTTTAGTAATAAAGATTACAAAAATAAGCTAAAAGCATGGGAGAATAGCTAGGGGGAATGAAGGAAAGGGAGAGAGGAAACACTGAACAAACAAAAGGATGAAGGAAAGGGAGAGAGGAAACACTGAACAAACAATGGAACATTCATAGCAAGAATGACAACAACAGGGCTATGCCTCAAAAATAGGCAACATGAATAAATTTTCATAAAAAAATATTTTAAGTTACAGCCCTGAACATCAGAAACCACTGTTTTTCTCCTCTCCTCATCCTAAATGCACTTCATATCCACCATTTCTCTCATAATTATGTGTCTGACATCATTAAAACTGAGATTTACAGCACAAATATCAGTGAGGTGACACTGTTTGCAGGGCCAAACAAAGAATGACATTTTGACGGGAATTTCGAGACCTCCTTGACACTGCGCATGCGCAGTACATTAAAAGTATGGAGGACCTACCAGGACATCTAATTTTCGTTTTTGATGCAAATTTTGGGGATTGGGGGCGGGAGGGCCCAAAATTTGTGTTTGGCCCTGAATTTAATGGAGTTTGCACCAGCTAAGTCTGGATAATTGGTACAGTATAAAAATATTATAAGTTACAGCCCTGATCACATCCTGCCACTGTTTCATCCTCTCATCCTTCTATTTCTTCCTTAGATCCACCATTTCTTTCATAATTATGTGTCTGGCATCTTTTAAACTAAGATTTACAGCACAAATATCAGTGAGGTGTTACTAAATTTAGGGCCAAACAAAGAATGACAACTGGCACCAATTTCGAGACCTCCTTGACACTGCCCATGTGCAGTGGATAAAAGGTATGGAGGACCACATAGGACATGTAATTTTCAGATTTTTGATGCACATTTTGGGGATTGGGGGGCAAAATTTGGGTTTGGCCCTAGATTTTAAGGAGTTAGCATCAGCTACATTACGTGTACACTCCATATAAAAAAATTATCCCGATATCGACTGAGTGTGTTATGTATGATTATACAACAGCAGGTATTTACTCACTAATCAGTGTTGATTGGGAAAACACCTCGCAATTTATATAATAAGTTCTCTTCACTAAATCCTTTTTCTGTGCCTGAAAAATTTTGGGGGGGAATTTTCTGCATCAAAAAAAATCCTTTAAATGTGAAAATCGGTCCAATAATTCACGTTTTGTGTCTTGGGAAAAAATACGAATTTTGACGATCCTGCGAACCAGTGGGACTCGCCCATCATTTGGATTTACATGACATAAAATAGTCTGAAAACGTAAAAAAAAAAAACATTCTGATTCTCAGCTGAAACGGACGGGTACAGATAACTACACATTTTTTTGTTTTGAACATACTGGCAATTTATCTGCTTTTCGACCAGGATATTGCATCATAATCCGCCCAAATGTTAAATTAAAACTAATTTTTTATTCTATCTGACAGGTGCTATTTAATCCCAGGCACGGGGGAGATTATCTTCAAAACATGGATCAGATCCAATTCGGGTGAAACAGGTCCATGCTTCTCTTATCTTTTTCCTGGAGCTACATTAAAACACGGTATCAAAATTCAACTCGGGACCATTCCGATCGATGAAGTGTGTCCCCAAGGGAACGAAATGACGCCACCCAGGTATACATCACTTGAGTTTATGGTCATGAGACATCTTATTCAACCCGGGGAATCGGTCATATTAGCGGTGACTGATATAGCTGATAAAACTAGTTTTGGCTCCCATTCTTTCTTTTTTTTGGGGGGGAGGGGGGGGGGGGACGGAGGGGGGATTTTGAAAAGATTAGGACCAAAACGCATGCTCTATTCAATTCGGCCAAACTCAAACCGTTCTCGCCCTGACTCGGTGATAATGTTGCGACATCATACTATGATGTGGATAATTAATGCTACTACCCCGCCCCCTTCTTTTTTTAAAGAACTTCATGAATTGCAACTGCGGGGAACCGCAGGATCATTCCGATTGTCCCTTAACCCAACGTGGACCCCACGGGTGCCACTTACAAAATAAATTCTAGGATTACAACTACCAATTTCCAATTTTGTCTCTAAACATAGCTTGTGGCCCCTCATTGGAACAACTCGTGATTTATTTACTTATTTACCAGTAAAACAGCGAATCGCGATTAGCGAGCTCATTCCGACAAGGGGTCATAAGTTATGTGCCTGTAATAAAAATATCACGCCCAGAAGTCCATCAAATGTGCTTTGCCGGCAAAAAATATATAGATTCTTTTTAAATGTCAATTTTGGCGTAGACTCTGGGGATTAACAACAAACAAAGGATTTAATTCAACATGCCACTGAACAGAAGTAACTAATTGAGCTTAATTGTATACTGGTACGTCATATCTTCAACACCTTTTCCAAGGCTAATTTACTTATTAATCTGTCAAAGGGCCGAAGCATTTGACGCATCTATTGAAAAGAAACCCATGCTGGCTGGGGAGAATTATCATTACCAAAACACCAACATACAGGTGACAGCGTCTGGCCAAAATGTTTTCAGTCTACCCAGTTTCCAGCCACGAAAATAAACATACTATTTCCAAGAAAAAACGTACCAAATGCTGGGAAGATAAACCCGGTGATCCATTAGTCTCCACCAGCCTACAGGACCAGGTGGCACTTGCAAAATAAATTCTTTAATAACAACTAAAAATTTGATTTTTTTTGTCTCAAAACAGAAATTGGGACCCCTCAATGGAACGACTCAATATCCACTAGCTCGTTCCAATGAAGGGTCATAAGCTATGTTTTTGAAACAAAAACTTAAACATAATAAAATTTGAATGCAGATTTTTGTATAGCCTGAGTGCTGGCCAAATTCGGCCATTGGTGTTGGATGTAGGGCTATAGTGAATTTCCATATTTTGTCTCAGTCACTTAGTTTATGGCCCCTCTTTGGAATGCTCCTCTCCCCAGTCAATGAGGGCCACAAGCTGTAAAAAAAGGAAAATGTATAAAATTTTAAGGGAGAATATTTCCAGGCGCGGCGGATCAGATTTAAATGTGGAGAGACCATACTGTTGATCGCTGACTCACGGGAGGCGTGAATACACCAGGGTTACGGGGAGGGTGGGGGAGGGGGCAGAGAGAGAGAGTGTGTGTGTGTTACGGACGTGGGAAGCAAGATGTGGGAAAAATCTATGTGTAAGGGGCAAATGCCTACCCCGGCCCCCAGTGACGCCACCAATTTTTCATGCCTTTTTTCAGATATTGGAAGTTGAAAAGAAAATCCCACTGTGGGTGTCTTAGTATCAATCCACTTCCTAGAAATTTGTTTACTGTAGGCCATGATTCGTCCGTCCCTTGCTTCTAAAATTTCATGATTCCGAAGACTGAACTTAATTTGAAAAATCCACCCGAGTTGTTACGAAAATGACCGGAAGGAGTAGATGGGATTTATTAATTCTGTTCCATTCTCAATTTAGTTTGTCAAAAATAATTACTGAGGTAAACATGAAGCAGCTTATCTGCAATGATATTAAATCATATGCCGGGTTCCTAATGATCCTGAGTCTAAAAAACAGGGGATACACATCGTAAAGACAGGATGTATCGCCGAGACTGTCACATTATTGTTCTAAGAAACATAACAATGCACAGAATACGTTTTATTTTAAAATACTTTCTCTATTTGGTAATTTTATTTAAAAATGTCTCGACAAACTGTTTCGAGAATGAAGGTGGACAAGATCATGTTCTATGGCGACAAACTTACCTTTAATTATATAGGGTGGGAATCCAAATGACATATCGGCAAAACATTTTATTTTAATACGGAAACAAGTTCAATATCTCGAAAAATACTGGGCGAATTGTTTAAAATTGGACATTATTCCGAGGGTACAATTATCTGGAAAAGACAGATATGGTATTTTTATATCATTATTTTATGAAATGCAGGTTTTAGAAATTCGCTGACTGAAGACTAATATTGCTAATCTGGTTCAGACTCTGGAAGAAATTTCTCGTTGAGCACTAATTGATTATGTAATGCTTCTCTCCTAACCGCACTTGGGTACCCCATTTTTCTACACAAAAAGTGGGGTACGCGAAGTGCGGTTTTATATGGAGTGTACACGTAATGTAAGTCTGGGTCATTGGTACGGTATAAAAGTTAAAAAATTTATAGTAATTTATATATATTTTATACTTACCAATGACCCAGACATAGCTGGTGGTAATTCTCAAAAATCTAGGGCCAAACACAAATTTTGCCCCCCAAATCCCCAAAATTGGCATCTAAAACCGAAAAAATCATGTCCTAAATGGTCCTCCATACTTTTCCTCCACTGCGCATGCGCAGTGTCAAGGAGGTCTCGAAATTGGCGCCAATTATCATTCTTACAAGCAGTGCCTGGTCAGCGTTATGTACTCAGCGGGGAGGTATGAGTTCCCAACTCCTGGGAGGGCCATCCCCGTCTGGGTCATACTGTACCAATGACCCAGACATAGCTGAATAGTAAAAAGGCTGGAGGGCCTAGGACATAGAGGAAAATCCAATAAGCTCAACTATATATAATAGAGTCATCCCCTCGAGGAGAAAAGGAGTATTGGGCTTTACATGTATCTTTCTTATTTATGATAAATTAGAAAGACACAACACCCTCCATAACTGAGCATAATAACATTCATGTTCTCTATTAACATCCAGTATAACCCTTTATACTAATCATTTTTAAAGTAAGCCAATAAATAAAGTCAGTCCAGAGAATTGAGACTCTTTATACTCTTTAAAAGTGTCCGAGGATTGTATATTAACGCCCATTTGACACGTGACATATACAAATGCTTCACACCGAGCTACACTTTAATAATATGACATGAATGAATTTTAAACATTAACTTTACACTTTAAAACCATCCCGGTAACGACTCAGAATTACTGACTCCAGAGGAGGTATCCCCTTGCTTTTCACTATAAAGCAGGTGACCTAAGGGAACACGTGCACCCCCCCACCCACCCCCCCCCCCCCCCCTTCCCCTTGCCCTGGGTCAAATAGCCCAGACCGAAGAGGGCAGCAGGACGGAGTCACTGCCGGAACAGAAAGCCTGCATAACTATAGTTGCAACTGTTTAGTGGACGACATTCTGAGCAACAGATAACGGACCTAAACAATGCAGGTCTCCAGAAATGGACTCAATATTACTGAGATAAAAATTTGTGAATGTGGATAGCTGAGACCAATATGCAGCCTTCATTAAATCTGTAATAGCAACACTATTTGCGTAAGCCCAAGATGTAGAAAGAGCTCTTACTTCATGAGCCGAAATCTTAAGCACAGACTGCTGAGTTGAAGATAGATTATCATAAGCAGTACGGATAGTTAATTGAATCCATCTTGAAATAGAATGGACCGTAATGTCCTTTCTATTAGGCATCAGAGACAGAAAGAAGCGTTTTCGTCCCTTTCTGATAAACTGAGATCTTAGTTTATAAATACGTAAAGCTCTAACCGGACAGAGTAAAGGCCTATGCCCGTCTGAAGACGGAAGGGCCTTAATAACAATAGGTTCCGGATATTTATTAGGAGCCTGATTCTTAGCCAAAAATCCAACATTAGTAGTAAAGGTAATAGTGTTCCCGACACTACCATAGTGAGAATCGTCCACAGATAGTGTATGAAGCTCACTGACTCTTCTAGCAGAAGAGAAAGCTAAGAGAAATGCTGTCTTATAAGACAAGAATTTGAAATCTACTGTCTCAAGAGGCTCAAATGGCTTTTCTTTTAGTTTAAGAAGAACCCAAGCTAAATTCCATTCAGGAATTAATCTAAGGGTTCTAGGTCTATTTATCGAGAAGTTTCTAACTAATTTAGATAAAGAGACATTAGATCCAATTTGTAAACTATCATGGTGTGCATAGGTATCAGATAACATAGACCTATAACCTTTAATAGTAACAGGCTGCAGTTTGATCTCGTCAAACAAGTATACTAGAATGTTTGCAATGTCTGGAATGGAGGGATCAAAAACATCAACAGAATGATCCCTACACCAACGACAAAAGACCTTCCACTTAGCCGCATAGTTTAGCGAAGAGGAGGTCCTCCTACAGTTAGAAATTGCGTCCACTGCTCGTCCTGTAAAATGCTTGCCGTGCAAGAAGGACCGCACAACGGAAATACATGAAGGTTGAGACCTTGCGGGTTGTGATGTAGTTGGCGCAATTTCCCCTGCGAAAGAAGATCCTCTCGTGGAGGAAGTTTTCGCGGTAAGTCCCACAGCAGACACCTGAGTAGATTTATACACGGTCTCAGTGGAGACAGAGATGCTACCAACAGAATTTTGCATTGAGATTGTTTTATCTTTAGCAATATCTGCTGAATCAACGGCACTGGAGGATACGCATATCCTATCATTCCATCCCACGAGATCGATAGAGCGTCTACTGCATATTCTTGGGGATCCGGACATGGAGACACATACATCTGCAACTGATAGTTGAGTTGTGTCGCAAATAAGTCAATCATTGGCCGCTCCCATTGGTAGCAAATCTGATTGAATACCTGTTTGTTGAGAGTCTATTCTGACAGCAACAAGCGACCCTTCCGCGAAAGGGAGTCTGCTAATACATTCAGATGACCCGGAATATGACGGACCAAAAGTAGAACTTGGTGTTCTAGAACAAACAGAAGGATTCTTTCCGTTAAATTTAATAACGGAACGGAATGAGTGCCTCCCTGGTTCCGAATATACGCTACTACTCTCGTATTGTCGGACAGGATTTGGACATGTGCTTTCTGAATAATGTTCATCCAATGACGTAGTGCAAGCCAAATTGACATCATTTCCTTGATGTTCATGTGCTTGCCTAGAAACTGCGGATCCCAAAGACCCTGGCATTTTGAATCCGTTGGGATCAATGTTGCACCCCAACCTGTTTGACTGGCATCCGTCATAATCGTAAAACTCAGATCTGGCAACTGCAGTGGGATTCCCTGAGTCAATCACTGAATGTTTCGCCCAAGTCTGAATCTCTTGTTTCACTTGATTCGACAAGAGAATGTCTATATCGAGCGAATGAATCTTTACACTCCAATTCTGAGTCAAGAAAATTTGGAGAGGATGAGTGCGTAACCGCCCCATCGGAATGAGATCCGCATCGGCTCCGCACAGACCTATCAGTCTCATGAACTCTCTCGCTGTGACTTTGTCTAAGTGAAGACAATAGCGAGCGTAACAACTGAATAATTTCGCTCTGGTCAACGGCAGATGAACGAGATTGTTGTGCGTCTCGAAGCTCATTACCAGATGAGTGAATGACTTGGATGGCACCAGATCCGACTTCTCCTCGTTTATTATAAAACCGAGATGTCGGAGTAATAGAAGCAGATTCTGCACATCGTTGTGAAGCGTTAACTCGTTGCCGTACCTCTGAAGAATGTCGTCCAGGTAGGCCGATGTTACCGCAGACGAATGAGCTCAGAAATATATCATTACCGAGTTCATTATTCGAGTGAAAGCCCAGGGCACTAGGTTCAAATCGAAGCACATCACTCCGAACTGATCTACAACTCCTAGGACTGCGAAGCGTAGATACATTCTGAATGTCGGATGTACCATGACGTGAAAGTACGCATCCTTGAGATCTATGCTTGTAGCATAGTCGTTCACCCGAATACTGACTGATCGAATTGTCTCCATATAGAACTTCGGAGCGACGATCAGCTTGTTTATCCAGCTCAGATCTATGACTGGATGGAACGAGCCGTCTGGTTTCGGAACCAGAAACAGATGGCTGTAGAAACCCGGTGATTCCTGGTCTTCTACGACCTTTACCGCGTTCTTCTTCAGAAAAGACTGTACTTCTGATAAAAGAGCGTCTCTTTTCTGGGGATTTGACGGAAGCTGAGTCCATTTTGGACTTCGAGTTAATGGAGGCTTTTGTTTGAAGGAAATTCTTAGTCCTTCCGAAATTACCCCTCGAACCCAGGGGTCGTCCGTAATTGACGCCCAATCGTTTATAAAACTCGATAATCTTCCGCCTACCGGAACACGATAGAGGTTCAAACCATCACCGCCTGGACCTGTGAGGCTTGTGTAAGGAGAAACTACGTCCTCCGCAACCCGCACCTCGCCCCGTCGACCTAGGGACGTCTGACTGGTAATCACGGCCAGAAGAACGTCCCCCACAAGAGTCGCTGCCTTGACGGTCTCTAGAATAAGACCTAGAGGATGCATAGGAACCTCCATAGGAACTTCTCTTGGGCGTACTTGTCCCAGAAGTGCCTGTCTTACTCTTTTCTGCTGTATCCGGCTTTTTGGAAGTTGATTTGAAAAGCAGAGAATTCGAAGCTTTCTTAGTTATCTTATCATAGATTGCTGAAAGCTTGCCGTCGAAGAGAAGCTCTCCGGAGACCGAAGCGACTCTGAGAGAGTTCTTCACCTTACCATCCATGCGCGTGGATGTAGCTAGGGCTGCATCACATCTAACCAACTCCAGGTTTGCCACTGAAAGGGCAAAGTTATATGTGGAATAAGCTACTGCCCTTGAAAGAAGTCTTAATGAGGATTGTATATCCTGGAATTCTTTCCCTTGAAGACGTAATGACGCCGCCTTAGTAAGGTGATCTGCATATGATAAAGCATAAAGTTAACTCTGTTAGACATTATTGTCGTTTCCAACGTTGTGGTTGGAATTGACATAGACGACGGTATAGACAATTCCAAGTCTTCAGCCTCGTCTAGACGCAGAGGAACTCTCGGTATGCCCTGTACTGCCGTTTCGAATTCATTCCTTGAATTGATGAAAGGCAGATTTAGGGCATTTTCAGATAAGAAAGCAGACTTGGCCGTTTTGGTAGCAAGCTTATAAATAGCGTCGTTCAATAATTCGAATGTTCTTGTGACTTTATTGGACTGTGTCGGAAACTCAGGGACGATGTCCCTGAACCGATCAAAAAATTCTGTGTCCAATGACGCTATCAGTCTCTTATCCGGCATCGCAGCATTCTGGTCTGACGGAACAACCTCTGGAAGATAATGCCGGATAAAATCTACGGCAGCTTTATGTTGTTCCGAAAGGAAAAGCTCCAAATCCTCCGAATCCCTTTCGCCATCCTGTTGGACCCTATGAAGTTCTCCGTCGTCCATACCCGATGCTTCGGCGGAGCGTACCGACCCAGCGTCGTCGGATAATTCCTGATCCGACAGAGATTCTGTCGTTTGCTGGGATAAGCTGTGCTATTTGGGATAGCACGTCCGTCACTGAGGCCTGTGGAGTAGCGGTCTTACGTTGCTTTGCCGCTGGAAGCTCTGTGTACGTTGACTCCTGCATACTTCTTTTATGCGAACGTCTGGAGTCTAAGGCCTCGTGTCCCTGGCTACCGGATGGCGTGACCTGGTCGCCGTGGAATCCCTGATCAGCGAAGCTGGCTGGATATCTGTGGTCACGTAGCCAAGGTGCAGTCGTGTGCGCTGCCGTGAGGATGAGGAAGCCTCCGGACTGTCTATATAATGGAGCGTCCCGAGCAGCGGACGTATGCTCCGAATGCGAAACGTTTTGTACCACAACATCTGGTCCCAGATGTTGTTGTATGAGAGAGAGACCTCTCTCGCTCGCAGCCCGGATGGACCTGGACGAGCTAGGACTGTCTATATAACGGAGCGTCCCGAGCAGCGGACGTATGCTCCGAATGCGAAACGTTTTGTACCACAACATCTGGTCCCAGATGTTGTTGTATGAGAGAGAGATCTCTCTCGCTCGCAGCCCGGATGGACCTGGACGAGCTAGGACCCGGACTAATAGGCTTCCTCCATTCTCTCCTCTGATCCGTCGTCACTGGGTGTGCACTTTGTCTTATTATAGTGCTCGCATCACCCAAATCTCCTTCCTGGACCGCAACGGACGAACCCGGCTGCCGAGCCAATGCCGTCGATCCTACTAGAGACCTCTTAGGCAATTGACGTATTTCCACGAGCACTTTTTCTGCTAGCTTTTCTGCTAGCTCTTCATTAAACCGTGACGACGGAGGCACACGTTTGGAAGACATCACGGAAACATCACCCTGTTCTTGTTCCTCTGAAATAGACTAGAGTGACCCTGCGGAGAAAGGACCGGCATGGCCTTTTCCCCGCTAACAACATACCGTGACACACGTTTCCAATGTTTGTCATCCCAACTGACACATACTGAACAGGAGTTAGTGCGATACACTGACTACAATTAATACAATGAATATGAAAGTCAGAGGAAGATTTCCTCTTATTACAATTTGAACAATATCCTTTCATTGTGAAAAGAACACAAAAAGCCCTAGTACTCGCACCAACCCCTGAAAACAAAGATACATAATAACATGATCCATTAACATAGAAAAAATAATTGAAATCAAAAAAAATTTGTTGAAAAAATATTTTTTTCAGAAAAGCCCAAGTTTCTGAAAGTAACGTTGAGCCCCAATGGATTCCAAAAAGCCTAAGTGTGGACAAAATTTTTTAAAATATTACAAAAAAATTAATGCAACATTTAAGTATAATAATAATGTATCTTGTTATGATTAAGCTAATACAAAGACAAGAAAATCCCTCTCAACAGAAAACGTTGTCAATGTAAACAATAAGTGTATAAACACCAGAAACATGACTCCAGGCACTAATAAACATGGCCCGAAATCAGATACCAATAACACACTATCTGATGCAAAACAGAGACTTCCAGGGAAGAAACTGCAGAACATCAGATGGTAGATGCAGAACACTACGCCTAAACACCCATGGGTGAGGACGTAAACATGGGGAAAAGAACAGAATTCATTCTGTTACCCAGCTAAAACTCCCAAGAAATTTTAGTAATAATATTACAAAAAAATATGCCAAAAGCATGGGAGAATAGCAAGGGGGGGACTTAAAGGAAAGGGAGAGAGGAAACACTGAACAAGCAGTGTAACTTTATAGCCGGAATGACAACAACAGGCCCATGCCTCGAAATTAGGTAACATAACATAATTTCGTAAAAAAATTTTAAGTTACAGCCCTGATTATTTCCTGCCACTCATTTTTCCTCTCCTCCTTCTATTTCCTCTTTAGATCCACCATTTCTCTAATATTTATGTGTCTGGCATCATTTAAACTGAGATTTACAAGCACAAATATCAGTTAGATATGAACTGATGAAGGGCCAAACAAAGAATGATAATTGGCGCCAATTTCGAGACCTCCTTGACACTGCGCATGCGCAGTGGAGGAAAAGTATGGAGGACCATTTAGGACATGATTTTTTTGGTTTTAGATGCAAATTTGGGGGATTGGGAGGCAAAATTTGTGTTTGGCCCTAGATTTTTGAGAATTAGCACCAGCTATGTCTGGGTCATTGGTACAGTATAAAAATATATGTTTCTACAGATAGACGGGCAAACAGATGAATGAACAGACAGATGGAGGTCTCCACTAGGTACCCCTTCATCTTTTCAAGTCAGGGGTATAATAACTGCTTTGTTTATTATTGCTTTAAAGAAGTATACTGAATTAGAATATAAGTTCATAGGGATGGTAAACAACCTGGGAACGCTGTCAGAAAGTTAAAAAATTTATAGTAATTTATATATTTTTTATACTTACCAATGACCCAGACATAGCTGGTGCTAACTCTTAAAATATAGGGCCAAACACAAATTTTGCCCCCCAATCCCCAAAATTTGCATCTAAAACTAAAGAAAACATGTCCTGAAAGGCCCTCCACACTTCGCCCCTACTGCGCATGCGCAGTGTCAAGGACGTTCCGAAATTGGCGCCATTTATCATTCTAATAACCAGTGCCTGGTAAGCGCTATGTACTCAGCGGGGAGGCAAGAGTTCCCAACTCCTGGGAGGGCCATCCCCGTCTGGGTCATTGGTAAGTATAAAAAATATATAAATTACTATAAATTTTTTAACATTTTTATACTGTACCAATGACCCAGACATAGCTGAATAGTAAAAAGGCTGGAGGGCCAAGGACATAGAGCAAAATGGAATACGCTCAATAAAATAAAATAGAGTCATCCCCTGTAGGGAAAAGAAGTAATAGGCCTTACATGTATCTTTCTTATTTATGATAAATTAGAAAGATACAACACCTTCCAAAATTGAGCTTCATACATCCATGTACTCTATTAATATCCAATATAATCCTTATACTAATAATTTTTAAAGTAAGCCAATAATAAAGTAAGTCTAGAGAATAGAGACTCTTATACTCCTAAAAGTGTCTGAGAATTGCATAATCATGTCCGTTGACATATGCAATATTCAAAAGCTATACTTTAAAAACTAAGACTTGAATGAATTTTAAAAACTTAAACTTCTCACTAAACAACCATCCCAATAACAGCTCAGAATTACTCACTCCGGAGGAGGTATCCCCTTGTTTTCATAGTAAAACAGGTGACCCAAGGGAACACCCTCCCCCCCCCCCCCCTTTTTCTTGCCCTGGGTCAAATAGCCCAGAGCGAAGAGGGCAGCCGAACGGAGACACTGCCGAAACAGACAGCCTACCTAGCTATAGTAGCAACTGTTAAGTGAATGACATTCTGAGCAGTAGATAATAGACCTAACAAAAGAGGCCTCCAGAAATTGACTCGATATTTCTAAGATAAAATTCATGAATGTGGATGGCTGAGCGCAATGAGCGGCCTTCAAAAATCTATAATAGCGACACTATTAATGTAAGCCCAAGAAGTAGAAGAACTCTTACTTCATGAGCCGAAATCTTAAGCACAACTGCTAAGTCAATCATATACCATAAGCAGTACCGATAGTTAATAGAATCCATTAACAATAAAATGGAGCGTAACGTCCTTCTACTAGACATCAAAGACAGAAGAAGCTTACGCCCTTGTAATAAACAGATATCTGTTTATAAATACATAAACTGTACCCGGAAAGAGTAAAGGCCTATGCCCATACGAAGACGGAAGGACCTTAAAATAATAGGTTCCGGATAATAGGAGCCTAACTCTTATGCAACAATCCAACCTAAATAGTAACGGAAGTATTGATTCCGAAACTATGAAAGTGAAAATCATCCATCGATAGTGCATGAAACTCACTGACTCTACAGTAAAAGAGAAACCAACAGAATTACTGTCTAAAAGGTCAGAATTTGAAAACTACTGTTTCCAGAGGCTCAAATGATTACTTAGCTAAATAAGAACCGAAGTTAAAATCCGTATAGGAATTTAATCTAAAGATTCTAAGTCTATTTATCAAAAAGTTACTAACTGACTTAGATAAAGAGACAAAAGACTCAATTGTAAACTATCGTAGAGTGCATAGGTATGAGGTAACATAAACCTATAACCTAAATAATAACAGGCTGCAGTAGATCTTGTGAAACAAGTATACTAAAAAATAGCAATGAGTAGTATGGAGGGATCAAGAATATGAACATAATGATCCCCACACCACGACGGAAGAGCCTCCACTTTAGTCGCATAGAATAGCGAAGAAGAGGATCTCCTATAGTAAGAAATCGCGTCCAAAGCTCGTCCAGTACAGTGCTTACAATGCAATACGGACCACACAACGGAATACATGAAGGTTGCGACCTTGCTGGTTGTGATAAAGATGACACGATTTACCCAGTGAAAAAAGATCCTCACATAGAGGAAGATTTCACGTTAAGACCCACAGTAGACAAGAGAGTAAATTACTCATGATCTCTGTGAAGATAGAGATGCTATCAACAGAAATGTATTGTGGTTGTTTATCTTAGCAATACCTGCTAAAACAACAGCGCCGGAGGATACGCGTATCCTATCATTCCGTCCTATAGATCAATAGAGCGTTAACACTATTAGCTCAGAGATCTGGACAAGCCAACACATACGTCTGCAATTGATTAGCAAGCTGTGTCATAAATAAATCATCATTGGGCGCTCCCATAGATAGCAAATCTGATTGAATACTTGTTTGTTGAGAGTCCATTCTGACAGCAACAAGCGACCCGTAAGAGAACGGGAGTCCGATAAAACAATCAGACGACCCGGAATATGACGGACCAAAACTGAACTTGGTGTACTATAACCAACAGACGGATTCTTTCCATTAAATTGAATAACAGAAACGAAAGAGTGCCTCCCTGGTTCCGGAGATACGCCACTACTGTCGAATTAAAGGACAGGAATTTGGGCATGCGTTTCTGAATAATGTTCATGCAATGACATAAAGCAAGCCTAAAAAACATTATTCCGCGGAAGTTAAACTGATTGCTAAAAGACTGCGGAACCCAAAGACCCTGGCACTTCGAATCCGTAGGGATCAGTATATATCCCAATCTGTTTGACTGGCAACCGTCATAACAGCCACACTCGGGTCCGGCAACTGCGGCGGCTCTCTCTGAGTCAACCACCGAATGTTTGCCCCAGTCTGAATCTCTTGTAACACTAGATAGACAAGAGAACGTATAAATCGAGCAATTCATGGATTGCCGGAAAGTTGCCGTCGAAGAGAAGCTCCTCCGAGAACGAAGCGACTCTGAGAGAGTTCTTAACCTTACTATCCACGCGTGTGGATGTAGCTAGGGCTGCGTCACGTCTAACCAACTCCAATCAGCCACTGAAGGGCGGAGTTATACATGAACAAACTACTGCCCTCAAAAGAAATTACATTGAGAATAATATCCCGTAAATCTTTTCTTGAAGACGTAATGATAACGCCTCAGTAAGGCGGATTACGTATAATAAAGCGTCTAAGTTAAGTCTACTATACATAATGTCGTTCCCAACATTGAAATTGGAAAAGACATAAACGGCGAAAAAGAATATATGCAGTCTTTAATCACACCGTCTAGACGCATATGAACTCTCGGTATGCCCTGCTCTGCCAAAATAAACTATTTGTAAAAATGATAAAATGGCAGAAATGAGCAACGCGGACAAGAAACTAAACTATCATGCTTAGTAGCAGGCTTGTATATATATATATAGCGTCGAAAAATAAAACACATGTTGTAATGACAATATTGGACTGCGTCGGTAAGTCAGGGACAATGTCCCTGTACCGATCGAAAAAACCGAGTCCAATGACGCTATAAGTCTCTTATCCAAGATCGCAGCAATGAAGTCCGAAATAATAATCACAGGAAGATAATGCCAGAAGATATGAAAGGCATCTTCCGATACTACTAAAGGGAAAACTCGAAATCTTTCGAATCCCTTTCGCCATCCTGTCGGACCCTATAAAGCATTCGGTCGTCCGTAGCTGATGCAACCGCGGACCGCACCGACCCAGCGCCGTCGGATAATTCCTGATTCGACCGAGAAACTGTCAATTGCTGGGATGCTGCGAAACAACTGTGCTAACTCGGATAGCACGTCCGTCACTGAGGCCTGAGGAGAAGCGGTCTTACGATGCATTGCCGCTGGAAGCTCCGTGATCGTTACCCCGTGCATACTTCCAATATGCGAGCGAACGGAGTGTATAGGCCTCGTGTCCCTTGGCTACCGGATGGCGCGACCTATTCGCCGTGGAATCACTGAATGCCGAAACTGATCGGATACTCGAGGTCACGTAGCCAATGTGCGGTCGTGTGCCCTGCTGAGAGGATGAGGAAGCATTAAAGACAGTCTCTCGGACTGTCAATATAACGGAGCGTCCCGAGCAACGGACATATGCTCCGAATGTAAAAAATCTGAACCACAACATGCGGTCCCCTATGTTGTTGGGCGAGAGAGGAACCTCTCTCGCTCACAGCCCGGACGGACCTGGACAAGCCAGGAACCGGACTAACAGGCTTCCTCCGATCTGTCCTCAATCTGCCGTCACTGGGTGAGTACTAAAGTAATTAAAGTGCTCGCATCACCCAAATCTCCTTCCTACGGACGAACCCGGCAGCCGAACCATTCGATGAATGTACGCTACACCGGGTGAGCTAGCGAATGTCACTCCGTAAGCGATAGACATATTCCATGAGCACTTATTGCCGCTAACTCTTCATTAACTATGACGACAGAGGCACACTTTTGAAAGACATCTCCATAACTCTTCGAACAAGAAACCAGAAATGCTTGGATAGCAAGCATAAAATAATAATATATATAGCGTCGTTCAATAATTCGAAAGTTTGTGTGACATTATTGGACTATGTCGGAACTGAGGGACGATGTCCCTGAACCGAACCAAAAATTTCTAAGTCCACCGACGCTATCAGTTTCTTATCCGGCATCGCAGCATATGTTGTTCCGAAAGGGAAAGCTTGAAATCCTCCGAATCCCTTTCGGTATCCCGTCGGACCGGATGAAACTTTCGGACGTCCGTACCCGCTTCCGCGGAGCGTCCCGACCCAGCATCGTCGGATAAAATATATGCGACAGATTCAGTTGATGCTGGGATGCTGCGATAAACTGTGCTATTAAGGAAAGCACATCCGTTCCCGAGGCCTGTGCAGTAGCGGACTTACGATGCATTGCCGCCGGAAGCTCCGTGTACGTTGACTCCCGCACACTTCCTATGCGAACGTCTGGAGTCTGCAGGCCTCGTGTCGCCGGCTACCGACCCAGCGCCGTCGGATAATTCTCGATCCGACACCGTTTCTGTCGGCTGCTGGGATGCTGCGATAAGCTGTGCTATGTGCACAAGAATGTCCGGCGTCGAGACCTGCGGAGGCGCAGTCTATCGCTGCTTCGCCGAGGGCATCTCCGCATCAGATGGCTCCCGCATACTTTTCCTATGCGAACGTCCGGAGTCCATCGGTCTCGAATCCCTGGCTGCCGGATGGTGTGACCTGGTTGCCGAAGAATCCTTGATCGGCGAAGCTGGTAATATATCGGTGGTCACGCAGCCAAGGTGCGGTCGTGTGCGCTGACGAGAAGAGGAAGCCTTAGCAGTCTCAGCGGACTGCCTATACAACGGAGCGTCCCGAGCGACGGACGTATGCTCCGCTAGCGACACATTTTGTACCACAACATCTGGGGCCAGATGTTGTTGAACGAGAGAGGGGCCTCTCTCGCTTGCCGTCCGGATGGACCGGAACGAGCTATGAACCGGACTAAAAGGCTTCCTCCGTTCTCCCTCCGATCCGCCGTCACTGGGTGTGCATTAAGTTAATTTTATAGTGCTCGCATCACCCCAAAATTCCTTCTAGACCGCAACGGACGAACCCGGCTGCCGAACCATTCGGTGAATGGACGCTACACCGGGCGAGCTAGCGGACGTCAAAGGCCGTCGAACCTACTAGGGTCCTCTTAGGCAATTGGCGTATTACATGAGCACTTTTCCGCTAGCCCTTCATTAATTGTGACGACGGAGGCACACTGTTGGAAGACATCACAGATACATCACCCTAATCTTGATCGTCTGAAATAGAAATTGATAAAGTAGAGTGACCCTGCGGGGAAAGGACCGGAGTGTCCAAATCCCCAACAACATACCGTGACATACGCTTCCCATATTGTCATCGAAATCATACGATACAGAACAGGAGTTAATGCGAGTACACTGACCACATATAGAATGATAATAAAGTCAGAGGAAGACTTCCTCTTAAAACAATTGATCAATATCCTTTCAATGTGAAAAGAAAACAAGTCCTGGTACTCGCACTAACCCCTGGCAATCAAAATACATAATAATAATAAGATCCATTAATATAGAAAAAATAATTGAAATCAAAATATTTTGAAAAAATATTTTTTCAGAACAGCCCAAGTTTCTGAAAAGTAACGTTGAGCCCCAATGGATCCCAAGCCTAAGTGTGGACAAAAATTTTAAAAATATTTTAAACAATTTATTCAACACTTACGAACAATAATAATGTATCTAGTTATGATTAAAATAACATAAAGATATTATTATTTAGAAATCCCCCCCTCACACAGAGGGCTGTTGTAAATGTAAACAATGAGTGTAAAAACACTAAAATAAGACTCCAGGCACCCAGGCCCGAAATCAGTTACCAAAAATACACTATCTGATGCAAAACAGAGACTTCCAGGGAAGAAACTGCAGAACATCAGATGGTAGATGCAGAACACAACGCCTAACCACCCGTAGGTGAAGACGTAAACATGGGGAAAGAA
Source organism: Pictodentalium vernedei (assembly GCA_031216915.1). Lineage (NCBI taxonomy): Eukaryota > Metazoa > Mollusca > Scaphopoda > Dentaliida > Dentaliidae > Pictodentalium > Pictodentalium vernedei. The sequence continues at coordinate 539,808,808 of CM062294.1, forward strand.
CAGAATTCATTCTGATATTCAGCTAAAACTCCCAAGAAATTTTAGTAATAATAATTACAGAAACTATGCCAAAAGCATGGGAGAATAGCAAGGGGGAACTTAAAGGACAGGGAGAGAGGAAAACACTTGAAAAAACAGTGTAACTAAATAATCAGAATGACAACAAAATGGCTGCTGCCTTGAAAATAGGTAACTTAACATAATTTCATTAAAAAATTTTAAGTTACAGCCCTGATAATATTCTGTCACACATTCTTTTCCTCTCCTCCTTCTCTATCCTCCTTAGAATCACCATTTCACTAATATTTATGTGTCTGGCATCATTTAAACTGAGATTTAAAAGCACAAAGATCAGTCAGATGTTAACTGATGAAGGGCCAAACTTAGAATGATAAATGGCGCCAATTTCGGAACGTCCTTGACACTGCGCATGCGCAGTAGGGGCGAAGTGTGGAGGGCCTTTCAGGACATGTTTTCTTTAGTTTTAGATGCAAATTTTGGGGATTGGGGGGCAAAATTTGTGTTTGGCCCTATATTTTAAGAGTTAGCACCAGCTATGTCTGGGTCATTGGTACAGTATAAAAATATGTTAACTCTTTGTACCACCATGTTGACAAATTTTGATCGTACATTTAACAGGTAGAGTGCGGGAAACCCATATTTTGGCTTTATTCTGAAGTGCAGATGCCGTAAGTTAAAGACTTCATTTTGTGGATGTGCTTCCTGTTATCTTTGAAATGAAATTAACAAGTCTGTGTGAACTTGCACTGTCACAGGGAACCTTCCCATAAATTGTAACAGGTCAGAGACAAGTGAAAAATTTTTGATGACCGAAAATAATTCAGCACTTTACCAGTTAAGCCTGCAAACAGGGGCTATAACTCTGGTAAGAATGAGTAAGCATGACCCACCCAGTGTAGCTGGTCTTTCCACCAAGTTGGTTTATCACCATACCAAACAGCATTGAACTAGGACTGTTGATAGTTTAGTTACAACACTATATTATGGTTTGGTGATTTACAATTTTATGCAACTAATGAAATGTGTGCCAATCTAGAAGACAGAGTATTGTATTATCAAAGTTAGTCCAAGCTGACTTACCACTAAACTCTGCCTAATGCATTAGACCAATATGTTTAGTACAATGTGAAGAATGACCAACAGTACTAAAATTGCAGTAGAAATGAAATTAAAATCTGTTGTAAGAAAACCTTATATATTTTTGTCATACCTTCTATCTTTGTCCTCAAGTTCTTTCCTATAATGTTCGGCATCACGTTGTTTTTGTAGCAGTCTGAAAATGAAATACACATAATTGAATGTTCACCCATCAAACATTCATTAACTTGTTTGAATAAATGTTGATTGTGTCAATCACACTTTTCTGTGTCTGATCAGAAAATCTCTGATCACAAATTTTTATATCAATATCAACCACTTAAAACAGTATTTTCTTTTTGGTAGCTATAGAAGCTGAAAGTGATCTCAATCGTTTCGGTGTTCATTTAAGAATTGAATGCAATTTTTATAATCTTTATTGGAGTATGAACGTGTGGGAATGAGTACAAATTATTGGAGTATGAACATGTGGGAATGGGTACAAATTATGTATGAATCCCAAAGGATTCAAACATAATTTGTACCCATTCCCAAGCGTTCATACTCCAATAAAGATTATAAAAATTGCATTCAATTCTTATAATTACATTCCGTAACTGTTTAAACTACTTTTTACCAAACAACAAAGCAGAAAGACGAAATAAAACATGTACGAACGAACGACACGAAAAACCACCCTCACACAAAAGACAAAGCGCACAACTCTGAGTTGAGCGCCAGTTTTTGGCATTGACCCAAATTTGTCAAATTGCTGTCTTTCGCAATGAAACTTGGAATGTTCAAAACAATGTATTTAACATATCAGTAAACTATAATCATCTATGAAACGACAAGTTCAAGAATAAAATCACTGAAATACCAGTAGAGTTGATCACTGCGAGAGGCGGTAAAAGTTAAAAACCTGCCCAAACACAACCCGAATTACATTCTGTCAACTGCGCTCTACCGTAAATGCGGTTCAAAGTTCGACCAAATGTATTCATTGCAAAATGAATTACATTTGGTCATGACGTTTTCATCCAGCTGACCAATGGGAATTGAGTATTTGGACCCAAAATGTGTAACTACATTAACAATGTAATTATAAATTCTTGAAATAGACGAACACCTATACACATTTTTCTTTTACTGGTGAATCTTATGTATTACACTGTTGGAAAACTGTCCCACAATGTCATATATCATCTCTGAGTGCAACAAGCAAAAGCATTGCAGATGGTACCATGTTACACTCAAGGGGTGATATAACGAGCCTAACAGAAAAAGTAAACCTTTCAGTAAGAACCACAGACTATTTATTTATATTTATTTATTTATTGGTGTTTAAGGTCACATATTTCTGCACAATGGCTAATCATGACCTCGACAGTTTTACGGGTGGAGGAAGCCGGAGTACCTGGAGAGAACCACCAAGCAATGACAAGCAACTGTCAGCTCCCCAACATACTAACTCCACACAAGCAGGGTTAGCATTGGTTGAAGAGAGTGCACCATCGACGTGCAGTACGCCTTAGTACACAACGTCACCGTGCCCCCAAAGGGGCTATGGGGGTGAAGTGTCTTGCCCAAGGACACAACACGGTTGACACAGGTGGGATTTGAACCAAGGACCTCTCGGCTTGCAGCCTGCACCTTTACCTACTGAGCCACCGCACCCCCGAACCACAGACTAAATATCCCATCAATCTCAAAGCTGACATCTGGTATGTATCCATTTTAACTTAACATATCTGTAAGGGTCACTTTCAAAACACCCATGCCACACCGTGGAATGGTTGTAATACACACGTGGGCAGTGATGTCCACTCATGCATATACCAAGCAATAAAAATCATTGGCAGCAAAAGTTCCTCATAAGAAAAGCTCACACCAAATATCCAAAGATCCTGACTGGGAGATCTGAGAAAAAAATCGCGATATCGACGCCATAGCTACGACGTGTGGTGCAATCTCACAAAATTCTAAGTCCATCAAGGGCCATAACTCCAAGAAAAATATTTGGAACAACACATGCATTGAACAGTGGCTAGACATCAATAAGATACACTTACATGCCAAATATAAAGTCATTCCATCAAGTATTTCAAAAGTTATTGAGTTTTGAAACTCGTTGGTCACAGACAGACCGACAGAAAGACCGACAGACAGACCGACAGACCGCCATTGCCACTTATAGAGCTGCTAGTCGCAGCTAAAAAAAGATTTTTGAAGCATATTCCTCATATTGAAATAAGTTATAATTCACAGGGAGCCCAAATATGAACCCAGGGACTTCACTTGAAAAAACTTGATATATATACCAATATCAAAAGATATTATGACCCATCATATTAAATTTGCTTCAAATGTACAGTAGTATGACCTAGATCTTGTTTAATTATAAAAAAACATGCAACAAAAAACATTTCATAATGAGCAATTTTTCAAAAATAGATTTTGTCTGAAAAAAGTATAAAATAATTCAATATGCTACTGGAATTGGACACAATCTAGTTATAAAAACTAGGGCTGTCACGATTAATCAATTACTTGATTGTCGATCGGTCATGCCAAAATTGATTAGTATTTTTCGTTGTTGAAGAATCGGTAAATTTTACCCTTACAAAGTAGATTTTCTGTTTCTCAGGCCATTTTTTGTAAAATTGTATGCGGGCGGGCGTTTTTTTATTTTATTTTTTACTTTTTTATTTCTTTTAGTTTATGTTCTTGGTTTAATACATTTTTGGTGTTCTTAATGCAATGCAGACAAATCTGTTAAAAATGATTATAAACTCCACTAGAGTTTTGGAGGCTGAAAGTAACCCTAGTTTCAGTTGACAAACAAACCTATAATCAAACTCACCTTATGTAATCTAAATTAAGTCTAAAAACCTAATGAGTACTGTTTTTTATGCAGCCAAGATTTTGCCGTGACTGCTGACAGTGACATCAGATTAAAAAAAATATCTGACACGTGAAACATCTGTGTGTGTGTTAAATTGTGTATTTCCAATTCTAGTAAAATACTATTGAAATTCGACAATTGTTAATGCAAGTGTTAGAAGACATTCTGTCTTACAACTCAGGCCTGGCATTCTTTAGGAGTGCAGGAGTGCTGAACGCCTACTGCCCACCTAGAAAAATTGAGGAGGGCAAATTTTTGCACCCCATGATTTTCTGGAATGCCAGACCTGTTTGGACTGCCTTTAAAATCTATTAACATTTCTCCCCTGAGTTCCAATGTGTTCTCTGTGCCTACTCAGGAGACAATTTGTCAGTTGCATTGATTCGCATTAATTCATGACCCATTCTGTGTTGCTTTTCGATAGATTTTCAGTGTAGAAGACAGTCACATAAGAATTGAATACAACATTTTTGAACAATGAGAAGTGTGTGCCAATTTTTCCACTATGTAGCTGAATGTAATACAATTTTTCAGTCACAATATTTATAACTTGAATTGAATATAACCAAAATAGCATACAAGTTTTTGGATTGAATATTTCAGGTGCAATTCCACTCCCAAGCAATCTGAGGAGGGCAACTGTTTTGCACTCCTTGATTTTCAAGATTGCCTGACAACTAATCTAAACCTTGACATGAATCTACTGTACTGTTCTACCATCAATGAACAACACTAGAATATGAAACTTGTGTATGGCATATTCTGCTACAGGTAAGACAAAACTAGCCATTTCAATCTTTTTGGTAAGTATATATGCAGGCATGATTTCATCATCATGCATGTGGAGTTTCACTGCAATCTGACTGAAAGCTAAGAGGGATTGTCAATACATAGAGATTATTACCATTATGTGGATGTACAAAATATGTATCTGAGTCTCGCTCCGGGTTCTTAGGGCAGATCATGACGAGTTACATAATGGTAATAATCATTTTATCTTACAATACATTGGGGATAAGTCAAGAATGTAGATGAATAAAAAATGAACTATTTATTCATACGCATGAACAAAAAGAAAAAAAATGTAACTCATGCGAAAGGAATGTGCTTGTATCCGACCACGATACAAACATCTGTATCAGGGGGTCGAATACACGACAGTTACAGAATTAATACAGACAAAATACATGTTGATTGTAAGATAAAAGAATTTAAAATGTATGGACATGCAAGATAATTTCTCATATGACCACTTGAACTGTGCAATTGTAAATTGAAAATTTGAAATCGTAGTCGCCTTCCATCGAGAAAGCTGTATATGTGACAACTAGTAAAAAACAAGGTGATTGTAAAAAATGAATTAAAATTAGCCATGAATGGAACTGATGTCTCTTGAGCCAACAGCTCAAATTATAAAACTTTATTACTTTCCAAAGTGTGATTTACTGGGATTTTCGGCTTTGATTGTAAACGATAACTTCACAAGTGAATTATGCAATCAACAATTGTGTCATGTATCCATGCGCGCAAATGAAGACGCTTTGCCATGGGTGTAATGGGGACTTCATTGTTTTTTGTTTTTTTAACCCTTTACCTAACATGAAAAGCAGATGACACTTGCAAAAACATTCTTGAATAACTATTATTTTCATTTTTTGTCTCAAAAAACATAGGTTATGACCTCTCATTGGAATGAGCTCAATGAGCTCATTCCAATGAGGAGTCATAATCTATGTTTTAGAGACAAAAAAGGAAAAAGATAATGAAAATTAATCGGTGATTTTTGAGAATAGCGCTGGGCAGTTTTGACAGTTATGTTAGGTAAAGGGTTAAAAATTATCATTAATAATGAAAAGTAATAAACAGAGTAATCACTTGACTGGACTGGTTCTGTGAAATAATTCATTCGAGGCGAGGGACTATATTGTAAAACACTCGTGCGCATTCAAGCACTCGTGTTTATACAACATCCTTCACCTCTCAGGAATTATTTCACCAGTCCAGTCAAGCGATTACTCTCTATATACCTGATGGTTAGTCCTTTTGGGAGTTGGGGTGGGCGAAAAAGATCGTTATTAATGATACAATCAGATGCTATTGTTCTCTAGTGAAGATTGTGTTTTATTCCTGTAAATATTGTTAATATGGTTTTGTGTAAGGGATACAATACACTTGCCTGTATTAACCAGGAATATACTGAGCACACATACATTGTGTCTTAATTGAATAATAATTTTGATGTTAATGTGTGTTGTGAAGTCGTATGATGCATGGTTTACGTTATCAGAATGTATTATACAATGTTCTTTTTTCAACTGTTATCTCCCTTGATGTGTTTCTCCATTGTTTTCGTGAACTCTGCAATCAACATTGGAGAGAAACATCAAGGGACGTAACTGAATTAAACTAGAGTAATGTTACGCATACAGCCCGACTGTCCCAGCAATGGCAATGCTTAGACACAAAATAGTGGGAGGCTTTTTTTTGTTACTCTCTATATAATTCTACCTTTCTCTGTCGGCTTCTCTTTCTTCTCTTGCTTTCCGTCTTTCTTGTGGTTTCTGATATGGTGGAATTAAATCATTAAACCAATGTCTCCATGGTGGATGCGCAGCTGGAAAAAAATTGAAAAGTTAAAAAATTTATAGTAATTTATATATTTTTTATACTTACCAATGACCCAGACATAGCTGGTGCTAACTCTTAAAATATAGGGCCAAACACAAATTTTGCCCCCCAATCCCCAAAATTTGCATCTAAAACTAAAGAAAACATGTCCTGAAAGGCCCTCCACACTTCGCCCCTACTGCGCATGCGCAGTGTCAAGGACGTTCCGAAATTGGCGCCATTTATCATTCTAATAACCAGTGCCTGGTAAGCGCTATGTACTCAGCGGGGAGGCAAGAGTTCCCAACTCCTGGGAGGGCCATCCCCGTCTGGGTCATTGGTAAGTATAAAAAATATATAAATTACTATAAATTTTTTAACATTTTTATACTGTACCAATGACCCAGACATAGCTGAATAGTAAAAAGGCTGGAGGGCCAAGGACATAGAGCAAAATGGAATACGCTCAATAAAATAAAATAGAGTCATCCCCTGTAGGGAAAAGAAGTAATAGGCCTTACATGTATCTTTCTTATTTATGATAAATTAGAAAGATACAACACCTTCCAAAATTGAGCTTCATACATCCATGTACTCTATTAATATCCAATATAATCCTTATACTAATAATTTTTAAAGTAAGCCAATAATAAAGTAAGTCTAGAGAATAGAGACTCTTATACTCCTAAAAGTGTCTGAGAATTGCATAATCATGTCCGTTGACATATGCAATATTCAAAAGCTATACTTTAAAAACTAAGACTTGAATGAATTTTATAAACTTAAACTTCTCACTAAACAACCATCCCAATAACAGCTCAGAATTACTAACTCCGGAGGAGGTATCCCCTTGTTTTCATAGTAAAACAGGTGACCCAAGGGAACACCCTCCCCCCCCCCCCCCTTTTTCTTGCCCTGGGTCAAATAGCCCAGAGCGAAGAGGGCAGCCGAACGGAGACACTGCCGAAACAGACAGCCTACCTAGCTATAGTAGCAACTGTTAAGAGAATGACATTCTGAGCCGTAGATAATAGACCTACAAAAGAGGCCTCAAGAAATTGACTCGATATTTCTAAGATAAAATTCATGAATGTGGATGGCTGAGCGCAATGAGCGGCCTTCAAAAATCTATAATAGCGACACTATTAAAGTAAGCCCAAGAAGTAGAAGAACTCTTACTTCATGAGCCGAAATCTTAAGCACAACTGCTAAGTCAATGATATACCATAAGCAGTACCGATAGTTAATAGAATCCATTAACAATAAAATGGAGCGTAACGTCCTTCTACTAGACATCAAAGACAGAAGAAGCTTACGCCCTTGTAATAAACAGATATCTGTTTATAAATACATAAACTGTACCCGGAAAGAGTAAAGGCCTATGCCCATACGAAGACGGAAGGACCTTAAAATAATAGGTTCCGGATAATAGGAGCCTAACTCTTATGCAACAATCCAACCTAAATAGTAACGGAAGTATTGATTCCGAAACTATGAAAGTGAAAATCATCCATCGATAGTGCATGAAACTCACTGACTCTACAGTAAAAGAGAAACCAACAGAATTACTGTCTAAAAGGTCAGAATTTGAAAACTACTGTATCCAGAGGCTCAAATGATTACTTAGCTAAATAAGAACCGAAGTTAAAATCCGTATAGGAATTTAATCTAAAGATTCTAAGTCTATTTATCAAAAAGTTACTAACTGACTTAGATAAAGAGACAAAAGACTCAATTGTAAACTATCGTAGAGTGCATAGGTATGAGGTAACATAAACCTATAACCTAAATAATAACAGGCTGCAGTAGATCTTGTGAAACAAGTATACTAAAAAATAGCAATGAGTAGTATGGAGGGATCAACAATATGAACATAATGATCCCTACACCACGACGGAAGAGCCTCCACTTTAGTCGCATAGAATAGCAAAGAAGAGGATCTCCTATAGTAAGAAATCGCGTCCAAAGCTCGTCCAGTACAGTGCTTACAATGCAATACGGACCACACAACGGAATACATGAAGGTTGCGACCTTGCTGGTTGTGATAAAGATGACACGATTTACCCAGTGAAAAAAGATCCTCACATAGAGGAAGATTTCACGTTAAGATCCACAGTAGACAAGAGAGTAAATTACTCATGATCTCTGTGAAGATAGAGATGCTATCAACAGAAATGTATTGTGGTTGTTTATCTTAGCAATACCTGCTAAAACAACAGCGCCGGAGGATACGCGTATCCTATCATTCCGTCCTATAGATCAATAGAGCGTTAACACTATTAGCTCAGAGATCTGGACAAGCCAACACATGCGTCTGCAATTGATTAGCAAGCTGTGTCATAAATAAATCATCATTGGGCGCTCCCATAGATAGCAAATCTGATTGAATACTTGTTTGTTGAGAGTCCATTCTGACAGCAACAAGCGACCCGTAAGAGAACGGGAGTCCGATAAAACAATCAGACGACCCGGAATATGACGGACCAAAACTGAACTTGGTGTACTATAACCAACAGACGGATTCTTTCCATTAAATTGAATAACGGAAACGAAAGAGTGCCTCCCTGGTTCCGGAGATACGCCACTACTGTCGAATTAAAGGACAGGAATTTGGGCATGCGTTTCTGAATAATGTTCATGCAATGACATAAAGCAAGCCTAAAAAACATTATTCCGCGGAAGTTAAACTGACAGCTAAAAGACTGCGGAACCCAAAGACCCTGGCACTTCGAATCCGTAGGGATCAGTATATATCCCAATCTGTTTGACTGGCAACCGTCATAACAGCCACACTCGGGTCCGGCAACTGCGGCGGCACTCTCTGAGTCAACCACCGAATGTTTGCCCCAGTCTGAATCTCTTGTAACACTAGATAGACAAGAGAATGTATAAATCGAGCCATTCATGGATTGCCGGAAAGTTGCCGTCGAAGAGAAGCTCCTCCGAGAACGAAGCGACTCTGAGAGAGTTCTTAACCTTACTATCCACGCGTGTGGATGTAGCTAGGGCTGCGTCACGTCTAACCAACTCCAATCAGCCACTGAAGGGCGGAGTTATACGTGAACAAACTACTGCCCTCAAAAGAAATTACATTGAGAATAATATCCCGTAAATCTTTTCTTGAAGACGTAATGATAACGCCTCAGTAAGGCAGATTACGTATAATAAAGCGTCTAAGTTAAGTCTACTATACATAATGTCGTTCCCAACAATGAAATTGGAAAAGACATAAACGGCGAAAAAGAATATATGCAGTCTTTAATCACACCGTCTAGACGCATATGAACTCTCGGTATGCCCTGCTCTGCCAAAATAAACTATTTGTAAAAATGATAAAATGGCAGAAATGAGCAACGCGGAGAAGAAACTAAACTATCATGCTTAGTAGCAGGCTTGAATATATATAAATATATAGCGTCAAAAAGTTAAAAAAATTATAGTAATTTATATATTTTTTATACTTACCAATGACCCAGACTTAGCTGGTGCTAACTCCAACAAAACCAGGGCCAAACACAAATTTTGCCCCCCAATCCCCAAAATTTGCATCCAAAACAAAAATAAATCATGTCCTAAAGGACCTCCATAGTACGCCTCTACTGCGCATGCGCAGTGACGCAGTCGTCCCGAAATTGGCGCCAATTATCATTCTTACTGGCAGTGCCTGGTCAGCGCTATGTACTCAGCGGGGAGGCAAGAGTTCCCAACTCAGGGAGGGCCATCCCCGTCTGGGTCATTGGTAAGTATAAAAAATATATAAATTACTATAAATTTTTTAACATTTTTATACTGTACCAATGACCCAGACTTAGCTGAATAGTAAACAGGCTGGAGGGCCTAGGACATAGAGGAAAATCCAATAAGCTCAATTATAAATAAAGAGGTAACCCCTTAAGGAGAAAAGGAGTATTAGGCTTTACATGTATCTTTCTTATTTAATATTAAATTAGAAAGATACACTACCCTTAATAATTGAGCACAATAACATTCATGTTCTCTATTAACATCCAGTATAACCCTTATACTAATTATTTTTAAAGCAAGCCAATAAATAAAGTAGTCCAGAGAATTGAGACTCTTTATAATCATTTAAAAGTGTCCGAGTATTGTATATTAAAGCCCGTTTGACACTTGACATATACAAATGCTTCACACCGAGCTACACTTTAAAAATAAGACATGAATGAAATTAAACATTAATATTACACTTTAAAACCATCCCGGAAGCGACTCAGAAATACTGTCTTGGAGGAGGCATTCCCTTGCTTTTCACTATAAAGCAGGTGACCTAAGGGAACACCCCCCCCCCCCCCCCCCTTCCCCTTGCCCTGGGTCAAATAGCCCAGAGCGAAGAGGGCAGTCGGACGGAGTCACTGCCGGAACAGAAAGCCTGCATAACTATAGTTGCAACTGTTTAGTGGACGACATTCTGAGCAACAGATAACGGACCTAAACAATGCAGGTCTCCAGAAGTGGACTCAATATTTCTGAGATAAAAATTAGTAAATGTGGATGGCTGAGACCAATAAGCAGCCTTCATTAAATCTGTAATAGCAACACTATTAGCATAAGCCCAGGAAGTAAAAAGAGCTCTTACTTCATGAGCAGAAATCTTAAGCACAGACTGCTGAGAAGAAGATAAATCTTCATAAGCAGTACGGATAGTTAACTGAATCCATCTAGCAATAGAATGGACTGAAATGTACTTTCTATTAGGCATCAAAGACAGAAAGAAACGTTTCCGTCCCTTTCTGATGAACTGAGATCTCTGTTTATAGATACGTAGTGCTCTAACAGGACAGAGTAAAGGCCTACGCCCGTCTGAAGACGGAAGAGCCTTAATAACAATAGGTTCCGGATATTTATTAGGAGCCTGATTCTTAGCTAAAAAAACCCACATTAGTAGTGAAGGTGATAGTGTTCCCAACACTACGATAATGAGAATCATCCACCGATAGTGCATGAAGCTCACTGACTCTTCTGGCAGAAGAGAAAGCTAAGAGAAAAGCTGTCTTATAAGATAAGAATTTGAAATCTACTGTCCCAAGAGGTTCAAATGGCTTTTCCTTCAATTTAAGGAGAACCCAAGCTAAATTCCACTTAGGAATTAATCTAAGAGTTCTAGGTCTATTTATCGAAAAGTTTCGAACCAATTTCGATAAAGAGACATTAGATCCAATTTGTAAACTATCATGATGTGCATAGGTATCAGATAACATAGATCTATAACCCTTTATAGTAACAGGCTGCAGTTTGATTTCGTCAAACAAGTATACTAGAAAGTTTGCAATGTCTGGTATAGAGGGATCAAATATATCTACAGAATGATCCCTACACCAACGACGGAAAACCTTCCACTTAGCCGCATAGTTTAGCGAAGAGGAGGTCCTCCTACAGTTAGAAATCGCGTCCACTGCTCGTCCTGTAAAGTGCTTGCCATGCAAGAAGGACCGCACAACGGAAAAACGTGAAGGTTGAGACCTTGCGGGTTGTGATGGAGTTGGCGCGATTTCCCCTGCGAAAGAAGATCCTCTCGTGGAGGAAGCTTCCGCGGTAGGTCCCACAACAGACACCTGAGTAGATTTATCCACGGTCTCTGTGGCGACAGAGATGCTACCAACAGAATCTTGCATTGAGATTGTTTTATCTTTAGCAATACTTGTTGAATTAACGGCGCTGGAGGATACGCATATCCTATCATTCCGTCCCAAGGGATCGACAGAGCGTCTACTGCAAATGCTCTTGGATCCGGACACGGTGACACATACGTCTGCAACTGATTGTTGAGAGTGTCGCAAATAAGTCTATCATTGGCCGTTCCCATTGGTAGCAAATCTGATTGAATACTTGTTTGTTGAGAGTCCTCTCCGACGGCAACAAGCGACCCTTTCGTGAAAGGGGGTCTGCTAGCACATTCAGACGACCCGGTATGTGACGGACCGAAAGAAGAACGTGATGTTCCAATGCAAACAGAAGGATTCTTTCCGTTAGATTGAACAACGGAACTGAATGAGTGCCTCCCTGATTCCGTATATACGCCACTACTGTCGTATTGTCGGATAGGATTTGGACATGAGCATCGTGAATAATGTCCATCCAGTGACGTAACGCAAGCCAAATTGACATCATTTCCTTGATGTTTATGTGCTTGCACAGGAATTGCGGATCCCAAAGACCCTGGCATCTCGAATCCGTTGGGATTAATGATGCACCCCAACCTGTTTGACTGGCATCCGTCATAATGGTAAAACTCAGATCCGGCAACTGCAGCGGAACTCCTTGAGTTAACCACTGAATGTTTGCCCAAGTCTGAATCTCTTGTTTCACTTGATCTGACAAGAGAACGTCTACATCGAGCGAATGAATTTTCACACTCCAATTCTGAGTCAGGAAAATTTGAAGAGGACGTGTGCGTAGCCGCCCCATCGGAATGAGATCCGCGGCGGCTCCGCACAGACCTATCAGTCTCATAAATTCTCTCGCCGTGACTTTGTCTGCATGCAGACAATAGCGAGCGTAACAACTGACTAATTTCGCTCTGGTTAACGGCAGACGAACGAGATTGTTGTGCGTCTCGAAGCTCATTCCCAGATGAGTGAATGACTTGGACGGCACCAGATCCGACTTCTCCTCGTTTACTATGAAACCGAGACGTCGGAGCAATAGAAGAAGATTCTGAACATCGTTCTGAAGCGTTAACTCGTTGCCGTACCCTGAAGAATGTCGTCCAGGTAGGCCGACGTTACCGCAGACGAATGAGCTCGGAAGTAGATCATTACCGAGTTCATTACCCGAGTGAAAGCCCAGGGTGCTAGATTCAATCCGAAGCACATGGCCCGGAACTGATACACCACTCCTAGGACTGCGAAGCGTAGATACTTTCGGAATGTCGGATGTACCATGACGTGAAAGTACGCATCCTTGAGATCTATGCTCGTTGCATAATCGTTCACCCGAATACTCGCTCTGACCGATCGAATCGTCTCCATATAAAACTTCGGAGCGATGATCAGCTTGTTTATCCAGCTCAAATCTATGACTGGACGGAACGAGCCGTCTGGTTTCGGAACCAGAAACAGATGGCTGTAGAATCCCAGGGATTCCTGGTTTTCTACGACCTCTACCGCGTTCTTCATTAAAAGAGACTGCACCTCTGATAACAGAGCGTCTCTTTTCTGTGGATTTGACGGAAGATGAGTCCACTTTGGACTTCGAGTTAATGGAGGCTTTCGTTTGAAGGATATCTTTAGACCTTCCGAAGTCACTCCTCTCACCCACGGGTCGTCCGTAATCGACGCCCACTCTTGTGAAAAACTCGACAACCTTCCGCCAACCGGAACGCGATAGAGGTTTAAGCCATCACCTCCTGGACCTGCGAGGCCTGCGGTAGGAGAAACCACGTCTTCCACGACCCGCACCTCGCCTCGTCGACCTCGGGGCGTCCGACCGATTGTCCCGGCCTGAAGGACGTCCCGAACGAGAGTCGCTATCCTGACGGTCTCTCGAATAAGACCAAGAGGACGCACCGGAACCTCTATAGGAACCTCTCTTGGGCGCATTAGACCCAGAAGTGCCCGCCTTATTCGTGTCTGCTGTATCCGACCTCTTAGGAGCGGATCTGAACAACAGAGAATCATTAGCTTTCTTTTTAATATTATCATAAATAGCGGAAAGCTTGCCGTCAAAGAGAAGTTCTCCTGAGACCGAAGCGACTCTAAGAGAGTTCTTCACCTTAGAATCCACTAGTGTGGATGTAGCCAGGGCTGCGTCACGTCTAACCAACTCCAGATTAGCCACTGAAAGGGCGGAGTTACACGTGGAATAAGCTACTGCCCTTGAAAGAAGTCTTAAAGAGGATTGTATATCCTGAAACTCTTCCCCTTGAAGGCGCAGTGATAACGCCTTAGTAAGGTGATCTGCGTAAGATAAGGCATCTAAATTGGCTCTGTTAGACGCAATAGCTGTTTCCAACACCGCGGTTGGAATAGAAGCTGACGACGGTAATGATAGCTCTAAGTCTTCCGCCTCGTCGTCCATACGCAGAGGAACTCTCGGTATACCCTGTCCTGCCGTGTCGAATTTATTCCTTGCATTAATGAAAGGCAGGTTGAGAGTATTTGCAGACAAGAAACCTGCTTTCCCCGTCCTGGAAGCAAGTTTAAATATAGCGTCGTTCAATAATTCAAATGTTCTTGCAACATTATTGGACTGCGACGGAAACTCGGGAGCGATGTCCCTGAACCGCTCAAAAAATTCAGAGTCCAATGACGCTATAATTCTCTTGTCCGGAAGCGCAGCAGTCTGGCCCGACGGAACAACTTGAGGGAGAAAGTGCCGGATGAAGTCCACGGCAGCTTTATGTTGTTCCGAAAGGGATAGCTCCAATTCATCCGTATCCCTTTCACCATCCGGTCGGACCTCCCGATGTTCCCGGTCGTCCGCCCCCGATGCTTCGGCGGAGCGTACCGACCCAGCGCCGTCGGATAATTCTCGATCCGACACCGTTTCTGTCGGCTGCTGGGATGCTGCGATAAGCTGTGCTATCTGCACTAGAATGTCCGACGTCGAGACCTGCGGAGGCGCGGTCTTTCGCTGCTTCGCCGAGGGCAGCTCCGCATCAGATGGCTCCCGCATACTTTTCCTATGCGAACGTCCAGAGTCCATCGGTCTCGAATCCCTGGCTGCCGGATGGTGTGACCTGGTCGCCGAAGAATCCTTCACCGGCGAAGCTGGCAAAATATCGGAGGTCACGCAGCCAAGGTGCGGTCGTGTGCGCCGACGAGAAGAGGAAGCCTTAACAGTCTCTGCGGACTGCTTATACAACGGAGCGTCCCGAGCGACGGACGTATGCTCCGCTAAAGACACATTTTGTACCACAACATCTGGTCCCAGATGTTGTTGTACGAGAGAGGGGCCTCTCTCGCTCGCGGCCCGGCTGGACCTGGACGAGCTAGGAACCGGACTAAAAGGCTTCCTCCGTTCTCGTTTACTATCCGCCGTCACTGGGTGTGCATCTATTATGTTTATAGTGCTCGCATCACCCAAAATTTCCTCTTGGACCGCATCGGACGAACCCGGCTGCCGAACCATTCGGTGAATGGACGCTACACCGGGCGAGCTAACGGACGACATTTGTCTAATCTCCATGAGCACTTTTGCCGCTAGCTCTGAATTTATTTGTGACGACGGACGCACACTTGAAGAAGATAACATGGAAACATCACCCTGTTCTGGTTCCTCTGAAATAGAAACTGAGAGAGTAGAGTGACCTTGTGGAGAAAGAGCCGGCATCGCTCTTTCTCCAGAAACAACATATCGTGACACACGTTTCCAATGTTTCTCATCCCAATGTTCACATATAGGACAGGGATTAATGCGAGAACACTGACTACAATTAATACAATGATCATGAAAGTCAGAGGAAGATTTCTTCCTATTACAATTTGAACAATGTCCCTTCATTGTGAAAGAACAACAATAAGTCCTAGTTACTCGCAAAAACCCCTGACACAAAGATACATAATAACATGATCCATTAATAAATGAAAAAACAATTGCAAAACAAAATAATTTTGAAAAAATATTTTTTCAGAGAAGCCCAAGTTGCTGAAAAGTAACGATGAGCCCCGATGGATCCGATGGCAAAGTGTGGTCAAAAATTTTAAATTTATATAAAATAATTAATGAGACACTTTCGGATAATATAAATGTATCTTATAATGAGATAAACTACTACAAAGGCAAACAGCCCCCCTCAAAAAAGGCTGTTGCCAATGAAAACAAACAGTGTAAACACACTAGAAAACATGACTCCAGGCACTGAAAAAACTGGCCCGGAATCAGTCATCAATTATACTCTATCTGATGCAAAACAGAAACTCCCAGGGGAGAATCTGCAGAACATCAGATGGAAGATGCAGAACACAAACGTTATACACCCATGGGTGAAAACGTAACTATGGGGAAAATAACAGAAAACATTCTGTAACCAAGCAACTCTCCCAGGAAATTTTAGAAATGAAACTTCTCAGAAATATGCCAAAAGCATGGGAGAATTGCAAGGGGGGACTTTAGAAGGCTAGGGGAGAGGAAACACTGAATAAGCAGTGCAACAATTAGCAAGAATGACAACAAGAGGCCCATGCCTCGAAAATAGGCAACTTAACATAATTTCAACAAAAAATTTTAAGTACAGCCCTGATTATTTTTTGCCACTTCTTTTTTCCTCTCCTCCTTCTATCCTCCTTAGAATCACATTTTCTCCAAAAATTATGTGTCTGGCATCCTTTAAACTGAGATTTACAAGCACAAAGATCAGTGAGATGTTGACTGATGAAGGGCCAAACAGAGAATGATAATTGGCGCCAATTTCGGGACGACTGCGTCACTGCGCATGCGCAGTAGAGGCGTACTATGGAGGTCCTTTAGGACATGATTTCTTTTTGTTTTGGATGCAAATTTTGGGGATTGGGGGGCAAAATTTGTGTTTGGCCCTGGTTTTGTTGGAGTTAGCACCAGCTAAGTCTGGGTCATTGGTACAGTATAAAAATATAAAACACATGTTGTAATGACAATATTGGACTGCGTCGGTAAGTCAGGGACAATGTCCCTGTACCGATCGAAAAATCCGAGTCCAATGACGCTATAAGTCTCTTATCCAAGATCGCAGCAATGAAGTCCGAAAAATAATCACTGGAAGAAATGCCAGAAGATATGAAAGGCATCTTCCGATACTACTAAAGGGAAAACTCGAAATCTTTCGAATCCCTTTCGCCATCCTGTCGGACCCTATAAAGCGTTCGGTCGTCCGTAGCTGATGCAACCGCGGACCGCACCGACCCAGCGCCGTCAGATAATTCCTGATTCGACCGAGAAACTGTCAATTGCTGGGATGCTGCGAAACAACTGTGCTAACTCGGATAGCACGTCCGTCACTGAGGCCTGAGGAGCAGCGGTCTTACGATGCATTGCCGCTGGAAGCTCCGTGATCGTTACCCCGTGCATACTTCCAATATGCGAGCGACCGGAGTGTATAGGCCTCGTGTCCCTTGGCTACCGGATGGCGCGACCTATTCGCCGTGGAATCACTGAATGCTGAAACTGATCGGATACTCGAGGTCACGTAGCCAATGTGCGGTCGTGTGCCCTGCTGTGAGGATGAGGAAGCATTAAAGACAGTCTCTCGGACTGTCAATATAACGGAGCGTCCCGAGCAACGGACATATGCTCCGAATGTAAAATATCTGAACCACAACATGCGGTCCCCTATGTTGTTGGCTTCCTCCGATCTGTCCTCAATCTGCCGTCACTGGGTGAGTACTAAAGTAATTAAAGTGCTCGCATCACCCAAATCTCCTTCCTAGACCGCAACGGACGAACCCGGCAGCCGAACCATTCGATGAATGTACTCTACACCGGGTGAGCTAGCGAATGTCACTCCGTAAGCGATAGACATATTCCATGAGCACTTATTGCCGCTAACTCTTCATTAACTATGACGACAGAGGCACACTTTTGAAAGACATCTCCATAACTCTTCGAACAAGAAACCAGAAATGCTTGGATAGCAAGCATAAAATAATAATATATATAGCGTCGTTCAATAATTCGAAAGTTTGTGTGACATTATTGGACTATGTCGGAACTGAGGGATGATGTCCCTGAACCGAACCAAAAATTTCTAAGTCCACCGACGCTATCAGTTTCTTATCCGGCATCGCAGCATATGTTGTTCCGAAAGGGAAAGCTTGAAATCCTCCGAATCCCTTTCGGTATCCCGTCGGACCGGATGAAACTTTCGGACGTCCGTACCCGCTTCCGCGGAGCGTCCCGACCCAGCATCGTCGGATAAAATATATGCGACAGATTCAGTTGATGCTGGGATGCTGCGATAAACTGTGCTATTAAGGAAAGCACGTCCGTTCCCGAGGCCTGTGCAGTAGCGGACTTACGATGCATTGCCGCCGGAAGCTCCGTGTACGTTGACTCCCGCACACTTCCTATGCGAACGTCCGGAGTCTGCAGGCCTCGAGTCCCAGGCTACCGACCCAGCGCTGTCGGATAATTCTCGATCCGACACCGTTTCTGTCGGCTGCTGGGATGCTGCGATAAGCTGTGCTATGTGCACAAGAATGTCCGGCGTCGAGACCTGCGGAGGCGCAGTCTATCGCTGCTTCGCCGAGGGCAGCTCCGCATCAGATGGCTCCCGCATACTTTTCCTATGCGAACGTCCGGAGTCCATCGGTCTCGAATCCCTGGCTGCCGGATGGTGTGACCTGGTCGCCGAAGAATCCTTGATCGGCGAAGCTGGTAATATATCGACGGTCACGCAGCCAAGGTGCGGTCATGTGCGCTGACGAGAAGAGGAAGCCTTAGCAGTCTCAGCGGACTGCCTATACAACGGAGCGTCCCGAGCGACGGACGTATGCTCCGCCAGCGACACATTTGTACCACAACATCTGGGGCCAGATGTTGTTGAACGAGAGAGGGGCCTCTCTCGCTTGCTGTCCGGATGGACCGGAACGAGCTATGAACCGGACTAAAAGGCTTCCTCCGTTCTCCCTCCGATCCGCCGTCACTGGGTGTGCATTAAGTTAATTTAATAGTGCTCGCATCACCCCAAAATTCCTTCTAGACCGCAACGGACGAACCCGGCTGCCGAACCATTCGGTGAATGGACGCTACACCGGGCGAGCTAGCGGACGTCAAAGGCCGTCGAACCTACTAGGGTCCTCTTAGGCAATTGGCGTATAACATGAGCACTTTTCCACTAGCCCTTCATTAATAGTGACGACGGAGGCACACTGTTGGAAGACATCACAGATACATCACCCTAATCTTGATCGTCTGAAATAGAAATTGATAAAGTAGAGTGACCCTGCGGGGAAAGGACCGGAGTGTCCAAATCCCCAACAACATACCGTGACATACGCTTCCCATATTGTCATTGAAATCATACGATACAGAACAGGAGTTAATGCGAGTACACTGACCACATATAGAATGATAATAAAGTCAGAGGAAGACTTCCTCTTAAAACAATTGATCAATATCCTTTCAATGTGAAAAGAAAACAAGTCCTGGTACTCGCACTAACCCCTGGCAAACAAAATACATAATAATAATATGATCCATTAATATAGAAAAAATAATTGAAATCAAAATATTTTGAAAAAATATTTTTTCAGAACAGCCCAAGTTTCTGAAAAGTAACGTTGAGCCCCAATGGATCCCAAGCCTAAGTGTGGACAAAAATTTTAAAAATATTTTAAACAATTTATTCAACACTTACGAACAATAATAATGTATCTAGTTATGATTAAAATAACATAAAGATATTATTTTTTAGAAATCCCCCCCTCACACAGAGGGCTGTTGTAAATGTAAACAATGAGTGTAAAAACACTAAAATAAGACTCCAGGCACCCAGGCCCGAAATCAGTTACCAAAAATACACTATCTGATGCAAAACAGAGACTTCCAGGGAAGAAACTGCAGAACATCAGATGGTAGATGCAGAACACAACGCCTAACCACCCGTAGGTGAAGACGTAAACATGGGGAAAGAACAGAAATCATTCTGTTATCAGCTAAAACT
Organism: Pictodentalium vernedei; assembly: GCA_031216915.1. NCBI lineage: Eukaryota > Metazoa > Mollusca > Scaphopoda > Dentaliida > Dentaliidae > Pictodentalium > Pictodentalium vernedei. Next base: position 539,829,016 of record CM062294.1, read on the forward strand.
CCCAAGAAATTTTAGTAATAATAATTACAGAAACTATGCCAAAAGCATGGGAGAATAGCAAGGGGGAACTTAAAGGACAGGGAGAGAGGAAAACACTTGTAAAAACAGTGTAACTAAATAATCAGAATGACAACAAAATGGCTGCTGCCTTGAAAATAGGTAACTTAACATAATTTCATTAAAAAATTTTAAGTTACAGCCCTGATAATATTCTGTCACACATTCTTTTCCTCTCCTCCTTCTCTATCCTCCTTAGAATCACCATTTCACTAATATTTATGTGTCTGGCATCATTTAAACTGAGATTAAAAGCACAAAGATCAGTCAGATGTTAACTGATGAAGGGCCAAACTTAGAATGATAAATGGCGCCAATTTCGGAACGTCCTTGACACTGCGCATGCGCAGTAGGGGCGAAGTGTGGAGGGCCTTTCAGGACATGTTTTCTTTAGTTTTAGATGCAAATTTTGGGGATTGGGGGGCAAAATTTGTGTTTGGCCCTATATTTTAAGAGTTAGCACCAGCTATGTCTGGGTCATTGGTACAGTATAAAAATATTCAAATTTTATTTAAAAAATGATAGAACTTTGTAAAAATGTCTCAAAAGGTCAATCACAGTCCCTATTATGTACTTTTTATCTACCAAAAAGATAAAAACTCCAAATGAAAACATTTGCAAATACTGACTTGCATAGAACTTTTCACCTTGGGTATTTAATACTTTACATACATTTAATTCAGGAGGGGGATGTATTTAACACATAAATTTGTTCATTTCATTCAGTTTCATTAAGAAAATAAATGGAGCCTCAACATATTTATGTTATAAACATCTGAACTGGTTGTTAATCATGTATACCAATATCTTATGAAACGTAGAATTCTCATCACAAGAGTTTCACAAACTATCACTGTAGAATTCAAGGGCAAATACTCTGTGATGATTAAATCAAACTTCTATAAATTTATGTCACACACATCAGCATTTGAAGTTGGTCACATATATTTAGTATAGTTTGTGCTACATGATTTACCAACAGATTTTGATCAAACTCAAGGGCAATAACTCTGTAATGATTCATCTGAGCTGCAGTAAATTCATGCCATTCACATCTGCACTTGATGTTGATCTATACCAAGTTTGAAATCAATATCGTGAGAAAAGTTATAAAACATGTCGTTCGATCAAAAACATCATCCCATACTGTTTTAACTCTAGAGTTCAAGAGCCATAACTCTGTAACACTAACATTGAACTGCCACGGATATCTGTACTTGATGCTTATCATGTACACTGAGTTTCAAACCAGTATCTTCTGAAATAAACAAGTAGTTTGCTCCACAAGATTTACTGACCAATTTTGAATACATTCAAGTGCAATAATTCTGTAATAATTCTGCCAGGGATATCTGTACTTGATGCTTATCATGTACACTGAGTTTCAAACCAGTATCTTCAGAAATAAACAATTAGTTTGATCCACAAGATTTATTGACCGATTTTTAATAAATTCAAGTGCAATAATTCTGTAATGCTTAAATCAAGGCAAAGCAATTTTATGTCATGCTCATGTGAACTTGACATTGATCATAAATACCAAGTTTTAAACCAATATCTTAAGAAATGTAGAAATAGTTCACTTCACAAGATTTCAATAGACTAACTTACCAACCAAGACACAACCCATGCACTTAAGTGACTTCAATGCACCAGATTGGGGGTATTTATATTCAGTAATATTCAAATACAGTTTAAGAACTGACATGCATTCAATATTCATTGAATTTTATGAATGCCTGTATTTAACCCTTTCCCCAACAAAATGGCCAAAATCGGCAAGCGCTATTCTGAAAAATTGCCAATTAACTTTCATTATTTTTTTCATTTTTTGTCTCAAAAACATAGGATATGACCCCTCATTGGAACGAGTTCATCAAGCTCGTTCCAAAGAGGGGGTATAACCTATGTTTTTGAGACAAAAAATGAAAAAAGTTAAAAAATTTATAGTAATTTATATATTTTTTATACTTACCAATGACCCAGACTTACCTGGTGCAAACTCATTAAATTCAGGGCCAAACCAAATTTTGCCCCCCCCCCCCCCCCCCAATCCCCAAAATTTGCATCAAAAACCAAAAATTAGATGTCCAGGTAGGTCCTCCATACTTTTACTGTACTGCGCATACACAGTGTCAAGGAGGTCTTGAAATTCCCACCAAAATGTCATTCTTACGACCAGTGCCTGGTAAGTGTTATGTAGTCCAGAGAAATGAGACTCTTTATACTCCTTAAAAGTGTCCGAGGATTGTATATTAACGCCCGTTTGACATGTGACATATACAAATGCTTCACATCGAGCTACACTTTAAAAATATTACATGACATGAGTAAACATTAACTTTACACTTTAAAACCATCCCGGTACCGACTCGGAATTACTGACTCTGGGGGAGGTATTCCCTTGCTTTTCACTATAAACTGGTGACCTAAGGGAACACCTGCCCCCCCCCCCCCCCTCCCCCTTCCTCTTGCCCTGGATCAAATACCCCAGAGCGAAGAGGGCAGCAGGACAGAGTCACTGCCGGAACAGAGAGCCTACATAACTATAGTTGCAACTGTTTAGTGGACGATATTCTGAGCAACAGATAACAGACCTAAACAATGTAGATCTCCAGAAATGGACTCAATGTTTCTAAGATAAAAATTAGTGAAAGTGGAAGGCTGAGACCAATATGCAGCCTTCATTAAATCTGTAATAGCAACACTATTAGCATAAGCCCAAGATGTTGATAGAGCTCTTACTTCATGAGCCGAAATCTTGAGAGCAGACTTCTGAGAAAAAGATAACTTTTCATAAGCAGTACATACAGTTAATTGAATCCATCTAGCAATAGAATGAACCATAATGTCCTTTCTATTAGGCATCAAAGACAAAAAGAAATGCTTACGTCCCTTTCTAATAAAGTCAGACCTACATTTATAAATACGTATTGCTCTAACAGGACAGAGTAAAGGCCTAAGCCCGTCTGAAGACGGAAGGGCCCTAACAGCAATAGGTTCAGGATACTTATTAGGAGCCTGATTCTTAGCCAAAAATCCAACATTAGTAGTAAAGATGATAGTGTTCCCGACACTACGATAGTGAGAATCGTCCACAGATTGTGCATGAAGCTCACTGACTCTTCTAGCAGAAGAGAAAGCTAAGAGAAATGCTGTCTTATATGTTAAGAATTTGAAATCCACTGTATCAAGAGGCTGAAAAAGTGCTTCTTTTAGCTTAAGAAGAACCCATGCTAAATTCCATTTTGGAATTAATCTAAGAGTTCTAGGTCAATTTATCGAAAAATTTCTAACTAATATAGATAAAGAGACATTAGAACCAATCATCAATGTATCATGGTGAGCGTAGGTATCAGATAACACAGACCTATAACCCTTGATAGTAACAGGCTGCAGTTTGATCTCGTCAAACAAATAGACCAGGAAATTAGCAATGTCAGGAATGGAGCGATCATATAAGTCCACCGAGTGATCCCTACACCACTGGCGAAAGACCTTCCACTTTGCAGCATAATTTAGCGAAGAGGAGGTCCTCCTGCAGTTAGAAATTGCGTCCACTGCTCGTCCTGTAAAACGCTTACTGTGCAAGAAGGACCACACAATGGAAATACGTGAAGGTTGAGACCTTGCGGATTGTTGTGAAGCGTGCGCAATTTCCCCTGCGACAGAAGATCCTCCCGTGGAGGAAGCTTCCGCAGCATGTCCCACAACAGACACCTGAGTAGATTTATCCACGGTCTCTGTGGTGACAGAGATGCTACCAACAGAGTCTTGCAGTGGGATTGCTTTATCTTGAGCAATATCTGCTGAATCAGCGACGTTGGAGGATACGCATATCCTATTATCCCATCCCACGGGATCGATAGAGCGTCTACTGCAAACGCTCGAGGATCCGGACATGGGGACACATAAGTCTGCAACTGATTGTTGAGGTGCGTTGCAAACAAATCTATCATTGGTCGCTCCCATTGGTAGCAAATCTGATTGAAAACCTGTTTGTTGAGAGTCCAACAGGCGACCCTTCCGTGAAAGGGAGTGTGCTAACACATTCAGATGACCCGGAATATGACGGACCGATAGTAGAACTTAATGTTCCAGTACAAACAGAAGGATTCTTTCCATTAGCTTGAACAACAGAATGGAATGAGTGCCTCCCTGATTCCGAATATACGCTACTACCGTCGTATTGTCGGACAAAATTTGAACGTGTGTGCTCTGAATAACGTCCATCCAATGACGCAACGCAAGCCAAATTGACATCACTTCTTTGATAGTTATGTGCTTGCCTAAGAATTGAATCCCAAAGACCCTGGCACCTCGAATCCGACGCGCCTCAACCTGTTTGACTGGCATCCGTCATGATAGTAAAACTCGGATCTGGCAATTGCAGTGGAACTCCCTGAGTTAACCACTGAATGTCTGCCCAAGTCTGAATCTCTTGTTTCACTTGGTCTGACAAGAGGATGTCCGCATCGAGCGAATGAGTCTTCACTTTCCAATTCTGAGTCAGAAAGATTTGGAGAGGATGAGTGCGTAGCCGCCCCATTGGAATGAGATCCGCGGCAGCTCCACACAGACCTATCAGTCTCATGAATTCTCTTGCTGTAACCTTCTCTGAGTTTAGACAATAGCGAGCATAACAACTGACTAATTTCGCTCTGGCTAACGGCAGACGAACGAGATTGTTGTGCATCTCGAAGCTCATCCCCAGGTGGGTGAATGACTTGGACGGCACCAGATCCGACTTCTGTTCGTTTACTATGAAACCGAGACGTTGGAGCAATAGTAGAAGATTCTGCACATCGTTATGAAGCGTTAACTCGTTGCCGTACCTCTGAAGAATATCGTCCCGGTAGGCCGACGTTACCGCAGACAAATGAGCACGGAAGTAAGTCATGACCGAGTTCATTATCCGAGTGAAAGCCCAGGGCGCTAGATTCAGACCGAAGCACATCGCACGGAACTGATATACAACCCCTAGGACAGTGAACCGAAGATACTTTCTGAACGCCGGATGTACCATGACGTGAAAGTATGCATCCTTGAGATCTATGCTCGCAGCATAGTCGTTTACTCGAATGCTCGTGCTGACCGATCGAATGGTCTCCATATAAAATTTTGGAGCCACAATCAGCTTGTTTATCCAGCTTAAATCTATTACTGGATGGAACGAGCCATCTGGTGTTTGGGAACCAGAAACAGATGGCTGTAGAAACCTGGAGATTCCTGGTTTTCTACGACCTCTATCGCATTCTTCAGTAAAAGAGACTGAACTTCTGAAAGAAGAGAGTCTCTTTTTAGAATATTCGACGGAAGCTGAGTCCATCTTGGACTTCAAGTTAACGGAGGCTTTCCTTTGAAGGACAGTTTCAGTCCTTCCGCAATTACCCTTCGAACCATATCAAGGCAGAAGACAAGGAATCACTTATCAGAAGTAACCGTTGTCAACACAAACAAACAGTGTAAACAAACCAGAAAACTGACTCCAGGCACTGGTAAACATGGCCCAGTAATCAGTGTCCAATTTAAACACTATCTGATGCTAAACAGAGCCTTCCCCAGGAGAGACTGCAGAGCATCAGATGGTAGATGCAGACCTAAAATGCCTAAACACCCCTAGGGTGAGGACGTAAACATGGGGACAAAACAGAAAAAAATTCTGTTTCCAAGCCAAAACTCCCAAGAAATTTTTAGTAATAAAAATTACAAAAATAGGCCAAAAGCATGGGAGAATGGCAAGGGGGAAATGAAGGAAAGGGAGAGAGGAAACACTGAACAAACAATGGAACATTCATGGCAAGAATGACAACAGCAGGGCTATGCATCGAAAATAGGCAACATGAATAAATTTTTATAAAAAAGTTAAAAAATTTATAGTAATTTCTATATTTTTTATACTTACCAATGACCCAGACATAGCTGGTGCAAACTCTTAAAATATAGGGCCAAACACAAATTTTGCCCCCCAATCCCCAAAATTTGCATCTAAAACCAAAGAAAACATGTCCTGAAAGGCCCTCCACACTTCGCCTCTACTGCGCATGCGCAGTGTCAAGGACGTTCCGAAATTGGCGCCATTAATCATTCTAATAACCAGTGCCTGGTAAGCACTATGTACTCAGCGGGGAGGCAAGAGTTCCCAACTCCTGGGAGGGCCATCCCCGTCTGGGTCATTGGTAAGTATAAAAAATATATAAATTACTATAAATTTTTTAACATTTTTATACTGTACCAATGATCCAGACATAGCTGAATAGTAAAAAGGCTGGAGGGCCAAGGACATAGAGCAAAATGGAATACGCTCAATAAAATAACATAGAGTCATCCCCTGTAGGGAAAAAGAAGTAATAGGCCTTACATGTATCTTTCTTATTTATGATAAATTAGAAAGATACAACACCTTCCAAAATTGAGCTTCATACATCCATGTACTCTATTAATATCCAATATAATCCTTATACTAATAATTTTTAAAGTAAGCCAATAAATAAAGTAAGTCTAGAGAATAGAGACTCTTATACTCCTAAAAGTGTCTGAGGATTGCATAATCATGTCCGTTGACATATGCAATATTCAAAAGCTATACTTTAAAAACTAAGACTTGAATGAATTTTAAAAACCTAAACTTCTCACTAAACAACCATCCCAATAACAGCTCAGAATTACTAACTCCGGAGGAGGTATCCCCTTGTTTTCATAGTAAAACAGGTGACCCAAGGGAACACCCTCCCCCCCCCCCCCCCTTTTTCTTGCCCTGGGTCAAATAGCCCAGAGCGAAGAGGGCAGCAGAACGGAGATACTGCCGAAACAGACAGCCTACCTAGCTATAGTAGCAACTGTTAAGTGAATGACATTCTGAGCAGTAGATAATAGACCTAACAATAGAGGCCTCCAGAAATGGACTCGATATTTCTGAGATAAAAATTCATGAATGTGGATGGCTGAGCGCAATGAGCAGCCTTCAAAAATCTATAATAGCGACACTATTAATGTAAGCCCAAGAAGTAGAAGAACTCTTACTTCATGAGCCGAAATCTTAAGCACAACTGCTAAGTCAATGATATACCATAAGCAGTACCGATAGTTAATAGAATCCATTAACAATAAAATGGAGCGTAACGTCCTTCTACTAGGCATCAAAGACAGAAGAAGCTTACGCCCATAGTAATAAACAGATATCTGTTTATAAATACATAAACTCTACCCGGAAAGAGTAAAGGCCTATGCCCATACGAAGACGGAAGGACCTTAAAAATAATAGGTTCCGGATAATAGGAGCCTAACTCTTATGCAAAAATCCAACCTAAATAGTAACGGAAGTAGTGATTCCGAAACTACGAAAGTGAAAATCATCCATCGATAGTGCATGAAACTCACTGACTCTACAGTAAAAGAGAAACCAACAGAATTACTGTCTAAAAGGTCAGAATTTGAAAACTACTGTTTCCAGAGGCTCAAATGATAACTTAGCTAAATAAGAACCGAAGTTAAAATCCATATAGGAATTTAATCTAAAGATTCTAAGTCTATTTATCAAAAAGTTACTAACTGACTTAGATAAAGAGACATAAGACTCAATTGTAAACTATCGTAGAGTGCATAGGTATGAGGTAACATAAACCTATAACCTTAATAATAACAGGCTGCAGTAGATCTTGTGAAACAAGTATACTAAAAAATTGCAATGAGTAGTATGGAGGGATCAACAATATGAACATAATGATCCCTACACCAACGACGGAAGAGCCTCCACTTTAGCCGCACAGAATAGCGAAGAAGAGGATCTCCTATAGTAAGAAATCGCGTCCAAAGCTCGTCCAGTACAGTGCTTACAATGCAATACGGACCACACAACGGAATACATGAAGGTTGCGACCTTGCGGGTTGTGATAAAGATGACACGATTTACCCAGTGAAAAAAGATCCTCACATAGAGGAAGATTTCACGTTAAGACCCACAGTAGACAAGAGAGTAAATTACCCATGATCTCTGTGAAGCTAGAGATGCTATCAACAGAAATGTATTGTGGTTGTTTATCTTAGCAATACCTGCTGAAACAACAGCGCCGGAGGATACGCGTATCCTATCATTCCGTCCTATAGATCAATCGAGCGTTAACAACATTAGCTCAGAGATCTGGACAAGCCAACACATACGTCTGCAATTGATTAGCAAGCTGTGTCGTAAATAAATCATCATTGGGCGCTCCAATAGATAGCAAATCTGATTGAATACTTGTTTGTTGAGAGTCCATTCTGACAGCAACAAGCGACCCGTAAGAGAACGGGAGTCCGGTAAAACAATCAGACGACCCGGAATATGACGGACCAAAACAGAACTTGGTGTACTATAACCAACAGACGGATTCTTTCCATTAAATTGAATAACAGAAACGAAAGAGTGCCTCCCTGGTTCCGGAGATACGCCACTACTGTCGAATTAAAGGACAGGATTTGGGCATGCATTTCTGAATAATGTTCATGCAATGACATAAAGCAAGCCTAAAAAACATTATTCCGCGGAAGAAAACTGGTTGCTAAGAGACTGCGGAACCCAAAGACCCTGGCACTTCGAATCCGTAGGGATCAGTATTATATCCCAATCTGTTTGACTGGCAACCGTCATAACAGCCACACTCGGGTCCGGCAACTGCGGTGGCACTCTCTGAGTCAACCACCGAATGTTTGCCCCAGTCTGAATCTCTTGTAACACTAGATAGACAAGAGAACGCATAAATCGAGCAATTCATGGATTGCCGAAAAGTTGCCATCGAAGAGAAGCTCCTCCGAGAACGAAGCGACTCTGAGAGAGTTCTTAACCTTACTATCCACGCGTGTGGATGTAGCTAGGGCTGCGTCACGTCTAACCAACTCCAATCAGCCACTGAAGGGCGGAGTTATACGTGAACAAACTACTGCCCTCAAAAGAAATTACATTGAGAATAATATCCCGTAAATCTTTTCTTGAAGACGTAATGATAACGCCTCAGTAAGGCGGATTACGTATGATAAAGCGTCTAAGTTAAGTCTACTATACATCATGTCGTTTCCAACATTGAAGTTGGAAAAGACATAAACGGCGAAAAAGAATATATCCAGTCTTTAACCACACCGTCTAGATGCATATGAACTCTCGGTATGCCCTGCTCTGCCAAAATAAACTATTCGTATAAATGATAAAATGGCAGAAATGAGCAACGCGGACAAGAAACTAAACTATCATGCTTGGTAGCAGGCTTGTATATATATATATATAGCGTCGAAAAATAAAACACATGTTGTAATGACAATATTGGACTGCGTCGGTAAGTCAGGGACAATGTCCCTGAACCGATCGAAAAATCCGAGTCCAATGACGCTATAAGTCTCTTATCCAAGATCACAGCAATGAAGTCCGAAATAACAATCACTGGAAGATAATGCCAGAAGATATGAAAGGCAGCTTCCGATACTACTAAAGGGAAAACTCGAAATCTTTCGAATCCCTTTCGCCATCCTGTCGGACCTTATAAAGCGTTCGGTCGTCCGTACCTGATGCAACCGCGGACCGCACCGACCCAGCGCCGTCGGATAATTCCTGATTCGACCGAGAAACTGTCGATTGCTGGGATGCTGCGAAACAACTGTGCTAACTCGGATAGCACGTCCGTCACTGAGGCCTGAGGAGAAGCGGTCTTACAATGCATTGCCGCTGGAAGCTCCGTGATCGTTACCCCGTGCATACTACCAATATGCGAGCGAACGGAGTGTATAGGCCTCGTGTCCCTTGGCTACCGGATGGCGCGACCTATTCGCCGTGGAATCACTGAATGACGAAACTGATCGAATACTCGAGGTCACGTAGCCAGTGAGCGGTTGTGTGCCCTGCTGTGAGGATGAGGAAGCATTAAGGACAGTCTCTCGGACTGTCAATATAACGGAGCGTCCCGACCGACGGACATAAGCTCCGAATGTAAAATATCTGAACCACAACATGCGGTCCCCTATGTTGTTGGACGAGAGAGGGACCTCTCTCGCTCACAGCCCGGACGGACATGGACAAGCCAGGAACCGGACTAACAGGCTTCCTCCGATCTGTCCTCAATCTGCCGTCACTGGGTGAGTACAAAAGTAATTAAAGTGCTCGCATCACCCAAATCTGCTTCCTAGACCGCAACGGACGAACCCGGCAGCCGAACCATTCGATGAATGTACGCTACACCGGGTGAGCTAGCGAATGTCACTCCGTAGGCGATAGACATATTCCATGAGCACTTATTGCCGCTAGCTCTTCATTAACTATGACGACAGATGCACACTTTTGAAAGACATCTCCGTAACTTTGCGAACAAGAAACCAGAAATGCTTGGTTATAGCAAGCATAAAATAATAATATATATAGCGTCGTACAATAATTCGAAAGTTTGTGTGACATTATTGGACTATGTCGGAACTGAGGGACGATGTCCCTTAACCGAACCAAAAATTTCTAAGTCCACCGACGCTATCAGTTTCTTATCCGGCATCGCAGCATTCTGGTCCGACGAAAGAAGCTGTAGAAGACCAAGTCAGATGACATACACAACAGCATATGTTGTTCCAAAAGGGAAAGCTCGAAATCCTCCAAATCCCTTTCGGTATCCCGTCGGACCGGATGAAACTTTCGGATGTCCGTACCCGCTTCCGCGGAGCGTCCCGACCCAGCATCGTCGGATAAAAAATATGCGACAGATTCAGTTGATGCTGGGATGCTGCGATAAACTGTGCTATTTAGGAAAGCACATCCGTTCCCGAGGCCTGTGCAGTAGCGGTCTTACGATGCATTGCCGCCGGAAGCTCCGTGTACGTTGACTCCTGCACACTTCCTATGCGAACGTCCGGAGTCTGCAGGCCTCGTGTCCCTGGCTACCGGATGGTGTGACCTGGTCGCCGAAGAATCCTTGATCGGCGAAGCTGGTAATATATCGGCGGTCACGCAGCCAAGGTGCGGTCGTGTGTGCTGACGAGAAAAGGAAGCCTTAGCAGTCTCCGCGGACTGCCTATACAACGGAGCGTCCCGAGCGACGGACGTATGCTCCGCTTGCGACACATTTTGTACCACAACATCTGGGGCCAGATGTTGTCGAACGAGAGAGGGGCCTCTCTCGCTTGCCGTCCGGATGGACCGGAACGAGCTATGAACCGGACTAAAAGGCTTCCTCCGTTCTCCCTCCGATCCGCCGTCACTGGGTGTGCATTAGGTTGATTTATAGTGCTCGCATCACCCCAAAATTCCTTCTAGACCGCAACGGACGAACCCGGCTGCCGAACCATTCGGTGAATGGACGCTACACCGGGCGAGCTAGCGGACGTCAAAGGCCGTCGAACCTACTAGGGTCCTCTTAGGCAATTGGCGTATTACATGAGCACTTTTCCGCTAGCCCTTCATTAATTGTGACGATTGAGGCACACTGTTGGAAGACATCACAGATACATCACCCTAATCTTGATCGTCTGAAATAGAAATTGATAAAGTAGAGTGACCCTGCGGGGAAAGGACCGGAGTGTCCAATTCCCCAATAACATACCGTGACATACGCTTCTCATATTGTCATCGAAATCATACGATACAGAACAGGAGTTAATGCGAGTACACTGACCACATATAGAATGATAATAAAGTCAGAGGAAGACTTCCTCTTAAAACAATTGATCAATATCCTTTCAATGTGAAAAGAAACAAGTCCTGGTACTCGCACTAACCCCTGGCAATCAAAATACATAATAATAATATGATCCATTAATATAGAAAAAATAATTGAAATCAAAATATTTTGAAAAAATATTTTTTCAGAATAGCCCAAGTTTCTGAAAAGTAATGTTGAGCCCCAATGGATCCCAAGCCTAAGTGTGGACAAAAATTTTAAAAATATTTTAAACAATTTATTCAACACTTACGAACAATAATAATGTATCTAGTTATGATTAAAATAACATCAAGATATTATTTTCCAAAAATCCCCCCCTCACACAGAGGGCTGTTGTAAATGTAAACAATGAGTGTAAAAACACTAAAATAAGACTCCAGGCACCCAGGCCCGAAATCAGTTACCAAAAATACACTATCTGATGCAAAACAGAGACTTCCAGGGAAGAAACTGCAGAACATCAGATGGTAGATGCAGAACACAACGCCTAACCACCCGTAGGTGAAGACGTAAACATGGGGAAAAGAACAGAATTCATTCTGTTATTCAGCTAAAACTCCCAAGAAAATTTAGTAATAATAATTACAAAAACTATGCCAAAAGCATGGGAGAATAGCAAGGGGGGACTTAAAGGACAGGGAGAGAGGAAAACACTTAAAAAACAGTGTAACTAAATAATCAGAATGACAACAAAATGGCTGCTGCCTCGAAAATAGGTAACTTAACATAATTTCATTAAAAAATTTTAAGTTACAGCCCTGATAATATTCTGTCACACATTTTTTCCTCTCCTCCTTCTCTATCCTCCTTAGAATCACCATTTCACTAATATTTATGTGTCTGGCATCATTTAAACTGAGATTTACAAGCACAAAGATCAGTCAGATGTTAACTGATGAAGGGCCAAACTTAGAATGATTAATGGCGCCAAATTCGGAACGTCCTTGACACTGCGCATGCGCAGTAGAGGCGAAGTGTGGAGGGCCTTTCAGGACATGTTTTCTTTGGTTTTAGATGCAAATTTTGGGGATTGGGGGGCAAAATTTGTGTTTGGCCCTATATTTTAAGAGTTAGCACCAGCTATGTCTGGGTCATTGGTACAGTATAAAAATATTATAAGTTACAGCCTGAACATTGGAAACCACTGTTTTTCTTCTCTCCTCATCCTAAATGCACTTCCTATCCACCATTTCTCTCATAATTATGTGTCTGGCATCATTAAAACTGAGATTTACAGCACAAATATCAGTGATGTGACACTGTTTACAGGACCAAACAAAGAATGACATTTTTGCGGGAATTTCGAGACCTCCTTGACACTGCGCATGCGCAGTACAGTAAAAGTATGGAGGACCTACCAGGACATCTAATTTTTGGTTTTTGATGCAAATTTGGGGGATTGGGGGGGCAAAATTTGGTTTGGCCCTGAATTTAATGAGTCTGCACCAGCTAAGTCTGGGTCATTGGTACAGTATAAAAATATTAGTTATTCAAGAATTTTATTTGCAAGTGTTATCTGTCTTTCGTGTTAGGTAAAGGGTTAAATACATTAAAATTAGAGATGTATCCATGAATTGAATATATGTTCCAAAATTTTGAATACTTACCACAATTTAAATTATACTGCTTAAAACTAGAAGTCCTGTCACGAACTGTGCACTTATCTAGGCTTAAGTGCACGTAGGAATTGGGCACAATTGCCATATTGAATGACATTCAAAGCACAGCAGGTTCTCCTGGTTACTTATAGCAAACACAGGCAATGTTTCTGCCAATGAACCTCCGGGTTACCCGGATGTCCATTGGCTGAAACATTGCTTGTGCACAGGCCAAATGTACAGCAATTTGATAGCCTTACTATGGTCATAACACGTAGATTAACGCGCAGATCAACATGCTATTTGTGCGCATATCGTGACAGGACTTCTAGTTTTAACTGTATTGTTATTAAGGCTCTTCCGTCCTCAGATGGCCATAGGCCTTTGCTATATCCAGTTAGAGCTATGCGTATTTACAAACATAGATCTGAGTTATCAGAAAGGGACGAAAACGTTTCTTTCTGTCTCTGCTGCCTAATAGAAGGGACATCACGGTCCATTCTATTTCAAGGTGGATTCAATTGACTATTCGTACTGCTTATGAAAAATTATCTTCTACTCAGCAGTCTGTGCTTAAGATTTCGGCACATGAAGTGAGAGCGCTGTCTACATCTTGTCTTATGCTAATAGTATTGCTATTACCGATTTGATGAAGGCTGCATACTGGTCTCAGCCTTCTGCGTTCACAAATTTTTTCCTTAGAAATATTGAGTCTATTTTTGGCGACATTGCTTGTGCACAGGCGATATGTACATTATTTGATAGCCCTACTATGGTCATAACGCGTAGATTAATGCACAGATCGATGTGCTATTTGTGTGCATTTCATGACAGGACCTCTAGTTTTAACTGTATGTTATTTGCACAAAAGGTTTTCACACATCATAGTGCATGGACACCAGACAACAAATTCACACCTTAATTATAAATAAATTAATAAATTAATTAATAAATTAATTAATTAAAACAAATTAATCAATTAATAAATTAATTAATGAAACTTTTGACACTCAGGATCACCTCGTGGGTGAAGGAAGCCAGAGTACTCAGAGAGAACCACCAAGCAGCAGCAAGCAAATGTTAGACTTCCCAACAGAGTAACTCTGCACAGCAGGGTTAGCATTGGTTGAAGGCAAGTGCATCTATCGATGTGTAGTATGCCTTAGTATACAGTGCCACTGTGACCTCACGTGGGCAATTAGGATTAAGTCCCTTGCCCAAATTCACAACGCAGTTGCAGCTGGTCAGGACCTTTACATTTGAAGCCTAATGCTCTAACTATTGAGCCACCAAGCTTCACTGTCACTATTAACTGGTAGAGTGCTGGAAGCCCATATTTGAGCTTTACTCTGAAGTGTAGGTACTGTAACTTAAGGGGGCGCGGTGGCTCAGTAGGTAGAGGTGCAGACTACAAGCCGAGAGGTCCTCAGTTCGAATCCCACCTGCGGCAACCACGTTGCGTCCTTGGGCAAGACACTTCACCCCCATTGCCCATCTGGGGGCATGGTGACGTCGTGGACTAAGGCGTACTGCACGTCGATGGTGCACTTGTCTTCAACCAATGCTAACCCTGCTGGTGTGGAGTTAGTATGTTGGGGAGCTGACAGTTGCTCGGTGGTTCTCTCCGGGTACTCCGGCTTCCTCCACCTGTAAAACTGTCATGGTCATGATTAGCCACAGTGCAGAAATATATGACCTTAAACCCCAATAAATAAATAAATAAATAAATATACTGTAACTTATAAATTAAAGGCTACATATTCAGTCAAAGTACTCCATATTATCTTTTAAGTGAAATTATTTTACATGTGTGGATTTCCCTTGTTATAATTTATGGGAGAGTGCCCATAGGCACTCTCCCATAAATTATAACAAGGCAAAGACATGTGAACAAATTTTGGTGATTAAAAATAATTCAGCACTCTACCAGTTAAAGACTTACAATCCCTCACATTATTTATAAACAGTGAACCCTGTTAAGTTAGCCACTTTGCCAGAGAAAAAAGTTCAAATTATGTAAAGAGGCAAAAACGGTCTACAAAAACATGAATTCTGTGGTTGTCTGTATAAATTTTTAATACATCACATTTTTATTCAATTAACAAGGATTCACTCTACAACCCATATGAAACTATCAGGTCAGATTTGTACTATACAGTAAATGGTTTGGTGTTTGACAATTATATGCAACTAACATGGTCATTCTATTAGCCAGTATACAATTGACTGAACCCACTTTATATCTATACATATATTCCATCTAATAAAAAGTTAACACAAGAATTTATTCAATACAAATAGCCTTACCTTGTGTAGGATCAAGAACAGGCATTGCTGCTTTCTGACTTTGTTTCAATAAAGTGTACAAGTCTCGGTAATGGTTATGCCTTACCTAAAATTAATAAAACTTTCAGTTAATGTAGAAATGACATCATCAAATCTGTTGTAGGACTAGAGGTACTGTGAGCAAACTCACAAAGTGATACCCCCCCCCACCCTGCCCCCCCCCCACCCCCAGGCCTGAAATGTATAAGTTAGATTATCTCCCCTTGGAAATGTCAGAACGGAATTATATTGCTTCATGCACATCTTCATATGGAGTTCTTCCATTGTGCAAAGTTTCATGAAATTTCTTCACACGGTTTAGGAGGAGTTGTGCTTACAAGGATGGACAGATGATTAGATTATCTCACCTTGGAAATGTCAGAATGGAATTATATTGCTTCATGCACATCTTCATATGGAGTTCTTCCATTGTGTAAAGTTTCATGAAAATTCTTCAAACAGTTTAGGAGTTGCGCTTACAAGGATGGACAGACGGACAGACGGACAGACGGACGGACAGGGTGATTCCTATCTATTCCCCCCACCCCCAATCTTTGTTTGCGGGGGGTATAATGACACTCTGTATACACAACAATACAGAAAATGCCTGTGTGGTGAAAGTTAAAAAATTTATAGTAATTTATATATTTTTTATACTTACCAATGACCCAGACTTAGCTGGTGCTAACTCTAACAAAACCAGGGCCAAACACAAATTTTGCCCCCCAATCCCCCAAATTTGCATCCAAAACAAAAAGAAATCATGTCCTATAGGACCTCCATACTACGCCCCCACTGCGCATGCGCAGTGTCAAGGACGTCCCGAAATTGGCGCCAATTATCATTCTTACTGGCAGTGCCTGGTCAGCACTATGTACTCAGCGGGGAGGCAAGAGTTCCCAACTCCTGAGAGGGCCATCCCCGTCTGGGTCATTGGTAAGTATAAAAAATATATAAATTACTATAAATTTTTTAACATTTTTATACTGTACCAATGATCCAGACTTAGCTGAATAGTAAAAAGGCTGGAGGGCCTAGGACATAGAGGAAAATCCAATAAGCTCAACTATATAATAAAGAGGTAACCCCTTAAGGAGAAAAGGAGTATTAGGCTTTACATGTATCTTTCTTATTTAATATTAAATTAGAAAGATACAATACCCTTCATAATTGAGCACAATAATATTCATGTTCTCTATTAACATCCAGTATAACCCTTATACTAATTATTTTTAAAGTAAGCCAATAAATAAAGTAGTCCAGAGAACTGAGACTCTTTATAGTCATTTAAAAGTGTCCGAGTATTGTATATTAAAGCCCGTTTGACACTTGACATATACAAATGCTTCACACCGAGCTACACTTTAAAAATAAGACATGAATGAATTTTAACATTAATATTACACTTTAAAACCATCCCGGAAGCGACTCAGAAATACTGACTTGGAGGAGGCATTCCCTTGCTTTTCACTATAAAGCAGGTGACCTTAGGGAACACCCGCCCCCACCCCCCCCCCCCCACCCCCTTCCCCTTGCCCTGGGTCAAATAGCCCAGAGCGAAGAGGGCAGCCGGACGGAGTCACTACCGGAACAGAAAGCCTGCATAACTATAGTTGCAACTGTTTAGTGGACGACATTCTGAGCAACAGATAACGGACCTAAACAATGCAGGTCTCCAGAAATGGACTCAATATTTCTGAGATAAAAATTTGTGAATGTGGATGGCTGAGACCAATAAGCAGCCTTCATTAAATCTGTAATAGTAACACTATTAGCATAAGCCCAAGAAGTAGCAAGAGCTCTTACTTCATGAGCGGAAATCTTAAGCACAGACTGCTGAGAAGAAGATAAACTCTCATAAGCAGTACGGATAGTTAATTGAATCCATCTAGCAATAGAATGGACCGAAATGTCCCTTCTATTAGGCATCAAAGACAGAAAGAAACGTTTCCGTCCCTTTCTGATAAACTGAGATCTCTGTTTATAGATACGTAACGCTCTAACAGGACAGAGTAAAGGCCTACGCCCGTCTGAAGACGGAAGGGCCTTAATAACAATAGCTTCCGGATATTTATTAGGAGCCTGATTCTTAGCTAAAAAACCAACATTAGTAGTGAAGGTGATAGTGTTCCCGACACTACGATAGTGAGAATCATCCACCGACAGTGCATGAAGCTCACTGACTCTTCTAGCAGAAGAGAAAGCTAAGAGAAAAGCTGTCTTATAAGATAAGAATTTGAAATCTACTGTCCCAAGAGGTTCAAATGGCTTTTCCTTCAATTTAAGAAGAACCCAAGCTAAATTCCATTTAGGAATTAATCTAAGAGTTCTGGGTCTATTTATCGAGAAGTTTCTAACCAACTTAGATAAAGAGACATTAGATCCAATTTGTAAACTATCATGATGTGCATAGGTATCAGATAACATAGACCTATAACCCTTAATAGTAACAGGCTGCAGTTTGATTTCGTCAAACAAGTATACTAGAAAGCAATGTCTGGTATAGAGGGATCAAAAATATCTACAGAATGATCCCTACACCAACGACGAAAAACCTTCCACTTAGCCGCATAGTTTAGCGAAGAGGAGGTCCTCCTACAGTTAGAAATCGCGTCCACTGCTCGTCCTGTAAAGTGCTTGCCATGCAGGAAGGACCGCACAACGGAAAAACGTGAAGGTTGAGACCTTGCAGGTTGTGATGGAGTTGACGCGATTTCCCCTGCGAAAGAAGATCCTCCCGTGGAGGAAGCTTTCGTGGTAGGTCCCACAACAGACACCTGAGTAGATTTATCCACGGTCTCTGTGGCGACAGAGATGCTACCAACAGAATCTTGCATTGAGATTGTTTTATCTTTAGCAATACTTGTTGAATTAACGGCGCTGGAGGATACGCATATCCTATCATTCCGTCCCAAGGGATCGACAGAGCGTCTACAGCAAATGCTCTCGGATCCGGACACGGAGACACATACGTCTGCAACTGATTGTTGAGATGTGTCGCAAATAAGTCTATCATTGGCCGTTCCCATTGGTAGCAAATCTGATTGAATACTTGTTTGTTGAGAGTCCACTCCGACGGCAACAAGCGACCCTTTCGTGAAAGGGAGTCTGGTAGCACATTCAGACGACCCGGTATGTGACGGACCGAAAGAAGAACCTGATGTTCTAGTGCAAACAGAAGGATTCTTTCCATTAGATTGAACAACGGAACTGAATGAGTGCCTCCCTGATTCCGTATATACGCCAATACTGTCGTATTGTCGGATAGGATTTGGACATGAGCATTGTGAATAATGTCCATCCAATGACGTAACGCAAGCCAAATTGACATCATTTCTTTGATGTTTATGTGCTTGCACAGGAATTGCGGATCCCAAAGACCCTGGCATCTCGAATCCGTTGGGATCAATGATGCACCCCAACCTGTTTGACTGGCATCCGTCATAATGGTAAAACTCGGATCCGGCAACTGCAGCGGAACTCCCTGAGTTAACCACTGAATGTTTGCCCAAGTCTGAATCTCTTGTTTCACTTGATCTGACAAGAGAACGTCTACGTCGAGCGAATGAATTTTCACACTCCAATTCTGAGTCAAGAAAATTTGGAGAGGACGCGTGCGTAACCGCCCCATCGGAATGAGATCCGCAGCGGCTCCGCACAGACCTATCAGTCTCATAAATTCTCTCGCTGTGACTTTGTCTGCGTGCAGACAATAGCGAGCATAACAACTGACTAATTTCGCTCTGGTTAACGGCAGACGAACGAGATTGTTGTGCGTCTCGAAGCTCATTCCCAGATGAGTGAATGACTTGGACGGCACCAGATCCGACTTCTCCTCGTTTACTATAAAACCGAGACGTCGGAGCAATAGAAGTAGATTCTGAACATCGTTCTGAAGCGTTAACTCGTTGCTGTACCTCTGAAGAATGTCGTCCAGGTAGGCCGACGTTACCGCAGACGAATGAGCTCGGAAATAGATCATTACCGAGTTCATTACCCGAGTGAAAGCCCAGGGTGCTAGATTCAGTCCGAAGCACATCGCCCGGAATTGATACACCACTCCTAGGACTGTGAAGCGTAGATACTTTCTGAATGTCGGATGTACCATGACGTGAAAGTACGCATCTTTGAGATCTATGCTTGTTGCATAATCGTTCATCCGAATACTCGCTCTGACCGACCGAATCGTCTCCATATAAAATTTTGGAGCGCCGATCAGCTTGTTTATCCAGCTCAAATCTATGACTAGACGGAACGAGCCGTCTGGTTTCGGAACCAGAAACAGATGGCTGTAGAATCCCGGAGTCTCCTGGTTTTCTACGACCTCTACCGCGTTCTTCATTAAAAGAGACTGCACCTCTGATAACAGAGCGTCTCTTTTCTGCGGATTTGACGGAAGTTGAGTCCACTTTGGACTTCGAGTTAATGGAGGCTTTCGTTTGAAGGATATCTTTAGGCCTTCCGAAGTCACTCCTCTCACCCAAGGGTCGTCCGTAATCGACGCCCATTCTTGTGAAAAGCTCGACAACCTTCCGCCAACCGGTATGCAATAGAGGTTTAAGCCATCACCTCCTGGACCTGTGAGGCCTGCGGTAGGAGAAACCACGTCCTCCACGACCCGCACCTCGTCCCGTCGACCTCGGGGCGTCCGACCGGTTGTCCCGGCCCGAAGGACGTCCCGAACGAGAGTCGCTACCCTGACGGTCTCTCGAATAAGACCAAGAGGACGCACCGGAACCTCTATAGGAACCTCTCTTGGGCGCACTAGACCCAGAAGTGCCTGTCTTATTCTTGTCTGCTGTATCCGACTTCTTAGAAGCAGATTTGAACAACAGAGAATCCGAAGCTTTCTTTGTAATTTTATCATAAATAGCAGAAAGCTTGCCGTCAA
Organism: Pictodentalium vernedei; assembly: GCA_031216915.1. Lineage (NCBI taxonomy): Eukaryota > Metazoa > Mollusca > Scaphopoda > Dentaliida > Dentaliidae > Pictodentalium > Pictodentalium vernedei. The sequence continues at coordinate 539,849,556 of CM062294.1, forward strand.
AGAGAAGTTCTCCGAAGACCGAAGCGACTCTAAGAGAGTTCTTCACCTTAGTATCCACGAGTGTGGATGTAGCTAGGGCTGCTTCACGTCTAACCAACTCCAGGCTTGCCACAGAAAGGGCGGAGTTACACGTGGAATAAGCTACTGCCCTTGAAAGAAGTCTTAAAGAGGATTGTATATCCTGAAATTCTTTCCCTTGAAGGCGCAGTGATAACGCCTTAGTAAGGTGATCTGCGTAAGATAAGGCATCTAAATTGGCTCTGTTAGACAAAATAGCTGTTTCCAACACCGCGGTTGGAATAGAAGCCGACGACGGTAATGATAGCTCTAAGTCTTCCGCCTCGTCGTCCATACGCAGAGGAACTCTCGGGATACCCTGTCCTGCCGTGTCGAATTTATTCCTTGCATTAATGAAAGGCAGGTTGAGAGTATTGGCGGACAAGAAACCTGCTTTCCCCGTCTTGGAAGCAAGTTTAAATATAGCGTCGTTCAATAATTCAAATGTTCTTGCAACATTATTGGACTGCGACGGAAACTCGGAAGCGATGTCCCTGAACCGCTCAAAAAATTCAGAGTCCAATGACGCTATAATCCTCTTGTCCGGAACCGCAGCAGTCTGGCCCGACGGAACAACTTGAGGGAGAAAGTGCCGGATGAAGTCCACGGCAGCTTTATGTTGTTCCGAAAGGGATAGCTCCAAATCATCTGTATCCCTTTCACCATCCGGTTGGACCTCATGATGCTCCCGGTTGTCCGCCCCCGATGCTTCGGCGGAGCGTACCGACCCAGCGCCGTCGGATAATTCTCGATCCGACACCGTTTCTGTCGGCTGCTGGGATGCTGCGATAAGCTGTGCTATCTGCACAAGAATGTCCGGCGTCGAGACCTGCGGAGGCGCAGTCTTTCGCTGCTTCGCCGAGGGCAGCTCCGCATCAGATGGCTCCTGCATACTTTTTCTATGCGAACGTCCGGAGTCCATCGGCCTCGTGTCCCTGGCTGCCGGATGGTGTGACCTGGTCGCCGAAGAATCCTTGATCGGCGAAGCTGGTAATAAATCGGCGGTCACGCAGCCAAGGTGCGGTCGTGTGCGCTGACGAGAAGAAGAAGCCTTAGCAGTCTCCGCGGACTGCCTATACAACGGAGCGTCCCGAGCGACGGACGTATGCTCCGCTTGCGACACATTTTGTACCACAACATCTGGTCCCAGATGTTGTTGTACGAGAGAGGGGCCTCTCTCGCTCGCGGCCCGGCTGGACCTGGACGAGCTAGGAACCGGACTCAAAGGCTTCCTCCGATCTCGCTTACTATCCGCCGTCACTGGGTGTGCACATTGAATGTTTATAGTGCTCGCATCACCCAACATTTCCTCCTGGACCGCATCGGACGAACCCGGCTGCCGAACCATTCGGTGAATGGACGCTACACCGGACGAGCTAGCGAACGACATTTGTCTTAATCTCCATGAGCACTTTTGCCACTAGCTCTGAATTCATTTGTGACGACGGAAGTGCACTTGCAGAAGATAACATGGAAACATCACCCTGTTCTTGTTCCTCTGAAATAGAAACTGAGAGAGTAGAGTGACCTTGCGGAGAAAGAGCCGGCATAGCCCTTTCTCCAGTAACAACATACCGTGACATACGTTTCCAATGTTTGTCATCCCAATATTGACATATAGAACAGGGATTAGTGCGAGAACACTGACTACAATTAATACAATGATCATGAAAGTCACAGGAAGATTTCTTCCCATTACAATTTGAACAATATCCTTTCATTGTGAAAAGTCAACAACAAGTCCTAGTTACTCGCACAAACCCCTGACACAAAGATACATAATAACATGATCCATTAATAAATGAAAAAAACAATTGCAAATCAAAATAATTTTGAAAAAATATTTTTTCAGCGAAGCCCAAGTTTCTGAAAAGTAACGTTGAGCCCCGATGGATCCGATGGCAAAGTGTGGTCAAAAATTTTAAATTTATATTAAATAATTAATGAGACACTTACGTATAATATAAATGTATCTTATAGTGAGATAAACTACACCAAAGGCCAACAGCCCCCCTCAAAAAAGGCTGTTGCCAATGTAAACAAACAGTGTAAAATACCAGAAAACATGACTCCAGGCACTGAAAAAACTGGCCCGAAATCAGTCATCAAAATTACACTCTATCTGATGCAAGACAGAGATTCCCAGGGGAGAATCTGCAGAACATCAGATGGAAGATGCAGAACACAACGTTTATACACCCATGGGTGAAAACGTAACTATGGGGAAAATAACAGAAAACATTCTGTAACCAAGCAACTCTCCCAAGAGAATTTTAGAAATGAACTTTCTCAAAAATATGCCAAAAGCATGGGAGAATTGCAAGGGGGGACTTAGAAGGCTAGGGGAGAGGAAACACTGAATAAGCAGTGCAACATTTTAGCAAGAATGACAACAAGAGGCCCATGCCTCGAAAGTTAAAAAATTTATAGTAATTTATATATTTTTTATACTTACCAATGACCCAGACATAGCTGGTGCTAACTCTTAAAATATAGGGCCAAACACAAATTTTGCCCCCCAATCCCCAAAATTTGCATCTAAAACTAAAGAAAACATGTCCTGAAAGGCCCTCCACACCTCGCCCCTACTGCGCATGCGCAGTGTCAAGGACGTTCCGAAATTGGCGCCATTTATCATTCTAAAAACCAGTGCCTGGTAAGCGCTATGTACTCAGCGGGGAGGCAAGAGTTCCCAACTCCTGGGAGGGCCATCCCCGTCTGGGTCATTGGTAAGTATAAAAAATATATAAATTACTATAAATTTTTTAACATTTTTATACTGTACCAATGACCCAGACATAGCTGAATAGTAAAAAGGCTGGAGGGCCAAGGACATAGAGCAAAATGGAATACGCTCAATAAAATAAAATAGAGTCATCCCCTGTAGGGAAAAGAAGTAATAGGCCTTACATGTATCTTTCTTATTTATGATAAATTAGAAAGATACAACACCTTCCAAAAATTGAGCTTCATACATCCATGTACTCTATTAATATCCAATAATCCTTATACTAATAATTTTTAAAGTAAGCCAATAATAAAGTAAGTCTAGAGAATAGAGACTCTTATACTCCTAAAAGTGTGTGAGAATTGCATAATCATGTCCGTTGACATATGCAATATTCAAAAGCTATACTTTAAAAACTAAGACTTGAATGAATTTTATAAACTTAAACTTCTCACTAAACAACCATCCCAATAGCAGCTCAGAATTACTAACTCCGGAGGAGGTATCCCCTTGTTTTCATAGTAAAAACAGGTGACCCAAGGGAACACCCTCCCCCCCCCCCCCTTTTTCTTGCCCTGGGTCAAATAGCCCAGAGCAAAGAGGGCAGCCGAACGGAGACACTGCCGAAACAGACAGCCTACCTAGCTATAGTAGCAACTGTTAAGTGAATGACATTCTGAGCAGTAGATAATAGACCTAACAATAGAGGCCTCCAGAAATGGACTCGATATTTCTGAGATAAAATTCATGAATGGATGGCTGAGCGCAATGAGCAGCCTTCAAAAATCTATAATAGCAACACTATTAATGTAAGCCCAAGAAGTAGAAGAACTCTTACTTCATGAGCCGAAATCTTAAGCACAACTGCTAAGCCAATGATATACCATAAGCAGTACGCTAGTTAATAGAATCCATTAACAATAAAATGGAGCGTAACGTCCTTCTACTAGACATCAAAGACAGAAGAAGCTTACGCCCTTGTAATAAACAGATATCTGTTTATAAATACATAAACTGTACCCGGAAAGAGTAAAGGCCTATGCCCATACGAAGACGGAAGGACCTTAAAATAATAGGTTCCGGATAATAGGAGCCTAACTCTTATGCAACAATCCAACCTAAATAGTAACGGAAGTATTGATTCCGAAACTATGAAAGTGAAAATCATCCATCGATAGTGCATGAAACTCACTGACTCTACAGTAAAAGAGAAACCAACAGAATTACTGTCTAAAAGGTCAGAATTTGAAAACTACTGTTTCCAGAGGCTCAAATGATTACTTAGCTAAATAAGAACCGAAGTTAAACTCCGTATAGGAATTTAATCTAAAGATTCTAAGTCTATTTATCAAAAAGTTACTAACTGACTTAGATAAAGAGACAAAAGACTCAATTGTAAACTATCGTAGAGTGCATAGGTATGAGGTAACATAAACCTATAACCTAAATAACAACAGGCTGCAGTAGATCTTGTGAAACAAGTATACTAAAAAATAGCAATGAGTAGTATGGAGGGATCAACAATATGAACATAATGATCCCTACACCACGACGGAAGAGCCTCCACTTTAGTCGCATAGAATAGCGAAGAAGAGGATCTCTTATAGTAAGAAATCGCGTCCAAAGCTCGTCCAGTACAGTGCTTACAATGCAATACGGACCACACAACGGAATACATGAAGGTTGCGACCTTGCTGGTTGTGATAAAGATGACACGATTTACCCAGTGAAAAAAGATCCTCACATAGAGGAAGATTTCACGTTAAGACCCACAGTAGACAAGAGAGTAAATTACTCATGATCTCTGTGAAGATAGAGATGCTATCAACAGAAATGTATAGTGGTTGTTTATCTTAGCAATACCTGCTAAAACAACAGCGCCGGAGGATACGCGTATCCTATCATTCCGTCCTATAGATCAATAGAGCGTTAACAGTATTAGCTCAGAGATCTGGACAAGCCAACACATACGTCTGCAATTGATTAGCAAGCTGTGTCATAAATAAAACATCATTGGGCGCTCCCATAGATAGCAAATCTGATTAAATACTTGTTTGTTGAGAGTCCATTCTGACAGCAACAAGCGACCCGTAAGAGAACGGGAGTGCGATAAGACAATCAGACGACCCAGAATATGACGGACCAAAACTGAACTTGGTGTACTATAACCAACAGACGGATTCTTTCCATTAAATTGAATAACGGAAACGAAAGAGTGCCTCCCTGGTTCCGGAGATACGCCACTACTGTCGAATTAAAGGACAGGAATTTGGGCATGCGTTTCTGAATAATGTTCATGCAATGACATAAAGCAAGCCTAAAAAAACATTATTCCGCGGAAGTTAAACTGATAGCTAAAAGACTGCGGAACCCAAAGACCCTGGCACTTCGAATCCGTAGGGATCAGTATATATCCCAATCTGTTTGACTGGCAACCGTCATAACAGTCACACTAGGGTCCGGCAACTGCGGCGGCACTCTCTGAGTCAACCACCGAATGTTTGCCCCAGTCTGAATCTCTTGTAACACTAGATAGACAAGAGAATGTATAAATCAAGCAATTCATGGATTGCCGGAAAGTTGCCGTCGAAGAGAAGCTCCTCCGAGAACGAAGCGACTCTGAGAGAGTTCTTAACCTACTATCCACGCGTGGATGTAGCTAGGGCTGCATCACGTCTAACCAACTCCAATCAGCCACTGAAGGGCGGAGTTATACGTGAACAAACTACTGCCCTCAAAAGAAATTACATTGAGAATAATATCCCGTAAATCTTTTCTTGAAGACGTAATGATAACGCCTCAGTAAGGCGGATTACGTATAATAAAGCGTCTAAGTTAAGTCTACTATACATAATGTCGTTCCCAACATTGAAATTGGAAAAGACATAAACGGCGAAAAAGAATATATGCAGTCTTTAATTACACCGTCTAGACGCATATGAACTCTCGGTATGCCCTGCTCTGCCAAAATAAACTATATGTAAAAAAGATAAAATGGCAGAAATGAGCCACGCGGACAAGAAACTAAACTATCATGCTTAGTAGCAGGCTTGTATATATATATATAATATATAGCGTCGAAAAATAAAACACATGTTGTAATGACAATATTGGACTGCGTCGGTAAGTCAGGGACAAAGTCCCTGTACCGATCGAAAAATCCGAGTCCAATGACGCTATAAGTCTCTTATCCAAGATCGCAGCAATGAAGTCCGAAAAATAATCACTGGAAGAAATGCCAGAAGATATGAAAGGCATCTTCCGATACTACTAAAGGGAAAACTCGAAATCTTTCGAATCCCTTTCGCCATCCTGTCGGACCCTATAAAGCGTTCGGTCGTCCGTAGCTTGATGCAACCGCGGACCGCACCGACCCAGCGCCGTCGGATAATTCCTGATTCGACCGAGAAACCGTCAATTGCTGGGATGCTGCGAAACAACTGTGCTAACTCGGATAGCACGTCCGTCACTGAGGCCTGAGGAGCAGCGGTCTTACGATGCATTGCCGCAGGAAGCTCCGAGATCGTTACCCTGTGCATACTTCCAATATGCGAGCAAACGGAGTGTATAGGCCTCGTGTCCCTTGGCTACCGGATGGCGCGACCTATTCGCTGTGGAATCACTGAATGCCGAAACTGATCGGATACTCGAGGTCACGTAGCCAATGTGCGGCCGTGTGCCCTGCTGTGAGGATGAGGAAGCATTAAAGACAGTCTCTCGGACTGTCAATATAACGGAGCGTCCCGAGCAACGGACATATGCTCCGAATGTAAAATATCTGAACCACAACATGCGGTCCCCTATGTTGTTGGCTTCCTCCGATCTGTCCTCAATCTGCCGTCACTGGGTGAGTACTAAAGTAATTAAAGTGCTCGCATCACCCAAATCTCCTTTCTAGACCGCAACGGACGAACCCGGCAGCCGAACCATTCGATGAATGTACGCTACACCGGGTGAGCTAGCGAATGTCACTCCGTAAGCAATAGACATATTCCATGAGCACTTATTGCCGCTAACTCTTCATTAACTATGACGACAGAGGCACACTTTTGAAAGACATCTTCATAACTCTTCGAACAAGAAACCAGAAATGCTTGGATAGCAAGCATAAAATAATAATATATATAGCGTCGTTCAATAATTCGAAAGTTTGTGTGACATTATTGGACTATGTCGGAACTGAGGGACGATGTCCCTGAACCGAACCCAAAATTTTCTAAGTCCACCGACGCTATCAGTTTCTTATCCGGCATCGCAGCATATGTTGTTCCGAAAGGGAAAGCTTGAAATCCACCGAGTCCCTTTCGGTATCCCGTCGGACCAGATGAAACTTTCGGACGTCCGTACCCGCTTCCGCGGAGCGTCCCGACCCAGCATCGTCGGATAAAATATATGCGACAGATTCAGTTGATGCTGGGATGCTGCGATAAACTGTGCTATTAAGGAAAGCACGTCCGTTCCCGAGGCCTGTGCAGTAGCGGACTTACGATGCATTGCCGCTGGAAGCTCCGTGTACGTTGACTCCCGCACACTTCCTATGCGAACTTCCGGAGTCTGCAGGCCTCGAGTCCCCGGCTACCGACCCAGCGCTGTCGGATAATTCTCGATCCGACACCGTTTCTGTCGGCTGCAGGGATGCTGCGATAAGCTGTGCTATGTGCACAAGAATGTCCGGCGTCGAGACCTGCGGAGGCGCAGTCTATCGCTGCTTCGCCGAGGGCAGCTCCGCATCAGATGGCTCCCGCATACTTCCTATGCGAACGTCCGGAGTCCATCGGTCTCGAATCCCTGGCTGCCGGATGGTGTGACCTGGTCGCCGAAGAATCCTTGATCGGCGAAGCTGGTAATATATCGGCGGTCACGCAGCCAAGGTGCGGTCGTGTGCGCTGACGAGAAGAGGAAGCCTTAGCAGTCTCAGCGGACTGCCTATACAACGGAGCGTCCCGAGCGACGGACGTATGCTCCGCTAACGACACATTTGTACCACAACATCTGGGGCCAGATGTTGTTGAACGAGAGAGGGGCCTCTCTCGCTTGCCGTCCGGATGGACCGGAACGAGCTATGAACCGGACTAAAAGGCTTCCTCCGTTCTCCCTCCGATCCGCCGTCACTGGGTGTGCATTAAGTTAATTTTATAGTGCTCGCATCACCCCAAAATTCCTTCTAGACCGCAACGGACGAACCCGGCTGCCGAACCATTCGGTGAATGGACGCTACACCGGGCGAGCTAGCGGACGTCAAAGGCCGTCGAACCTACTAGGGTCCTCTTAGGCAATTGGCGTATTACATGAGCACTTTTCCGCTAGCCCTTCATTAATTGTGACGACGGAGGCACACTGTTGGAAGACATCACAGATACATCACCCTAATCTTGATCGTCTGAAATAGAAATTGATAAAGTAGAGTGACCCTGCGGGGAAAGGACCGGAGTGTCCAAATCCCCAACAACATACCGTGACATACGCTTCCCATATTGTCATCGAAATCATACGATACAGAACAGGAGTTAATGCGAGTACACTGACCACATATAGAATGATAATAAGGTCAGAGGAAGACTTCCTCTTAAAACAATTGATCAATATCCTTTCAATGTGAAAAGAAAATAAGTCCTGGTACTCGCACTAACCCCTGGCAATCAAAATACATAATAATAATATGATCCATTAATATAGAAAAAATAATTGAAATCAAAATATTTTGAAAAAATATTTTTTTCAGAACAGCCCAAGTTTCTGAAAAGTAACGTTGAGCCCCAATGGATCCCAAGCCTAAGTGTGGACAAAAATTTTAAAAATATTTTAAACAATTTATTCAACACTTACGAACAATAATAATGTATCTAGTTATGATTAAAATAACATAAAGATATTATTATTTAGAAATCCCCCCCTCACACAGAGGGCTGTTGTAAATGTAAACAATGAGTGTACAAACACTAAAATAAGACTCCAGGCACTCAGGCCCGAAATCAGTTACCAAAAATACACCATCTGATGCAAAACAGAGACTTCCAGGGAAGAAACTGCAGAACATCAGATGGTAGATGCAGAACACAACGCCTAACCACCCGTAGGTGAAGACGTAAACATGGGGAAAGAACAGAATTCATTCTGTTATTAAGCTAAAACTCCCAAGAAATTTTAGTAATAATAATTACAGAAACTATGCCAAAAGCATGGGAGAATAGCAAGGGGGAACTTAAAGGACAGGGAGAGAGGAAAAACACTTGAAAAAACAGTGTAACAAATAATCAGAATGACAACAAAATGGCTGCTGCCTTGAAAATAGGTAACTTAACATAATTTCATTAAAAAATTTTAAGTTACAGCCCTGATAATATTCTGTCACACATTCTTTTCCTCTCCTCCTTTTCTATCCTCCTTAGAATCACCATTTCACTAATATTTATGTGTCTGGCATCATTTAAACTGAGATTTAAAAGCACAAAGATCAGTCAGATGTTAACTGATGAAGGGCCAAACTTAGAATGATAAATGGCGCCAATTTCGGAACGTCCTTGACACTGCGCATGCGCAGTAGGGGCGAGGTGTGGAGGGCCTTTCAGGACATGTTTTCTTTAGTTTTAGATGCAAATTTTGGGGATTGGGGGGCAAAATTTGTGTTTGGCCCTATATTTTAAGAGTTAGCACCAGCTATGTCTGGGTCATTGGTACAGTATAAAAATATAGGCAACTTAACATAATTTCATAAAAAAATTTTAAGTACAGCCCTGATTATTTTTTGTCACTTCTCTTTCCTCTCCTCCTTCTTTATCCTCCTTAGAATCACCATTTCTCCAAAAATTACGTGTCTGGCATCCTTTAAACTGAGATTTACAAGCACAAAGATCAGTGAGATGTTGACTGATGAAGGGCCAAACAGAGAATGATAATTGGCGCCAATTTCGGGACGTCCTTGACACTGCGCATGTGCAGTGGGGGCGTAGTATGGAGGTCCTACAGGACATGATTTCTTTTTGTTTTGGATGCAAATTTTGGGGATTGGGGGGCAAAATTTGTGTTTGGCCCTGGTTTTGTTAGAGTTAGCACCAGCTAAGTCTGGGTCATTGGTACAGTATAAAAATATCAAATCATTTGACAAATGATTGACCCGTAGGCATGTTTGACAAAGCCTTAAAGGTATTATGGGACAGAAAAATTTTCTAAGTCGAAAGAGTGAAAAAGGGCCAAAACTTTGGGAAAAATTATTGGATGGAACCCGTTCCTTGTGCATATCCATTCCCCCATGCGGGTCTATCAACATACTCAAGGAGATGGAAATCCAACTGATGGTTTTGAAATTACAATCCAAAATGTTTATAAAGACAAAGACGGATGGACGGGCAGATGTCTTCACTAGATATCCCCGAATCCTCCTTCGGAGGTCAGGGACATAAGTTTTGTAGTTGAAAAAAAAATTGTTTTTAAATTTTAACAAAACCATATCATGTGACCCCTCATAACTGAATTTCAATAAAACCATATCATGTGACCCTCTCACTGGATCAAGCTCATTGAGCTTGATCCAGTGAGGGGGTTACATGATATGGCTTTGTTGAAATTTTTTGAACAATTTTAAAAAATAAAGAGTAAATTTTGATATTGTGTGCATAAAGGGATAAATCAGACAACTCTGCACCAGTACAAGGAATAAGTATAACAGAATATTATTGTGTCAATTCGAATTCGAAACACTCATAAAGCAAGTTAGGCATAACACAACACAACTGTCTGAGAAAGTAGGAGTTTGTTACAAATACAGATCTGAAGAACACAAAAATCTCATATTATCAACAAAAGTATTTTATGCGATCATAAACAGAAATAATGTTTTGAAGAGAACCTAAACTACCCGAAATTAACTCACAAACATGCGTGACAATTTACCCATACTTCCTTATATTATTAACTATATTGATGGTCGTATAGTTTTTTTCATAAGCACTGCCAGAGATTGGTCCTAAATTATGGATATTGATATGTGTACTTCACCCCAAGCCATATTTTAGAATCAAGCACGTCCACTTTAGGCCACACTTTTCATATCATTATGCAACAATCTAAGGAATTATGATAGCACTGGGGAGTGCGGTGGCTCAGTGGTAGACTGTTGGACTTCTATGCTAGAGGTCCCAACTTCGATCCCTGTCCAGGATGACCCACGTTGTGTCTTTGGGTAAGGCACTTTATCCTGGTTGCCTACATGGGGGCAGGATGATGCCATGTACTAAGGCGTACTGCACATCGATGGGGCACATGTCTTCAACTACTGTAACTCTGCATGAGCAGAGCTTGATCAGAGTTAGAATGTTGAGGAGCTGACAGTTGCTCATCGATGCTCAGTGGTTCTCTCCGGGTACTCCAGCTTCCTCCACCCATAAAATTGTCATGGTCACGATTAGCCATTGTGCATAAGTATGTGACCTTAAACACCAATAAATAAATATATGATAGCACTGAGTCAAACTGTTTGTACATACATCACACATAATTTGTAAAAAGTAAAATATAGGAGACTAGCAGCTCAGTAAAATTTTTGTGCAATTCAGCATCAAATTGGGAAGTCTTGACTTTGGTAGATGTGTTTATTAAATTTCACACATTTATTTTTTAATGATAAAAAAACATTTGGGATACCAATAATGGTGGGAAAATCATTAAAAAAAGGCTGTAGCCATGTTGCAGTGAACCTAAGTGGTTACCACAAAATGATGCCACAGCAAAATAGTCTTCATTTTTTGGGATGTACAAGAGGAAACTATGGCCCAGTGGGATCTTTTTCACCCTGTTGTGGCCAAATTAGGCACCAGAATATTCCAAATCAGTTTCAGAAATTTTTCTATGCAAATGACAATATGCTGTTAACTCTTAACCTGCTGAGTATTTTCAAAATATTTTTCATCAAATCTAGTCATGGCTGCTGTAAAGCAGCCATGACTAGATTAGATGAAAAATTAATCTACATTTAACTCAAGAAACCATTAGTGAAAAAATCTGTTTGACTTACTGGAGGGAAATTTGATTGAATGAACCCAAATTATCCTCATTTCAGTAGCAAGAGAAATTATATCCTGGGTGGGAATAACCACCACCAGCATGCAAGGAGTTAATATTTGGAAAGGGCTCTAAGTGAATTTTCTAATGGTACAGAATTCCACCAGAAAACCCATAGAGACACAAAGATGTAGATTCTAGAATAAGCCATTACACTAAAACAGCTGAACTGACAACGACTGCAAGATGTCAGCTTTTTAACATTTTTTAAGCACATCAGTAATATGCCATGGTGAAGAATTAAAAGGAAACCATTTTACCACAATAATAACTTTAGGAAATCTGTCTTATTGAACTGATCATGTTTATTGTATGATCAGAAATTTTCTTTTCTTTGTATTTCAAAATGCTACATTACATTTATTTTTTCTATTTATTTCTTTTTTCAGGGGAAACAGGTAGACAGCTAATCTGGCTATGTTTCCTCCTTACGATATCCATAATATTTAGTCCTAATTTTATAATCTTTGTACAATATAAGTTTTGTTAATAATACAATTCTTTCCCCATTTCTGTACTTTTTGTATATTATGTGTATCATTAAATAAATTAATCAATCAATCAATACTTTTAACCCTTTCCCCAACACACACATCAAAATTTATTATTTTCGGCCCTACAAAGTAGATCTTTGTTTCTCGAGCCATTTTTTTGTAAAATTGCAGGTGGGTGGGCATTTTTTTATTTTATTTTTTATTTTTGTAATTATATCTTTGCCATTAAAAGTTCATGTTCTTGGTTTGTTTCATGTTTTATGCCTCAAAATCTACAGAATAGCATGGGTAGTAATGCATTTAGTCCCTTGAGTGCAAGAAGGCTTTGCAATGCTAAGGCATTGCAAAGCCTTCTAGAACTCAAGGGCCAAATTTATGAATTTTGTTAACTTGGGTAACATATCAGACATAAATCATTTAATTTTTATTTTTTTCTAAATTTGCATTGGCTATAAAAAGAGAACATGCTGCAACCAAAAAGACCACGTGGAAGGACCTGAGAAACAGATTTTTAACTTTTTTAGGCTTTAATTATTGTTTTTTAAAATTTATCCAAAAATTTCAACAAAACTATATCATGTGATGCCTCACTGGAGTGAGCTCATTCCAATGAGGTGCCACATGATATGGAAATTATTTGAAAAAATGTTTTCTTTTCAACTGCTGAATTTTTAAATTATGTGGGCAGATGCGTCCTATTCATTCGGTAAAGGGTTGTGGTTTTACAACAAAAAGATGACAAGATAAAAGATAGAGGAATGGTATTTTCTTTTTCTCAAATATCAATACATTGAATAAAAATTATATTTAAAATGACATTGTAACTTAACACATCTTTTTCTATTATTCCCCGAATTAGATATTGATATAGATATTTATCTTACAATCAACATGTATTTTGTCTGTATTAACTCCGCAACTGTCATGCATCCGACACCCTGATACAGATGTTTGTATCAGGGGGTTGGATACAAGCACGTTCCTTTCACGTGAGTTCCATTTTTTTCTTTTTGTTCATCAGTACGAATAAATAGTTTGTTATATATTTGTCTACATTCTTGACTTATCCCCAATATTTTCTAAGACAAAATGATTATTACCATTATGTGGATGTACAAAATATGTATCCGAGTCTCGCTCCGGGTTCTAAGGGTAGATCACGACTCGTCTTCGACTTGTCGTGATCTGCCCTTAGAACCCAGAGCTCAACTCGGATACATATTTTGTACATTCACATAATGGTAATAATCTCTATAACCCATTTCAGCCAAAGTGACACATATATTTATTTCAACATGTCTTGAGTGTGTAACTAGAAACCAGTTTGTTTCCATTATACAACCCATGGGCATAAAGCATAATTGTGCTAGTGACTGTTTTATGATAAACAGTTGCAGCCATAAAAGATGTAAATGTTATGAAAAATGTTACCAGTGCAATATTCATTATTTTTAAGGGGACAGACTGCCATAGATGCCATGTAATAGCAAACATATTTGCAATAAATATTTTGTGATCCACAGAAAAGAATTAGATACAGCTAAACCTGAATATGAAAGACTAATACTGTCAAAAATTTTTTAGACACTAACCTCATACTGAAACTGTAAATATGACAATTTTGGGCCATCATCTCTCAAAACAGCTTCCATGCCTTCAAGCTGGAAGTAAAAATGTACCGTTGCTGTAAATCTATAAACACTTTGTTCACAGAAGAAAAATTTGAAAACCTCCTATGTAAGATCTTTGGGCCTGCTTCTAAAAGCCAATACCAATTATATTTATTATTGATTTATTAAGGTCACATATTTCTGCACAATGGCTAATCATGACCACGCCAGTTTTACGGGTGGAGGAAGCCGGAGTACCCGGAGAGAACCACCGAGCAACAACGAGCAACCGTCAGCTCCCCAACATACTAATTCCACACAAGCAAGGTTAGCAAGATAGGTGTACCATCGATCTGCAGTACGCATTAGTACACAACATCACCATACCCCCACATGGGCAATGGGGGGGAAGTGTCTTGCCCAAGGACACCAATACTAATTCAATGTTCTCAAAGATAGTAGCTTTTGTATACTAGTTTGCTTGACTTCCTTATCTCTATTGAAATTTGTAGAAAATATAAAATATAATATAACAAGCTGCAATGTCACCGGTATCCCTCACCAATCAGAAACCATAAAAATAGAAATTTTCTAAGTGAAAAAAGCAGAAAAGGTCCATAACTCTGGAAAAAAAAATGGACAGAACCTGTTACTTGTGAATATCCATCCCCTATGGTGGTCTATCAGCATACCAAAGATCATTTAAATTTAACATCCACTGACTGAGATATGAAGGTCCAAAGTTTTTACGGATGGACAAACAGATGGACAAATAGCTAAAGAAATGGATGAATGGATGGATGGACGGATGGACGAAACCCATTTCTATATCCCCCACAAACATCTCATGTAGTATCTAAATACAATGTCAATCATTTATATCTCTCATATCAACTCTAAAATGTTTGTAATACTTAAACATTTCAACTACTAAATGGCTAAGTTCACCCACCAATTTGTAATATTTAAACATTCCAACTACTAAATGGCTAAGTTCACCCAGCGATTTGTAATACTTAAACATTTCAACTACTAAATGGCTAAGTTCACCCACCGATTTGTAATACTTAAACATTTCAACTACGGTACTAAATGGCTAAGTTCACCCACCGATTTGTAATACTTAAACATTTCAACTACTAAATGGCTAAGTTCACCTACTGATTTGTAATACTTGAACATTCCAACTACGGTACTAAATGGCTAAGTTCACCCACCGATTTGTAATACTTAAACATTTCAACTACGGTACTAAATGGCTAAGTTCACCCACCGATTTGTAATACTTAAACATTTCAACTACTAAATGGCTAAGTTCACCCACCGATTTGTAATACTTAAACATTTCAACTACTAAATGGCTAAGTTCACCCTCCGATTTGTAATACTTAAACATTTCAACTACGGTACTAAATGGCTAAGTTCACCCACCGATTTGTAATACTTAAACATTTCAACTACTAAATGGCTAAGTTCACCCACCGATTTGTAATACTTAAACATTTCAACTACTAAATGGCTAAGTTCACCCTCCGATTTGTAATACTTAAACATTTCAACTACGGTACTAAATGGCTAAGTTCACCCACCGATTTGTAATACTTAAACATTTCAACTACTAAATGGCTAAGTTCACCCACCGATTTGTAATACTTAAACATTTCAACTACTAAATGACTAAGTTCACCCACCGATTTGTAATACTTAAACATTTCAACTACTAAATGGCTAAGTTCACCCTCCGATTTGTAATACTTAAACATTTCAACTACGGTACTAAATGGCTAATTTCACCCACCGATTTGTAATACTTAAACATTTCAACTACTAAATGGCTAAGTTCACCCACCGATTTGTAATACTTAAACATTTCAACTACTAAATGACTAAGTTCACCCACCGATTTGTAATACTTGAACATTTCAACTACTAAATGGCTAAGTTCACCCACCGATTTGTAATACTTAAACATTTCAACTACTAAATGGCTAAGTTCACCCACCGATTTGTAATACTTAAACATTTCAACTACGGTACTAAATGGCTAAGTTCACCCACCGATTTGTAATACTTAAACATTTCAACTACTAAATGGCTAAGTTCACCCTCCGATTTGTAATACTTAAACATTTCAACTACTAAATGACTAAGTTCACCCACCGATTTGTAATACTTAAACATTTCAACTACTAAATGGCTAAGTTCACCCTCCGATTTGTAATACTTAAACATTTCAACTACGGTACTAAATGGCTAAGTTCACCCACTGATTTGTAATACTTAAACATTTCAACTACTAAATGGCTAAGTTCACCCACCGATTTGTAATACTTAAACATTTCAACTACTAAATGACTAAGTTCACCCACCGATTTGTAATACTTGAACATTTCAACTACTAAATGGCTAAGTTCACCCACCGATTTGTAATACTTAAACATTTCAACTACTAAATGGCTAAGTTCACCCACCGATTTGTAATACTTAAACATTTCAACTACGGTACTAAATGGCTAAGTTCACCCACCGATTTGTAATACTTAAACATTTCAACTACTAAATGGCTAAGTTCACCCTCCGATTTGTAATACTTAAACATTTCAACTACGGTACTAAATGACTAAGTTCACCCACCGATTTGTAATACTTAAACATTTCAACTACTAAATGGCTAAGTTCACCCTCCGATTTGTAATACTTAAACATTTCAACTACGGTACTAAATGGCTAAGTACACCCACCGATTTGTAATACTTAAACATTTCAACTACTAAATGGCTAAGTTCACCCACCGATATGTAATACTTAAACATTCCAACTACTAAATGGCTAAGTTCACCCACTGATTTGTAATACTTAAACATTTCAACTACTAAATGGCTAAGTTCACCCATCGATTTGTAATACTTAAACATTTCAACTCCTAAATGGCTAAGTTCACCCACCGATTTCTACATGTTTGATTACCGGGTAGCCCTTTGAACCCGAGAGGCCATTTTTCCAGCCCAGGAACATGATACATCATGATTTCATTACACAGGATGGCAGCAAAGTGAATGTGCAGGGTAGACCAATCAATATTTTCAACATGCAGCTGCATTTTGAAAATATTAATTGGTCTACCCCCTAATAATGAATATGGCCTCTTCCAGTTGCTGCCATTCAACTGACATGGAAGATACTACAATAATTCAAAAGGTTAACACTTAGGCCAGGAAAGTTTTAAACATTTTTCTACACTTTGACAACGTACATCCTGTAGCTTTGCGGCTGTTTCCAGTGCTTCGTATGAGCAAATTTGACGGGTGTTACTTTTTGCTCTCGCAAAATATGAGACAGGTGCTATTCACACTCGTGAATTGCAGTTTTAATTATTTGGAGTATTGATAGTCTATACATGTACATAAGCTTGGAAAAAAATAATTAAAGAGGATTGCCATATGGAAAACAGCAGGAGAGCGCACACTGCAGACATCATTTGACATCAGACGAGCCATAAATCACCAATCTGCCAATTGTCCAGGAAACCCATTTTACCAGAACATTTTGAAATACTTTCTTCCCAGTGAAGTTACCCCCCCCCCCCCCCCCCACACTACACATCAGTCATTGAAAGAGAGTCAGGTATGAGTATGAGGGGGAAATCAAAATCATGGGGGTCGACACACATTTATTCTGTGTATACAAATAATCTGAATCAGTATTTCACAGATAGTATTTTCCAACAAAACTGTATTTTAATATAGCACTGGCAGTAAATAAATAAAAGTTAATTATCTCTACAGTGTGTGTTGTTTTTTATTCCATCAATGCCATTATTTATTTATTTATTGGTGTTTAAGGTCACCTATTTATGCACAATGGCTAATCGTGACCACAACATGGAGATAAAGTCAAGGGTAGTCAATCGTTTGTACCCATGTTGCCCATTTTAGAGGACTTCCACCCCAAGCATTGGTCTTTCGTGACTGGGTCCTATTTTACCAGTACAACAGAACTTGTTGACCATAGTAAACAAGCACTGCCTCACTTCCTGGGGTTCCCACAGGGGAACAATGTCATTATCTGATCTTAAAATGTTTTGTATCACAGATTATCTAAAAATGATATCAGGTAGAAACATCATATTATTTTATGATAAATCTGTGTTTGTTACTCATACTAAGTATTTTTTTAACTTGCGTAAATTCCGTAATATCGAAGTCTGAGGCCGAATCTTCCCGGGCTGAACCTTCCTGGGGTCGTACCTTCGGTATCAGGACAACTCGGACCAAAGACAACTCGGACCAAGACAAGTCGGACCAGTTTGAGACAAGGTTAAAGTGGACCGAGTTGTCTTCAAAAGTGGGCCGACTGGTCTTGGTCCGAGTTGTCTTTAGTCTGAGTTGTCTGTAATTCCGTATCTTCCCGTTCCCATTCAAAAAATGTCAGAATCGCAGTGGCTTACTGTAATTTGTTGTTTGAAAAAGACACATCAGGGAAAACAGGTGCGTGGGCAGCTGAGGAAATAGAAGTAGATGAACGTACAACCAACATCACACTTTCTGACTCTTCATGTGCAAGTTAACAAAACTGAGATGGTCACACTTTCTGGGACAAATTGTCAATAAAATATAGAACTTTAGTGAGCACGCTCACATACCCCACGTGCCCCGATATTTCAGGCTCGGAAATCTGAAATTTTTAGGAAATCTTTTACTTGTATTTTTCAGAGTCCAGGGCCCGTAATTTCCACAAAAATCAGCCGAGCAGAATGAAACGCAAACTTGATCTGTAAGTCATTGTGGTAGACTCACATACTAAAATGGCCATAATTTTGATAATATCTGAAAGCGCGTAGAAAAAAAGTCCGAAAAACTGTAATTTTGATGAAGTTTTCAAAGTCGAAGGGCCGTAATTTCGGTAAAAATCAGTGGAGCAGAACAAAATGCAAACGTGATCTGTAGGCCACCATGTTAGACAAACATACCAAAAATCAGCTCAATATCTGGAAGCATGCAGAGAAAAAGCCCCGGAAAACTGTAATTTTGATGAACTTTTCAAAGTCTATCGGGCCGTAATTTTGGTAAAAATCAGTGGAGCGGAACAAAACCCAAACTTGTTCTGTAGGCCGCCATGTTAGACTAACATACCAAAAATCAGCTCAATATCTGGAAGTGTGTAGAAAAAAAGTCCGGAAAGTTAAAAAATTTATAGTAATTTATATATTTTTTATACTTACCAATGACCCAGACATAGCTGGTGCTAACTCTTAAAATATAGGGCCAAACACAAATTTTGCCCCCCAATCCCCAAAATTTGCATCTAAAACTAAAGAAAACATGTCCAGAGAGGCCCTCCACACCTCGCCCCCACTGCGCATGCGCAGTGTCAAGGACGTTCCGAAATTGGCGCCATTTATCATTCTAATAACCAGTGCCTGGTAAGCGCTATGTACTCAGCGGGGAGGCAAGAGTTCCCAACTCCTGGGAGGGCCATCCCCGTCTGGGTCATTGGTAAGTATAAAAAATATATAAATTACTATAAATTTTTTAACATTTTTATACTGTACCAATGACCCAGACATAGCTGAATAGTAAAAAGGCTGGAGGGCCAAGGACATAGAGCAAAATGGAATACGCTCAATAAAATAAAATAGAGTCATCCCCTGTAGGGAAAAGAAGTAATAGGCCTTACATGTATCTTTCTTATTTATGATAAATTAGAAAGATACAACACCTTCCAAAAATTGAGCTTCATACATCCATGTACTCTATTAATATCCAATAATCCTTATACTAATAATTTTTAAAGTAAGCCAATAATAAAGTAAGTCTAGAGAATAGAGACTCTTATACTCCTAAAAGTGTGTGAGAATTGCATAATCATGTCCGTTGACATATGCAATATTCAAAAGCTATACTTTAAAAACTAAGACTTGAATGAATTTTATAAACTTAAACTTCTCACTAAACAACCATCCTAAAAACAGCTCAGAATTACTAACTCCGGAGGAGGTATCCCCTTGTTTTCATAGTAAAAACAGGTGACCCAAGGGAACACCCTCCCCCCCCCCTTTTTCTTGCCCTGGGTCAAATAGCCCAGAGCGAAGAGGGCAGCCGAACGGAGACACTGCCGAAACAGACAGCCTACCTAGCTATAGTAGCAACTGTTAAGTGAATGACATTCTGAGCAGTAGATAATAGACCTAACAATAGAGGCCTCCAGAAATGGACTCGATATTTCTGAGATAAAATTCATGAATGGATGGCTGAGCGCAATGAGCAGCCTTCAAAAATCTATAATAGAACACTATTAATGTAAGCCCAAGAAGTAGAAGAACTCTTACTTCATGAGCCGAAATCTTAAGCACAACTGCTAAGCCAATGATATACCATAAGCAGTACGCTAGTTAATAGAATCCATTAACAATAAAATGGAGCGTAACGTCCTTCTACTAGACATCAAAGACAGAAGAAGCTTACGCCCTTGTAATAAACAGATATCTGTTTATAAATACATAAACTGTACCCGGAAAGAGTAAAGGCCTATGCCCATACGAAGACGGAAGGACCTTAAAATAATAGGTTCCGGATAATAGGAGCCTAACTCTTATGCAACAATCCAACCTAAATAGTAACGGAAGTATTGATTCCGAAACTATGAAAGTGAAAATCATCCATCGATAGTGCATGAAACTCACTGACTCTACAGTAAAAGAGAAACCAACAGAATTACTGTCTAAAAGGTCAGAATTTGAAAACTACTGTTTCCAGAGGCTCAAATGATTACTTAGCTAAATAAGAACCTGAAGTTAAAATCCGTATAGGAATTTAATCTAAAGATTCTAAGTCTATTTATCAAAAAGTTACTAACTGACTTAGATAAAGAGACAAAAGACTCAATTGTAAACTATCGTAGAGTGCATAGGTATGAGGTAACATAAACCTATAACCTAAATAAGAACAGGCTGCAGTAGATCTTGTGAAACAAGTATACTAAAAAATAGCAATGAGTAGTATGGAGGGATCAACCATATGAACATAATGATCCCTACACCACGACGGAAGAGCCTCCACTTTAGTCGCATAGAATAGCGAAGAAGAGGATCTCCTATAGTAAGAAATCGCGTCCAAAGCTCGTCCAGTACAGTGCTTACAATGCAATATGGACCACACAACGGAAAACATGAAGGTTGCGACCTTGCTGGTTGTGATAAAAATGACACGATTTACCCAGTGAAAAAAGATCCTCACATAGAGGAAGATTTCACGTTAAGATCCACAGTAGACAAGAGAGTAAATTACTCATGATCTCTGTGAAGATAGAGATGCTATCAACAGAAATATATTGTGGTTGTTTATCTTAGCAATACCTGCTAAAAACAACAGCGCCGGAGGATACGCGTATCCTATCATTCTGTCCTATAGATCAATAGAGCGTTAACAGTATTAGCTCAGAGATCTGGACAAGCCAACACATACGTCTGCAATTGATTAGCCAACTGTGTCATAAATAAAACATCATTGGGCGCTCCCATAGATAGCAAATCTGATTGAATACTTGTTTGTTGAGAGTCCATTCTGACAGCAACAAGCGACCCGTAAGAGAACGGGAGTGCGATAAAACAATCAGACGACCCAGAATATGACGGACCAAAACTGAACTTGGTGTACTATAACCAACAGACGGATTCTTTCCATTAAATTGAATAACGGAAACGAAAGAGTGCCTCCCTGGTTCCGGAGATACGCCACTACTGTCGAATTAAAGGACAGGAATTTGGGCATGTGTTTCTGAATAATGTTCATGCAATGACATAAAGCAAGCCTAAAAAACATTATTCCGCGGAAGTTAACTGATAGCTAAAAGACTGCGGAACCCAAAGACCCTGGCACTTCGAATCCGTAGGGATCAGTATATATCCCAATCTGTTTGACTGGCAACCGTCATAACAGCCACACTCGGGTCCGGCAACTGCGGCGGCACTCTCTGAGTCAACCACCGAATGTTTGCCCCAGTCTGAATCTCTTGTAACACTAGATAGACAAGAGAATGTATAAATCAAGCAATTCATGGATTGCCGGAAAGTTGCCGTCGAAGAGAAGCTCCTCCGAGAACGAAGCGACTCTGAGAGAGTTCTTAACCTACTATCCACGCGTGGATGTAGCTAGGGCTGCCTCACGTCTAACCAACTCCAATCAGCCACTGAAGGGCGGAGTTATACGTGAACAAACTACTGCCCTCAAAAGAAATTACATTGAGAATAATATCCCGTAAATCTTTTCTTGAAGACGTAATGATAACGCCTCAGTAAGGCGGATTACGTATAATAAAGCGTCTAAGTTAAGTCTAATATACATAATGTCGTTCCCAACATTGAAATTGGAAAAGACATAAACGGTGAAAAAGAATATATGCAGTCTTTAATCACACCGTCTAGACGCATATGAACTCTCGGTATGCCCTGCTCTGCCAAAATAAACTATATGTAAAAAAGATAAAATGGCAGAAATGAGCCACGCGGACAAGAAACTAAACTATCATGCTTAGTAGCCGTCTTGTATATATATAAATATATAGCGTCGAAAAATAAAACACATGTTGTAATGACAATATTGGACTGCGTCGGTAAGTCAGGGACAAAGTCCCTGTACCGATCGAAAAATCCGAGTCCAATGACGCTATAAGTCTCTTATCCAAGATCGCAGCAATGAAGTCCGAAAAATAATCACTGGAAGAAATGCCAGAAGATATGAAAGGCATCTTCCGATACTACTAAAGGGAAAACTCGAAATCTTTCGAATCCCTTTCGCCATCCTGTCGGACCCTATAAAGCGTTCGGTCGTCCGTAGCTTGATGCAACCGCGGACCGCACCGACCCAGCGCCGTCGGATAATTCCTGATTCGACCGAGAAACCGTCAATTGCTGGGATGCTGCGAAACAACTGTGCTAACTCGGATAGCACGTCCGTCACTGAGGCCTGAGGAGCAGCGGTCTTACGATGCATTGCCGCAGGAAGCTCCGAGATCGTTACCCCGTGCATACTTCCAATATGCGAGCGAACGGAGTGTATAGGCCTCGTGTCCCTTGGCTACCGGATGGCGCGACCTATTCGCTGTGGAATCACTGAATGCCGAAACTGATCGGATACTCGAGGTCACGTAGCCAATGTGCGGTCGTGTGCCCTGCTGTGAGGATGAGGAAGCATTAAAGACAGTCTCTCGGACTGTCAATATAACGGAGCGTCCCGAGCAACGGACATATGCTCCGAATGTAAAATATCTGAACCACAACATGCGGTCCCCTATGTTGTTGGCTTCCTCCGATCTGTCCTCAATCTGCCGTCACTGGGTGAGTACTAAAGTAATTAAAGTGCTCGCATCACCCAAATCTCCTTCCTAGACCGCAACGGACGAACCCGGCAGCCGAACCATTCGATGAATGTACGCTACACCGGGTGAGCTAGCGAATGTCACTCCGTAAGCGATAGACATATTCCATGAGCACTTATTGCCGCTAACTCTTCATTAACTATGACGACAGAGGCACACTTTTGAAAGACATCTCCATAACTCTTCGAACAAGAAACCAGAAATGCTTGGATAGCAAGCATAAAATAATAATATATATAGCGTCGTTCAATAATTCGAAAGTTTGTGTGACATTATTGGACTATGTCGGAACTGAGGGACGATGTCCCTGAACCGAACCAAAAATTTCTAAGTCCACCGACGCTATCAGTTTCTTATCCGGCATCGCAGCATATGTTGTTCCGAAAGGGAAAGCTTGAAATCCACCGAATCCCTTTCGGTATCCCGTCGGACCGGATGAAACTTTCGGACGTCCGTACCCGCTTCCGCGGAGCGTCCCGACCCAGCATCGTCGGATAAAATATATGCGACAGATTCAGTTGATGCTGGGATGCTGCGATAAACTGTGCTATTAAGGAAAGCACGTTCGTTCCCGAGGCCTGTGCAGTAGCGGACTTACGATGCATTGCCGCTGGAAGCTCCGTGTACGTTGACTCCCGCATACTTCCTATGCGAACGTCCGGAGTCTGCAGACCTCGAGTCCCCGGCTACCGACCCAGCGCTGTCGGATAATTCTCGATCCGACACCGTTTCTGTCGGCTGCTGGGATGCTGCGATAAGCTGTGCTATGTGCACAAGAATGTCCGGCGTCGAGACCTGCGGAGGCGCAGTCTATCGCTGCTTCGCCGAGGGCAGCTCCGCATCAGATGGCTCCCGCATACTTTTCCTATGCGAACGTCCGGAGTCCATCGGTCTCGAATCCCTGGCTGCCGGATGGTGTGACCTGGTCGCCGAAGAATCCTTGATCGGCGAAGCTGGTAATATATCGGCGGTCACGCAGCCAAGGTGCGGTCGTGTGCGCTGACGAGAAGAGGAAGCCTTAGCAGTCTCAGCGGACTGCCTATACAACGGAGCGTCCCGAGCGACGGACGTATGCTCCGCTAACGACACATTTGTACCACAACATCTGGGGCCAGATGTTGTTGAACGAGAGAGGGGCCTCTCTCGCTTGCCGTCCGGATGGACCGGAACGAGCTATGAACCGGACTAAAAGGCTTCCTCCGTTCTCCCTCCGATCCGCCGTCACTGGGTGTGCATTAAGTTAATTTTATAGTGCTCGCATCACCCCAAAATTCCTTCTAGACCGCAACGGACGAACCCGGCTGCCGAACCATTCGGTGAATGGACGCTACACCGGGCGAGCTAGCGGACGTCAAAGGCCGTCGAACCTACTAGGGTCCTCTTAGGCAATTGGCGTATTACATGAGCACTTTTCCGCTAGCCCTTCATTAATTGTGACGACGGAGGCACACTGTTGGAAGACATCACAGATACATCACCCTAATCTTGATCGTCTGAAATAGAAATTGATAAAGTAGAGTGACCCTGCGGGGAAAGGACCGGAGTGTCCAAATCCCCAACAACATACCGTGACATACGCTTCCCATATTGTCATCGAAATCATACGATACAGAACCGGAGTTAATGCGAGTACACTGACCACATATAGAATGATAATAAGGTCAGAGGAAGACTTCCTCTTAAAACAATAGATCAATATCCTTTCAATGTGAAAAGAAAACAAGTCCTGGTACTCGCACTAACCCCTGGCAATCAAAATACATAATAATAATATGATCCATTAATATAGAAAAAATAATTGAAATCAAAATATTTTGAAAAAATATTTTTTCAGAACAGCCCAAGTTTCTGAAAAGTAACGTTGAGCCCCAATGGATCCCAAGCCTAAGTGTGGACAAAAAATTTTAAAAATATTTTAAACAATTTATTCAACACTTACGAACAATAATAATGAATCTAGTTATGATTGAAATAACATAAAGATATTATTATTTAGAAATCCCCCCCTCACACAGAGGGCTGTTGTAAATGTAAACAATGAGTGTAAAAACACTAAAATAAGACTCCAGGCACCCAGGCCCGAAATCAGTTACCAAAAATACACCATCTGATGCAAAACAGAGACTTCCAGGGAAGAAACTGCAGAACATCAGATGGTAGATGCAGAACACAACGCCTAACCACCCGTAGGTGAAGACGTAAACATGGGGAAAGAACAGAATTCATTCTGTTATTCAGCTAAACTCCCAAGAAATTTTAGTAATAATAATTACAGAAATTATGCCAAAAGCATGGGAGAATAGCAAGGGGGAACTTAAAGGACAGGGAGAGAGGAAAAACACTTGTAAAAACAGTGTAACTAAATAATCAGAATGACAACAAAATGGCTGCTGCCTTGAAAATAGGTAACTTAACATAATTTCATTAAAAAATTTTAAGTTACAGCCCTGATAATATTCTGTCACACATTCTTTTCCTCTCCTCCTTTTCTATCCTCCTTAGAATCACCATTTCACTAATATTTATTTGTCTGGCATCATTTAAACTGAGATTTAAAAGCACAAAGATCAGTCAGATGTTAACTGATGAAGGGCCAAACTTAGAATGATAAATGGCGCCAATTTCGGAACGTCCTTGACACTGCGCATGCGCAGTGGGGGCGAGGTGTGGAGGGCCTCTCTGGACATGTTTTCTTTAGTTTTAGATGCAAATTTTGGGGATTGGGGGGCAAAATTTGTGTTTGGCCCTATATTTTAAGAGTTAGCACCAGCTATGTCTGGGTCATTGGTACAGTATAAAAATACTGTAATTTTGATGAATTTTTCAGAGTCCAAGAGCCGTAATTTGGGTAAAAATCAGTGGAGCGGAACAAAATGAAAGCTTGATCTGTAGGCCACCATGTCAGACTAACATACCAAAAATCAGCTCAATATCTGGAAGCATGTAGAAAAAAAGTCCGGGAAACTGTAATTTTGATGAACTTTTCAAAGTTCAAGGGCCATAATTTTGGAAAAAATCAGTGGAGCGGAACAAAATGCAAACTTGATCTGTAGGCCACCATGTCAGACTAACATACCAAAAATCAGCTCAATATCTGGAAGCGTGTAGAAAAAAGTCCGGAAAACTGTAATTTTGATGAATTTTTCAGAGTCCAAGGGCCGTAATTTGGATAAAAATCAGTGGAGCAGAACAAAATGCAAACTTGATCTGTAGGCCACCATGTTAGACTCACATACCAAAAATCAGCCCAAAATCTGGAAGCGTGTAGAAAAAAAGTCTGGAAAACAAGTAGGATTGACTGACGGACTGACAGACTACAGACTGATGGACTGACAGACTGATGACTGACGGACTGACGGACGGACCAGTCAAAAACATTATACCCCCGCAACTTTGTTGCGTGGGGTGCCCCGCAACTTCGTTGCGTGGGGTGTAATAATGTCGTTCGATTGGCCAGACCCCTCTAGGAACCAATTGCACTGTACACATCACAAGCGCAGAGTGCCTGTTACGAAATTTAGCCGGGGATTTTCCAGAACGTGCAAACATTTTGGAAAATCACAGTCAGTATATAGTAAAAGTCACAACTGCGCATGCCGGAATGATGCCACATGTGTATTACTACAACAAAATTGTTTTCGTGGGTAAACTATTGATTTGATTCGAGAGATTATTAAAAAATTGAGGCACGCACAAATTTGATTTGCGCTTTGCCGAAACGTTAAAAAATTTATAGTAATTTGTATATTTTTTATACTTACCAATGACCCAGACATAGCTGGTGCTAACTCTAAAAATCCAGGGCCAAACACAAATTTTGCCCCCCAATCCCCAAAATTTGCATCTAAAACCAAAAGAAATCATGTCCTAAAGGACCTCCATACTTTGCCCTTACTGCGCATGCGCAGTGTCAAGGACGTTCCGAAATTGGCGGCAATTATCATTCTTACTGGCAGTGCCTGGTCAGCGCTATGTACTCAGTGGGGAGGTAAGAGTTCCCAACTCCTGGGAGGGCCATCCCCGTCTGGGTCATTGGTAAGTATAAAAAATATATAAATTACTATAAATTTTTTAACATTTTTATACTGTACCAATGACCCAGACATAGCTGAATTGTAAAAAGGCTGGAGGGCCTAGGACATAGAGGAAAATCCAATAAGCTCAACTATATAATATAGAGGCAACCCCTCAAGGAGAAAAGGAGTATTAGGCTTTACATGTATCTTTCTTATTTTATGTTAAATTAGAAAGATACAATACCCTTCATAATTGAGCACAATAACATTCATGTTCTCTATTAACATCCAGTATAACCCTTTATACTAATTATTTTTAAAGTAAGCCAATAAATAAAGTTAATCCAGAGAATTGAGACTCTTTATATTCTTTAAAAGTGTCCGAGGATTGTATATTAACGCCCGTTTGACACTTGACATATACAAATGCTGCACACCGAGCTACACTTTAAAAATATGACATGAATGAATTTTAACATTAATATTACACTTTAAAACCATCCCGGAAACGACTCAGAAATACTGACTTCGGAGGAGGCATTCCCTTGCTTTTCACTATAAAGCAGGTGACCTAAGGGAACACCCTCCCCCCCCCCCCCCCTTCCCCTTGCCCTGGGTCAAATAGCCCAGAGCGAAGAGGGCAGCCGGATGGAGTCACTGCCGGAACAGAAAGCCTGCATAACTATAGTTGCAACTGTTTAGTGGACGACATTCTGAGCAACAGATAACGGACCTAAACAATGCAGGTCTCCAGAAATGGACTCAATATTTCTGGGATAAAAATTTGTGAATGTGGATGGCTGAGACCAATAAGCAGCCTTCATTAAATCTGTAATAGCAATACTATTAGCGTAAGCCCAAGAAGTAGAAAGAGCTCTTACTTCATGAGCCGAAATCTTAAGCACAGACTGCTGAGAAGAAGATAAATTTTCATAAGCAGTACGGATAGTTAATTGAATCCATCTAGCAATAGAATGAACCGAAATGTCCTTTCAATTAGGAATCAGAGACAGAAAGAAACGTTTTCGTCCCTTTCTGATAAATTGAGATCTCTGTTTATAGATACGTAACGCTCTAACAGGACAGAGTAAAGGCCTACGCCCGTCTGAAGATGGAAGAGCCTTAATAACAATAGGTTCCGGATATTTATTAGGAGCCTGATTCTTAGCTAAAAATCCCACATTAGTAGTGAAGGTGATAGTGTTCCCGACACTACGATAGTGAGAATCATCCACCGACAGTGCATGAAGCTCACTGACTCTTCTAGCAGAAGAGAAAGCTAAGAGAAAAGCTGTCTTATAAGACAAGAATTTGAAATCTACTGTCCCAAGAGGTTCAAATGGCTTTTCCTTCAGTTTAAGAAGAACCCAAGCTAAATTCCACTTAGGAATTAACCTAAGAGTTCTGGGTCTATTTATCGAGAAGTTTCTAACTAACTTAGATAAAGAGACATTAGATCCAATTTGTAAACTATCATGATGTGCATAGGTATCAGATAACATAGACCTATAACCCTTAATAGTAACAGGCTGCAGTTTGATTTCGTCAAACAAGTATACTAGAAAGTTTGCAATGTCTGGTATGGAGGGATCAAAAATATCAACAGAATGATCCCTACACCAACGACGAAAAACCTTCCACTTAGCCGCATAGTTTATCGAAGAGGAGGTCCTCCTACAGTTAGAAATCGCGTCCACTGCTCGTCCTGTAAAGTGCTTGCCATGCAAGAAGGACCGCACAACGGAAAAACGTGAAGGTTGAGACCTTGCGGGTTGTGATGGAGTTGACGCGATCTCCCCTGCGAAAGAAGATCCTCCCGTGGAGGAAGCTTTCGCGGTAGGTCCCACAACAGACACCTGAGTAGATTTATCCACAGTCTCTGTGGAGACAGAGATGCTACCAACAGAATCTTGCATTGAGATTGTTTTATCTTTAGCAATACTTGCTGAATTAACGGCGCTGGAGGATACGCATATCCTATCATTCCGTCCCAAGGGATTGACAGAGCGTCTACTGCAAATGCTCTTGGATCCGGACACGGAGACACATACGTCTGCAACTGATTGTTGAGATGTGTCGCAAATAAGTCTATCATTGGCCATTCCCAGTGGTAGCAAATCTGATTGAATACTTGTTTGTTGAGAGTCCACTCCGACGGCAACAAGCGACCCTTTCATGAAAGGGAGTCTGCTAGAACGTTCAGACGACCCGGTATATGACGAACCGAAAGAAGAACATGATGTTCTAGAGCAAACAGAAGGATTCTTTCCGTTAGATTGAACAACGGAATTGAATGAGTGCCTCCCTGATTCCGTATATACGCCAATACTGTCGTATTGTCGGATAGAATTTGGACATGAGCATTGTGAATAATGTCCATCCAATGACTTAACGCAAGCCAAATTGACATCATTTCCTTGATGTTTATGTGCTTGGCCAGGAATTGCGGATCCCAAAGACCCTGGCATCTCGAATCCGTTGGGATCAATGATGCACCCCAACCTGTTTGACTGGCATCCGTCATAATGGTAAAACTCGGATCCGGCAACTGCAGCGGAACTCCCTGAGTTAACCACTGAATGTTTGCCCAAGTCTGAATCTCTCGTTTCACTTGATCTGACAAGAGAACGTCTATGTCGAGCGAATGAATTTTCACACTCCAATTCTGAGTCAAGAAAATTTGGAGAGGACACGTGCATAACCGCCCCATCGGAATGAGATCCGCAGCGGCTCCGCACAGACCTATCAGTCTCATGAACTCCCTCGCTGTAACTTTGTCTGCGTGCAGACAATAGCGAGCGTAACAACTGACTAATTTCGCTCTGGTTAACGGCAGACGAACGAGATTGTTGTGCGTCTCGAAGCTCATTCCCAGATGTGTGAATGACTTGGACGGCACCAGATCCGACTTCTCCTCGTTTAAAACCGAGACGTCGGAGCAATAGAAGCAGATTCTGCACATCGTTCTGAAGCGTTAACTCGTTGCCGTACCTCTGAAGAATGTCGTCCAGGTAGGCCGACGTTACCGCAGACGAATGAGCTCGGAAATACATCATTACCGAGTTCATTACCCGAGTGAAAGCCCAGGGTGCTAGATTCGATCCGAAGCACATCGCCCGGAATTGATACACCACCCCTAGGACTGCGAAGCGTAGATACTTTCTGAATGTCGGATGTACCATGACGTGAAAGTACGCATCTTTGAGAGCTATGCTTGTTGCATAATCGTTCACCCGAATACTCGCTCTGACCGATCGAATCGACGATCAGCTTGTTTATCCAGCTCAAATCTATGACTGGACGGAACGAGCCGTCTGGTTTCGGAACCAGAAACAGATGGCTGTAGAATCCCGGTGTCTCCTGGTTTTCTACGACCTCTACCGCGTTCTTCATTAAAAGAGACTGCACCTCTGATAACAGAGCGTCTCTTTTCTGCGGATTTGACGGAAGTTGAGTCCATTTTGGACTTCGAGTTAATGGAGGCTTTCGTTTGAAGGATATCTTTAGACCTTCCGAAATCACCCCTCTCACCCAAGGGTCATCCGTAATCGACGCCCACTCTTGTGAAAAACTCGACAACCTTCCGCCAACCGGCACGCGATAGAGGTTGAAGCCATCACCTCCTGGACCTGCGAGGCCTGCGGTAGGAGAAACCACGTCCTCCACGACCCTCACCTCGTCCCGTCGACCTCAGAGCGTCCGACCGGTTGTCCCAGCCCGAAGGACGTCCCGCACGTGAGTCGCTGCCTTGACGGTCTCTTGAATAAGACCAAGAGGACGCACTGGAACCTCTATAGGAACCTCTCTTGGGCGCATTAGACCCAGAAGTGCCTGTCTTACTCTTATCTGCCGTGTCGGACTTCTTAGAAGCAGATTTGAACAGCAGAGAATCCAAAGCTTTCTTAGTAATTTTATCATAAATTGCAGAAAGCTTGCCGTCGAAGAGAAGTTCTCCGGAGACCGAAGCGACTCTGAGAGAGTTCTTCACCTTACTATCCACGAGTGTGGATGTAGCTAGGGCTGCGTCACGTCTAACCAACTCCAGGTTTGCCACTGAAAGGGCGGAGTTACACGTGGAATAAGCTACTGCCCTTGAAAGAAGTCTTAAAGAGGATTGTATATCCTGGAATTCTTTCCCTTGAAGACGCAGTGATAACGCCTTAGTAAGGTGGTCTGCGTAAGATAAAGCATCTAAACTGGCTCTGTTAGACGAAATAGTAGTCTCCAACACCGCGGTTGGAATAGACGCAGACGACGGTAACGACAATTCTAAGTCTTCCGCCTCGTCGTCCATACGCAGAGGAACTCTCGGGATACCCTGTCCTGCCATATCGAATTTATTCCTTGCATTAATGAAAGGCAGGTTGAGAGTATTGTTGGACAAGAAACCCGCTTTTCCTGTTTTGGAAGCAAGTTTGAATATAGCGTCGTTCAATAATTCAAATGTTCTTGCAACATTATTGGACTGAGACGGAAACTCGGGAGCGATGTCCCTGAACCGCTCAAAGAAATCAGAGTCCAATGACGCTATAATTCTCTTGTCCAGAACCGCAGCAGTCTGGCCCGACGGAACAACTTGAGGAAGAAAGTGCCGGATGAAGTCCACGGCAGCTTTATGTTGTTCTGAAAGGGATAGCTCCAAGTCATCCGTATCCCTTTCACCATCCGGTCGGACCTCATGATGCTCCCGGACGTCCGCCCCCGATGCTTCGGCGGAGCGTACCGACCCAGCGCCGTCGGATAATTCCCGATCCGACACCGTTTCTGTCGGTTGCTGGGATGCTGCGATAAGTTGTGCTATTTGAACAAGCACGTCCGACATCGAGGCCCGCGGAGGCGCAGTCTTTCGCTGCTTAGCCGAGGGCAGCTCCGCATCTGGTGACTCCCGCATACTCTTCCTATGCAAACATCCGGAGTCCACCGGCCTCGTGTCCCTGGCTACCGGATGGTGTGACCTGGTCGCCGAAGAATCCCTGATCGGCGAAGCTGGCAAAATATCGGCGGTCACGTAGCCAAGGTGCGGTCGTGTGCGCTGGTGAGAGGAAGAAGCCTGAGCAGTCTCCACGGACTGCCTATACAATGGAGCGTCCCGAGCGACGGACGTGTGCTCCGCTTGCGACACATTTTGTACCACAACATCTGGTCCCAGATGTTGTTGTACGAGAGAGGGGCCTCTCTCACTCGCGGCCCGGATGGACCTGGATGAGCTAGGAACCGGACTACTAGGCTTCCTCCGTTCTCTCCTACTATCCGCCGTCACTGGGTGTGCACGTTGAATGTTTATAGTGCTCGCATCACCCAACATTTCCTCCTGGACCGCATCGGACGAACCCGGCTGCCGAACCATTCGGTGAATGGACGCTACACCGGGTGAGCTAGCGGACGACATTTGTCTTATCTCCATGAGCACTTTTGCCGCTAGCTCTGAATTCATTTGTGACGACGGAAGCGCACTTGCGGAAGATAACATGGAAACATCACCCTGTTCTTGTTCCTCTGAAATAGAAACTGACAGAGTAGAGTGACCCTGTGGAGAAAGAGCCGGCATAGCCCTTTCTCCACTAACAACATATCATGACACACGTCTCCAATGTTTGTCATCCCAATATTGACATATAGAACAGGGATTAGTGCGAGTACACTGACTACAATTAATACAATGATCATGAAAGTCAGAGGAAGACTTCTTCCTATTACAATTTGAACAATATCCTTTCATTGTGAAAAGTCAACAACAAGTCCTAGTACTCGCACAAACCCCTAAACACAAAGATACATAATAACATGATCCATTAATAAAGAAAAAACAATTGAAAATCAAAATAATTTTTGAAAAATATTTTTTTAGCGAAGCCCAAGTTTCTGAAAAGTAACGTTGAGCGCCAATGGATCCCAAGGCTAAGTGTGGTCAAAAATTTTAAAATTATATTAAATAATTAATGCAACACTTACGGATAATAATAATGTTGTCTTATAGTGAGATAAACTACTCCAAAGGCAAACAGCCCCCCTCAAAAGAGACTGTTGCCAATGTAAACAAACAGTGTAAAAACACCAGAAAACATGACTCCAGACACTGACAAAACTGGCCCGAAATCAGTCATCAAATTTACACTCTATCTGATGCAAGACAGAGACTCCCAGGGGAGAATCTGCAGAACATCAGATGGAAGATGCAGAACACAACGTTTATACACCCATGGGTGAAAACGTAACTATGGGGAAAATAACAGAATACATTCTGTAACCAAGCTAACTCTCCCAAGAGAATTTAGAAATGATCTTCTCAAAAATATGCTAAAAGCATGGGAGAATAGCAAGGGGGGACCTAGAAGACCAGGGGAGAGGAAACACTGAATAAGCAGTGCAACTTTATAGCAAGAATGACAACAACAGGCCTATGCCTCGAAAATAGGCAACTTAACATAATTTCATAAAAAATTTTAAGTACAGCCCTGATTATTTTTTGTCACTCCTTTTTCCTCTCCTCCTTCTATATCCTCCTTAGAATCACCATTTCTCCAATAATTACGTGTCTGGCATCCTTTAAACTGAGATTTACAAGCACAAAGATCAGTGAGATGTTGACTGATGAAGGGCCAAACAGAGAATGATAATTGGCGCCAATTTCGGAACGTCCTTGACACTGCGCATGCGCAGTAAGGGCAAAGTATGGAGGTCCTTTAGGACATGATTTCTTTTGGTTTTAGATGCCAATTTTGGGGATTGGGGGGCAAAATTTGTGTTTGGCCCTGGATTTTTAGAGTTAGCACCACCTATGTCTGGGTCATTGGTACAGTATAAAAATCAGAATTTCAGTGACACTGTTTCTGTTACGAGCGTGATTAATGGCACCCGACAAATTTAAAATACGAGGGCAAACAGGTGCGTTCGCACTCGCTTGTCTCACACGAAGCACTGTGTTTCCTGGCAAGACTAACATGGAAACAACTGCAAAGGTATGAAGAATATGACTTTCAAATATACCCAGAGACTGCATGTTGGAGCATCTGTTCTGCTGCAGAAAAAAGTGATCCAAGTTGGGTAATATACCCATAACCCTTAAAGGACTATTTCCAACTTTTACAACCTCAGAACAGGTGCCTTTAACATGCCATCATGTTGACAACAGACAAATTAGGTTGGCAGTGGTTTCTAGCCAAGCTTTGACTAGAAATCACTGCTAAACCACTGGATATATAGAGACTGGGGCAAGGGAATTCAGGACACTTGTCCAGGCCCTTAAGGGTTAAATTTTATGTATTGGAAGATACATAAGTTTTTTGGGGTTTTTAAAGAATACCAGTCATCAATACATTATTCTATAAGATATTAAGGAAGATTTCATCAAGTATTTTTTAAAACAAAAGTCCAAAATCTGTTTGTGGTATCTAGCTATGATAAAGTTCCAATTCCCCATATAGACAACCTTAGAGCTACATCAAAACTAAAACTCTTGCTAGTTTTTATGCAATATGTAAGCCTCAGCTATTCTTTAACTCTAAAGGTTTGGAGATTTTTATACATTTTCACTGTACATTGGAAGTCTACCTCCAGTGGCTTTGCAATTGTTTCTAGTCAAGTCTTGGCTGCCTACAGAGGCCTACAGAGGCAGCCAAGACTTGCCTAGAAACAACTGACAAGGTACTAAGAAAACAAGTTTTGAGTACAAACATTGCATGTTGGGGCACCTGTTTCTTTGCACTGAAAAGTTAAAAAGGGCAGAATTAGGCCCTTAAGGGTTAAGTTCCATACATAAGAGGTGAGGTAATTTGGAATTAATCCTCCACCACCAGTATTATCCAATGGGTCCAGAACAATGACAAGAATAACAAACAGCACCATTATCCTACCAACCTAGGTGATATAACTAAAATAACAAGCAACCTTTCAAACAAATGTTTTAGGCAAATACATCATTGGTACACTGATGAAAATATTTTTACTAGAATTCTAACCTTTATGTTTGGTGAAAATGGTAATGTTTGGCAACAATATCTAACAAAATATCCTATACTGTTAACAAGCATGTGGTATGAAATTGGTTTCTAACAGTTCAAGACTTACTGATTTTGCTGTTCTGAGTCTTGACTCTAACAACCCAAGCATGACTGCCATGACCACAGCTAGCCAATCAGTAGAAAAACCTGGTGTGTCTATGCCAATCATATATTGATCCCAAACATATAATAATGTCTCCATTTTCAAATATCCTACAAAAAATTATATAAATATATCAGCGTAAAACGCAATTTTCATCATCGTTATGATGAATTTCATCCACTTTACACCAATATACAAAAGAGATTTTTTGCTTTGGTCTTGTTCATTTCTTGTTGCCTAAATGGCAGCAAAAAAATGTGAGTAAATGTATTTTATTACATGCCTGTTCTATAAAATCCTCATCTACAGCAACACTAAACCATGCGGAAAATGAAAATCCATTCCGCACAAATGTGCCGAATGGAAATCATTGACAGACTATTTTTGGATGATCGTGTCATCTATCAAAACTTAAAATAACCCCGCTTACTTGGAATTTCCATTTGACCTACAATCACGGAAGCCATGCAGTTTAAACGAAGCGATTGCATTCTAATAAACTATCACAAAGACAATAAACTAAATAAAAACATCTTTGTGTATAGAAATTTGTTTTATCCTTCTGTGCAGCCACTTGTGCCATATCGATTAATCCATTCACACACGTGTGTCATTCTGTGTATATATGCTAGTGGGAAATGTGTAACAAATAATTTTCAATGTTTATTGTCATGACTGATGTAAGAGAATATCTCACTGGAAGTGATTTGCACTATCTAATATGTTTAGAGCGAATCTGCCACCTAATTTTGGCATTTGGGTGTTTTATATTCTATTGAAACTTGTTTTAATTGCACTTTTTTTTTGTTCAGTGAGGTTTAACAACACTTTTAAGGACCAAGGTCACATCATGTCACACAGTTTTATAGGTGGAGGAAGCAGGAGTACCCAAAGGAACCATCAAGCAGTACTAGCAACTGTCAAACTCTTAGCAGCACTTGAAGGCAAGTGCACCATCAATGAGCAGTACATACACAGAACTCACACGCATGTGAATGGGTTAATCGATATGGCACGAGTGCCAGCACGGAAGGATAGAACAAGAGGCCGCAGGCCTTGAGTTTTATCCTTCCGCGATGGCACAAGTAAGTAGTTTTAATAGATTTTGCCACTGTATGTACTGGGTTAATCGATATGGCACTTGTGCTATCGCAGAAGGATAAAACTCTAGGTCTGCGGCCTCTTGTTCCATCCTTCCATGCTGGCACTCATGCCATATCGATTAACCCATTCACACACGCGTGGCATTCTGTGTTTATTACACGTTTTCGTGTCTATAAAACAATTATTAGAAGGACACTCAACAATTCATTTGATAATTATCACTAAAAAGAACACATTTTGTCGCCAACCTAACTTCAGATGGGAACCTGTGTTACTCTTTCGTCCTCTGAGCTCCAATGTGTTCTATGTGCCTACTGGCACATAGAACACATTGGAACTCAGGGGACGACTTTTAGCTGTCGCTAGGGATTGAAATTGTAAATGCGGTGCACGATTTGTAGAAAATTCCAGTGAAATTTTGCTTCTTTATAAAAATAGTCTGTCAAGGATTTCCGTTCCACACATGTGCGGAACAGATTTTTATTTTCCGCATGGTTTAGTATTGCTGTAGATGAGGATTTCATAGAACAGGCCTGTAATAAACTTTAGTACACAGCACCACTGTGCCCCTATATGGGCAATCAGGATTAAATGTCTTGACCAAGGACACAATACAGATACTGCAGGTTAGGATCAAACCGTCAACCTTTCAGTTTAATTACAATTAAAACATTGCAATGCATATAAAAAGAATACATACTATATTTGAGTAGGAACAAGAATTATTTCATTCGTAATTTTCATTGCCAGGAAATCTAAGTTTTCATTAGTGGCCTTCAGGTATCACAGAACTAAATATTTTCCCATTGGCGACCATTATAACGTTCAGGTGGAAAAAAATATGATCGCATCACTTTAATTTTGGCATTCAAATATCTCTGTCAAGTATAGTCCTTCAGGCAACTTTTTCTGATCTGAAAACAGGGGGTCATGCAACAAATAAGAGAGAAAAACTGACACAAAGGGAAGTACCAGTCACGTGCACATTTTTTCAGGGAATTCCCTACAAAAACACACAAAAAGTAAATTGTATTTTTTAGGTCCAAAAGTCATCAAATCACCCTCTTTTTTATCAGGAATATTCAACAATAATGCAAGATGCCAATAGAATGTTTCAAACTTTTATTGAAATAATGGATTTTCCCAAGGCTGTTTATTTTTAGAGATTGCATCATTTCCAAGTGCAACATTTTAAGGCGGTTCACTCTAATTTCAATATTTAGTTCTGCGATACCTTCAGCCAACAGTGAAAACTTAGATTTTCTTTTAGTTACTCATCCAAGAACAGTAAAAAAAAAAAGTACAAAACCATTATTGTTACAGAGAAAAATTTAAATTTTATAGTAAATTTACTTTCTTATTATACCTTCCGCAATTGTTTACAACAGGCTTGTACTACAGTGGAAGTCCCTATACTCTCTATTTTGTTCTTTCCCAAGAGATTTGGGAAAGAAAAGTGGTGCAAAAGCACCAAGAAAAAATAAGTCAAAACTGGGTCGAGTGCAACCGATGAACACCCAGTAGGGGACACTCTTCTCCTTGTACTAATCCACAGCTTCCGGAACCAGTGAGCAAACGTATAACCAATGCGTCATTCTATTTGAATCCACCAACATTAGAGTTATGTGATCAGCCGGGAGGAAGGATTCTTACCCGAATAAGAAGACGAGTGAGCCTACATGTAAACAATTGCAGTAGGTATAATAAGAAAGGAAATTTAGTACAAAATGTAAATTTCTTATCAATCCACCTTACAATTGTTTACAACAATCTGAATAGACAAGAGGAAGAGGGAATCACATAACCGTGGACAGAAGAAAAGTTCCTAAGGCCTATAAAACCATAGCGTCATAACCATTAGTAAATGACAATAAGAGATGTGGTGTATGGCCCATCTCATATACAATGAATTAGGGTTGATGACAGCCTGCAGCTGGTCAGAAGAAAAAGGGCCTAAAGAAAAAAGGTTCTCAGACTGGTCCTGCAACTAACGCAGATAGAAGGTGGTGAAAGTAGAAGCATTTCTCCAGTTGGCTGCCTGCTTAACATCCGACAACTTGACAGAGTTAGCATAAGCCCAGGAAGTAGGCAATGCGCACACCTTGTGGGCAGAAATGCGATTGGTAATACAATCATCAGCCACTAGACGAGCGTATGATGCATGAATAGCAAGACAAATCCATCGAGAAATGGATTTAGGAGAGATCTTCTGTCGATC
This sequence comes from Pictodentalium vernedei, assembly GCA_031216915.1. Classification (NCBI taxonomy): domain Eukaryota; kingdom Metazoa; phylum Mollusca; class Scaphopoda; order Dentaliida; family Dentaliidae; genus Pictodentalium; species Pictodentalium vernedei. The sequence continues at coordinate 539,888,318 of CM062294.1, forward strand.
AGGGATAAGAGACAGAAATAATCTTTTCCTGCCTTTCCAAATGAACTATGTCTGGTTGAGGTAAACGCGAATTGCCTGAACCAGACAGAGCAAAAAGGGCGATTACCCTCAGCAGAAGGAAGAGCCGATACAGATAGGAGGTGGAGTAGTTTCTGATATCTGATTCTTGACCAGAAAGGAGCAATCAGTGGTAAAAGTAACACTGTTGGCAGAGCTCCTGAAAAAGGCTGGATGAACCGAGAGGGTGTGACGCTCAGTAACGCTTCCACTGAGGCAAATGCCATCAGGAAAACCAACTTGTATGAGAAAATGCATATCCACCTAGGATAATGGTTTGAACGCCCCCCCCCCCCCCCCCCCTCCCCAAGCAAAGCAGCAAAAGAAAGATTCCATCCTGGGCTAAGCTGCAAAATCCTAGGCCTTTTCAAAGAAAAGTGACAAATAAGCTTGGAGAGATATGGATTAGTGCTGAAACGATGCTTTCCGACATACGAAAAGGTCTCCTAAAACATGGACCTGTTCCCCTTGATGGTAAGAGGATGGAGACCCCAAGAATCACGCAGATATACCAGAAACTCTGCAATTTGTGTTATCGAAGGATCGACATAATCAACAGAGTGATCAGCAGCACACCATCTACAGAAGACCTTCCACTTAGCCGCGTATGCTAAACCAGTGGAGTGTCGCCTTGAAGAAGAAATGCACTCCACTACTCGTCTTGAAAAACCTCTACAGAGGAGACAGGACAAAAGGTATGCATGAAGGTACAATGAAGTCAGGTCGATGTGAAACTTCCTCAGGTGGCCTTGACAAAGAAGGTTGCGATGTAGAGGGAGACGTGCTGAAACTGCCGCCAACAGAGAGCGGAGCTGATTATCCACACACGCTGAGGCAACAGAGGAGCGATCAGAATGAGTCGACAATTGCAGGTTTGTATCTTGGCGAGAGCCTGAGGCAGAATCAGAACTGGTTGGAAGGTGTAGCTGACTAGACTGTTTCAATCGAGTGACAGAGCATCCATGGCAAAAGCCAGAGGATCTGGACATGGGGACATGAAAGTGTCCACCTGATGGTTCCAATGGGTTGCAAACAGATCGACATGGGGACGCCCCAGAGATCGCAAAGCAACTGGAAAACTGCCCTGTAAAGCATCCACTGAGTGGAAATGACCCTGCCCCATCGGGATAAGGAGTCAGCTAGGACGTTCACATGACTGGGAATGTGACGAGCACCAACCCAGAGTTGACATCCTGAGTGAGCAGTAGAAGATCCCAAGCCAATTCGTACATTGGAACTGAGTGCAAGCCACTTAAGCAACCACTGTCGCATTGTCGGACAACCTAGAAGGACCTGATGAATTGAAAGGTGGGGGATCCACTGCCGGAAACTCAGAAGAAGGGCAAGAAGCTCCTTCTGGTTGATGTGAAGAGCTGCTTGGTCCTGGTCCCAAACACCATGAAGGGAAAGACCTGGAGGATCCAACATCGCGCCCCATCCGAGATCGCTGGCATCTGCCATCAGAACACAATCAGATGTGGGCAAGTCCAATGGAACTCCCTGCCTAATCCACTGAACACCCGTCCAGGGAAGAAGGTGATGATTGAGAGATGCTGGTAACTGAGGCACCAGATCCAGAGGATCGACAACTGGTCTCCAACGACTGAGCAAAAAGTGTTGGAGAGGTCTGACATGTGCCGTCCTAAAGGAATGAGATCTGTCACCGAACCACAGAGACTAAGCAGCCAGAGAATACTCCCGAGCTGTCGCGGATGTGGACTGGGTCTTAGTCAGGGTGAAAGCTGAGAGAATCACTGCTATCGCTTGGGGAGCCGCTACTGTATTCAGCTGAGTATGGAAGTCCATCACCAGATGACAAAACAACTGAGAAGGGACCAGGTCCGACTTCTCCTCATTGACTCTAAACCCTAGCAACATGAGCAGGCTCAACAGTTGGTCGACATTGGACTCCAGAAGAGCAGATTTGGAGTGCCTCTGGAGGATATCACCCAGATTCGCCAAAGTAGTCACCCTGGACTGTTTGCAATGGAAGGCTATCACACGCAACATCAGTTGGGTGAAGGCCCAAGGAGCCAGGTAGAGGCCTAACGGCATGGCCTTGAACTGGTAAACTCGTCCCAGAAAAGCGAACCTGAGATACTTTCGTGATGTCCGATGAATGTCCGATGAATTAGAATGCCAAAGTAAGCATCTGGCAGGTCGATGCTGGAAGAGAAATCTCTCAGGTGAATGGAGTGGCAAACCAACCTGAAAGTCTCCATGCAGAACTAGGGAGCAATGATAGACTGGTTCCAGACACTCAGATCGATAATCGATAACCGATCGGAGTTGGCCGTCCTTTGGCATCATGAACAGGCAGGAATAAAATCCCACTGAATGAATGTTCTTGACGAACTTGATCGCCCCCTTTGATTCCTTTCAATCTGGAAGGAACTCAAACAAGAAGTCAAGAGCTGCCCCCATGTCAGAAGATGGCTCTCAATGTCAGGTGTGTCTAATCCATCACCTGAGTCGGAAGACACATAGCCCATGTCGGACATACCAGCCGATGCCTCCCATAAGGTAGGAACACCAGGGGGATCAGAAAGGGCTGGCTTCCAATCCTGGGAGGCGGCACTGCAGGGGGCACCTGGAAGCCACTAGAAGCCTCACTGGAGGCAACGGGAAGGCTCTTGGAAAGAACCTCCCTAAGCTCACGACCCAGATCAGCCAGTTCGACGTGGGAACAGCCCGTCAAAGTGCTTCGCATATGAACCTTGTGACCAGTGAACAAAACACATCAGTCCTACAAAACTGCCGGAAGGACCAGAGTGCATGGACGGAAGGCAACCGCGTCCACGGTGACCCCACCATGTGCATCTGAGTCCATAGCAAAACCTGCTGGGCTAGACGACAGAAAGACCACAGCATAGAGATCGGTCGGCAAAGCCACGGAAGGCTGAGGCCGATATCCCACATCCAAAGAAGCAGAAATCCCTGCAGACCTCTGCAGGGATAAGCTGAGGCTGGCTGAAACTGAGACTGATGACATCACCAACAGAGCAGCAGCAGCAGGAGGATACATCAGTAGCTGTTGACAAAGGCGGAGAAAACAACCGAGCTTGGCACCAAATGAGGGTCACAACCCTAGTGACAGCCTCAGATGTCGACTGGAGGAGGACAGCAGTCCTGGAACCAGGCATCTCTTCACCAGAAAGTCAGCAGCTACTGCAGTATCCATGCCACAAAAAGACTTCAAAACCCCCAACTAGGAGGTAGAACTCTCTCCAGACAGAGTCGGTTCGGGAGACCCTGAAGGAGACCAAATTAAGTAATTCCTTATTGTAAGCATGATGGCAAAGCTACTTTGGATGTAACAAGTTCCTAATTTTGAAGACTAGTCCAGACTAAGCCCCAAAAGTAAAAACATTTATAGCAATTTATATATTTCTTATACTTACCAATGACCCAGATTTAGCTGGTGCTAACTCTAATATTCTGGGGCCAAACACAAATTTTGCACCCCCAATCCCCCAAATTTGCATCAAAATCCAAAAATTAGATGTCCTATGAGGTCCTCCATATTTTTGTCCACTGCGCATGCGCAGTAGTCAAGGAAGTCCAAATTGGAGCCAAATCCTCATTCTTACAACCAGTGCCTGGTAAGTGTTATGTAATGAGCAGGGAGGTATGAGTTCCCAACTCATGGGAGGGTCATCCCCATCTGGGTCATTGGTAAGTATAAACAATATATAAATTACTATAAATTTTTTAACATTTTTATACTGTACCAATGACCCAGACTTAGCTGAATAAAAAAAAGGCTAGAGGGCCTAGGACATAGAGGAAAATCCAATAGACTCAATTACATGTAAACAGAATTATCCCCTCAAGGAGAAGAGGAGAACAGGTTTTACATGTATCTTTCTTGTTTGTATCAAAAAAGAAAGACACAATACCATTCCATAATTGAGCACAATAATCATCAATGATCTTTATTAACATCCAGTATAACTCATTCAACTAATCTTTTTAAAGGAAAGCAATAAATAAAGATAGTCCAGAGAATGAGACGCTTTATACTCATTTAAAAGTGTCCGAGGATTGCATATTAGCGCTCGTATGACACGTGACATATACAAATGCTTCACACCGAGCTACACTTTAAAAATATTACATAAATGAGATAGACATTAGCTTTACACTTTAAAATCATCCCAGCACCGACACGGAATTACTGACTCCAGAGGAGGTATTCCCTTGCTTTTCACTATAAAGCAGGTGATATAAGGGAACACCATCCCCCCCCCCCCTTCCCCTTGCTCTGGGTCAAATACCCCAGAATGAAGAGGGCAGCAGGACAGAGTCACTGCCGGAACAGAAAGCCTGCATAACTATAGTTGCAACTGTTTAGTGGAAGACATTCTGGGCAACAGATAACGGACCTAAACAACGCAGGTCGCCAGAAATGGACTCAATATTTCTAAGATAAAAATTCATGAACGTGGAAGGCTGAGACCAATATGCAGCCTTCATCAAAACAGTAATAGGAACGCTATTAGCATAAGCCCAAGATGTAGACAGTGCTCTTACTTCATGCGCCAAAATCATAAGCACAGACTGCTGAGTTGAAGATAATTTTTCATAAGCAGTACAGATAGTTAATTGAATCCACCTTGCAATAGAATGGACCGTAATGTCCTTTCTATAAGGCAGCAGAGACAGAAAGAAATGCTTATGTCCCTTTCTGATAAACTCAGATCTACGTTTGTAAATACGCATAGCTCTAACTGGACAAAGCAAAGGCCTATGACCGTCTGAAGATGGAAGAGCCTTAATAACCATAGGTTCAGGGTACTTATTAGGAGCCTGATTCTTAGCCAAAAATCCAACATTAGTAGTCAATGTAATAGTACTACCAACACTACGATAGTGAGAATCATCAACAGACAGTGCATGAAGCTCACTAACTCTTCTAGCAGAAGAGAAGGCTAAGAGAAAAGCTGCCTAAGATAAGTATTTGAAGTCCACTGTATCAAGAGGCTCAAATGGCACTTCTTTTAGCTTCAGAAGAACCCAAGCTAAATTCCACTTAGGAATTAACCAAAGGGTTCTAGGTCTATTTATCGAAAAGTTTTTCACTAACTTATATTTAGATAAAGAGACTTTAGATCCAGTCTGTAACCTATCATGATGAGCATAGGTATCCGATAGCATAGACCTATAATCCTCAATAGTAACTGGCTGCAGTTTGATCTCATCAAACAAGTAGACCAGAAAATTAGCAATGTCTGCAATGGAGGGATCATAAATAACAACAGAATGATCCCTACACCACCTAGAGAAAAACTTCCACTTAGAAGCATAATTTAGCGAAGAGGAGGTCCTCCTACAGTTAGAAATTGCACTGCTTGTCCTGTAAAATGCTTGCCGTGCAAGAAGAACTGCACAACGGAAATACATGAAGGTTGAGACCTTGCGGGTTGTGATGCAGAGTGCACGATTTCCCCTGCGAAAGAAGGTCCTCCCGTAGAGGAAGCTTCCGCGGAATGTCCCACAACAGACACCTGAGTAGATTTATCCATGGTCTCTGGGGTGACAGAGATGCTACCAACAGAATCCTGCAGTGAGATTGCTTGATTTTAGCAGTATCTGCTGAATCAACAGGGCTGGAGGATAAGCGTATCCAATCATTCCGTCCCAAGAGATCGAGAGGCCGTCTACTGCAAACGCTCAAGGATCTGGGCATGGCGACACATACATCTGCAACTGATTGTTGAGATGCGTCGCAAATAAGTCTATCATAGGACGATCCCATACGTAGCAAATCTGATTGAATGCTCATTTGTTGAGAGTCCATTCTGACGGCAACATACAACCTTTCCGAGAAAGGGAGTCCTCTATAACGTTCAGACGCCCCGGAATATGACGGACAGACAGAAGAACTTGATGCTCTAGGACAAACAGAAGGATTCCTTCCATTAAATTGAACATCGAAAAAATCTGATCCGGCAGTTGCAGTGGTACTCCCTGAGTTAACCACTGAATATCTGCCCAAGTCTGAATCTCTTATTTCACTTGATTCGACAAGACTATGTTCGTGGCGAGTGAATGAAACTTCACACTCCAATTCTGAGTAAAAAATATCCGGAGTGGACGAGTGCGTAGTCGCCCTATCGAAATAAGATCTGCGGCGGCTCCGCACAAACCTATCAGTCGCATGAATACACTCACTGTTACTACATCTGAGTGAAGACAAAAACGAGCGTAACAACTGACTAATTTCGCTCTGGTTAATGGCAGATGAACAAGATTGTTGTGCGTCTCGAAGCTCATTCCCACGTGGGTGAATGACTTGGACGGCACCAGATCCGATTTCTTTTCATTTACTATGAAACTGAGACATCAGAGCAGTTGAAGAAGACGCTGAACATCGTTCTGAAGCGATAACTTGTTGCTGAACCTCTGAAGAATGTCGTCCAAGTAGGCCGACGTTAGCGCAGACGCATGAGCTCGGAAATGAGTCATTACCGAGTTCATTATTCGAGTGAAAGCCCAGATCGCTAGATTCAGACCGAAGCACATAGCGCGGAACTGATAAACGACTCCTAGGACAGTGAAGTGAAGATACTTTCTGAATGCCGGATGTACCATGATGTGAAAGTACGCATCCTTGAGATCTATGCTCGCAGCATAATCGTTCATTCGAATGCTCGCTCTGACCGATCGGATGGTCTCCATAAAAATTTCAGAGCCATGATCAGCTTGTTTATCCAGCTCAGATCTATAACTGGACGAAACGAGCCATCTGGTTTTGGAACCAGGAACAGGTGACTGTAGAAAACTGGAAATTCCTGGTTTTCTACGACCTGTATCGCGTTCTTCTCCAGAAGAGATTGGACTTCTGATAGAAGCGAATCTCTCTTCTGAAGGCTTGACGGAAGCTGAGTCCAACATGGAATTTGAGTTAACAGAGTTTTTTCCTTGAAGGACGGTTTTAGACCTTTGGAAATAACCCCCTGCACCCATGGTTCGTCCGTAATTGACAACCAATTGGATAAGAATCTTGACAGCCTCCCGCCCACTGGAACACAATAGAGGTTTAGACGATCACCTCCTGGACTTGCGAGGCTTGCAGGAGGAGAAACTACGTCCTCCACGACCTGCACCTCACCCAGTCGACCTAGGGGCATCTGACCGGTTGTCTCGGCCAGCATTATGACCCCTACCTGAGTCGCTACTCTGACGGTCTCTAAAGTAGGGCGTAGAGGTTTTCTTAGATCCTCTATAGGAACTTCCCTTGGACGCACTCGCCCCAGAAGTGCCTGCCTTACTCCTATCTGCTGAGTCCGACTTTCGCGAAGTGGATTTAAAAGGCAGAGAGTCCGAAGTTTTTTTAGTAATCTGTTGATAGAATATAGAAAGCTTACCGTCGAAGAGAAGCTCTCCGGAGACCGGAGCGACTCGAAGAGAGTTTTTCACCTTACTATCCACTCTTGTGGATCAGCCAGGGCAGCATCACGTCTGGCTAACTCCAGATTTGCCACTGAAAGGGCGGAGTTATACATAGAATATGCTATGGCCTTCAAAAGAACTCTCAAGGAAGTTTGAACATCCTGGAATTCTTTTCCTTCGAGACGTAGTGATAACGCTCTGGTAAGGTGATCTACGTAAGATAATGGGTCAAAACTAATTCTGTTAGACGAGATTGTCGTCTCCAGCGTACTGGAATGAATCGACATACCGGCAATGACAACTCCAAGTCTTCTGTCTGGTCATCTAAACGCAGAGGAACTCTCGGCACGCTCTGTCCTGCCGTTTCAAATCTATTTCTATTATAGATGAAAGGCAGCTGTAGAGCATGAGACAATAAGAAACAGGATTTGCCAATCTTAGAGGTTAGCTTGAATATAGCGTCAATAAGATCAAATGTCCGCATGACATTTGTGGACTGGGTCGGAAACTCAGGCGCAATGTCCCTATTCCGGCCGAAAAAGTCTGTGTCCAGTGACGCTATCGGTCTCTTATCAGGTAACGCAGCATTTTGGTCTGGAGGAACAACTTCTGGAAGGTGTTGTCGGATGAAATCTACGGCCACCTTATGTTGTTCGGAAAGGGAAAATTCCAGCTCTGCTGATTCCCTTTCACCATCCGACAGGACCACATGAGAATCTCGGTCGTCCCTTACTGACTCTGCAGGGGAGCGAACCGACCCAGCTTCCTCAGACAGATCCTGTTCTGAAAAAGTTTCTGATGGCGTTGGGATGCTGCGATGAGTTGAGCTATCTGAGATAGCAAGTCCATCACGGAGGCCTGTGGAGCTGCGGTCTTATGTAATTTAGCCGCTGGAAGCTCCTGGGATGCTAATTCCTGCATACTTCTTATGCAAATGTCCCGACTGGAAAGGCCTCGTGTCCTTGGCTAGCGGATGGCGTGACCTGGTCGACGTGGAATCCCTGGTCGGCGAAGCAGGCTGGATATCTGCAGTCATGTAGCCAAGGTGCGGTCGTGTGTGCTGACGTGTGGATGAGGAAGCCATTAGACTAGCCATGCCGGACTGTCTATGCAACGGAGCGTCCCGAGCAGGAGGAGTGGATGTATGCTCCGACTGACAACCGTACGTACAACATCTGGGCCCAGATGTTGTTGTAAGAGAGAGGGGCCTCTCTCGCTCGCGGTCCGGGTAGACCTGGACGAGCTAGCTACCGGACTGACTGGCTTCCTCCATTCCATCCTCCGATCCGTCGTCGCCGGGTGTGCGTGATCCGAGATTATAGTGCTCGCAACACCCCTTCTCCTCTCCTGGACCGCAACGGACGAACCCGGTGTCACAACCATTTCGTGAATGATTGCATCACCTGGGGAGCTATTGGGCGACAAGTGACCATCGATCTTACTAGCTATAGGGACCTCTTAGACACTTGCCGCATTCGTTGAGCACTTTGCCACTAGCTCTTTATTGCGATGACGGAAGCACACTTTTGAAGACATCACAGAAACATCACCCTGTTTTTGTTCCTCTGAAAAAGAGACTGAAAAAACTAGAGTGACCCTGTGGCGAGAGGACCGGCATGGACCTCTCACCACTAACAATATACCATGACACACGTCTCCAACGTTTGTCATCCGAATTGGCACACACAGAGCAAGAACTTTGTGCGAGTACACTGACTACAGCAAATACAATGAACATGAGAATCAGAGGAAGACTTCCTCGATTTACAATCGAAAAATATTCTTTCATTCTGAAAAAATATTAAACAGTCAACGTACTCGCACTAACCCTTGAAAACAAAGATACATAATAATAATATAATCCATTACAAACATTTCGAAAAATAATTCAAAAGAAAAATTTTCTCGAAAAATTTTCAAGATGAGCCCAAGTTCCCAATGGGAACGATGAGCCCAAATGGATCCCAAAAAAGCCAAAGTGTGGACAAAATTTTTAAAACATACCTAAAAATTAATGCTACACTTACGGACAATATTAATGTATCTGGTTATGAACAGAACTAAATAGAATACAAGTAATCACTGTCAGAAGTAACCGTTGTCAACGTAAACAAGAGTGAATAAAAACTGGAAACAAGACTCCAGGCACTAAAATATGGCCTGACATCAGTAACCAATTTTAAACACTATCTGATGTAAAACAGAAGCTTCCAGAGAAGAAACTGCAGTACATCGGATGGTAGATGCATGACCAAAACGCCTAACCACCCCTAGGGTGAGGACGTAACCATGGGGAAAAACAGAATAAACATTCTGTTACCAAGCTAAAAACTCCCAAGAAATTTCAGTAAAAAAATTACAAAAATTATGCCAAAAGCACGGGAGAATAGCAAGGGGGGTATAAAGGAAAGGGAGAGAGGAAACACTGAACAAACCGTGGAAATTTCATAACAAGAATGTAAACATCAGGCCCATGCCCCGAAATTAGGGAACATGAAATAATTTTGCATAAAAGTTAAAAAATTTATAGTAATTTATATATTTTTTATACTTACCAATGACCCAGACATAGCTGGTGCTAACTCTTAAAATATAGGGCCAAACACAAATTTTGCCCCCCAATCCCCAAAATTTGCATCTAAAACTAAAGAAAACATGTCCTGAGAGGCCCTCCACACTTCGCCCCTACTGCGCATGCGCAGTGTCAAGGACGTTCCGAAATTGGCGCCATTTATCATTCTAATAACCAGTGCCTGGTAAGCGCTATGTACTCAGCGGGGAGGCAAGAGTTCCCAACTCCTGGGAGGGCCATCCCCGTCTGGGTCATTGGTAAGTATAAAAAATATATAAATTACTATAAATTTTTTAACATTTTTATACTGTACCAATGACCCAGACATAGCTGAATAGTAAAAAGGCTGGAGGGCCAAGGACATAGAGCAAAATGGAATACGCTCAATAAAATAAAATAGAGTCATCCCCTGTAGGGAAAAGAAGTAATAGGCCTTACATGTATCTTTCTTATTTATGATAAATTAGAAAGATACAACACCTTCCAAAAATTGAGCTTCATACATCCATGTACTCTATTAATATCCAATAATCCTTATACTAATAATTTTTAAAGTAAGCCAATAATAAAGTAAGTCTAGAGAATAGAGACTCTTATACTCCTAAAAGTGTGTGAGAATTGCATAATCATGTCCGTTGACATATGCAATATTCAAAAGCTATACTTTAAAAACTAAGACTTGAATGAATTTTATAAACTTAAACTTCTCACTAAACAACCATCCCAATAACAGCTCAGAATTACTAACTCCGGAGGAGGTATCCCCTTGTTTTCATAGTAAAAACAGGTGACCCAAGGGAACACCCTCCCCCCCCCCCCTTTTTCTTGCCCTGGGTCAAATAGCCCAGAGCGAAGAGGGCAGCCGAACGGAGAACTGCCGAAACAGACAGCCTACCTAGCTATAGTAGCAACTGTTAAGTGAATGACATTCTGAGCAGTAGATAATAGACCTAACAATAGAGGCCTCCAGAAATGGACTCGATATTTCTGAGATAAAATTCATGAATGGATGGCTGAGCGCAATGAGCAGCCTTCAAAAATCTATAATAGCAACACTATTAATGTAAGCCCAAGAAGTAGAAGAACTCTTACTTCATGAGCCGAAATCTTAAGCACAACTGCTAAGCCAATGATATACCATAAGCAGTACGCTAGTTAATAGAATCCATTAACAATAAAATGGAGCGTAACGTCCTTCTACTAGACATCAAAGACAGAAGAAGCTTACGCCCTTGTAATAAACAGATATCTGTTTATAAATACATAAACTGTACCCGGAAAGAGTAAAGGCCTATGCCCATACGAAGACGGAAGGACCTTAAAATAATAGGTTCCGGATAATAGGAGCCTAACTCTTATGCAACAATCCAACCTAAATAGTAACGGAAGTATTGATTCCGAAACTATGAAAGTGAAAATCATCCATCGATAGTGCATGAAACTCACTGACTCTACAGTAAAAGAGAAACCAACAGAATTACTGTCTAAAAGGTCAGAATTTGAAAACTACTGTTTCCAGAGGCTCAAATGATTACTTAGCTAAATAAGAACTGAAGTTAAAATCCGTATAGGAATTTAATCTAAAGATTCTAAGTCTATTTATCAAAAAGTTACTAACTGACTTAGATAAAGAGACAAAAGACTCAATTGTAAACTATCGTAGAGTGCATAGGTATGAGGTAACATAAACCTATAACCTAAATAATAACAGGCTGCAGTAGATCTTGTGAAACAAGTATACTAAAAAATAGCAATGAGTAGTATGGAGGGATCAACAATATGAACATAATGATCCCTACACCACGACGGAAGAGCCTCCACTTTAGTCGCATAGAATAGCGAAGAAGAGGATCTCCTATAGTAAGAAATCGCGTCCAAAGCTCGTCCAGTACAGTGCTTACAATGTAATACGGACCACACAACGGAATACATGAAGGTTGCGACCTTGCTGGTTGTGATAAAGATGACACGATTTACCCAGTGAAAAAAGATCCTCACATAGAGGAAGATTTCACGTTAAGACCCACAGTAGACAAGAGAGTAAATTACTCATGATCTCTGTGAAGATAGAGATGCTATCAACAGAAATGTATTGTGGTTGTTTATCTTAGCAATACCTGCTAAAACAACAGCGCCGGAGGATACGCGTATCCTATCATTCCGTCCTATAGATCAATAGAGCGTTAACACTATTAGCTCAGAGATCTGGACAAGCCAACACATACGTCTGCAATTGATTAGCAAGCTGTGTCATAAATAAATCATCATTGGGCGCTCCCATAGATAGCAAATCTGATTGAATACTTGTTTGTTGAGAGTCCATTCTGACAGCAACAAGCGACCCGTAAGAGAACGGGAGTCCGATAAAACAATCAGACGACCCGGAATATGACGGACCAAAACTGAACTTGGTGTACTATAACCAACAGACGGATTCTTTCCATTAAATTGAATAACGGAAACGAAAGAGTGCCTCCCTGGTTCCGGAGATACGCCACTACCGCGAATTAAAGGACAGGAATTTGGGCATGCGTTTCTGAATAATGTTCATGCAATGACATAAAGCAAGCCTAAAAAACATTATTCCGCGGAAGTTAAACTGATAGCTAAAAGACTGCGGAACTCAAAGACCCTGGCACTTCGAATCCGTAGGGATCAGTATATATCCCAATCTGTTTGACTGGCAACCGTCATAACAGCCACACTCGGGTCCGGCAACTGCGGCGGCACTCTCTGAGTCAACCACCGAATGTTTGCCCCAGTCTGAATCTCTTGTAACACTAGATAGACAAGAGAACGTATAAATCGAGCAATTCATGGATTGCCGGAAAGTTGCCGTCGAAGAGAAGCTCCTCCGAGAACGAAGCGACTCTGAGAGAGTTCTTAACCTTACTATCCACGCGTGTGGATGTAGCTAGGGCTGCGTCACGTCTAACCAACTCCAATCAGCCACTGAAGGGCGGAGTTATACGTGAACAAACTACTGCCCTCAAAAGAAAATACATTGAGAATAATATCCCGTAAATCTTTTCTTGAAGACGTAATGATAACGCCTCAGTAAGGCGGATTACGTATAATAAAGCGTCTAAATTAAGTCTACTATACATAATGTCGTTTCCAACATTGAAATTGGAAAAGACATAAACGGCGAAAAAGAATATATGCAGTCTTTAATCACACCGTCTAGACGCATATGAACTCTCGGTATGCCCTGCTCTGCCAAAATAAACTATTTGTAAAAATGATAAAATGGCAGAAATGAGCAACGCGGACAAGAAACTAAACTATCATGCTTAGTAGCAGGCTTGTATATATAAATATATATAGCGTCGAAAAATAAAACACATGTTGTAATGACAATATTGCACTGCGTCGGTAAGTCAGGGACAATGTCCCTGTACCGATCGAAAAATCCGAGTCCAATGACGCTATAAGTCTCTTATCCAAGATCGCAGCAATGAAGTCCGAAATAATAATCACTGGAAGAAATGCCAGAAGATATGAAAGGCATCTTCCGATACTACTAAAGGGAAAACTCGAAATCTTTCGAATCCCTTTCGCCATCCTGTCGGACCCTATAAAGCGTTCGGTCGTCCGTAGCTGATGCAACCGCGGACCGCACCGACCCAGTGCCGTCGGATAATTCCTGATTCGACCGAGAAACTGTCAATTGCTGGGATGCTGCGAAACAACTGTGCTAACTCGGATAGCACGTCCGTCACTGAGGCCTGAGGAGAAGCGGTCTTACGATGCATTGCCACTGGAAGCTCCGTGATCGTTACCCCGTGCATACTTCCAATATGCGAGCGAACGGAGTGTATAGGCCTCGTGTCCCTTGGCTACCGGATGGCGCGACCTATTCGCCGTGGAATCACTGAATGCCGAAACTGATCGGATACTCGAGGTCACGTAGCCAATGTGCGGTCGTGTGCCCTGCTGTGAGGATGAGGAAGCATTAAAGACAGTCTCTCGGACTGTCAATATAACGGAGCGTCCCGAGCAACGGACATATGCTCCGAATGTAAAATATCTGAACCACAACCTGCGGTCCCCTATGTTGTTGGGCGAGAGAGGAACCTCTCTCGCTCACAGCCCAGACGGACCTGGACAAGCCAGGAACCGGACTAACAGGCTTCCTCCGATCTGTCCTCAATCTGCCGTCACTGGGTGAGTACTAAAGTAATTAAAGTGCTCGCATCACCCAAATCTCCTTCCTAGACCGCAACGGACGAACCCGGCAGCCGAACCATTCGATGAATGTACGCTACACCGGGTGAGCTAGCGAATGTCACTCCGTAAGCGATAGACATATTCCATGAGCACTTATTGCCGCTAACTCTTCATTAACTATGACGACAGAGGCACACTTTTGAAAGACATCTCCATAACTCTTCGAACAAGAAACCAGAAATGCTTGGATAGCAAGCATAAAATAATAATATATATAGCGTCGTTCAATAATTCGAAAGTTTGTGTGACATTATTGGACTATGTCGGAACTGAGGGACGATGTCCCTGAACCGAACCAAAAATTTCTAAGTCCACCGACACTATCAGTTTCTTATCCGGCATCGCAGCATATGTTGTTCCGAAAGGGAAAGCTTGAAATCCTCCGAATCCCTTTCGGTATCCCGTCGGACCGGATGAAACTTTCGGACGTCCGTACCCGCTTCCGCGGAGCGTCCCGACCCAGCATCATCGGATAAAATATATGCGACAGATTCAGTTGATGCTGGGATGCTGCGATAAACTGTGCTATTAAAGAAAGCACGTCCGTTCCCGAGGCCTGTGCAGTAGCGGACTTACGATGCATTGCCGCCGGAAGCTCCGTGTAGTTGACTCCCGCACACTTCCTATGCGAACGTCCGGAGTCTGCAGGCCTCGAGTCCCCGGCTACCGACCCAGCGCTGTCGGATAATTCTCGATCCGACACCGTATCTGTCGGCTGCTGGGATGCTGCGATAAGCTGTGCTATGTGCACAAGAATGTCCGGCGTCGAGACCTGCGGAGGCGCAGTCTATCGCTGCTTCGCCGAGGGCAGCTCCGCATCAGATGGCTCCCGCATACTTTTCCTATGCGAACGTCCGGAGTCCATCGGTCTCGAATCCCTGGCTGCCGGAAGGTGTGACCTGGTCGCCGAAGAATCCTTGATCGGCAAAGCTGGTAATATATCGGCGGTCACGCAGCCAAGGTGCGGTCGTGTGCGCTGACGAGAAGAGGAAGCCTTAGCAGTCTCAGCGGACTGCCTATACAACGGAGCGTCCCGAGCGACGGACGTATGCTCCGCTAGCGACACATTTTTACCACAACATCTGGGGCCAGATGTTGTTGAACGAGAGAGGGGCCTCTCTCGCTTGCCGTCCGGATGGACCGGAACGAGCTATGAACCGGACTAAAAGGCTTCCTCCGTTCTCCCTCCGATCCGCCGTCACTGGGTGTGCATTAAGTTAATTTATAGTGCTCGCATCACCCCAAAATTCCTTCTAGACCGCAACGGACGAACCCGGCTGCCGAACCATTCGGTGAATGGATGCTACACCGGGCGAGCTAGCGGACGTCAAAGGCCGTCGAACCTACTAGGGTCCTCTTAGGCAATTGGCGTATTATATGAGCACTTTTCCGCTAGCCCTTCATTAATTGTGACGACGGAGGCACACTGTTGGAAGACATCACAGATACATCACCCTAATCTTGATCGTCTGAAATAGAAATTGATAAAGTAGAGTGACCCTGCGGGGAAAGGACCGGAGTGTCCAAATCCCCAACAACATACCGTGACATACGCTTCCCATATTGTCATCGAAATCATACGATACAGAACAGGAGTTAATGCGAGTACACTGACCACATATAGAATGATAATAAAGTCAGAGGAAGACTTCCTCTTAAAACAATTGATCAATATCCTTTCAATGTGAAAAGAAAACAAGTCCTGGTACTCGCACTAACCCCTGGCAATCAAAATACATAATAATAATATGATCCATTAATATAGAAAAAATAATTGAAATCAAAATATTTTGAAAAAATATTTTTTCAGAACAGCCCAAGTTTCTGAAAAGTAACGTTGAGCCCCAATGGATCCCAAGCCTAAGTGTGGAGAAAAATTTTAAAAATATTTTAAACAATTTATTCAACACTTACGAACAATAATAATGTATCTAGTTATGATTAAAATAACATAAAGATATTATTATTTAGAAATCCCCCCCTCACACAGAGGGCTGTTGTAAATGTAAACAATGAGTGTAAAAACACTAAAATAAGACTCCAGGCACCCAGGCCCGAAATCAGTTACCAAAAATACACTATCTGATGCAAAACAGAGACTTCCAGGGAAGAAACTGCAGAACATCAGATGGTAGATGCAGAACACAACGCCTAACCACCCGTAGGTGAAGACGTAAACATGGGGAAAGAACAGAATTCATTCTGTTATTCAGCTAAAACTCCCAAGAAATTTTAGTAATAATAATTACAGAAACTATGCCAAAAGCATGGGAGAATAGCAAGGGGGACTTAAAGGACAGGGAGAGAGGGAAACACTTGAAAAAACAGTGTAACTAAATAATCAGAATGACAACAAAATGGCTGCTGCCTTGAAAATAGGTAACTTAACATAATTTCATTAAAAAATTTTAAGTTACAGCCCTGATAATATTCTGTCACACATTCTTTTCCTCTCCTCCTTCTCTATCCTCCTTAGAATCACCATTTCACTAATATTTATGTGTCTGGCATCATTTAAACTGAGATTTAAAAGCACAAAGATCAGTCAGATGTTAACTGATGAAGGGCCAAACTTAGAATGATAAATGGCGCCAATTTCGGAACGTCCTTGACACTGCGCATGCGCAGTAGGGGCGAAGTGTGGAGGGCCTTTCAGGACATGTTTTCTTTAGTTTTAGATGCAAATTTTGGGGATTGGGGGGCAAAATTTGTGTTTGGCGCTATATTTTAAGAGTTAGCACCAGCTATGTCTGGGTCATTGGTACAGTATAAAAATATATACTCACGTTCAGATCATCTTTGAAAAGTAATTTAAAATGTTATGAAACACTAATTAAAATTTTTTGAAAATATGAAAAAGTAATAAGCCGAGAAAACGGAGTCATATGATAATAATAGTTAGTTGAAATTTGACAAAGGGTTAAATGACCAAGAAAACTTACCAACAAACATGGATCTAATAACAGGTCTCACCAATTCTGTCAAACCTTGCACTAAAATTGAATGTACACTTGATTCTGTCGCTACAATTTTTTCTGAAAAAAGAACAGACATTCAGCATCAGATTGTATCAGTGGTTACACCAGGCCTGGCATTCTTAAAAATACAGGAGGGCTAAAACTTGCTCTACTCACATGGCCTAGGGGGGCAATTAGCTCTTCTCAAGCTTACAAAAGTTAAAAATGGCAAAATGAAGTTGCATTATTAATGAATTTGGCCGAGTGGGCTTTATACATACATTTTATTTGGAGCTGCTAACCAGGTAGTCTCTGTGAGATGGTTACATTGCCCCTCCCACACCTCTGGGCCATGGTAAGGCCTGGAAGTGTGGGAGGGGCAGTGTGGCCATATTGCAGAGACCACTAACATAGCAGAGATTTGAAAACCTGTGGGTTTTAGGAATAGGCTGTTGGGGTAATCATTATTTTCTAAGGTTATGAGGGCTATTTTTCGCCCTACTCAATTTTTTAAGGCGAGCAGTAGGCGAGCGAATAAATCACTCTCCGGAAAACGCCAGGCCTGTTACACTACAATATAAAATATTGTAATGTTTTAGAACATAAAAGTCCATATTCAAACAAACTGATCCCAAACATCCCCCCCTCCCCACAAAAAAACACATCTCAAACTATGAAAACATCAACAGAAAATCATCCATTAGCAAATTATGTTCTTACAATCAACTAAATGATTGTTACTCAGTGAATGTCTATTCTGATATTTAGTCAGTCCTACTTTATTGTCATACATGGCACCAGCAGAGCTGGGAGGGGAATCGGAAAGATTGTTGGGATTGGGGGACTTGTCTTCACATTCTTCCTAAAAAAGTATTAACCTTAACTCTTAACCTGCTGAGTATTTTCAAGATTTTTTTCATCAAATCTAGTCATGGCTGTTATGAATCCATTCAATTTATAGGGGGAAGATATGATTAAATGTTCCCATCTAAACTAAATGTAGCCTTAGTTTAGTAAGATTTTGTTCAATTAATAATTGTTTTTGTGACTATTTATTGGAGAGTGCCTGTTGGCACTCTCCAATAAATTGCAATAAAACAATTTTATTTGAGCAATTTTTCCTACTACTGCACAAATAACAAGGTAATGCATACATTTTAAAGCCACTAAAGTGGCTTTCAGCACTTTTCAGAAGAGCCCTGATAGTGGTTTCTAGCACTCACCCAGTTAATAGCCGGCTAGCACTATTCACAAAATTACAGTAAAATTTCATTTTATAATTTTTGCTTACACATAACTTATGAGCATTATTGGAATGAGCTTTTCAATTAGCTCCAAGGTGGTGCCATAGCCTATACCGGTATGTTTAAGCAAAAACTGAATCTTTTAGTTAGTCAAAACATTTTTTTCAAGTGCTGTCATGTAGTTGTGTTAGGTAAAGGGTTGATAGATTGCTTTAACTGAACAAGGGCAACGTAAAGCATGGGCCACTGCCCCCGACCTGTAGGAATGTTAGAAGTAGTCTTGAAGATATTGTGGGACAGAAATATTTTCTAAGTCAAAAGAGTGAAAAAGGACCAAAACTCTGGGAAAAATTATTGGACGGTACCTGTTCCTTGTGCATATCCGTTCCCCCATGTGGGTCTATCAGCATACCAAAAGAGATACAAATCTTACTATGGCCTTGAAATTACAATCCAAAATGTTTGTATGGGCAGACAGATGATGGAAGGAAAGACAGATGGACATAAAGACGGATGGGTGGATGGCAAGATAGACATCAAGATGGAAAGATGGATGGATGGATGGATGGATGGATGGATGGATGGATGGATGGATGAATGGATGCATGGATGCATGGATGTATGGATGGATGGATGAACGGATTGATGGACAGATGGATGGATGGATGGATGGATGGATGGATGGATGGATGGATGGATGGATGGATGGATGGATGGATGGATGGATGGATGGATGGATGGATGGATGGATGGATGGATGGATGGATGGATGGACGGATGGATGGATGGACAGATGGGGGTCTCCACTGGATACCCCTGAATCCTCCTTCAGAGGTCGGGGCATAATAATAAATTCCTGTGAATAACTATGTATTGCGGAGACCTATTATATACTGCAACCCTGTAAATCTGTTTTATAGAAAGAATAAAAAAGATACATCTCTAGTAGGGCCCTCTGCAACTTTCAAATTTTGGATTGAAATTAATTGTAAATCAAATCAGGTGGTGAAAATCGAATCAAACATCAAATCAAATCTCACTGCTCTTCAAATTTTATATTTTGTCCTTTTTTACAAATTTAACCCTTTACCTAACATGAAAAGCAGACGACACTCACAAACAAAATTCTTGAATAACTATTTTTTTTCCATTTTTGTGTCAACAACATAGCTTATGACCCCTCATTGGAATGAGCTCATTCCAATGAGGGGTTATAAGCTGTTTTTGTGATATAAAGAATGAAAAAAATAATGAAAATTGAGTGGTGATTTTTGTCAATAGCACTGGCTGGTTTGGGCCATTACATTGGGTAAAGGGTTAAATGTCATAAGGCTCCACTCATGTTTTGTCAATGGTGACTCAATAGGGGCAAGTCAATTAAAAAAGAAGATTATTGCAGGATTGAATAAAAGAAGTTTTGGAAGTGGAACCTCCTTGAACTCTTCTATCATCAGGTCTCCTAAACAGGGCAACCCCACCCCCCACCCTCCTCCTGAACAGGACAACCCCACCCCCCTCCTGTACAGGGCAACCCCACCCCTTCCCCCCTCCTGAACAGGGCAACCCCACCCCTCCCCCTCCTGTGCAGGGCAACTGATGATAGAAGAGTTCAAGAGGAGATACTTGGTAGGACTGTGAAGACATCTCAATGATTCTTTAAACTTTATGAATCAATGTGACTCGAAACAAATCTTCTGGATGATTTTGAATTGAATCAAACTGAATTTCAAAGGCCCTCCCTAATCTGCAACAATAACAGGTGGAACAAACAGGCTGTCAGTATGAAGTAATGCAAATCTGAATTTCAAAGGCCCTAATTGGCAACAAATTACAATTATAGGTAGAACAAACAGGCTATAAGTATGAATTAATGCAAACCTTTTGCTGGCTGGAATACATCAGATATGCTCTTTGAGAGTTCAGAAAATCTGTCTTCCAAAATTCTTGCCGCTTTATCCATGTACCCTCTCATCTCTGTTTTGTGCAACTGAAAATGTGCATTACACAATTATTGTAAAAATAATGTTTTCTGTTGCAATTAACCCTTTACCTAATACGAAAATCACACAACACTAGCAAAACTAAATAACTAAATTTTTTCATTTTTCGCGTCAAAAACATAGCTTATGACCCCACATTGGAATGAGCTCATTTCAATGAGGGGGATTGAGCTATGTTTTGGGGACAACAAATGAAAACTGAATAGTGAATTTTGTGAACAGCGCTGGTCGGTTTTGGCCATTATGTTAGGTGAAGGGTCACTTAACCCCAATTATCCACATGGAGGCACGATGACGCCGTGTACTACGGCGTACTGCACATGTCTTCAACCAATCTAACCCTGCCTGTGCTGCAGTGCGGAGTTACGATGTTGGGGAGCTGGCAGCTGCTTGTCGTTGCTCAGCGGTTCTCTCCAGGTACTCCGGCTTCCTTCACCCGTAAAACTGTCACGGTCATGATTAGCCCTTGTGCATAAGTATGTGACCTTAAAACACCAATAAATAAATAAATAAATAAATAAATAAATAAATAAATAAATAAATAAATAAATAAATAAATAAGGTAATCGTAATGTTATTTTTTATACTTACCAATGACCCAGACTTAGCTGGTGCTAACTCTAAAATATTAAGGGCCAAATGCAAATTTTACCCCCCAATCCCCAAAATTTGCATCTAAAACCAAAAATTACATGTCCTATATGTCCTCCATACTTTTACTCCACTGCGCATGCGCAGTGTCAAGGAGGTCTCGAAGTTGCCCCCAAAAGTCATTCTTACAACCAGTGCCTGGAAAGCGTTAAGGACTCAGAGGGGAGGAATGAGTTCCCAACTCATGGGAGGGCCATCCCCGTCTGGGTCATTGTAAGTATAAAAAATATATAAATTACTATAAATTTTTTAACATTTTTATACTGTACCAATGACCCAGACTTAGCTGAATAGTAAAAAGGTTGGAGGACCTAGGACATAAGGAAAATCCAATAGACTCAATTACCTATAACAGACCTGTCCCCTTAAGGAGAAAAGGAGAGATAGTCTTACATGTATCTTTCTTATTTGTATCAAAAAAGAAAGACACAATACTATTCTGTAATTGAGCACAATAACATCAATGATCTCTATAAACATCTAGTATAACCCTTTATACTAATATTTTTTTAAGGAAAGCCAATAAATGTGGGAGTCTAGAGAAATAAGACTCTAAATACTCATTTAAAAGTGTTTGAGGATTGTATATTAACGCTCAATTAATCACGTGATATATACGAATGCTTCACACCAATCAACACTTCAAAAATATTACACAGATGAGTAAACATAGGCTTAACCCTAAAATCATCTCGGAACCGACACGGAATTACTAAGTACAAGGGAGGTATTCCCTTGCTTTACACTATAAAGCAGGTGACCTAAGGAAACACCTGCTCCCCCCACCCCTTTCCCTTGCCCTGGATCAAATACTCCAGAGCAAAGAGGGCAGCAGGACAGAGTCACTGCCGGAACCGAAAGCCTATACACACATAGCTGCCACTGATTAGTAGACGACATTCTCAGTAAAAAATAGCGGACCTGAACAATGTAGATCTGCAGAAAAGGATTCAATATTCTCAAAATACAAAATCGTGAAAATGGAGCCCTTATTAAATCTGTAATAACAATATTAATAGCTTAAGCCCATGAAGTAGAAGAACTCTTACTTCATGAGCTTAAACTAAAACACAGACTGCTGAATAAAGAAATAATCATAAGCAGAACTGACTGTAGATTGAATCCATCTGACCATAGAATGGACCGAAATGTGGAGGAAGCTTCCACGGCATGTCCCACAACAGACGCCTGAGTAAATAGTCCACAGTCTTTGTGGAGCTAGAGAAGCTACCAACAGAATTTGCATTGAAATAATTACACTAGAGCAAAATCTGCTGAATCAACAATGCTGGAAGATACGCATATCTTATTATTCCGTCTAACAAGATCGATAGAGCGTTTATTGCAAACGCTCGAAGATCCAAACATAATGACACATACATCTGCAACTGATTGTTGAGATGCGTCGCGAATAAGTCGATTATTGGCCGCTCATCTTGGTAGCAATCTGATTGAAAACTCGTTTGTTGAAAGCCGATTCTGGCGGCAACAAACGGCCCCTTCGCAAAGGGAGTCCGCTAATACGTTCGGACGACCCGGAATATGACGGACTGATAGGAGAACTTGATGTTCTAGTAGCAACCGAAAGATTCATTCCGTTAACATGAATAACAGGATGGAATGAGTGCCTCCATAATTCCGAAAATACGCTAATACCGTTGAGTTATCGGACAGAATTAGCATATGAACATTCTGAATTACGTTATCCAATAACGTAGCGCAAGCCAAAATGACATCATAGTTGATGTCTGAGTGCTTGATAAGGAACTATAGAATCAAAAGACCCTGGCACTTCAATCCGATGGGCTCTATGAAAATGACCCAACCTGTTTACTGGCATCTGTCAAGACTGTAAAACTCGGATCCGGCAGTTGCAGTGGAACTACCTGAGTTAAGCCCAGAAAACTTGCCCAAGTCTGAATCTCTTATTCACTTGATTTGACAAGACGATGTCCGTATCAAGCAAAAGAATCTTCACCCTCCAATACTGAATTAAAGAAATTTGGAGAGGACCAATGCGTAACTACTCCATCGGAATAAAATCGCGGCAGTCCCGCCTAAACGTATCAGTCTCATAAGATCTCTCGCTGAGACTTTGTCTGAGCGAAGACAATAGTGAGCATAACAACTGAATAATTTCGTTCTGGGTAACGGCAGATGAATGAAAAAGTTGTGCGTTACGAAGCTCATCCCCCGGTGGGTGAATGACTTGGATGATACCAGATCTGACTTCTCCTCATTTACTTAAGAAACCGAGACGTCGGAGCAATAGAAGCAGATTCTGCACATAGTTCTGAAGAGTTAACTCATTGCCATACCTGTATGAATGTTGTCCAGGTAGGCCGACGTTATCGCAGACAAATAAGTTTGGAAATGAGTCATTACCGAGTCCGTTATTTGAGTGAAGGCTCAGGGGGCTAGATTCAGACTGAAGCATATTGCTCGGAACTGATATACGACTCCTATGAAAAGGAAGCGAAGATACTTTCTGACGCCTGATGTACCATGGCATGAAAGTACGCATCTTGAGATCTATGCATGTAGCATAATCGTAGACCCGAATACTCGCTCTGACCGATCGGGTGGACTCCATATATAAACTTGGAGCCACGATCAGTTTGTTTATCTAGTTCCGAATAATGAGTGAACGGAACGAGCTGTCTGGTTTTTGGAATCAGAAAAGGATGGTTGTAGAAACCTGGAAATTCCTGGATTTCTACGATCTCCATCACGATCATTCCAGAAGAGGCTAGACTTCTGATGGAAGCGAGCCTCTAACCTACTGACTTGGCAGAAGCTGAGTCCATCTTGGACTCCGAATTGACAGAGGAGGAACAATTTAGTCCTTTCGAAATCACCCCTTGAATCCAAGAGACGTCCATAATCTATTCCCAAATAATTGAGAAACTTGACAGTCTTCCGCTCACTAGTACACGTTCGAGGTTAAAACCATTACCTCCTGGTCCTGCGAGGCTTGCGGAAGGAGAAGCCATGTCCTCCACGGTCCGCACCTCGCCCCGTCGACTTAGGGACGTCTGACCGTAATTACGGCCCCTATATGAGTCGCTACCCTGACGGTCTCTAGAATAAGACCTAGAGGATGCATAGGAACCTTTATAGGAACTTCCCTTGGACGTATTCATCCCAGAAGTGCCTGTCCTACTCTTCTCTGCTGAATACGACTATATGGTAGCAAATTTTAATAGCAGAGAGTCTAAAGCTTTCTTAGTTAACTGATCATAGACTGCGGAAAGCTTGCCGTCAAAGAAAACTCTCCGGAGACTGGAGCGATTCTGAGAGAGTTTTTCACCTTACTATCTACATGCGTGGATATGTAGCCAGGACTGCGTCACGTCTAACCAACTCCATATTGCCACTAAAGGACGGAGTTCTATGTGAGGCCCTTCAAAGAACTCTTAAGGAGATTATGCATCCTAGAATTCTTTTTCCTTGCAAAGTAATGATAACGTTCTGGTAAGGTGATCTGCGTACGATGATGCATCTAAGCTGACCCTGCTAGACGATATTGTTATTTCCAACATCGTGGTTGGAATTAACATAGACGACAGTAAAAAACAATACTAGGTCCTGACCTGGTCGTCTAGACGCAGAGAACTCTCAGAATGCTCTGTCCTGCCATTTCAAAATATTCATTGAATTGATGAAAGGCAGATGTAGAACATATTGCCGATAAGAAACCTGACCTGCCCATTTAGGTTGCAAGTTAAATAATATAGCGTCATTCAACAGATCAAATGTCCGTGAGACATATCTGGACTATGTCAGAAACTGAGGGATGATGACCCTAAACCGATTAAGAATTCTATGTCCAGTGGCACTATCAATCTCTTATCCGGCAACGCAGCATTTTGGTCTGGAGGAACAACGTCAGATGATAATGCCGGATGCACTCTACGGCAATTTTGTTGTTCCGAAAAGGGAAAATACAACTCATCCGTATCCCTTTCGCCATCCTGTCGGACAACTTGTAATTCTTGGTCGTCCGTGTCTGAACCTGCAGCGGAATGCACCAACCCAGCTTCCTAGGATAATTCCTGATCCGACAGAGTTACTGTCGGTTGCTAGGATGCTGCGATAAACTGTGCTATCTGTGATAACATGTCCATAACAGAGGCCTGTGAAGCTGCGGTCTTATAGGATTTAGCCACTGGAAGCTCCTTGGACGTTCAGTCTTGCATACATCTAATATGTGAACGTCCGGAGTATGAAGGCCTTGTATCCTTGGCTATCGGATGGCATGACCTGGTCGCCGTAGAATCCCTGGTCGGCGATGTTGGTTGAATATCACAGGTCACGCAGCCAAGGTGCAGTCGCGTGTGCTGCCGTGAGGATGAGGAAGCCGAAAGAGCAGTCTCTCCGGACTGTCTATATAATGGAGCGTCCCGAGCAGTGGACGTATGCTCCAACTGAGCAACGTTTTGTACCACAACATCTGGGCCCAAATGTTGTAATACGAGAGAGAAACCTCTCTCACTCGCAGCCTGATGGACCTGGATGAGCTAGGAACCGGACTAATAGGCTTCTTCCGTACCATCCTCGTATCCGTCATCACTGTATTTTATAGTGCTCGCATCACCCAAATCTCCTTCCAGGACCGCAACGGACGAACCAGCCGGGTGCTGAGCCTTTCAGTGAATGGTCGCGATACTGGGCGAGCTAGCGGACGCCAACGCTGTCGATCCTACTTGGGACCTCTTAGGCAATTGACGTATCTGCATGTGCACTTTACCACTAGCTCTTCATTTGACTGTGACAACGGAAGCACACTTACAAAGACTTCATAACAATACCTAGTTCATGTTACCCTATAAGACCTGTGGAGCCGCGGTCCTACGTGAAATATCCGCTGGAATCTCCTGGGACGTTCATTCCTGCATTTATATAATATGCGAACATCCCGACTGGAAAGGTCTCGTATCCTTGGCTAGCAGATGGAGTGATCTGGTCGACGTGTATTCCTCGGTCGGCGAAGCAGGAGCACCAGGGACGTTCAGTCCTGCATTTATATAGTATGCGAACGTCCCCTGGAAATTTGTGGTCACATAGCAAAGGTGCGGTTGTGTGTGTTGACGAGGATGAGGAAGCCAATATAACAGCTGCGTCGGACTGTCATGCGACTGAGCGTCCCGAGCAGGAGGAGTGGACGTAAGCTCCGACTAAGCGAACAACATACAACATTGCGGAGCAGATGTTGATGCAAGAGAGAGGGGGGCCTCTCTCGCTCGCGGTCCAGGGGACCTGAACGAGCTAGCTACCGGACTGACAGGCTTCCTCCGTACTATCCTCGGATCCATCGTTGCTGGGTGTGCACATCTGAAGTTTTATAGTGCTCGCATCACCAATCTGCTTCCCTGGACCACAACGGACTAACCTGGGTGCTATACCATTCTTTCCTGGTGAATGGACGTGACACCGGGCAGACTAGCGGGCGACAATGCCTTCGATAGAACTAGCTAATTCCCAGCAATTGTTGTAATACCTTGAGCACTTCCCGCTAGCCCTACTATTGCAACGACGGAGACACACTTATTGAAGACATCACAGAACCATCACTCTGAATTCTGAAAAAGAAACTGATAATATATAGTGACCCTACAGAGAGAGGACCGTAATGGACCCCTCACCGCTAATAAAATACCGTGACACACGTCTCCAACGTTGTCATATCAATCAACACACACAGAGCAAGAATTAATGCGACTACATTGACTATAAGAAACACAATGAACTTGTGAATTAGAAGAAGATATCCTCGCATTATGAATGAAGAATATTTTTTCCAACCAGAAAAAATATACACCGTCATATTACTTGCAACAACCCTTGAAATAAATATACATATATATTATAATTCATTATAACATTTCAAAAGAAAATAAGTTTCAAAAAAAAAATTTTTGAAAAAATTTTCAGAAGAGCCCAAGTTCCCAATGGGAACCTTGAGCCCAAAGGATCAAGGTTCCTATACTATCCTCGGATCCATCGTTGCTTGGTGTGCACATTGTTACTATGTCAGAAGTAACAATTGTCAACATTAGCAAAAGTGTCAACAAACCAGAAACATGACTCCAGGCACTGAAACAAACATAGCCCGAAATCAGTTACCAATTTAAACACTATCTTATGCAAAACAGAGGTTTCCAGAGAAGAAACTGTAGAACGTCAGATGGTAGATGCAGACCAAAACGTCTAAACACCCTGGGGTGAGGACATAAACATGGGGAAAAAGCAGAAAATAATTCTGTTACCAAGCCAAAACTCCCAAGAAATTTTAGTAATAAACATTACAAAAAAATAAGCCAAAAGCATGGGAGAATAGCTAGGGGGGAATAAAGGAAAGGGAGAGAGGAAACACTGATTAAACAATGGAACATTCATAGCAATAATGACCACAACAAGGTCATGCCTCGAAAATAGGTAACATGAATAATTTCGTAAAATAATTATAATTTACAGCCCTGAACATTTGTTTCCACTGTTTTTTCCTCTCCACCTTCTATTTCCACCATATATCCACCATTTCTCTCATAATTATGCATCTGGCATCTTTAAAACTGAGATTTACAAGCACAAATAACAGTGAAGTGTAACTGTATTGAGGGCCAAACAAAGAATGACTTTTGGCGGCAATTTCGAGACCTCCTTGACACTGTGAATGCGCAGTGGAGTAAAAGTATGGAGGACCATGTAGGACATGTAATTTTCGGTTTTAGATGCAAATTTTGGGGATTGGTGGGTAAAATTTGCGTTTGGCCCTTAATATTTTAGAGTTAGCACCAGCTAAGTCTGGGTCATTGGTACAGTATAAAACTTAAAAAATTTATAGTAATTTATATATTTTTTATACTTACCAATGACCCAGACATAGCTGGTGCTAACTCTTAAAAATATAGGGCCAAACACAAATTTTGCCCCCCAATCCCCAAAATTTGCATCTAAAACCAAAGAAAACATGTCCTGAATGGCCCTCCATACTTCACCTCTACTGCGCATGCACAGTGTCAAGGACGTCCCGAAATTGGCGCCATTAATCATTCTTACCAACAGTGCCTGGTAAGCGCTATGTCCTCAGCGGGGAGGTATGAGTTCCCAACTCCTGGGAGGGCCATCCCCGTCTGGGTCATTGGTAAGTATAAAAAATATATAAATTACTATAAATTTTTTAAGATTTTTATACTGTACCAATGACCCAGATATAGCTGAATAGTAAAAAGGCTGGAGGGCCCAGGACATAGAGGAAAATCCAATAAGCTCAACTATATAAAATAGAGTCATCTCCTGGAGGAGAAAAGGAGAAATAGGCTTCACGTGTATCTTTCTTATTTATGACAAATTAGAAAGACACAATACCTTCTATAATTGAGCATCATAACATCCATGTTCTCTATTAATATGCAGTTTAATTCTTATACTAATTATTTTTAAAGTAAGCCAATAAATAAAGTTAGTCCAAAGAATTGAGACTCTTTATACTCTTTTAAAAGTGTCCGAGGATAGTATAATAACATCCGTTTGACACATGACATATTCAAATGCTATACTTTAAAACTATGACATGAATGAATTTAAAAACATAATTTTCACTTTAAAACCATCCCAGTAACAGCTCAGAATTACTAACTCCGGAGGAGGTATCCCCTTGTTTTCATAATAAAACAGGTGACCCAAGGGAACACCCTCCCCCCCCCCCTTTTTCTTGCCCTGGGTCAAATAGCCCAGAGCGAAGAGGGAAGCAGGACAGAGTCACTGCCGGAACATAAAGCCTACATAGCTATAGTTGCAATTGTTAAGTGATCGACTTTCTGAGCAGCTGATAATGGACCTAAATAATGCAGGTCTCCAGAAATGGATACAATATTTCTGAGATAAAAATTCGTGAATGTGGATGGCTGAGACCAATATGCAGCCTACTTAATCTATAATAGCAAAACTATACGTCAGCCCAAGATGTAGAAGAGCTCTTACTTCATGAGCCGAAATCTTAAGCACAGACTGCTGAGTTAAGGATAGATTATCCTAAGCAGTACCGATAGTTAACTGAATGCATTAAGTAATAGAATGGACCGTAATGACCCTTCTATTAGGCATCAGAGCCAGAAGAAGCTTTACGTCCAACTGATAAACTGAGATCTGTTAATAAATACATAAAGGTCTATCCGGACAGAGTAAAGGCCTATGCCCACTCGAAGACGGAAGGCCCTTAAGAAGAATAGGTTCCGGATATCATTAGGAGCCTGATTCTTAACCAAAAATACAACATTAGTAGTAAAGGTAATAGAGTTCCCGATACTACGAAAGTGAGAATTGTCCACCGATAGTGCATGAAGCTCACTGACTCTTCAGCAGAAGAGAAGACTAAGAGAATCGCTGCCTTAAAAGGCCAGAATTTGAAACTGCTGTCTCAAGGGGTTCAAATGGTTGCTTTAATTAATAAGAACCCAAGCTAAATTCCGAATAGGAATTAATCTAACGATTCTAGGTCTCTTATCGAAAAGTTTCAAACTAACTTAGATAAAGAGACATTAGGCTCCATTGTAAAATATCATGGTGTGCCTAGGTATCAGATAACATAGACCTATAACCTTTAAAAGTAACTGGCTGCAGATGATCTCGTTAAACAAGTATACTAGAAAGTTTGCAATGTCTGGTATGGAGGGATCAAAAATATCAACATAAAGATCCCTACACCAATGACGGAAGACCCTCCACTTTAGCCGCATAGTATAGCGAAGAGGAGGTCCTTCTACAGTTAGGAATCGCGTCCACTGCTCGTCCTGTACAATGCTTGCCATGCAAGAAGGACCGCACAACGGAATACGTGAAGGTTGAGACCTTGCGGGTTGTGATAGAGTTGACACGATTTCCCCAGCGAAAAAAAGATCCTCTCGTGGAGGAAGTTTCCGCGGTAAGTCCCACAGTAGACATCTAAGTAAATATATCCACCGTCTCTGTGGAGACAGAGATGCTACCAACAGAATTGTATTGTGAATGAATAATCCTAGCAATACTTGCTGAATCAACAGCGCTGGAGGATACGCATATCCTATCATCGCATCCTACTAGATCGATAGAGCGTTAACTACATATGCTCAGGGATCCGGACACGGTGACACATATGTCCACAATTGATTGGAGAGTGGTGTCGCAAATAAATTATCACTGGGCGCTCCCACTGATAGCAAATCTGATTGAATACTTGTTTGTTGATAGTCCATTCCGTCGGCAACAAACGACCCTTACGTGAAAGGGAGTCTGCTAATACGATCCGACGACCGAGAATATGACAAACCGAAACAGAACTTGGTGTTCTATAACAAACAGAAGGATTCTTTCCGTTAAAATCAATAACAGAACCGAATGAGTGCCTCCCTGGTTCCGGATATACGCAACTACTGTCGTATTATCGGACAGGATTGAACATGCGTTTCTGAATAAAATTCATCCAATGACGTAGTGCAAGCCAACATAATATTCTTCCTTGGAAGTTAGGAGCTTGCCTAAAACTGCGGAACCCAAAGACCCTGGCACTTCGAATACGTTGGGATCAAAATTGTGTCCCAACCTGTTTGACTGATATCCGTCATAATCGAAAAACTTGGATCCGGCAACTACAGTAGAACTCTCTGAGTCAACCACCGAATGTTTGCCCACGTCTGAATCTCTTGTTACACTTGATAGACAAGAGAACGTGTATATCGAGCAATTCAAGATTGCTGAAAGGTTGCCGTCGAAGAGAAGTTTCTCGGAGACCGAAGCGACTCTGAGAGAGTTCTTCACCTTACTATCCACGCGTGTGGATGTAGCTAGGGCTGCGTCACGTCTAACCAACTCCAGGTTGCCACTGAAGGGCGGAGTTATACCTGGAAAAACTACTGCCCCTGAAAGAAATCTCATTGAGGATCATATCCTGGAATTCTTTCTCTTGAAGACGTAATGATAAACGTCTCAGTAAGGTGGTGTATGTATGATAAAGCGTCTAAGTTAAGTCTATTATACATCACTGTCGTTTCCAACATCGTGGTTGGAATTGACATAGACGGCGAAAAAGATAATTTGCAGTCTTCAGTCTTGCCATCTTAGACGCAAAGGAACTCTCGGTAAGCCCAGTTTTGCCAATAAACAATTATTTCCTAGAATTCACGAAAGGCAGAATAGAGCATTGCGGACAAGAAACTATACAAGCATGTTGATAGCAAGCTTATATATATATAGCGTCGTTCAATAATTCGAATGTTCTAAAGACATTATTGGACTGCATCGGCAACTCAGGGACAATGTCCCTGAACCGATCCAAAACTCCGTGTCCAATGACGCTATTAGTCTCTTATCCAGCATCGCAGCAATGTAGTCCGACGGAACAACCTCTGGAAGATAATGCCGGTAGAAATGTATGGCAGCTTCTGTTGTTCCGAAAGGGAAAGCTCGAAATCATCCGAATCCCTTTCGCCATCCTGTCGGACCCTATGAAATATTCGGTCGTCCGTACCTGATGCAACAGCGGAGCGTACCGACCCAGCGCTGTCGGATTATTCCTGATCCGACCGAGAATCTGTCGCTTGCTGGGATGCTACGATAAGCTGTGCTAATTTGGATAGCACGTTCGTCACTGAGGCCTGTGGAGAAGCGGTCTTACGATGCATTGCCGCTGGAAGCTCCAGGTTCGTTATCCCGTGCATACTTCTATTATGCAAGCGACTGGAGTGTGCAGGCCTCGTGTCCCTTGGCTACCGGATGGCGTGACCTGTTCGCCATGGAATCACTGAATGCCGAAGGTGGCCGGATATTCAAGGTCACGTAGCCAATATGCGGTCGTGTGCGCTGCTGTGAGGATGAGGAAGCATTATCGACAGTCACTCGGACTGTCTATATAACGGAGCATCCCGAGTGGAGGACATACGCTCCGAAGGTGAAATGTCTGTACCACAACATCCGGTCCCATATGTTGTTGCACGAGAGAGGGACCTCTCTCGCTCGCCGCCCGGACGGACCGGACGAGCTAGGAACCGGACTAACAAGCTTCCTCCGATCTCTCCTCTAATCCGTTGTCACTGGGTGTGTACTAAAGTCTATTATAGTGCTTGCATCACCCAAATCTCCATCCTAGACCGCAACGGACGAACCCGACTGCCGAACCATTCGATGAATGGACGCAACACCAGGTGAGCTAGCAAATGTCAACTCCGTCGATCCTACTAGGGACCTCTTAGGCGATTGACATATTCCATGAGCACTTATTGCCGCTAGCTCTTCATCAACTATGACGACAGAGGCACACTTTCAAAAGACATCTCCGTAACTTTGCGAACAAAAAACCAGACATGCTTGTTAATAGCAAGCAAATAATAATATATATAGCGTCGTTCAATAATTCGAAAGTTGTGTGACATTATTGGACTATGTCAGAACTGAGGGACGATGTCCCTGAACCGAACCAAAAATTTCTGTGTCCACCGACGCTATCAGTTTCTTATCCGGCATCGCAGCATTCTGGTCCGACGAAAGAACCTCTAGAAGATAAAGTCAGATGACATAAACAACAGCTTATGTTGTTCCGAAAGGGAAAGCTTGAAATCCTCCGAATCCCTTTCGGCATCTCGTCGGACCGGATGAAATTTTCGGACGTCCGTACCTGCTTCCGCGGAGCGTCCCGACCCAGCGTCGTCGGATAATACATGATGCGACAGATTCTGTCGTTGCTGGGATGCTGCGATAAGCTGTGCTATTTGGGATAGCACGCCCGTCACCGAGGCCTGTGCAGTAGCGGTCTTACGATGCATTGCCGCCGGAAGCTCCGTGTACGTTGACTCCCGCACACTTTCTTATGCGAACGTCCGGAGTCTGCAGGCCTCGTGTCCCTGGCTACCGGATGGTTTGACCTGGTCGCCGATGATTCTCTGATTGGCGAAGCTGACTGGATATCCGAGGTCACGCAGTCAAGAGCGGTCGTGTGCGCTACCATGAGAATGAGGAAGCCTTATTGACAGTCTCTCCGGACTGACTATATATCGGAGCGTCCCGAGCGGCGGACGTATGCTCCGAATGCGAAACATTTTGTACCACAACATCTGGGGCCAGATGTTGTTGTACGAGAGAGGGGCCTCTCTCGCTCGCAGTCCAGATGGACCTGGACGAGCTAGGAACCGGACTAAATGGCTTCCTCCATTCTCCCTCTAATCCGCCGTCACTGGGTGTGCATTTGGTTGATTTATAGTGCTCGCATCACCCCAAAACTCCTTCTAGACCGCAACGGATGAACCCGGCTGCCGAACCATTCGATGAATGGACGCTACACCGGGCGAATGCAATAGCTTGAATAAAGGCCGTCAAACCTACTAGGGTCCTCTTAAGCAATTGACGTATTTACATGAGCACTTTTCCGCTAGCTCTTCATTAATTGTGACGACGGAGGCACACTTTTGGAAGACGTCACGGATACATCACCCTATTCTTGATCGTCTGAAATAGACATTGATAAAGTAGAGTGACCCTGCGGGGAAAGGACCGGAATGGCCAATTCCCCACTAACATAACGTGACATGCGCTTCCCATGTTGTCATCGAAATTAACACATACAGAACAGGAGTTAGTGCGAGTACACTGACTACATATACAATGATTATGAAAGTCAGAGGAAGATGTCCTCTTATTACAATTGAACAATATCCTTTCACTGTGAAAAGAAAACAAAGTCCAAGTACTCGCACCAACCCCTGACAATCAAAATACATAATAATATGATCCATTAATATAGAAAAAATAATTGCAATCAAAAAATTTTGAAAAAATATTTTTTCAGAACAGCCCAAGTTTCTGAAAAGTAACGTTGAACCCCAATGGATCCCAAGCCTAACTGTGGACAAAAATTCTAAAAATATTTTAAACAATTTATGCAACACTTACGAACAATAATAATGTATCTAGTTATGATTAAATTAACATCCAGATATTATTTTCAAGAAATCCCCCCTCACACAGAGGGCTGTTGTAAATGTAAACAATAAGTGTAAAAACACTAGAACAAGACTCCAGGCACCCTGGCCCGAAATCAGTTACCAATAATACACTATCTGATGCAAAACAGAGACTTCCAGGGAAGAAACTGCAGAACAACAGATGGTAGATGCAGAACACTACGCCTAACCACCCATAGGTGAAGACGTAAACATGGGGAAAAGAACAGAATTCATTCTGTTATCCAGCTAAAACTCCCAAGAAATTTTAGTAATAAAATTACAGAAAATATGCCAAAAGCATGGGAGAATAGCAAGAGGGGACTTAAAGGAAAGGGAGAGAGGAAAACACTGAACAAGCAGTGTAATTTGATAACAAGAATGACCACAACAGGCTGTTGCCTCGAAAATAGGTAACTTAACATAATTTCATTAAAAAATTTTAAGTTACAGCCCTGATAATTTTCTGTCACTCATTTTTCCTCTCCTCCATCTATATCCTCCTTAGAATCACCATTTCTCTAATATTTATGTGTCTGGCATCATTTAAACTGAGATTTACAAGCACAAAGATCAGTCAATGTTAACTGATGAAGGGCCAAACAAAGAATGATTAATGGCGCCAATTTCGGGACGTCCTTGACACTGCGTATGCGCAGTAGAGGTGAAGTGTGGAGGGCCATTCAGGACATGTTTTCTTTGGTTTTAGATGCAAATTTTGGGGATTGGGGGGCAAAATTTGTGTTTG
Source organism: Pictodentalium vernedei (assembly GCA_031216915.1). Classification (NCBI taxonomy): domain Eukaryota; kingdom Metazoa; phylum Mollusca; class Scaphopoda; order Dentaliida; family Dentaliidae; genus Pictodentalium; species Pictodentalium vernedei. The sequence continues at coordinate 539,923,143 of CM062294.1, forward strand.
GCCCTATATTTTTAAGAGTTAGCACCAGCTAAGTCTGGGTTATTGGTACAGTATAAAAAGATCTGATTACATTTTTTCAAGTTAACACGTTAAAAAAGGCTGAACAAATTTGGCGAATATCAAACTTGCCCGAGATCTTCTCCAAATATATGCCAATAGCAAGTTTCAAGAAAACCCAATTATATTTGTTCAAGCTAAAGTGTTCAGAAAGTCATTATCAGACAAACCTCAAATTTTAAACAATAAGGGGCATAACTCCTAAAAACTGAGGAAATTTGGGGAATATCAAACTTGACCAAGATCTTCTCACACTGTATGTCTATCACAAGTTTCAAGAAAATCTGATTACAATTTATTCAAGCTATTGCATTCACAAAGTCATTATCAGATAAACACCCAATTTCAAACAAAAATGGGCAAAACTCCTACAAAAGCCAAGGAAATTTTGGTGAATATGAAATTGACCTAGATCCTTTCACAATGTATGCCTACACCAAGTTTCATAAAAATAGGCCGATGAAATCGTCAGATGTGTACCCATACGCACAACTAGTAGAAAGCTGTATGACGGAGGGCTACCACGGATGCCGACATTATGTACACCATACAAGGTATGGGTACAAAAAGAAATGGATTGGAGGAGTGTCTAATTTGATAGATAAAGGGTTAATATCTCCGGATCAAATTATCAGATCTACATAAAAAACTATACAGCACAGCACATCAGTAACCTGAATAAATATATAAAGTAACATGACAATCAGATTGATATTTTTTGAGTTATCTTATGCCAAAGGCATTGGAGAAATTTTCAATTTGAAGGATAAAGGGTTAATATCTCCGGATCAAATTATCAGATTAACACCAAAAACTATACAGCTCAGCACATCAGTAACCTGAACACAATTATAAAGTAACTTGACAATCCAAGCAATATTTTTCAAGTTATCAAATGCCAAAGGGATTGGAGGAATTTTCAATTTGAAGGATAAAGGGTTAATATCTCAGGATTAAAATAACAGATTTACACCAAAAACTATACAGCTCGGCCCATCAGTAACCTGAACACAAATATAAAGTAACTTGACAATCCAAGCAATATTTTTCAAGTTATCGAATGCCAATGGGATTGGAGGAATTTTCAATTTGAAGGATAAAGGGTTAATATCTCGGTATCAAATCATCAGATTTACACCAAAAACTATACAGTTCGGCACATCAGTAACCTGAACACAAATATAAATTAACTAGACAATCAAGCAATATTTTTCAAGTTATCGAATGCCAAAGGGATTGGAGGAATTTTCAATTTGAAGGATAAAGGGTCAATATCTCCGGATCAAATTACCCGATTTACACCAAAAACTATACAGTTCGGCACATCAGTAACCTGAACACAAATGTAAAGTAACTTGACAATCCAAGCAATATTTTTCAAGTTATCGAATGCCAAAGGGATTGGAGAAATTTTCAATTTGAAGGATAAAGGGTTAATATTTCAGGATCAAAATATCAGATTTACACCAAAAACTATACAGCTCGGCACATCAGTAACCGGAACACAAATATAAAGTAACTTGACAATCCAAGTAATATTTTTGAAGTTATCGAATGCCAAAGGGATTGGAGGAATTTTCAATTTGAAGGATAAAGGGTTAATATCTCGGGATCAAATCATCAGATTTACACCAAAAACTATACAGCTCGGCACATCAGTAACCTGAACACAAATATAAAGTAACTAGACAATCCAAGCAATATTTTTCAAGTTTGCGAATGCCAAAGGGATTGGAGGAATTTTCAATTTGAAGGATAAAGGGTTAATATCTCAGGATTAAATTATCCGATTTACACCAAAAACTATACAGCTCGGCACATCAGTAACCTGAACACAAATATAAAGTAACTTGACAATCCAAGCAATATTTTTCAAGTTATCGAATGCCAAAGAAATGGATACGGATGCCGGACGGACAGACGGGCGGATGGACGGACGGACAGATGGATGGACGGACAGACAAAGGATGGACGAACAACGGATGGTCACCCCGGATGCCGGCATTATGTGTACCATACATAGTATGGGTACACATAAAAATCTGAATACATTTATTTAAGTTAACATTCCACAAAGTCATTATCACATGAACACCCAATTTCGGTGGACAGGGAACTTGACCAAGCTCTTCTCACAATGTTTGTGCATAGCATGTTTTGTGCAAATTTTATTACATTTGTTCAAGTTATCGCGTTCACAAAATGTGCAGATACACAGGCCCCATTTTCTTTTGCTTGGACAGGGGATGATACAGGAGTTTACCTTATAACCTATATGCAACTAACAGGTCAAATTTGTATGGAAAGTAAACAGTTTTGTGTTTGGAAGTTTATATATTCAATTAACGGGATTAATCAATTAAGAGATATCCAATTAAATGGGTTCCACTGTATATTTCATAACTTTGTCATTAATACAACAGGAGGGGCACTATGATCCTTGGGCAAGATGCTTAATCCTTATTGCCCACTTGGGGCACTGTCGTTCTGTCTACAAGGCGCATTGCACATCGATGGTGCACTTGCCATCGACCACTACTAACTTTTCTTGTGCTGAGTCAGTAAGTTGGAGAGTCTGACAGTTGCTTGCCACTGTTTTTTTTTTGGTACTCCAGCTGCCTCCACTCTGACACAATATGACCTTGGCTGTTCAAAGTGTCATTAAACTCTCTATAGCATTGCAGATGGCACCAAGTTCCACACAAGTGACTATTTATTCTATTATATCTTGTTTGACAGAGCTCATGGAGCTCTGTCAAACAAGATATACTAGATTAAATGCCAGTATTGGATGTAATGAATGCTTAATAGGCCTATGAATAAAGGAAAATAGGGGAGAGTTAGGGTAATTTCTCAACAGGTTATAAGATTTTTTATTCAATTAACAAGAGTTTACTCTATAACCTATATTCAATTAACAGGTGAAATTTGTACTGACGGTACAAATGGTTTTGTGTTTGGAAATTATATTCGATTAACAGGATTATTCAGTTATTTATTTATTTATTTATTTATTGTTGTTTAAGGTCACATATTTCTGCACAATGGCTAATCATGACCATGACAGTTTTATGGGTGGAGGAAGCCGGAGTACCTGGAGAGAACCACTGAACAACGACGAGCAACTGTCAGCTCCCCAACACACTAACTCCACACAAGCAGGGTTAGCAGTGGTTGAAGACAAGTGCACCATCGACGTGCAGTACACCTTAATACACAGCGCCACCGTGCCCCCACGTGGGCAATGGGGGTGAAGTGTCTTGCCCAAGGACACAACACGGTTGCCGCAGATGGGATTCGAACCTAGGACCTCTCGGCTTGCAGCCTGCACCTCTACCTATTGAGCCACCACGCCCCGATTATTCAGTTAGAGATATCAAGTATGTGGATGGCACTATATAATGCTTCTGAGAAGATCCAAATTCACAATATATAATAACCTCTGTGCCAGAATCAACCACAAATCCTGGTCTACTCTCCATATAGGTGATATACTCTTCTACTAATAAAACAACAAGTTTGTCTCCAGCAGGTTGTTTTCTGAAAAAAAAATGAAGTGATGCCATTGTTAGTGTTGGTTCCAGTGATGAAATGTGAGAATACATTCAAGCTAAGTTGCAGACAATGCAACTGTAGTTGTAAGTTTGAACCCTTTTATTAGTCATTAGTATCAAGTGTTGTCTTCAGAAAAAAAAATCATGTTTTTTTTCTCTGGTGTTTTCCACTGGTTAGATTTGCAAATACATTAGGTAAAGATTTAAATAGTAATGATCAAGCAGGCATATATACAAAATCAACATTCTGGGAACATGGATCATTTTGGGTGTTTACAGGGTCCGAATATGGGACCCTTTCCCAATGGCATTTTGGCAAGACTTTTTCCAATCAAAGAATTTCTCAATCTCAGTCCTCATTGAAATAAAAATTTAATTTTTCTTTCAACTCTTGAAGGCTTTATTTTGACTTTAATCACTTTTTACTGCAACAAAAACAGGTGCCTCAACAAGCAGTTTTTAGATACATTTGCAAGTTACATCCCAAGAACCTTTCAGTTGTTTCTAGGCAAGTCTTGGCTGCCTATATAGGCAGCCAAGACTTGCCTAGACACAACGGCTAAGCCACAGAATATAGACTGTTCCAAGTGTAGCAAATACAACAATTTATAATAGAGATTACAAAGACTGATCATTATTTCATGTGACTGTTTGTTATAAAACTTACTGCATGGACTATACAGGTAGTAGATTCTGTATTAATGTTCTCAGCTCAATATATGAAGGTAACAATTCTTATTCTTTGTGTATTTCTTCTTCCAAACAAATTCTCAATTGGAGTCTTCATGACATTTATTTATTTATTGTTGGTGTTTAAGGTCACATACTTATGCACAATGGCTAATCATGACCATGACAGTTTTATGGGTGGAGGAAGTCAGAGTACCGGAGAAAACCACCGAGCATCGACAAGCAACTGTCAGCTTCTCAACATTCTAACTCTGTTCAAGCTCCTCTCAAACACAGCTACAGCAGTTGAAGACATGTGCACCTTCAACGTGCAGTACGCTTTAGTACACAACGTCATCATGCCCCCATGTAGGCAACTGGGATAAAGTGCTTTGCCCAAGGATTCAGTGCGGGTTGTCCTGGATGGGGATCGAACTCGCGACCTCTAGCATAGAAGTTCACCAGTCTACCACTGAGCCACTGCACTCCCAGCCTTCATGACAGGAATTTTCCCAATTCCATGGGTCCGGACTCTTTCCCAAAGAGGGTAGAACCCCTGGGAAATATCTCTCATGTTCAGTTCAACCCTTAAGGGCCTGGAAATGTTTATTCATTTTTTTGCTTCATTTGAATGTCTTCATTCTGTGGCTTTCAGTTGTTTCTAGGCAAGTCTTGGCTGTCTGTATAGACCATCAAGACTTGACTAGAAAGCACTGCTAAGGTACTTGGAAAGTAACCTACAAATTTACTAAAATGCCACATACTGAGGTAGCTGCTTTGTTACAGTAAAAAAATGACCAAAGTCAGAAATAGACCTTTTACCCTTAAAGACCTATTTACAACTTTTAAAACCTCAGGAGCCTAAAACATGCCATCACGAGGAGGTTCTGCTGACAATAGACAAATTACCTAGGCAGTGGTTTCTAGTTATGCCTAAACAGCAGCCAATACTTGCCTAGAAATCACTGCTTGGCCACTGGATGTATACAGGCTGTGGTTAGATGTGAATTCAGGACAATTTTAACTTGAATATGGTAAATGAAACATTTAATTTATATTTATTGTGAATGAAGGGTCAACTACTGGCAAATCTGAGATAGGTTCCATCCTTTAGATCACAGCTCCACGATATTCTGCAGATCTTTAGATTTACCCATATCCACAGAACTTAATGTCCTCAAATATGGCCATGTCCCCAAATTATGAGAGTCATAAAGGGAAAGTAGCCTATAAAAATCAAATACATGTGTGATATAAACAATTATGGGAGACCAAGCCAGAAAATAAGCAGACTGTCATCTGCAAAATGAGGTCCCCAGATGGTGAATTTATAAGTGATGCTACCCTTCATAACAGGGTAGCATCATTAAATTTACCCTCTGTGAACCTCAGTCTGAATCAGGGTCTTACAACAAAACAGAAAGAGGGGCCCGGAGGATAAATTGGCCCACTGTATGGGATAGTTTCATCAAATTCACCCTCTGGGGACCTCATTCTGCAAATGTCAGGCTACTTATTTTCAGGCCTGTGGGAGACATAATTTACTGCTGTCAAATGCAAATGGGAATCCCAATATAATTCTCCAAGAATCTGTTGTTCAATAAAGAAAGATAACAAGAGTTATGCCCCTTCCATAATGCCAAGATCGACATATTTTTAATACTAGGCATATACAGGCATGTGAGGGGTTTAATGTCTTTATTTCACAGTGACATTCAGGCCTCACCTTTAATGACTAGAAGTGAAGATGAGTCATCTGACTCATTGGTTCTTCTTGTACAACAACACTCTTACAGACATCCAAAACAAGCATGCCCCTTCAAAATCTAGGATAATTGTGCCCAGACAGCAAGCACCTTGGTTTACCGATGACATCCGTGAAGCCAAACAGAAGCGACGCAGGTTGAAATGACTTTACAATAAAACTAAACTCGAAATACACCATCAAATGCTGCGACAACAAAGGAACATTACAAATGAATCAATAAAAAATGCTAAACGCAACTACTACAACAGCTTGAATACAGACACATCGGACAGTAAAATATTATTTACCCTCACAAACCAGTTACTTGGTGACACGAAGCGTGTAACCCTTCCTGAACACTCAACCTTTGATGATCTGGTGTCCAGATTCAGTGACTATTTTATTTCCAAAATTAGGCTTATTCAGGAAGGGATTGGTGAGGCTGAACCACCACACCACAAATCTTATCATAAAAACATATTTTTTAGAATTTTCCCTAGTATCAGAGGCTGAGGTGTCAAAGTGCATTTTCTCATCACCAAACAAATCAAACAACCTTGATCCAATTCCCATGTCGCTCTTGAAGTCTGTTTCTACATCGCTCGTTCTTATCATCACTAACATTGTTCAGGCTTCACTTTCTGAAGGACATGTTCCTGATGATATGAAACTAGCCTTAGTGTCACCACTCATTAAAAAACCATCACTTGACCCCAATAACTTGAAGAATTACAGACCTGTCTCAAATCTGGCATTTGTGTCTAAAGTCATTGAAAAGATCGTTGTCAGTCAACTAAATAGGCATCTATCTGTTAACGATCTAGTAGAACCCTTTCAATCGACATACAAATCCAATCACAGCACAGAAACTGCCTTATTACGAGTACACAATGACATCATCTGTGCCTTGTCTGGTGGAAAAGCTGTTCTTCTTGTACTTTTGGATCTTTCGGTTGCATTCGATATAGTAGATCACGATTTTCTAATTGATATTCTGAATCAAAATGGGGTAAATGGGACTGTTCTTAAATAGTTTCAGAGTTATCTAGAACATCGTTCCCAACAAATTCACATTGAAAACACCAGATCTGAAAGTGAAGCATTGAATTGTGGTGTACCACAGGGTTCAGTTCTTGGCCCCATACTATTTACCCTATATACAGCATCACTTGGACAAATGCTGAGAGATCTTGGTGTGCCATACCATCTTTACACTGATGACACACAGCTCTACTTAGCATTCAACCCATCTGATGCTTCTGAAACAGTTGGCACTGTGTCTGAAATGGAAAGATGCATCAACTCAGTCAGACAATGGATGTCCAGTCACCGGCTCAAAATGAACGATTCAAAAACCGAAGTATTGGTCATTTCAAGGAAAAGAACAACTTTTTCCTCTCCTATTCAGTCAATCGATGTTGGTGATTCCACCACTCTAGTAACCAGCAATGCTAGGAACAGTGGGGTGTTTTTTTTATGCTAATCTCACCCTTGAGTCCCACATTAAAAAAAATTAGTAAAACTTGCTATTGGCAACTCAGGAAGCTGAGTAAACTCCGTTCCTTCCTTAGCCGTAGAGCTCTGGAGCAACTGGTTCACTCCTTCATAACATCTCATTTGGATTACTGCAATTCTCTTTTCCTTGGTTTACCACTCATATTGCTGCAGCAGCTACATAGAATTCAGAATATTGCTGCTCGAATTATCAGCGGTGCTAAACGCTTCGATCATATCACTCCTATCTTGAAGAATCTACATTGGCTTCCAGTCCAAAGTCAAGTGCATTTTAAAATCTTCCTACTAGTATTTAAATGCATTCATGGTCTTGCACCCGCGTACCTGAGTGACCTTCTCTCTCTCCACACACCCACACGCTGTCTTCGTTCTTCTGACAATTTGTCACTGACTGTACCTTTCACGAGATCAGTGCTGGCGAGTGAGCAGGCTTTCTCAGTTGCTGATCCACGACTCTGGAATGCATTGCCCCAGAATCTTCAGTCACAAACAAGTTTACCCACCTTTAAAAAAACAGCTTAAAACTCATCTATTCAAATTACTTATTTCATAATTTCCGCAAACACAATCTGTTAAGCATTTTAGAGCACCCTAGGTGGTTTCACGCTATATAAAATTAATTATCATTATTATAAATTATTATTACATCAGGGAAAGGAAATCCAACACTCAGAAGCAATTGTGAGATTCACGTATACCTGTTAGCAAAGGTTGGTGATAATCTGACCAACAACATCAGAGATGTGGAACTATTGTCTTTATTTTAAAGTATAGAATTCAAGCCCCTAGTGGCAATTGTGAGGGCCACGAACATCATAACCAAAAAATTGATGACAACAAGACCATGCACGTTGAAGGAGAAAAAGAACAAACACACAATTCCACATTTTGGGGATTTTTCTTTGTTTTACTGCAGGGCCATTAAATTCAACCCCTGTAGTGGCAATTATGAGATCCACATATTAAACCTATCAACCAAGCTTGGTGAAGATCGGACCGTCCATGCGGGAGAAGATGAGGAACATGAGACATGCAAACAAACCGTTCTTAATTTTCTGTATGAATCCACTACATGAATAAAGTGAAAATTACTCTGTAAATATCAAAACGATATATAGCAAGGGATATGTATAAATAAATATGTGATATGATAAGGTACATCCATGTCAAAAATTATTTTAATGCAATAGACAGATGCAGAACTAGAGCAGAAAACATGTTAGACTGGTAGAGTTTTCGATAAATGCCTACAATAGTCAAAGGAAAGTAACTCCAAAAACATTCCAGTGAAGGCATCCAACTTGTCATAAAATATTTTACCCATGCCAAGGTAGAAAGTTGTGCCACTTCACTTCAATCCAACAAACAGTGACACAAACTAAACAAGTTGGACAGACATATATTTAGTAATACCCTACTTGAAACAAGAGCAAATAATTCTGTTGATATTTAAGTGAGGGGATTAATTCTAATACAGGATGAGTTTCCCTTTGTTAAGGTACATGCATGCCAAAAATTATTTGAATCCAATAAACAGATGCAGAACTGGACCAGCAAAGAAGAGAGGTATAATTTCACAATACAATACTCCCTACATGAAACAAGAGCAAATAATACTGTATTTAAGTGAGGGTTTTAACCCTTTACCCAACGCAGACGATATCAAAATTTATTATTTTAAATATATTTTTTTCAAATTTTTCAAAAATTTCAACAAAACCATATCATGTGACCCCTCGTTGGAACAAGCTCAATGAGCTCGTTCCAACGAGGGGTCACATGATATGGTTTTGTTGAAAGTTTTTGAAAAATAATATTTTTTCAACTACTGAATTTGCATATTATGCGGGCGGATGCGGCCGATTCGTTGGGTAAAGGGTTCATTCCACCACAGCATATGTTCCTCCATGTCAAGATACAAGCACGCCAAAAATTATTTGAATCCAACAAATAGTGGCAGAACTTGTGCAGCAAACATGTTGGACAAACAAATTTTTTGATAAACACGTGTATTAGTCAAAGCGAAGTAACTTTGAAAATAGTGCAGCAAGGGCATACCATCTGGTCATGAAATGTGTTTCCCCATGCAAAGGTAGAATGATGTTCCAATTCATTTCAATCCAACAAACAGAACACTGCTGGCATACAAAGCATGTTGGACAGACATATTTTTAATATTAGGGCTTAAACAGTTGGCTCATTTTCATAACCGACTAACCAAGAGCTATAACCGGATAATATCCGGTTATCCATGGCCATTATTTTTCCGAATATGGGATCAAAACTGTAGGAATTGGAAAGCAGTATTCTCAAACTATTCCGTAGTGTGTATACAAACGAACGTTGTCGAGTACTCGACAACGTTCGTTTGTATACACACTGCGGAATAGTTTCTGCGATTACTCATTACTCACGGAAACTGCCGATCATTAACGAATTCTTGAACTCCAAAGTCGATTATTTCTCAATAAAAACAACGCGGCTTCGATGTGCAATCTATCACAAAGGAAAAGCGGCAGAATTACTGCGTTTTAAACATAGAATGATGATCACTATCGATATTTCGGATAACCGGTTGATGGTTTTTCTAATCAGTTAGGTAGCAAACTGGTTCCAAACCGGTTATCCGATTAACCATTTCAGCACTATTTAATATATATACTCAGTACATATTTAAGTGAGGGCATTAATTCCATCATATGATCGGTTCCCCCAAGATTATGTAGGAGCATGCTCAAAATTATTTCAATCGAAAAACTAGTGGTGGACTGAAATAATCTGGTAAGTTACAAAGAAATAGTCTGTAACATACAAACACAAATGGTTCAAATTGGTAACTTTGAATCAGAAAAGAGAATTCAGCCCATGTGATTGTAAAACCACCCAAAATTATTTTTAGACTTAGACCAAAGGAATTTCAAGGCCCTTCATGTGATTCGAGGACTTTCACTGCCATGAAAATCATCTGAATTTGGAGGCACTTTCCCCAAATTCAGCCAAACAAAAGGCCTGTATTCCTCCATTCTTTACATGTTTAAGTGTTGTATCCAGAGGGGTTTTGACATATTAATACTATACAAATCACAATGTATTCACCTATAATACAAAAAAACAATCTTCAAATAATTGATAACAAGGTGCTTAGACTTTCAACTGCTAGATTATTTTACATCTCCAGTCTGAAAAAGTTTTGTCATATTTTCAAATCTAGACTATAAAGTAACCAGCTGAACATAACCCCTTGAACCCTGGTGGTACAGTAGAATTGAATATCCATTTTGCCAGTGAAAATAATTCAATTAACAGGAATATACAATTAACAGGGAATGGGTCAGTTTCCTGTGTTCTGGAGGTAAACTGAGCATTTATTCTATGAGCTCTATGAGCTCTGTCAAACAAGATATAATAGAATAAATGCCTGTATTGGATGTAGTGAGGCCAAAAAGGTTGATAAATAAGGGGAATTTGGTGCGTGTCACAGTAATTTTTTCGACATATTACAAAAATTTATATACAATTAACAGGAGTTTACTCTACAACCCATATGCAATTAACAGATTAAATTTTTACTGAAGGTATGGTAAATGGTTTGTGTTTGAAAATTATATTCAATTACCAGGGATATACAATTAAGAGATATCCAGTTAAGTGGGCTCCACTGTATCTTCCTTGTCACTTCAATGGCAGAATTGGAAGATTCCATATTCATTATTTGGGGGTAGACCAATTAATATGTTCAACGAGGAGCCTGAAAATATTGATTGGTCTACCCCCACACATTCACTTAGCAGCCATCCTACTTCATGACATCATGATGCATCATGATCCTGGGCTGGAAAAGCAGCCTCTTCGATTCAAAGGACTAGGGCTGTCACAATTTTTGAATTTAGGAATCGATTAATGTTCGCAAATAATCAATAATAATTGATTAATCATACCAAGATGACCCTGTCCCTCTCTTTGAAGTCATTAAAAATGTAACTCAAGTCAGTTGACCTACCTCAAGTAAACAATGAAGACGATCCTCTTTTAGGTACATTCAAAACTTTGATGTGCTGATCTTTTGAACCGTCAAGTGTAATAATCAAGACCTGTCATCAGTTGCAAACTTTGCAAGTTCGCATCTGCCGACCGGTCTTGATTATTACACTGACGGTTCGAAAGTGCAGAACATCAAAGCTTTGAATGTACCTAAAAGACAAATGCTTCTAAGGGCTTCTCACGGTTTAACGACAACGTTCTTGGTTCTTGATCTCCTAGCTTTAGAAACAATAGTTTTTTCATCAAATTTTTTTTTAATTATTAAACGTCTATAATGGGCTAAAATTTACCGATTCTTCGACAACAAAAAATACTAATCGATTTCGGTGTCACCAATCGACAATCGATTAATCTCTTAATCGTGACAGCTCTACAAAGGATTAAGTAAAAAGCAGTCAGTCATTTATCTGCAACAAGACAGGGGGTATTTGTTTATTAATTACTTTTACTTTGGTTTACTTCGAATTAATATCAATTAATTATAAAATGCACAGCTTGATATTTATTTATTTACAATTAATCACTTTATCAACAAAATAATATTTTGGTGGACATACCTTGATAAATGTGGAGAAGAAACCATAATGAATGGCACAGCAAGCATGTGTTCTATATCAGTGAGACGACTTCTGGTTTTCTGGCGAGCGTGAAAATAGGATAAAACTGCCTTCATGCCATAAAAAGCACCTGTAACAGTTAAAAAAATCCATAGCTGCACAAAACTATTTTGTTTAGGTTTTACCCTTCATAATTTTCTGAAGCTAATTGCAGTTTTGTGTCAGAATTGCTTCCAAATTGTATTTTCTGAGTATTTAAAATTAAACTTACTAGAAAAAAACCTGCGCAAATGCGGGAATAAGATGTAACATTAATGGAGAAATGAAGTAATTTATATTCTCATTTTTATATTGAAAATGAAAACTTAGAATAAACTCCTTGTCAAACTCTATGTAATGCATGATGTATTATCAAGTGGTGTCAATACAGAAGGAGAAACACCTTCGGCCACCAAAGGTTTAAAAGAGATTTTTGAAATTCGTAATTTATTTATCCAGATGCATACTCTGCATAGATACAGAAAATTGGGGAGGATCGAAGGGGCACCCACACCCCCAAAACATATATTAATATACTGATAGGGAGAGTTTGCTCCCTCTCAATTTTTTTTTAAAATAGGCTATATGCCCAAAATGGTAATATCTGGGACATTTTGACTTTTTGAGGTGGAACAGAGTTAATTTCTACTAAATGTGGTATGGTATCAGTAATTATGTTCGTTGCTCCCCACATAGATCAGAGACTTCAAAAATTGGAAGAGGAGGGGGTATACAAAAAATAAAGGGGCACAATACATTTCCTCTCCTCTCCTCTCCTCTCCTCTCCCCTCCCCCACCAACCCACCCCAAATATATACAGATATATATTGGTTGCTCCTCGGACATCCACACAGATCAGATTATAAAATTATAGGTTTTAGAAGGTTATCATTGTGGTATTTGATAATATACAGGGGCATGGGGCAAGCAGGAATAAGGGGGAATAGTAGTGAAAGTGAAGAAATAAAAGATTTATATTCAGACCTGCATTACAGTGGAACCCTGTTAATTGAATAGCCACTTTGCCAATGAAAATTATTCAATTAACAGGAGTATTCAATAAACAGCGATTTTGTCACCTTCCTGTATTCTAGAGATAAACTTAGCATTTATTCTATTATACCTTGTTTGACAGAGTTCCGTGAGCTCAGTCAAACAAGATATAATAGATTAAATGCCTGTATTGGATGTGCTGAGGCCAAATCTATACTATATTTCAGAATGTCTGTATGTGTGTATAGTCTGTCTGTCTGTCCGCTGTAGAAATGAATATGGGGCCACCCCAAGTGTCCAAAATGGGTCTACTAGGAGTACTTTTTTATGGCGGAGGTCATCGTCAGGTTCAAAAAAAAGTGTGTGGGGTGGGGATGTAAGGGGGCACCAAACATTATGACCCAAATTTTATTTACCGATAGATGCCTTCAAAGGGGTCTACTAGGGGTACGTTTTTATCAGGAATCTAATGGTAAGGTTTAAAAAAAAGTATTGGGGTGGGGGTGGGGGTGTAGAGGGGCACCGAAAGTAATGACCCAAATTTTTTCTCACCCATATAGTCTTCAAAGGGGTCTACTAGTGGTAATTTTTTACCAGGAATCTAATGGCGAGGTTTACAAAAGTGCCGGGGTGGGATGGGAGAGTAGAGGGGCACCAACATTTTTTTTACCGATACATGTCTTCAAAGGGGTCTACTAGGGGTATGTTTTTATCAGGAATCTAACGGTGAGGTTTAAAAAAGTATTGGGGTGGGGGTGGGGGTGTAGATGGGCACCAAAAGTTATAACCAAAATTTTTCTTACCCATATAGGTCTTCAAAGGGGTCTACTAGGGGTAATTTTTTACCAGGAATCTAATGGTAAGGTCTAAAAAAGTGCTGAGTGGGGTTGGGGTGGGGTGGGGGTGTAGAGGGGCACCAACAGTTATGACCAGCAAAATATAGTATAGATTAAGGGAGCATACTCTCCTCAGCCCGAGCAATGCCGGGTAACCCTGCTAGTAAGTCAAAAACAAGGGAAAATTGTTCAGTATCAGGGTAAATTCTCAACGTGTTACAAGAATTTTTATTCAAGTAACAGGAGTTTACTCTGTATATAACCTATATTCAATTAACAGGTCAAATTTGTACTGAAGGTATGGAAAATGGTTTTGTGCTAGGAATTTATATTCAATTAATAGGGTTATACAATTAGGAGATATCCAATTAAATGGGCTCCACTGTATTCAAAATATTTCATCAAATGCAAATTCTTGTCGTAAATCAAGATTATTTTCCCATATCGTCCAAATTACTACAACTAATTGGAATTAGTACTTCATTAATAAATAATAGCCTATTTTTATCAAGTTGGGAACAAATCACAAACTTGTTTTCGACTGAATTTGAAACTTGATCGTTAGTGAGATTTTCTTCCCATTTCCAACACACATATAATAATCCATTAACGATCATGTCCAAAAACTATCCTGAGTTCCAAAAACAAACATCTTGATTTTCTTGGAAGCATGGTTTATCTATCAAGCATGACAAATCTATGTTGAAATGTGACCTATAGTCAATTTATTTCATAAAGTGACATCATTCTCATATTTTGAAGACATTAAGCATACAAAATTTAGGACAGACTATAAAATCTCTGAGTCATTCTATTTTAATACACTGCATGACTATTACACACAAGATTTCCTTAAAAAAATAATACACAGGAAAGCCCTCAGTTTGCAATGGATCAGTGTCAAGATCAGGTAGAGTACAGTCGGAGTGGACTGGTCGTAATCCACTCATTCATGCGTTTACCAGGTAATAAAAATCAACATCAGCAAACTTTTAATTAATAAAACGCCGGGTACCACCTGGTGCTTCATTAATTAAATTTTTGATGATTATTCCTATAATTAGTGTTTGGAATCTAATATTATCGCATCCATGGAAATATTGCTCACCTGTAGAAAGTGACCAGTCCACAGAGACTGTACTGTAGGTATGCCACCACATGGAAAAACACCTTTTGGTGTATATACCCCCACAAAAATGAAGAAGATTCCAGAAGAAAATGGTCTATTCTTTCAGTGTATATAGAGGATATCTAGTGTTTTTGAGTAGATACCGAAAATGACCTAATGAGTGACCAATACAAATGTTTATTTTTCGCAAGCCACTACGCGAGCGAAAATAACCATTTGTCTCGGTCACAAGTGAGATAATTTTTGGTATCCACTCAAAAACACTAGATTTTCTTTTTATTATACACTTTTTATAATAATCTGATAATTCCACTCATTTCAAAATGGATTGATGCATGAAAGTAAACAGCGCATTGAATAATTGAAACGCGGAAGTGATTTGATCGATATTTGGAACAGATAGCATCTTATGATCTGATTCATTTGGCAGGTTTCTAGTCCAAACATGTCCTGGAAGTCCGTAATATAAGTTTTTGGTTAGGTACATCCTTTGAAAGGACGTACCAAACCAAAATCTTATATTACAGACTTTCAGGCCATGTTTGAACTACCGGGTTTCGTGCGCCAATTCAAGGTGAATACATGTTGAATTATTGCTGGAAATGATCGTTATCCACTCACAACCACTAGATTTTCTTTTCATTATACGCTCCAAGAACAAACTGATCATTTCCAGTGATAATCTGACTCGTATTCACCTTGAAGTGATGCTTTGAAAACCGCCATTTTGATTCATACTGTGAAAGTGAAAATTTCTATATCTTCACAGTGAGGGATACAATTTCTATCATTTTGCAATTTCTTCGATAATCTATTGTTTAGAGTATAATAAAAGATTATATCTTAATGGTACTATTCTCAACAAAATAATTTACTCAGACAGCTATTTATCGTCTGCAGAACTATTTACTTGACAAAAAAAAACAGGTGGGAAGAGATCAAACAATGGTATCAACTTATTAGAACAATACATGTAACTCATCCTCTACATAATAATTTTGTAAATTCATCATTAGGCCTAAAAAAATTAAAAATCTGTTTCTCAGGCCATCCCGCATTGTCCTTTTGGCTGCGCATGCTCTCTTTTTATAACCAATGTAAACTTAAAAAGAATAAAATTAAATGGTTTATGTTTGATATTTTAACCAAGTTAAAAAAATTGATAAATTTGTCCCTTGAATGCAAGAAGGCTTTGCAATGCTTTAGCATTGCAAAGTCTTCTTGCTCTCAAGGGACAAAATACACCACCACCCATGCTATTCTGTAGATTATGAGGCCTAAAACATAAAACAAGAACATGAACTTTTCATGGCAAAGAAATAATTACAGAAATAAAAAATAAAATAAAAAACTGCTCGCCCGCATGCAATTTTACAAATAATGACATGAGAAACAGAAGATCTACTTTGGCCTTACCCAGCCTTTTTTCTATATCATGAACTCTACTGGATAATTGAACTGACTCTTTCAACACTTCTGCACACTTAGTAGATATGAAGTTTATGAATACAATGAGTCCACTCATTTTGATATTGCTCAATGAAATAACCTTATTAATTGTATATAACTTTCAAACACCATACCATTTATCACACCTTCGGTTCAAATTTGACCAGTGAATTACTTGTAGATTAGAGTGAATCTTTGTTAATTTAACTAGTTGAGTGCTAAAAGTGCCACTATCAGGGCATTAAAAATGAAAGTGTCAATGACACTGTAGCTTAACTAGTCTGTATGTTGTGTTTGATGAAAAGGATAATGTTCAGTGTTTATGAAAAGATTAGGAAATAAGACAAGAATTTTGATAATTGGGAATATGTTAATTTCTGTTCCCTGTATGCTATGTTTTCAATAAAAATAATTTGAGGTGTAGACTTTGTGTGGGATTTTGGGCTTGGGCAGCCATCACGGTTGACAGATCATGACCAAAAGGGGCTGTTCTCATCTGGATATTATACAGAGGCATCCTACCAAGTTACAATGGAATCCCTTCATAAATACAATCTGTAGACTGTGCTAAAGGTTTTCGGGTTTGGGGCTCAGGCAGCCATCACGATTGTGACCAAAAGGGGACGTTCTCATCCAGACATGACCCCAAACCTGCATATGAAATTTCGTGACAATCAGACAAGAACTACAGGAAAATGTGAACAGACTCAGACTTCTGCACCTGTGATGGCAATAGCTTATCTTGACTTTGTCAAGTTAAGCTGAAAAGTTAAAAAATTTATAGTAATTTATATATTTTTTATACTTACCAATGACCCAGACATAGCTGGTGCTAACTCTTAAAATATAGGGCCAAACACAAATTTTGCCCCCCAATCCCCAAAATTTGCATCTAAAACTAAAGAAAACATGTCCTGAAAGGCCCTCCACACTTCGCCCCTACTGCGCATGCGCAGTGTCAAGGACGTTCCGAAATTGGCGCCATTTATCATTCTAATAACCAGTGCCTGGTAAGCGCTATGTACTCAGCGGGGAGGCAAGAGTTCCCAACTCCTGGGAGGGCCATCCCCGTCTGGGTCATTGGTAAGTATAAAAAATATATAAATTACTATAAATTTTTTAACATTTTTATACTGTACCAATGACCCAGACATAGCTGAATAGTAAAAAGGCTGGAGGGCCAAGGACATAGAGCAAAATGAAATACGCTCAATAAAATAAAATAGAGTCATCCCCTGTAGGGAAAAGAAGTAATAGGCCTTACATGTATCTTTCTTATTTATGATAAATTAGAAAGATACAACACCTTCCAAAAATTGAGCTTCATACATCCATGTACTCTATTAATATCCAATAATCCTTATACTAATAATTTTTAAAGTAAGCCAATAATAAAGTAAGTCTAGAGAATAGAGACTCTTATACTTCTAAAAGTGTGTGAGAATTGCATAATCATGTCCGTTGACATATGCAATATTCAAAGGCTATACTTTAAAAACTAAGACTTGAATGAATTTTATAAACTTAAACTTCTCACTAAACAACCATCCCAATAACAGCTCAGAATTACTAACTCCGGAGGAGGTATCCCCTTGATTTCATAGTAAAAACAGGTGACCCAAGGGAACACCCTCCCCCCCCCCCTTTTTCTTGCCCTGGGTCAAATAGCCCAGAGCGAAGAGGGCAGCCGAACGGAGACACTGCCGAAACAGACAGCCTACCTAGCTATAGTAGCAACTGTTAAGTGAATGACATTCTGAGCAGTAGATAATAGACCTAACAATAGAGGCCTCCAGAAATGGACTCGATATTTCTGAGATAAAATTCATGAATGGATGGCTGAGCGCAATGAGCAGCCTTCAAAAATCTATAATAGCAACACTATTAATGTAAGCCCAAGAAGTAGAAGAACTCTTACTTCATGAGCCGAAATCTTAAGCACAACTGCTAAGCTAATGATATACCATAAGCAGTACGCTAGTTAATAGAATCCATTAACAATAAAATGGAGCGTAACGTCCTTCTACTAGACATCAAAGACAGAAGAAGCTTACGCCCTTGTAATAAACAGATATCTGTTTATAAATACATAAACTGTACCCGGAAAGAGTAAAGGCCTATGCCCATACGAAGACGGAAGGACCTTAAAATAATAGGTTCCGGATAATAAGAGCCTAACTCTTATGCAACAATCCAACCTAAATAGTAACGGAAGTATTGATTCCGAAACTATGAAAGTGAAAATCATCCATCAATAGTGCATGAAACTCACTGACTCTACAGTAAAAGAGAAACCAACAGAATTACTGTCTAAAAGGTCAGAATTTGAAAACTACTGTTTCCAGAGGCTCAAATGATTACTTAGCTAAATAAGAACCGAAGTTAAAATCCGTATAGGAATTTAATCTAAAGATTCTAAGTCTATTTATCAAAAAGTTACTAACTGACTTAGATAAAGAGACAACAGACTCAATTGTAAACTATAGTAGAGTGCATAGGTATGAGGTAACATAAACCTATAACCTAAATAACACAGGCTGCAGTAGATCTTGTGAAACAAGTATACTAAAAAATAGCAATGAGTAGTATGGAGGGATCAACCATATGAACATAATGATCCCTACACCACGACGGAAGAGCCTCCACTTTAGTCGCATAGAATAGCGAAGAAGAGGATCTCCTATTGTAAGAAATCGCGTCCAAAGCTCGTCCAGTACAGTGCTTACAATGCAATACGGACCACACAACGGAATACATGAAGGTTGCGACCTTGCTGGTTGTGATAAAGATGACACGATTTACCCAGTGAAAAAAGATCCTCACATAGAGGAAGATTTCACGTTAAGATCCACAGTAGACAAGAGAGTAAATTACTCATGATCTCTGTGAAGATAGAGATGCTATCAACAGAAATGTATTGTGGTTGTTTATCTTAGCAATACCTGCAAAAACAACAGCGCCGGAGGATACGCGTATCCTATCATTCCGTCCTATAGATCAATAGAGCGTTAACAGTATTAGCTCAGAGATCTGGACAAGCCAACACATACGTCTGCAAATGATTAGCAAGCTGTGTCATAAATAAAACATCATTGGGCGCTCCCATAGATAGCAAATCTGATTAAATACTTGTTTGTTGAGAGTCCATTCTGACAGCAACAAGCGACCCGTAAGAGAACGGGAGTGCGATAAAACAATCAGACGACCCAGAATATGACGGACCAAAACTGAACTTGGTGTACTATAACCAACAGACGGATTCTTTCCATTAAATTGAATAACGGAAACGAAAGAGTGCCTCCCTGGTTCCGGAGATACGCCACTACTGTCGAATTAAAGGACAGGAATTTGGGCATGCGTTTCTGAATAATGTTCATGCAATGACATAAAGCAAGCCTAAAAAACATTATTCCGCGGAAGATAAACTGATAGCTAAAAGACTGCGGAACCCAAAGACCCTGGCACTTCGAATCCATAGGGATCAGTATATATCCCAATCTGTTTGACTGGCAACCGTCATAACAGCCACACTCGGGTCCGGCAACTGCGGCGGCACTCTCTGAGTCAACCACCGAATGTTTGCCCCAGTCTGAATCTCTTGTAACACTAGATAGACAAGAGAATGTATAATTCAAGCAATTCATGGATTGCCGGAAAGTTGCCGTCGAAGAGAAGCTCCTCCGAGAACGAAGCGACTCTGAGAGAGTTCTTAACCTACTATCCACGCGTGGATGTAGCTAGGGCTACATCACGTCTAACCAACTCCAATCAGCCACTGAAGGGCGGAGTTATACGTGAACAAACTACTGCCCTCAAAAGAAATTACATTGAGAATAATATACCGTAAATCTTTTCTTGAAGACGTAATGATAACGCCTCAGTAAGGCGGATTACGTATAATAAAGCGTCTAAGTTAAGTCTACTATACATAATGTCGATCCCAACATTGAAATTGGAAAAGACATAAACGGCGAAAAAAGAATATATGCAGTCTTTAATCACCGTCTAGACGCATATGAACTCTCGGTATGCCCTGCTCTGCCAAAATAAACTATATGTAAAAAAGATAAAATGGCAGAAATGAGCCACGCGGACAAGAAACTAAACTATCATGCTTAGTAGCAGGCTTGTATATATATATAAATATATAGCGTCGAAAAATAAAACACATGTTGTAATGACAATATTGGACTGCGTCGGTAAGTCAGGGACAAAGTCCCTGTACCGATCGAAAAATCCGAGTCCAATGACGCTATAAGTCTCTTATCCAAGATCGCAGCAATGAAGTCCGAAAAATAATCACTGGAAGAAATGCCAGAAGATATGAAAGGCATCTTCCGATACTACTAAAGGGAAAACTCGAAATCTTTCGAATCCCTTTCGCCATCCTGTCGGACCCTATAATGCGTTCGGTCGTCCGTAGCTTGATGCAACCGCGGACCGCACCGACCCAGCGCCGTCGGATAATTCCTGATTCGACCGAGAAACCGTCAATTGCTGGGATGCTGCGAAACAACTGTGCTAACTCGGATAGCACGTCCGTCACTGAGGCCTGAGGAGCAGCGGTCTTACGATGCATTGCCGCAGGAAGCTCCGAGATCGTTACCCCGTGCATACTTCCAATATGCGAGCGAACGGAGTGTATAGGCCTCGTGTTCCTTGGCTACCGGATGGCGCGACCTATTCGCTGTGGAATCACTGAATGCCGAAACTGATCGGATACTCGAGGTCACGTAGCCAATGTTCGGTCGTGTGCCCTGCTGTGAGGATGAGGAAGCATTAAAGACAGTCTCTCGGACTGTCAATATAACGGAGCGTCCCGAGCAACGGACATATGCTCCGAATGTAAAATATCTGAACCACAACATGCGGTCCCCTATGTTGTTGGCTTCCTCCGATCTGACCTCAATCTGCCGTCACTGGGTGAGTACTAAAGTAATTAAAGTGCTCGCATCACCCAAATCTCCTTCCTAGACTGCAACGGACAAACCCGGCAGCCGAACCATTCGATGAATGTACGCTACACCGGGTGAGCTAGCGAATGTCACTCCGTAAGCGATAGACATATTCCATGAGCACTTATTGCTGCTAACTCTTCATTAACTATGACGACAGAGGCACACTTTTGAAAGACATCTCCATAACTCTTCGAACAAGAAACCAGAAATGCTTGGATAGCAAGCATAAAATAATAATATATATAGCGTCGTTCAATAATTCGATAGTTTGTGTGACATTATTGGACTATGTCGGAACTGAGGGACGATGTCCCTGAACCGAACCAAAAAATTCTAAGTCCACCGACGCTATCAGTTTCTTATCCGGCATCGCAGCATATGTTGTTCCGAAAGGGAAAGCTTGAAATCCACCGAATCCCTTTCGGTATCCCGTCGGACCGGATGAAAATTTTCGGACGTCGGTACCCGCTTCCGCAGAGCGTCCCGACCCAGCATCGTCGAATAAAATATATGCGACAGATTCAGTTGATGCTGGGATGCTGCGATAAACTGTGCTATTAAGGAAAGCACGTCCGTTCCCGAGGCCTGTGCAGTAGCGGACTTACGATGCATTGCCGCTGGAAGCTCCGTGTACGTTGACTCCCGCACACT
Organism: Pictodentalium vernedei; assembly: GCA_031216915.1. Taxonomy (NCBI): domain Eukaryota; kingdom Metazoa; phylum Mollusca; class Scaphopoda; order Dentaliida; family Dentaliidae; genus Pictodentalium; species Pictodentalium vernedei. The sequence continues at coordinate 539,945,338 of CM062294.1, forward strand.
TCCTATGCGAACGTCCGGAGTCTGCAGGCCTCGAGTCCCCGGCTACCGACCCAGCGCTGTCGGATAATTCTCGATCCGACACCGTTTCTGTCGGCTGCTGGGATGCTGCGATAAGCTGTGCTATGTGCACAAGAATGTCCGGCGTCGAGACCTGCGGAGGCGCAGACTATCGCTGCTTCGCCGAGGGCAGCTCCGCATCAGATGGCTCCCGCATACTTTTCCTATGCGAACGTCCGGAGTCCATCGGTCTCGAATCCCTGGCTGCCGGATGGTGTGACCTGGTCGCCGAAGAATCCTTGATCGGCGAAGCTGGTAATATATCGGCGGTCACGCAGCCAAGGTGCGGTCGTGTGCGCTGACGAGAAGAGGAAGCCTTAGCAGTCTCAGCGGACTGCCTATACAATGGAGCGTCCCGAGCGACGGACGTATGCTCCGCTAACGACACATTTGTACCACAACATCTGGGGCCAGATGTTGTTGAACGAGAGAGGGGCCTCTCTCGCTTGCCGTCCGGATGGACCGGAACGAGCTATGAACCGGACTAAAAGGCTTCCTCCGTTCTCCCTCCGATCCGCCGTCACTGGGTGTGCATTAAGTTAATTTTATAGTGCTCGCATCACCCCAAAATTCCTTCTAGACCGCAACGGACGAACCCAGCTGCCGAACCATTCGGTGAATGGACGCTACACCGGGCGAGCTAGCGGACGTCAAAGGCCGTCGAACCTACTAGGGTCCTCTTGGGCAATTGGCGTATTACATGAGCACTTTTCCGCTAGCCCTTCATTAATTGTGACGACGGAGGCACACTGTTGGAAGACATCACAGATACATCACCCTAATCTTGATCGTCTGAAATAGAAATTGATAAAGTAGAGTGACCCTGCGGGGAAAGGACCGGAGTGTCCAAATCCCCAACAACATACCGTGACATACGCTTCCCATATTGTCATCGAAATCATACGATACAGAACAGGAGTTAATGCGAGTACACTGACCACATATAGAATGATAATAAGGTCAGAGGAAGACTTCCTCTTAAAACAATTAATCAATATCCTTTCAATGTGAAAAGAAAACAAGTCCTGGTACTCGCACTAACCCCTGGCAATCAAAATACATAATAATAATATGATCCATTAATATAGAAAAAATAACTGAAATCAAAATATTTTGAAAAAATATTTTTTCAGAACAGCCCAAGTTTCTGAAAAGTAACGTTGAGCCCCAATGGATCCCAAGCCTAAGTGTGGACAAAAATTTTAAAAATATTTTAAACAATTTATTCAACACTTACGAACAATAATAATGTATCTAGTTATGATTAAAATAACATAAAGATATTATTATTTAGAAATCCCCCCCTCACACAGAGGGCTGTTGTAAATGTAAACAATGAGTGTAAAAACACTAAAATAAGACTCCAGGCACCCAGGCCCGAAATCAGTTACCAAAAATACACCATCTGATGCAAAACAGAGACTTCCAGGGAAGAAACTGCAGAACATCAGATGGTAGATGCAGAACACAACGCCTAACCACCCGTAGGTGAAGACGTAAACATGGGGAAAGAACAGAATTCATTCTGTTATTCAGCTAAAACTCCCAAGAAATTTTAGTAATAATAATTACAGAAACTATGCCAAAAGCATGGGAGAATAGCAAGGGGGAACTTAAAGGACAGGGAGAGAGGAAAAACACTTGAAAAAACAGTGTAACTAAATAATCAGAATGACAACAAAATGGCTGCTGCCTTGAAAATAGGTAACTTAACATAATTTCATTAAAAAATTTTAAGTTACAGCCCTGATAATATTCTGTCACACATTCTTTTCCTCTCCTCCTTTTCTATCCTCCTTAGAATCACCATTTCACTAATATTTATGTGTCTGGCATCATTTAAACTGAGATTTAAAAGCACAAAGATCAGTCAGATGTTAACTGATGAAGGGCCAAACTTAGAATGATAAATGGCACCAATTTCGGAACGTCCTTGACACTGCGCATGCGCAGTAGGGGCGAAGTGTGGAGGGCCTTTCAGGACATGTTTTCTTTAGTTTTAGATGCAAATTTTGGGGATTGGGGGGCAAAATTTGTGTTTGGCCCTATATTTTAAGAGTTAGCACCAGCTATGTCTGGGTCATTGGTACAGTATAAAAATATGAGGGTAGTCGAGCAAAAGCCAACATTTTTCTTGCTCCTGTTTCATATTCAGTCAAACACAAATAATATTTTGTTTATATAAATTTGTTTGATCACAGATTATTGGAGAGTGCCTGTGGGCACTCTCCAATAATCTGTAATAAAACAGACTTTAATAAACAAATTCAGACCACCAAAAATAATATAGGCCTCAACCAGTTAATAAAACCTTGTGCGATAATAAAAAAAATTAAACTGACAACCCTTAAGTTTCTCAGCTTCACAGACATTTTTGACCTCAGTACTTCCAAAACAAGTATATAATCTATTATACCTTGTTTGGCAGAGCTTTGTTTTGTCAAAAAAATATGTGATTGAATATATATTCAGTTTGTCAACAAAATGTAAGAAAATGACCAAATTCAAGTTGAGGGAGTCAGGCCTCAAAATAACCCTCAAATAATCATTTAGGTTACGTCAATTGTAAAATTTGTGAACAAAATACAGGTTAAGACAAAGCAATGCAAAATAACTTGATTAAATTGCTAATCTCGCATGTTTTTCTAGAATGACTTGGCAACATTTCGGGACTATCTCATCTCAAAGGTTGAGCATTGTATCCACATATGAACAGAATGGCATGATGTTTCCATTTTGAAAGAATTTCTGCCAAAATAAATAGCAACATCTAATGCACGATCTCACTTTGGCGAGATCAGGAAATAGTTGTTGCTATTTCATTTGGTGGAATTCCTGTTAAGATTTAAAACAGCATGACTGGCATAGTGAAAATAGAGAAAGCAGAGAAGCATAACAACACACTGTTTCTGTGTGGGGTACTGCCATGCTATATAGCGTAACCTGCTTATGGATTACAATACAGGTCATTTATCTCCTGGTCTGGGGAGTGTGGTAGCTCACTGGTTCGAGCATTGGTCATCAGACTGAAAAGGTCTTAAGTTAGATCGTGACACACTGTGTTGAGTCATTGGGCATGACACTTAACTGGGAGTGCGCTAAATTACTTTTCAATGATCATTTGTAACGTGAGTATTTTTTTTTAAAGATATCCCACTACCAGAAAAAGGAGCCTCAGTTTAGCAAGATATTGGTAATAAACAGCTAAGCCACGAGCGCATGATACACCCGTTATTAATTACAAGAGCGAAGCACACAATACGAGTATACATGTGTACTTGTTAGGTTTTGATGAATAAAGTCCCAAAACTCTGGAATGACATATCAGACAGCGACACAAATCGAAAGGGAGATTCCTTCTATCAACATATACTTGCAACCACAAAATCATGAAAATTGCTCTAAGCATTTTCAAGTTATTGTTCAACATGTGGAAAATTGCTTATATTTTGACGAATCTAGTCCCATAACTCTGGAATGACATATCGCACGGTGATACAAATAGAAAGGGAGATTCCTTCCATCAACATATACTTGCCAACAAAAAATCATGAAAATTGCTCAAAGCATTTTCAAGTTATTGTCTGACATGTGGAAAATTGCCTATATTTTGTCGAATAAAGTCCCATTAGTCTGGAAGAACAAATCGGACAGCAACACAAATCAATAGGGAGCTTCCTTCCATCAACATATACTCTCCACTAAAAAATCACAAAAATTGCTTGAAGTGTTTTCGAGTTATTGTCTGACGTGTGGATGGACAGATGGACAGACAGATGGATAGATGGATAGATGGACAGATGGACGGACAGGCAGCGGTATACCATAATACGACCATTTTTTCAAAACAGGCGTATAAAAAATAATTGTTTTATTGCAATTTATTGGAGAGTGCCAGAGGGCACTCACCAATAAATTGTAACTTAATTTTATATTAATATTTTTCTTCTGCTGAGCCAACAACAAATTAGTACAAACATAGTAAAGGCACTATAGTGGTTTTCAGCACTTTTCAGTAGAGACCTGATAGTGGCTTCTTGAACTCAACCAGTTAATCCCAATCATGCATCTGTGAAAATACCTAAGAAATTTAAGAAAAGTTCTAGCCAATAAGCCTATATGTTGAACCCAGAGGTCCATTCATTCTTATAATATTTGATGCATTTTGAAAGTTATTGCCTAGGTGAAAACACCTTGGATGTTTTAGCTGTAATCCTCACTCCAAATAATTTACTGAAGCCTTCACCAAACACAAATAGCAGATGACATCTCATGGATAACTAAAAAATTTCATTTTTTGCTTAAAAAACATAGCTAATGACCCTTACTGGAACAAGCTGAATGGGTTTGTTCCAGTGAGGGGTCATTTACTTTATTTTTTAGGCAAAAATAAAAATATAAAAAAAATGGAAGAGTATTAGATGGTGATAGAGGGTTAAAAGAAATGCTCCAGCATGCAGTATTCAAGGAACATTGGCTTGAAATCATTGCTCAGACACAATGTCATGTTTCTTTAACCGGTAGGGTGCTAAATTATTTTCGACCACCAAAAATTGTTACCATGTCTTTGCCTTGTTACAATTTATAGGAGAGTGCCTGTGGGCATGTCTTTACCTGTGGGCACTCTCCTATAAATTGTAACAAGGCAAATCTTAACAGACTAAATAATATCACTTCAAAGGTAATATGAAGCACAGCCATTGAATTTGAAGCCTTCAAGTTGCAGTACCTGCACTTCAGAATAAAGCCCAAATATGCGCTTCCAGCACTCTACCAGTTAATGCTCCAGTGTGCAGTATTCAAGGAACATTGGCTTGAAATCATTGCTTAGATACAATGTCATGTTCCTTCATACACTGTCTGAATATTCTTCACCTAACAGTGACAAGAAGTTAAAAAATTTATAGTAATTTATATATTTTTTATACTTACCAATGACCCAGACTTAGCTGGTGCTAACTCCACAAAAACCAGGGCCAAACACAAATTTTGCCCCCCAATCCCCAAAATTTGCATCCAAAACAAAAAGAAATCATGTCCTAAAGGACCTCCATAGTACGACTCTACTGCGCATGCGCAGTGACGCAGTCGTCCCGAAATTGGCGCCAAATATCATTCTTACTGGCAGTGCCTGGTCAGCGCTATGTACTCAGCAGGGAGGCAAGAGTTCCCAACTCAGGGAGGGCCATCCCCGTCTGGGTCATTGGTAAGTATAAAAAATATATAAATTATTATAAATTTTTTAACATTTTTATACTGTACCAATGACCCAGACTTAGCTGAATAGTAAACAGGCTGGAGGGCCTAGGACATAGAGGGAAATCCAATAAGCTCAATTATATAATAAAGAGGTAACCCCTTAAGGAGAAAAGGAGTATTAGGCTTTACATGTATCTTTCTTATTTAATATTAAATTAGAAAGATACACTACCCTTAATAATTGAGCACAATAACATTCATGTTCTCTATTAACATCCAGTATAACCCTTATACTAATTATTTTTAAAGCAAGCCAATAAATAAAGTAGTCCAGAGAATTGAGACTCTTTATAATCATTTAAAAGTGTCCGAGTATTGTATATTAAAGCCCGTTTGACACTTGACATATACAAATGCTTCACACCGAGCTACACTTTAAAAATAAGACATGAATGAAATTAAACATTAATATTACACTTTAAAACCATCCCGGAAGCGACTCAGAAATACTGTCTTGGAGGAGGCATTCCCTTGCTTTTCACTATAAAGCAGGTGACCTAAGGGAACACCCGCCCGCCCCCTTCCCCTTGCCCTGGGTCAAATAGCCCAGAGCGAAGAGGGCAGCCGGACGGAGTCACTGCCGGAACAGAAAGCCTGCATAACTATAGTTGCAACTGTTTAGTGGACGACATTCTGAGCAACAGATAATGGACCTAAACAATGCAGGTCTCCAGAAATGGACTCAATATTTCTGAGATAAAAATTAGTAAATGTGGAAGGCTGAGACCAATAAGCAGCCTTCATTAAATCTGTAATAGCAACACTATTAGCATAAGCCCAGGAAGTAGAAAGAGCTCTTACTTCATGAGCAGAAATCTTAAGCACAGACTGCTGAGAAGAAGATAAATCTTCATACGCAGTACGGATAGTTAACTGAATCCATCTAGCAATAGAATGGACTGAAATGTCCTTTCTATTAGGCATCAAAGACAGAAAGAAACGTTTCCGTCCCTTTCTGATGAACTGAGATCTCTGTTTATAGATACGTAGTGCTCTTAACAGGACAGAGTAAAGGCCTACGCCCGTCTGAAGACGGAAGAGCCTTAATAACAATAGGTTCTGGATATTTATTAGGAGCCTGATTCTTAGCTAAAAAACCGACATTAGTAGTGAAGGTGATAGTGTTCCCAACACTACGATAATGAGAATCATCCACCGATAGTGCATGAAGCTCACTGACTCTTCTGGCAGAAGAGAAAGCTAAGAGAAAAGCTGTCTTATAAGATAAGAATTTGAAATCTACTGTCCCAAGAGGTTCAAATGGCTTTTCCTTCAATTTAAGAAGAACCCAAGCTAAATTCCACTTAGGAATTAATCTAAGAGTTCTGGGTCTATTTATCGAAAAGTTTCTAACCAATTTCGATAAAGAGACATTAGATCCAATTTGTAAACTATCATGATGTGCATAGGTATCAGATAACATAGATCTATAACCCTTTATAGTAACAGGCTGCAGTTTGATTTCGTCAAACAAGTATACTAGAAAGTTTGCAATGTCTGGTATAGAGGGATCAAATATATCTACAGAATGATCCCTACACCAACGACGGAAAACCTTCCACTTAGCCGCATAGTTTAGCGAAGAGGAGGTCCTCCTACAGTTAGAAATCGCGTCCACTGCTCGTCCTGTAAAGTGCTTGCCATGCAAGAAGGACCGCACAACGGAAAAACGTGAAGGTTGAGACCTTGCGGGTTGTGATGGAGTTGGCGCGATTTCCCCTGCGAAAGAAGATCCTCTCGTGGAGGAAGCTTCCGCGGTAGGTCCCACAACAGACACCTGAGTAGATTTATCCATGGTCTCTGTGGCGACAGAGATGCTACCAACAGAATCTTGCATTGAGATTGTTTTATCTTTAGCAATACTTGTTGAATTAACGGCGCTGGAGGATACGCATATCCTATCATTCCGTCCCAAGGGATCGACAGAGCGTCTACTGCAAATGCTCTTGGATCCGGACACGGGGACACATACGTCTGCAACTGATTGTTGAGATGTGTCGCAAATAAGTCTATCATTGGCCGTTCCCATTGGTAGCAAATCTGATTGAATACTTGTTTGTTGAGAGTCCACTCCGACGGCAACAAGCGACCCTTTCGTGAAAGGGAGTCTGCTAGCACATTCAGACGACCCGGTATGTGACGGACCGAAAGAAGAACGTGATGTTCCAACACAAACAGAAGGATTCTTTCCGTTAGATTGAACAACGGAACTGAATGAGTGCCTCCCTGATTCCGTATATACGCCACTACTGTCGTATTGTCGGATAGGATTTGGACATGAGCATCGTGAATAATGTCCATCCAGTGACGTAACGCAAGCCAAATTGACATCATTTCCTTGATGTTTATGTGCTTGCACAGGAATTGCAGATCCCAAAGACCCTGGCATCTCGAATCCGTTGGGATTAATGATGCACCCCAACCTGTTTGACTGGCATCCGTCATAATGGTAAAACTCGGATCCGGCAACTGCAGCGGAACTCCTTGAGTTAACCACTGAATGTTTGCCCAAGTCTGAATCTCTTGTTTCACTTGATCTGACAAGAGAACGTCTACATCGAGCGAATGAATTTTCACACTCCAATTCTGAGTCAGGAAAATTTGAAGAGGCCGTGTGCGTAGCCGTCCCATCGGAATGAGATCCGCGGCGGCTCCGCACAGACCTATCAGTCTCATAAATTCTCTCGCCGTGACTTTGTCTGCATTCAGACAATAGCGAGCGTAACAACTGACTAATTTCGCTCTGGTTAACGGCAGACGAACGAGATTGTTGTGCGTCTCGAAGCTCATTCCCAGATGAGTGAATGACTTGGACGGCACCAGATCCGACTTCTCCTCGTTTACTATGAAACCGAGACGTCGGAGCAATAGAAGAAGATTCTGAACATCGTTCTGAAGCGTTAACTCGTTGCCGTACCTCTGAAGAATGTCGTCCAGGTAGGCCGACGTTACCGCAGACGAATGAGCTCGGAAGTAGATCATTACCGAGTTCATTACCCGAGTGAAAGCCCAGGGTGCTAGATTCAATCCGAAGCACATGGCCCGGAACTGATACACCACTCCTAGGACTGCGAAGCGTAGATACTTTCGGAATGTCGGATGTACCATGACGTGAAAGTACGCACCTTTGAGATCTATGCTTGTTGCATAATCGTTCACTCGAATACTCGCTCTGACCGATCGAATCGTCTCCATATAAAACTTCGGAGCGACGATCAGCTTGTTTATCCAGCTCAAATCTATGACTGGACGGAACGAGCCGTCTGGTTTCGGAACCAGAAACAGATGGCTGTAGAATCCCAGCGATTCCTGGTTTTCTACGACCTCTACCGCGTTCTTCATTAAAAGAGACTGCACCTCTGATACCAGAGCGTCTCTTTTCTGAGGATTTGACGGAAGATGAGTCCACTTTGGACTTCCGAGTTAATGGAGGCTTTCGTTTGAAGGATATCTTTAGACCTTCCGAAGTCACTCCTCTCACCCACGGGTCGTCCGTAATCGACGCCCACTCTTGTGAAAAACTCGACATCCTTCCGCCAACCGGAACGCGTTAGAGGTTTAAGCCATCACCTCCTGGATCTGCGAGGCCTGCGGTAGGAGAAACCACGTCTTCCACGACCCGCACCTCGCCTCGTCGACCTCGGGGCGTCCGACCGATTGTCCCGGCCTGAAGGACGTCCCGAACGAGAGTCGCTATCCTGACGGTCTCTCGAATAAGAGCCAGAGGACGCACCGGAACCTCTATAGGAACCTCTCTTGGGCGCATAAGACCCAGAAGTGCCCGCCTTATTCGTGTCTGCTGTATCCGACCTTTTAGGAGCGGATCTGAACAACAGAGAATCACTAGCTTTCTTTTTAATATTATCATAAATAGCGGAAAGCTTGCCGTCAAAGAGAAGATCTCCTGAGACCGAAGCGACTCTAAGAGAGTTCTTCACCTTAGAATCCACTAGTGTGGATGTAGCCAGGGCTGCGTCACGTCTAACCAACTCCAGATTTGCCACTGAAAGGGCGGAGTTACACGTGGAATAAGCTACTGCCCTTGAAAGAAGTCTTAAAGAGGATTGTATATCCTGAAACTCTTCCCCTTGAAGGCGCAGTGATAACGCCTTAGTAAGGTGATCTGCGTAAGATAAGGCATCTAAATTGGCTCTGCTAGACGCAATAGCTGTTTCCAACACTGCGGTTGGAATAGAAGCTGACGACAGTAATGATAGCTCTAAGTCTTCCGCCTCGTCGTCCATACGCAGAGGAACTCTCGGTATACCCTGACCTGCCGTGTCGAATTTATTCCTTGCATTAATGAAAGGCAGGTTGAGAGTATTTGCGGACAAGAAACCTGCTTTCCCCGTCCTGGAAGCAAGTTTAAAAATAGCGTCGTTCAATAATTCAAATGTTCTTGCAACATTATTGGACTGCGACGGAAACTCGGGAGCGATGTCCCTGAACCGCTCAAAAAATTCAGAGTCCAATGACGCTATAATTCTCCTGTCCGGAAGCGCAGCAGTCTGGCCCGACGGAACAACTTGAGGAAGAAAGTGCCGGATGAAGTCCACGGCAGCTTTATGTTGTTCCGAAAGGGATAGCTCCAATTCATCCGTATCCCTTTCACCATCCGGTCGGACCTCCCGATGTTCCCGGTCGTCCGCCCCCGATGCTTCGGCGGAGCGTACCGACCCAGCGCCGTCGGATAATTCTCGATCCGACACCGTTTCTGTCGGCTGCTGGGATGCTGCGATAAGCTGTGCTATCTGCACTAGAATGTCCGACGTCGAGACCTGCGGAGGAGCGGTCTTTCGCTGCTTCGCCGAGGGCAGCTCCGCATCAGATGGCTCCCGCATACTTTTCCTATGCGAACATACGGAGTCCATCGGTCTCGAATCCCTGGCTGCCGGATGGTGTGACCTGGTCGCCGAAGAATCCTTCATCGGCGAAGCTGGCAAAATATCGGAGGTCACGCAGCCAAGGTGCGGTCGTGTGCGCCGACAAGAAGAGGAAGCCTTAACAGTCTCTGCGGACTGCTTATACAACGGAGCGTCCCGAGCGACGGACGTATGCTCCGCTAAAGACACATTTTGTACCACAACATCTGGTCCCAGATGTTGTTGTACGAGAGAGGGGCCTCTCTCGCTCGCGGCCCGGCTGGACCTGGACGAGCTAGGAACCGGACTAAAAGGCTTCCTCCGTTCTCGTTCACTATCCGCCGTCACTGGGTGTGCATCTATTATTTTTATAGTGCTCGCATCACCCAAAATTTCCTCTTGGACCGCATCGGACGAACCCGGCTGCCGAACCATTCGGTGAATGGACGCTACACCGGGCGAGCTAGCGGACGACATTTGTCTAATCTCCATGAGCACTTTTGCCGCTAGCTCTGAATTTATTTGTGACGACGGACGCACATTTGAAGAAGATAACATGGAAACATCACCCTGTTCTGGTTCCTCTGAAATAGAAACTGAGAGAGTAGAGTGACCTTGTGGAGAAAGAGCCGGCATCGCTCTTTCTCCAGAAACAACATATCGTGACACACGTTTCCAATGTTTCTCATCCCAATGTTCACATATAGGACAGGGATTAATGCGAGAACACTGACTACAATTAATACAATGATCATGAAAGTCAGAGGAAGATTTCTTCCTATTACAATTTGAACAAAGTCCCTTCATTGTGAAAGAACAACAATAAGTCCTAGTTACTCGCAAAAACCCCTGACACAAAGATACATAATAACATGATCCATTAATAAATGAAAAAACAATTGCAAAACAAAATAATTTTGAAAAAATATTTTTTCAGAGAAGCCCAAGTTGCTGAAAAGTAACGTTGAGCCCCGATGGATCCGATGGCAAAGTGTGGTCAAAAATTTTAAAATTATATAAAATAATTAATGAGACACTTTCGGATAATATAAATGTATCTTATAATGAGATAAACTACCACAAAGGCAAACAGCCCCCCTCAAAAAAGGCTGTTGCCAATGAAAACAAACAGTGTAAACACACTAGAAAACATGACTCCAGGCACTGAAAAAACTGGCCCGGAATCAGTCATCAATTACACTCTATCTGATGCAAAACAGAGACTCCCTGAAGGGCCAAACAGAGAATGATATTTGGCGCCAATTTCGGGACGACTGCGTCACTGCGCATGCGCAGTAGAGTCGTACTATGGAGGTCCTTTAGGACATGATTTCTTTTTGTTTTGGATGCAAATTTTGGGGATTGGGGGGCAAAATTTGTGTTTGGCCCTGGTTTTTGTGGAGTTAGCACCAGCTAAGTCTGGGTCATTGGTACAGTATAAAAATATTATAGCTTAGACATGTCATGTTGCTACAATCGTAGAGTGCTAGAAGCCAATATTTGAGATTTACTCTGCAGTATAGATGACATAACTTGAGGGTATCATATTCAGTGAATATGCTTCATATTATCTTTGAAGTGAAATTATTTAGTCTGTATGGATTTACCTTGTTATAAATTATGGGAGAGAGCCTATTGGTACTCTCCTATGAATTGTGACAAGGCAAGGACATGTTAACAAATTTTGGTGATCAAAAATATTTTAACACTCAGTTAGTTATAGAATAAATAGGTACTATGGCTGTTAATAAGATTTAAACCATGCGTAGGATAACAGTTTTAACAACTCGGGTTACCGAGTGGTTAAAATCTTTACTCTATCAGTGGTAAGATTTAAACCATGAGTAGGATAAGGGTTTTAACAACTCGGGTTGCCAAGTGGTTAAAACCTTTACTCTATCAGTGGTAAGATTTAAACCATGAGTAGGGTAAGGATTTTAACAACTTGGGTTGCCAAGTGGTTAAAACCTTTACTCTATCAGTGGTTTAAATCTTATTACCTATTGTACCTATTTGTTTTATTTATACCATGCTCTTAATAAATAATCTACTTTGTCACTTATTTATTTATTTATTGGTGTTTAAGGTCACATATTTCTGCACAATGGCTAATCATGACCACAACAGTTTTATGGGTGGAGGAAGCCGGAGTACCCAGAGAGAACCACCGAGCAATGGCGAGTAACTGTCAGCTCCCCAACATACTAACTCCACACAAGCGGGTTCGCATTGGTTGAAGACAGGTGCACCATCGACGTGCAGTATGCCTTTGTACACAGCGTCACCCTGCCCCACGTGGGCAATGGGGGAGACGTGTCTTGCCCAAGGACACAACACGGTTGCCGCAGGTGGGATTCGAACCGAGGACCTCTCGGCTTGCAGCCTGCACCTCTACCAACTGAGCCACCGCACCCCCACTTTGTCACTTAAAATGGAGAAAAAACAACACTTTCTATCACAAACACACACGTTTGTTTTGTTTACATCTGCACCAGTGGGCAGTACTACCAGCTGCATGTGATTGCTTGATTGACAGCTAGACACATCATCGAAGTTGATTGAATTTACCTTGCTTTTTCAGTCAAATTATTATTAACAATTCTTAAATTTTATTTTAAATATTTAATTGTAGGTATTTTAAACCTAATAAGTCACTGCATGTAGTAGATAGTACCACAAAGCGTATGTTTGAATGAAACATCGTGAAGTGTGAATTTATCAAAGTTGGCAAATTGGGTCATGTCTAAGGTCAAGTTGGATGTACTTCCTTCTATAGCTGTAAAAAAATTTTAACTGCAGTAGAAGCTTTACACTGGTAGTGGGGTTAAAAGCTAAAATTTAACATACAGGCTTCTCATAGGAAGTAACAGGTGAGCATAGTATAAAATTAATATTACATACTGTGTTTGCTGTGTAAGCAATTTCCAAATCAGCATGATATACGGACATTCAAACAGTCTAATTTAATTTGTTGAAGAAATGTGAAAAGCAGGAATAGTAAACACAAGAACAGGTTTTGTTTAAGATATACAACTGAAAATTAATTAACTCAGAAATCAATTTTCAACAGAAAAGTGATCATTGATTTTGAGAAATTATATTGTAACATCTGAGAATATTGCCCTTAATGTGAAGCATGGAGTATTGCCTTTATTCAAAAGTTTTGTAAGTTTCATGCTGTGCGTGTTCACATGATATCCTGAAAGATGCAATAATTGATAGGGTTCTAAAAGAAAGCAAGGAATGTGGACACTTCATTCTCATATAAAACCAATATATGGGAACTATCTGTGCTTTGGAAATATCATCGTACAATATATAATACAGTGGAGCCCATTTGATTGTTTATCTCCTAACTGAATAACCCTGTTAACTGAATATAATTTCCCAACACAAAACCATTTACCATACCTCCAGTACAAATTTGACCTGTTAATTGAATATAGGTTATAGAGTAAACTCCTGTTAATTGAATAAAAAATCTTGTAACCTGCCGAGAAATTACCCTAACTCTCCCCAATTTTCCTTTCTTTATAGACCTATTTGGCCTCAGTATATTCAATACAGGCATTTAATCTATTATATCTTGTTTGACAGACCCAACTGCACTAAAAAAATTCATTTGGCACAAAAAATACAGCATTTGGCACCACAATTCAGAATCCAAAATATACTTTTGGTAGATCTCAAAGGCTTTGTGGCTTATTATTTCAGTGTCATTTCCGATAAAATCACTGTGTAATGACACAGACAAGACACAATTCATACCTGTAACGTAATCTGTAGGCAAAAGGTATAATCATGGTCAAGTGAACTAAAGAGTAATCGCTTGACTGGAATGGTTACGTGAAATAATTCATGAGAGGTGAGGGACGTTGTACAAACACGAATCGAATGCGCACGAGTGTTTTACAATATAGTCCCTCACCTCGAATGAATTATTTCACATAACCACTCCAGTCAAGCGATTACTCTGTTTATTACTTTTCATTATTAACGATAATTATATTATTTAACCCTTTACATAACATTAACGAGAAAAACCGGCCAGCGCTATTCTAAAACTAGAGTGATGTCACGCATGCAGCCTGACAGTCCCAGGAATGGCAATGCTTAGACGCCGAATAGTATGAGCCATTTTTTATTAACAGTTTACCTAACGCATCTGCCATATCTGCACTCGTGATATACAAAATTTGCTATTCAAATTTTATTTTTTCATTTCTCCACTTCAAAACATACCTCATGACCTATTAATGGAACAAACTTGATGAGCTTGTTCCAATAAGGAGTAATAAGCCATGGTTAGAAGAAAATAAAAATGAAAAAATCTGAGGTTTCAGAAAAATAATTTGTACTGTTGGCTTCAACTTGTGTAAGGTAAAGGATTAAAGATGCAGTACATAAAGCAATGTTGGGCTATATGAGTCAATTTTCTTTTTTGCATGTGATAACTCCCAATCCTTCAAAATGCATTTTGTGAATAATTGCCTAAGTGACAATTTGTGTGTGTGGGGGGGGTGGGGGGGGGGGGGGGGGGTGGGGTGGGAGTGGTGGGGGAGGGGGCAGTTGTGGAACCTATATTGAAACCTGGCCTGTATTACTAGCTGGAAAATACACATATCAACTTTGGTTGAAATCAAATAATCCAAACTGGAGTAATCAGTCAGAAACCAATTGTTTACAGACAGATTGATGGACCAACAGATGGACAGACGAAAGTCATGACTATTGCCCTGACTATAAACAGTCAGGCTAAAAATGCAGTTTGTACCAAAGAAAAAATAATGCATGAATGGCCCTGGGTGAGGAGGAGGTGGGGTGGGGGATGAGGGGTGGTGGAGAGTGGGGGTGTGTTAGGGGAGTCCATTTTTTTTTCCACATGTGGTCAGTCTAAATCCTTCAGAATGAATTTTGAGCAGAGAAAAAAAAAATACCTAACTGGCACCATGGGGGTGGGGGTGGGGGGTAGTGTTTGTCTGGGTTTTTAACCACAAACATTAACAAAAACTGTAAGTAAGCATTTTTGATGAAAGAAAAAAAAAGTGCCTAATTGGCCCCCTGGGCAGGGGGGGGGAGGGAGGAGGGGGGAGGGGGTTACATGAGTTTAAAAAAAGGGTTCCGCATGTAGTGACTGTAAATAATTCAAAGTGCATATTCGAGGAAAGAAAAAAAAATTCCTAATTGGGGAGGGCGGGGGTGGGTGGGGGGGGGGGGGGGGGTAATTTCTGTCTGGATTTTTAACCATGAACTTTAACTAAAACTGTAAAGAAGCATTTTTGACAAAAGGAAAAGAATGGTTCTGCATGTAGTGCCCGTAAATAGTTCAAAATGCATATTGGAGGAAATAAAAAATAAAAAAAAAAATGCCTAATTTGGGGGTGGAGGTGGGGTGGGAGTGGTGTTTTGGTTTTTAACCAAAACTGTAAACAAGCATTTTTGACGAAATAAAAAAAAAGTGCCTAATTGTCCCCCTGTGGTGGAGGGGAGGGGAGGGGAGTGGGGGGAAGGTGGGGTACGTAAGTTTAAAAAAAGGTTCTGCATGTAGTGATGTAGTGACTGTAAATAGTTCAAAATGCATATTGGAGAAAAAAAAAAAAGCGTAATGGGGGGGGGGGGGGTAGGGGGTGCCAGTGTTTGTCTAGGTTTCTTGGAGTCATCCTACCAAGCTACAATGAAATCCCTTCATAATTATGACCTGTGGAATATTCTAAAGGTTTTCGGGCTTCGGGCCTCTGTTGCCATCACAGTTGCCCAAAAGGGGACGTTCTCATCTAGACATTATATGAAGTCATCCTATCAAGTTACAATGAAATCCCTTCATAAATATGACCTGTAGACTGTGCTAAAGGTTTTTGGGCTTCGGGCCCCTGTTGCCAGCATAGTTGCCCAAAGGGAGACGTTCTCATCTAGACATTATATGAAGTCAACCTATGAAGTTACAATGAAATCCCTCCATAAATATGACATGTAGACTGTGCTAAAGGTTTTCGGGCTTTGGGCTCGGGCAGCCATCATGGTTGAATGATCACAACCAAAAGGGGATATTCTCTTCTGGGCATCATGTGGATTGATCCTACGAAGTTACAATGAAATCCCTTCATAAATATGACCTGTAGACTGTGCTGAAGGTTTTTGGGTTTTGGGCTTGGGCAGCCATCACGGTTGACAGATCATGCCCAAACGGGGATGTTCTCATCTAGGCATTACACAAAGGCATTCTGTGAAGTTGCAATGAAATCCCTTCATAAATATGACCTGTAGACTGTGCTAATGGTTTTCTTGTTTTGGGCTCGGGCAGCCATACCGGTTGACCGATCACGACCAAAAGGGGACATTCTCATGTTGATATGACCTAAAACCTGCATATGAAATTTCGTGACGATCAGACAAGAAATACCGGGTATAGTCTGTACTTGAAGGTTGAATGAAAAACTTTAACCACAAACTTTAACCAAAACTCCAAATGTCAACTAAACAGGAATAAGAAAAAAAACCCCACTTGAACCTTCAGTAAAAAACTTTAACCAAATATCAAAAGATTCTGCCCATTGGTTCTGGAGAAGAAGATTTTTAAAGAATTTTTCTTAAATTGCACTAAGTAAAGATTCACGCCCCCATAGTGAGCCCCAATATTGGTTGAGGGACTCGATTTGAACAAACTTGAATCAGACCCATACCAAGATGCTGCATACCAAGTATCAAAAGATTCTGCCCACTGGTTCTGGAGGAGAAGATTTTTTAATAATTTTTCTATAATTCATATGGTGCTATCAGAGTTATGACCCATACAGGGCCCCCAAGGGACGTGGCCATTTCATTTGAACAAACATGAATTGCCATATAGTGATGAACATCCACATGAAGTTTCATGAAAATCGGACCAGAGGTTTCAGAGGAGAAGTCGTTTGAAAAATGTTCACGACGATGGACAGCATGTGATAAGTTGAGCTCCCTTTGGTGAGCTAAAAATTCCTCATATTGACTAACTTATAATTCGGGCTCCCACAGGGGGGCCAAATATGGACCCAGGGACCTGGCTTTAACAAACTTGAATCTCTCTCCCACCCCTAAGGATGCCACACCACATATCAAAACATTCCGACTGCTGGATCTGAAGAAGATTTTTTAAGAAATTCCTCAGTGAGCCCAAATATGAACCTAGGGCCATGGCTTGAACAAACTTGAATCTCACCCCCATAAGGATATAAGGATGCTGCATACCAATATCAAAACATTCTGACTGCTGGATCTGAAGAAGATTTTTAAAGAAAATTCCTCATTTTGAACTAAGTTATAATTCAGGCTACCACAGTGAGCCCAAATATGAACCCAGGGACTTGGCTTAAACAAACTTGAATCTCACCCCCTAAGCATGCTGCATACCCAATATCAAATGATTCTGCCTGCTGGATCTAGAGAAAAAGATTTTTAAAGAAATTTGCCTGAAATGCACTAAGTTCAAATTGGGCTCTTATACTGAGCCCAAATATGAACCCAGGGGGCCGATTTGAACAAACTTGAATCAGATCCACCCCACAATGTTGCATACCAAATATCAAAAGATTTTGCCTGCTGGATCTGGAGAAGAAGATTTTTGAAGAAATTTGCCTGAAATGCACTAAGTTCGAATTTGAGCTTTTATAGTGAGCCCAAATATCAATCCAGGGGGCCGATTTGAACAAACTTGAATCAGATCTGCCCCACAATGTTGCATATCAAATATCAAAAGATTCTGCCTGCTGGATCTTGAGAAGAAGATTTTTTAAGAAATTTGCCTGAAATGCACTAAGTTCGATTTCGGGCTTCTATACTGAGCCCAAATATGAATCCAGGGGGCCGATTTGAACAATTTTGAATCAGATCCATCCCATAATGTTGCATACCAAATATCAAAAGATTCTGCCAGCTGGATCTGGAGAAGAAGATTTTTTAAGAAATTTACCTGAAGTGCACTAAGTTCGAATTTGGGCTTTTATACTGAGCCCAAATGTGAATCCAGGGGGCCGATTTGAACAAACTTGAATCAGATCCACCCCACAATGTTGCATACCAAATATCAAAAGATTCTGCCTGCTGGAGCTGGAGAAGGAGATTTTTTAAGAAATTTGCCTGAAATGCACTAAGTTCGAATTTGGGCTTCTATAGTGAGCTCAAATATGAATCCAGGGGCCGATTTGAACAAACTTGAATCAGACCCATACCAAGATGCTGCATACCAAGTATCAAAAGATTCTGCCCACTGGTTTTGGAGAAGAAGATTTTTTAATAATTTTTCTATAATTCATACGGTGCTATCAGAGTTATGCCCCATACAGAGCCCCCAAGGGACGTGGCCATTTCATTTGAACAAACCTGAATTGCCATATAGTAATGAACATCCACATGAAGTTTTGTGAAAATCGGACTAGTGGTTTCAGAGGAGAAGTTGTTTGAAAAATGTTCACGACAACGGACGATGGAAGGCCAGTGATAAGTTAAGCTCCCTTAGGTGAGCTAAAAACCTGCCATCGCAGTTTTCAACTTCAATGTTGAAAAACTCTAATCAGGTCTTCACTTCTCAGAATAAAGAGAGAAACAACCTAAACTTAACCTTGTTTTCAAACTTCAGTCGCGATAACTCTTTTTCAGAACAGCTGCACTAATTGGTATTGCGTTTGAGCATGGCATTTACCACGAAAATAGGTGACAAAATTACTTCTTACGCATCGTGTTTTAAACATTCATCTGTTTATCAAATGCGATTTCCTTTGTAGAACTGGAACTTGTCACTTGTTCCACATTTATAATGACAAATATAGTTATTTCTACACGAAATTTTGAAAGCTTGAACTCCAAAGCCAACGTCAAAATCACAGTTGAAGTTCGATGGAAATTTAGGGTTACAATGACCTATATGAGGGCTCTTTAACTTAATAAATTTTTTATGGTCGCATAATTTTTTAGGGTGTGTTAGGTTACCCAGATGTTGGGGGGGGGAGGGTAATTGAGATAATTTATGCAAATACATTGTGCTCAGGAAATCAGAGTACTGGTATATTACACAGGTGCATTGCCCTGGAAATGGAGCCCCTCTGACACTGACTGGGCCAAATACATCTTCTTATCTCAATGTACTTTTATGTTTGTACAATGAAAACCGAAACTGAAAACCCGACTCTTTGAATGAAACCGAAACCGGAACTGACATGAAATTTGAAAACTGCCCATCTCTAGTAATATTACATAACTTTATTAAATTATTAATCTTACATGTTTTACCAGGAAAACTTGACAATCTTTCAGAACTATTGCATCCATGTATGAATAGAATGGCATGCTGTTTGCACTTTAAAGAATTTACGCTAAAATAAATAAAAAGCAATCTCACGTTGGCAAGATCACGTGTTAGTTGCCGATATTTATTGACGTGGAAATCCTGTTAAGACGTAAAACATCCTGCCTGACAAAGTAAAAACAAGGGAAGGCTGAAAAACATCAAACACCCTTTTTCATTTGGGTTACCACCACGCTATAATCTGCCAACATTCCAGTGAGGGGTCACATGATATAATTTTGTAGAAATACTCTGGAAAGTTAAAAAATTTATAGTAATTTATATATTTTTTATACTTACCAATGACCCAGACATAGCTGGTGCTAACTCTTAAAATATAGGGCCAAACACAAATTTTGCCCCCCAATCCCCAAAATTTGCATCTAAAACTAAAGAAAACATGTCCTGAAAGGCCCTCCACACTTCGCCCCTACTGCGCATGCACAGTGTCAAGGACGTTCCGAAATTGGCGCCATTTATCAATCTAATAACCAGTGCCTAGTAAGCGCTATGTACTCAGCGGGGAGGCAAGAGTTCCCAACTCCTGGGAGGGCCATCCCCGTCTGGGTCATTGGTAAGTATAAAAAATATATAAATTACTATAAATTTTTTAACATTTTTATACTGTACCAATGACCCAGACATAGCTGAATAGTAAAAAGGCTGGAGGGCCAAGGACATAGAGCAAAATGGAATACGCTCAATAAAATAAAATAGAGTCATCCCCTGTAGGGAAAAGAAGTAATAGGCCTTACATGTATCTTTCTTATTTATGATAAATTAGAAAGATACAACACCTTCCAAAAATTGAGCTTCATACATCCATGTACTCTATTAATATCCAATAATCCTTATACTAATAATTTTTAAAGTAAGCCAATAATAAAGTAAGTCTAGAGAATAGAGACTCTTATACTCCTAAAAGTGTGTGAGAATTGCATAATCATGTCCGTTGACATATGCAATATTCAAAAGCTATACTTTAAAAACTAAGACTTGAATGAATTTTATAAACTTAAACTTCTCACTAAACAACCATCCCAATAACAGCTCAGAATTACTAACTCCGGAGGAGGTATCCCCTTGTTTTCATAGTAAAAACAGGTGACCCAAGGGAACACCCTCCCCCCCCCCCCCCCCTTTTTTCTTGCCCTGGGTCAAATAGCCCAGAGCGAAGAGGGCAGCCGAACGGAGACACTGCCGAAACAGACAGCCTACCTAGCTATAGTAGCAACTGTTAAGTGAATGACATTCTGAGCAGTAGAAAATAGACCTAACAATAGAGGCCTCCAGAAATGGACTCGATATTTCTGAGATAAAATTCATGAATGTGGATGGCTGAGCGCAATGAGCAGCCTTCAAAAATCTATAATAGCAACACTATTAATGTATGCCCAAGAAGTAGAAGAACTCTTACTTCATGAGCCGAAATCTTAAGCACAACTGCTAAGCCAATGATATACCATAAGCAGTACGCTAGTTAATAGAATCCATTAACAATAAAATGGAGCGTAACGTCCTTCTACTAGACATCAAAGACAGAAGAAGCTTACGCCCTTGTAATAAACAGATATCTGTTTATAAATACATAAACTGTACCCGGA
This sequence comes from Pictodentalium vernedei, assembly GCA_031216915.1. NCBI lineage: Eukaryota > Metazoa > Mollusca > Scaphopoda > Dentaliida > Dentaliidae > Pictodentalium > Pictodentalium vernedei. Next base: position 539,966,436 of record CM062294.1, read on the forward strand.
AAGAGTAAAGGCCTATGCCCATACGAAGACGGAAGGACCTTAAAATAATAGGTTCCAGATAATAGGAGCCTAACTCTTATGCAACAATCCAACCTAAATAGTAACGGAAGTATTGATTCCGAAACTATGAAAGTGAAAATCATCCATCGATAGTGCATGAAACTCACTGACTCTACAGTAAAAGAGAAACCAACAGAATTACTGTCTAAAAGGTCAGAATTTGAAAACTACTGTTTCCAGAGGCTCAAATGATTACTTAGCTAAATAAGAACCGAAGTTAAAATCCGTATAGGAATTTAATCTAAAGATTCTAAGTCTATTTATCAAAAAGTTACTAACTGACTTAGATAAAGAGACAAAAGACTCAATTGTAAACTATCGTAGAGTGCATAGGTATGAGGTAACATAAACCTATAACCTAAATAACAACAGGCTGCAGTAGATCTTGTGAAACAAGTATACTAAAAAATAGCAATGAGTAGTATGGAGGGATCAACAATATGAACATAATGATCCCTACACCACGACGGAAGAGCCTCCACTTTAGTCGCATAGAATAGCGAAGAAGAGGATCTCCTATAGTAAGAAATCGCGTCCAAAGCTCGTCCAGTACAGTGCTTACAATGCAATACGGACCACACAACGGAATACATGAAGGTTGCGACCTTGCTGGTTGTGATAAAGATGAAACGATTTACCCAGTGAAAAAAGATCCTCACATAGAGGAAGATTTCACGTTAAGATCCACAGTAGACAAGAGAGTAAATTACTCATGATCTCTGTGAAGATAGAGATGCTATCAACAGAAATGTATTGTGGTTGTTTATCTTAGCAATACCTGCTAAAACAACAGCGCCGGAGGATACGCGTATCCTATCATTCCGTCCTATAGATCAATAGAGCGTTAACAGTATTAGCTCAGAGATCTGGACAAGCCAACACATACGTCTGCAATTGATTAGCAAGCTGTGTCATAAATAAAACATCATTGGGCGCTCCCATAGATAGCAAATCTGATTGAATACTTGTTTGTTGAGAGTCCATTCTGACAGCAACAAGCGACCCGTAAGAGAACGGGAGTGCGATAAAACAATCAGACGACCCAGAATATGACGGACCAAAACTGAACTTGGTGTACTATAACCAACAGACGGATTCTTTCCATTAAATTGAATAACGGAAACGAAAGAGTGCCTCCCTGGTTCCGGAGATACGCCACTACTGTCGAATTAAAGGACAGGAATTTGGGCATGCGTTTCTGAATAATGTTCATGCAATGACATAAAGCAAGCCTAAAAAACATTATTCCGCGGAAGTTAAACTGATAGCTAAAAGACTGCGGAACCCAAAGACCATGGCACTTCGAATCCGTAGGGATCAGTATATATCCCAATCTGTTTGACTGGCAACCGTCATAACAGCCACACTCGGGTCCGGCAACTGCGGCGGCACTCTCTGAGTCAACCACCGAATGTTTGCCCCAGTCTGAATCTCTTGTAACACTAGATAGACAAGAGAATGTATAAATCAAGCAATTCATGGATTGCCGGAAAGTTGCCGTCGAAGAGAAGCTCCTCCGAGAACGAAGCGACTCTGAGAGAGTTCTTAACCTACTATCCACGCGTGGATGTAGCTAGGGCTGCATCACGTCTAACCAACTCCAATCAGCCACTGAAGGGCGGAGTTATACGTGAACAAACTACTGCCCTCAAAAGAAATTACATTGAGAATAATATACCGTAAATCTTTTCTTGAAGACGTAATGATAACGCCTCAGTAAGGCGGATTACGTATAATAAAGCGTCTAAGTTAAGTCTACTATACATAATGTCGTTCCCAACATTGAAATTGGAAAAGACATAAACGGCGAAAAAGAATATATGCAGTCTTTAATCACACCGTCTAGACGCATATGAACTCTCGGTATGCCCTGCTCTGCCAAAATAAACTATTTGTAAAAAAGATAAAATGGCAGAAATGAGCCACGCGGACAAGAAACTAAACTATCATGCTTAGTAGCAGACTTGTATATATATATAAATATATAGCGTCGAAAAATAAAACACATGTTCTAATGACAATATTGTACTGCGTCGGTAAGTCAGGGACAAAGTCCCTGTACCGATCGAAAAATCCGAGTCCAATGACGCTATAAGTCTCTTATCCAAGATCGCAGCAATGAAGTCCGAAAAATAATCACTGGAAGAAATGCCAGAAGATATGAAAGGCATCTTCCAATACTACTAAAGGGAAAACTCGAAATCTTTCGAATCCCTTTCGCCATCCTGTCGGACCCTATAAAGCGTTCGGTCGTCCGTAGCTTGATGCAACCGCAGACTGCACCGACCCAGCGCCGTCGGATAATTCCTGATTCGACCGAGAAACTGTCAATTGCTGGGATGCTGCGAAACAACTGTGCTAACTCGGATAGCACGTCCGTCACTGAGGCCTGAGGAGCAGCGGTCTTACGATGCATTGCCGCAGGAAGCTCCGAGATCGTTACCCCGTGCATACTTCCAATATGCGAGCGAACGGAGTGTATAGGCCTCGTGTCCCTTGGCTACCGGATGGCGCGACCTATTCGCTGTGGAATCACTGAATGCCGAAACTGATCGGATACTCGAGGTCACGTAGCCAATGTGCGTTCGTGTGCCCTGCTGTGAGGATGAGGAAGCATTAAAGACAGTCTCTCGGACTGTCAATATAACGGAGCGTCCCGAGCAACGGACATATGCTCCGAATGTAAAATATCTGAACCACAACATGCGGTCCCCTATGTTGTTGGCTTCCTCCGATCTGTCCTCAATCTGCCGTCACTGGGTGAGTACTAAAGTAATTAAAGTGCTCGCATCACCCAAATCTCCTTCCTAGACCGCAACGGACGAACCCGGCAGCCGAACCATTCGATGAATGTACGCTACACCGGGTGAGCTAGCGAATGTCACTCCGTAAGCGATAGACATATTCCATGAGCACTTATTGCCGCTAACTCTTCATTAACTATGACGACAGAGGCACACTTTTGAAAGACATCTCCATAACTCTTCGAACAAGAAACCAGAAATGCTTGGATAGCAAGCATAAAATAATAATATATATAGCGTCGTTCAATAATTCGAAAGTTTGTGTGACATTATTGGACTATGTCGGAACTGAGGGACGATGTCCCTGAACCGAACCAAAAATTTCTAAGTCCACCGACGCTATCAGTTTCTTATCCGGCATCGCAGCATATGTTGTTCCGAAAGGGAAAGCTTGAAATCCTCCGAATCCCTTTCGGTATCCCGTCGGACCGGATGAAACTTTCGGACGTCCGTACCCGCTTCCGCGGAGCGTCCCGACCCAGCATCGTCGGATAAAATATATGCGACAGATTCAGTTGATGCTGGGATGCTGCGATAAACTGTGCTATTAAGGAAAGCACGTCCGTTCCCGAGGCCTGTGCAGTAGCGGACTTACGATGCATTGCCGCTGGAAGCTCCGTGTACGTTGACTCCCGCACACTTCCTATGCGAACGTCCGGAGTCTGCAGGCCTCGAGTCCCCGGCTACCGACCCAGCGCTGTCGGATAATTCTCGATCCGACACCGTTTCTGTCGGCTGCTGGGATGCTGCGATAAGCTGTGCTATGTGCACAAGAATGTCCGGCGTCGAGACCTGCGGAGGCGCAGTCTATCGCTGCTTCGCCGAGGGCAGCTCCGCATCAGATGGCTCCCGCATACTTTTCCTATGCGAACGTCCGGAGTCCATCGGTCTCGAATCCCTGGCTGCCGGATGGTGTGACCTGGTCGCCGAAGAATCCTTGATCGGCGAAGCTGGTAATATATCGGCGGTCACGCAGCCAAGGTGCGGTCGTGTGTGCTGACGAGAAGAGGAAGCCTTAGTAGTCTCAGCGGACTGCCTATACAACGGAGCGTCCCGAGCGACGGACGTATGCTCCGCTAGCGACACATTTGTACCACAACATCTGGGGCCAGATGTTGTTGAACGAGAGAGGGGCCTCTCTCGCTTGCCGTCCGGATGGACCGGAACGAGCTATGAACCGGACTAAAAGGCTTCCTCCGTTCTCCCTCCGATCCGCCGTCACTGGGTGTGCATTAAGTTAATTTTATAGTGCTCGCATCACCCCAAAATTCCTTCTAGACCGCAACGGACGAACCCGGCTGCTGAACCATTCGGTGAATGGACGCTACACCGGGCGAGCTAGTGGACGTCAAAGGCCGTCGAACCTACTAGGGTCCTCTTAGGCAATTGGCGTATACATGAGCACTTTTCCGCTAGCCCTTCATTAATTGTGACGACGGAGGCACACTGTTGGAAGACATCACAGATACATCACCCTAATCTTGATCGTCTGAAATAGAAATTGATAAAGTAGAGTGACCCTGCGGGGAAAGGACCGGAGTGTCCAAATCCCCAACAACATACCGTGACATACGCTTCCCATATTGTCATCGAAATCATACGATACAGAACAGGAGTTAATGCGAGTACACTGACCACATATAGAATGATAATAAGGTCAGAGGAAGACTTCCTCTTAAAACAATTGATCAATATCCTTTCAATGTGAAAAGAAAACAAGTCCTGGTACTCGCACTAACCCCTGGCAATCAAAATACATAATAATAATATGATCCATTAATATAGAAAAAATAATTGAAATCAAAATATTTTGAAAAAATATTTTCTCAGAACAGCCCAAGTTTCTGAAAAGTAACGTTGAGCCCCAATGGATCCCAAGCCTAAGTGTGGACAAAAATTTTAAAAATATTTTAAACAATTTATTCAACACTTACGAACAATAATAATGTATCTAGTTATGATTAAAATAACATAAAGATATTATTATTTAGAAATCCCCCCGTCACACAGAGGGCTGTTGTAAATGTAAACAATGAGTGTAAAAACACTAAAATAAGACTCCAGGCACCCAGGCCCGAAATCAGTTACCAAAAATACACCATCTGATGCAAAACAGAGACTTCCAGGGAAGAAACTGCAGAACATCAGATGGTAGATGCAGAACACAACGCCTAACCACCCGTAGGTGAAGACGTAAACATGGGGAAAGAACAGAATTCATTCTGTTATTCAGCTAAAACTCCCAAGAAATTTTAGTAATAATAATTACAGAAACTATGCCAAAAGCATGGGAGAATAGCAAGGGGGAACTTAAAGGACAGGGAGAGAGGAAAACACTTGAAAAAACAGTGTAACTAAATAATCAGAATGACAACAAAATGGCTGCTGCCTTGAAAATAGGTAACTTAACATAATTTCATTAAAAAATTTTAAGTTACAGCCCTGATAATATTCTGTCACACATTCTTTTCCTCTCCTCCTTTTCTATCCTCCTTAGAATCACCATTTCACTAATATTTATGTGTCTGGCATCATTTAAACTGAGATTTAAAAGCACAAAGATCAGTCAGATGTTAACTGATGAAGGGCCAAACTTAGAATGATAAATGGCGCCAATTTCGGAACGTCCTTGACACTGCGCATGCGCAGTAGGGGCGAAGTGTGGAGGGCCTTTCAGGACATGTTTTCTTTAGTTTTAGATGCAAATTTTGGGGATTGGGGGGCAAAATTTGTGTTTGGCCCTATATTTTAAGAGTTAGCACCAGCTATGTCTGGGTCATTGGTACAGTATAAAAATATAATTTTTCTTCAACTGCTCAGCTCAATTTGTAAATTACATGAGCAGAAAAGGGAAGAAGCAGGCATATACGTGGGCACATATCAGGCAGATGTGGATGATTCGTCAGGTGAAGGATTAAGCCCAAGTCTCAACCTTATTAACTTGTTCGTTACCAGTAACTAAATATTTCGTTTCCCAGACTAGGAATGGATATTTACGTTTTCACCAACAATGAATACTTGTAAATTGGTTTTATATTTCGAGTGCTTGAATGTTACGTTTTTCATGCACTCATTTGCAGAATTGTCGATAACTATTATTGCACATTTTTGTTGGGTGAGTTCACTATATTTTTCACATTTTTGTTGGGTGAGTTCACTATATTTTTCATATTTTTGTTGGGTGAGTTCACTATATTTTTCACATAGAATTTGCTATCATATTTACCTATTGTTGAGTGAATTTCCAATTGTTATCTCCCCCTTGTACTATTTTGTTTGAACTACCAGTTTTGAATATTTCTCTTTCTTTGTTGACTAAAACTGTAGATGTTATTCGGAAAAAGGTTGCAGGAAACTTTCCAGGCTGGTACCATTTCCGACTTTTATTACCTCAGAACAGGCATGAAACTGTGCAGTTTTAACCCTTTACCTAACATGAAAAGCAGACGGCACTTGTAAAAAAAATTCTTGAATAACTAATTATTTTCATTTTTTGTCTCAAAAACATAGGCTATGACCCCTCATTGGAACGAGCTCGATGAGCTCGTTCCAATGAGGTGTCATAACCTATGTTTTTGAGACAAAAAATGAAAAAAATAATGAAAGTTAAAAAATTTATAGTAATTTATATATTTTTTATACTTACCAATGACCCAGACTTAGCTGGTGCTAACTCTAACAAAACCAGGGCCAAACACAAATTTTGCCCCCCAATCCCCAAAATTTGCATCCAAAACAAAAAGAAATCATGTCCTAAAGGACCTCCATACTACGCCTCTACTGCGCATGCGCAGTGACGCAGACGTCCCGAAATTGGCACCAATTATCATTCTTACTGGCAGTGCCTGGTCAGTGCTATGTACTCAGCAGGGAGGCAAGAGTTCCCAACTCCAGGGAGGGCCATCCCCATCTGGGTCATTGGTAAGTATAAAAAATATATAAATTACTATAAATTTTTTAACATTTTTATACTGTACCAATGACCCAGACTTAGCTGAATAGTAAACAGGCTGGAGGGCCTAGGACATAGAGGAAAATCCAATAAGCTCAACTATATAGTAAAGAGGTAACCCCTTAAGGAGAAAAGGAGTATTAGGCTTTACATGTATCTTTCTTATTTAATATTAAATTAGAAAGATACACTATCCTTAATAATTGAGCACAATAACATTCATGTTCTCTATTAACATCCAGTATAACCCTTATACTAATTATTTTTAAAGCAAGCCAATAAATAAAGTAGTCCAGAGAATTGAGACTCTTTATAGTCATTTAAAAGTGTCCGAGTATTGTATATTAAAGCCCGTTTGACACTTGACATATACAAATGCTTCACACCGAGCTACACTTTAAAAATAAGACATGAATGAATTTAAACATTAATATTACACTTTAAAACCATCCCGGAAGCGACTCAGAAATACTGACTTGGAGGAGGCATTCCCTTGCTTTTCACTATAAAGCAGGTGACCTAAGGGAAAACCCGCCCCCCCCCCCCCCTTCCCCTTGCCCTGGGTCAAATAGCCCAGAGCGAAGAGGGCAGCCGGACGGAGTCACTGCCGGAACAGAAAGCCTGCATAATTATAGTTGCAACTGTTTAGTGGACGACATTCTGAGCAACAGATAACGGACCTAAACAATGCAGGTCTCCAGAAATGGACTCAATATTTCTGAGATAAAAATTCGTAAATGTGGATGGCTGAGACCAATAAGCAGCCTTCATTAAATCTGTAATAGCAACACTATTAGCATAAGCCCAGGAAGTAGAAAGAGCTCTTACTTCATGAGCAGAAATCTTAAGCACAGACTGCTGAGAAGAAGATAAATCTTCATAAGCAGTACGGATAGTTAACTGAATCCATCTAGCAATAGAATGGACTGAAATATCCTTTCTATTAGGCATCAAAGACAGAAAGAAACGTTTCCGTCCCTTTCTGATAAACTGAGATCTCTGTTTATAGATACGTAATGCTCTAACAGGACAGAGTAAAGGCCTACGACCGTCTGAAGATGGAAGAGCCTTAATAACAATAGGTTCCGGATATTTATTAGGAGCCTGATTCTTAGCTAAAAAACCCACGTTAGTAGTGAAGGTGATAGTATTCCCAACACTACGATAATGAGAATCATCCACCGATAGTGCATGAAGCTCACTGACTCTTCTAGCAGAAGAGAAAGCTAAGAGAAAAGCTGTCTTATAAGATAAGAATTTGAAATCTACTGTCCCAAGAGGTTCAAATGGCTTTTCCTTCAATTTAAGAAGAACCCAAGCTAAATTCCACTTAGGAATTAATCTAAGAGTTCTGGGTCTATTTATCGAAAAGTTTCTAACCAACTTCGATAAAGAGACATTAGATCCAATTTGTAAACTATCATGATGTGCATAGGTATCAGATAACATAGATCTATAACCCTTTATAGTAACAGGCTGCAGTTTGATTTCGTCAAACAAGTATACTACAAAGTTTGCAATGTCTGGTATAGAGGGATCGAATATATCTACAGAATGATCCCTACACCAACGACGAAAAACCTTCCACTTAGCCGCATAGTTTAGCGAAGAGGAGGTCCTCCTACAGTTAGAAATCGCGTCCACTGCTCGTCCTGTAAAGTGCTTGCCATGCAAGAAGGACCGCACAACGGAAAAACGTGAAGGTTGAGACCTTGCGGGTTGTGATGGAGTTGGCGCGATTTCCCCTGCGAAAGAAGATCCTCCCGTGGAGGAAGCTTCCGCGGTAGGTCCCACAACAGACACCTGAGTAGATTTATCCACGGTCTCTGTGGCGACAGAGATGCTACCAACAGAATCTTGCATTGAGATTGTTTTATCTTTAGCAATACTTGTTGAATTAACGGCGCTGGAGGATACGCATATCCTATCATTCCATCCCAAGGGATCGACAGAGCGTCTACTGCAAATGCTCTTGGATCCGGACACGGAGACACATACGTCTGCAACTGATTGTTGAGATGTGTCGCAAATAAGTCTATCATTGGCCGTTCCCATTGGTAGCAAATCTGATTGAATACTTGTTTGTTGAGAGTCCACTCCGACGGCAACAAGCGACCCTTTCGTGAAAGGGAGTCTGCTAGCACATTCAGACGACCCGGTATGTGACGGACCGAAAGAAGAACGTGATGTTCTAACGCAAACAGAAGGATTCTTTCCGTTAGATTGAACAACGGAACTGAATGAGTGCCTCCCTGATTCCGTATATACGCCACTACTGTCGTATTGTCGGATAGGATTTGGACATGAGCATCGTGAATAATGTCCATCCAGTGACGTAACGCAAGCCAAATTGACATCATTTCCTTGATGTTTATGTGCTTGCACAGGAATTGCGGATCCCAAAGACCCTGGCATCTCGAATCCGTTGGGATTAATGATGCACCCCAACCTGTTTGACTGGCATCCGTCATATCGGTAAAACTCGGATCCGGCAACTGCAGCGGAACTCCCTGAGTTAACCACTGAATGTTTGCCCAAGTCTGAATCTCTTGTTTCACTTGATCTGACAAGAGAACGTCTACAACGAGCGAATGAATTTTCACACTCCAATTCTGAGTCAGGAAAATTTGAAGAGGACGTGTGCGTAACCGCCCAATCGGAATGAGATCCGCGGCGGCTCCGCACAGACCTATCAGTCTCATAAATTCTCTCGCCGTGACTTTGTCTGCGTGCAGACAATAGCGAGCGTAACAACTGACTAATTTCGCTCTGGTTAACGGCAGACGAACGAGATTGTTGTGCGTCTCGAAGCTCATTCCCAGATGAGTGAATGACTTGGACGGCACCAGATCCGACTTCTCCTCGTTTACTATAAAACCGAGACGTCGGAGCAATAGAAGAAGATTCTGAACATCGTTCTGAAGCGTTAACTCGTTGCCGTACCTCTGAAGAATGTCGTCCAGGTAGGCCGACGTTACCGCAGACGAATGAGCTCGGAAGTAGATCATTACCGAGTTCATTACCCGAGTGAAAGCCCAGGGTGCTAGATTCAATCCGAAGCACATCGCCCAGAATTGATACACCACTCCTAGGACTGCAAAGCGTAGATACTTTTGGAATGTCGGATGTACCATGATGTGAAAGTACGCATCTTTGAGATCTATGCTCGTTGCATAATCATTCACCCGAATACTCGCTCTGACCGATCGAATCGTCTCCATATAAAACTTCGGAGCGACGATCAGCTTGTTTATCCAGCTCAAATCTATGACTGGACGGAACGAGCCGTCTGGTTTTGGAACCAGAAACAGATGGCTGTAGAATCCCGGAGATTCCTGGTTTTCTACGACCTCTACCGCGTTCTTCATTAAAAGAGACTGCACCTCTGCGGATTTGACGGAAGATGAGTCCACTTTGGACTTCGAGTTAATGGAGGCTTTCGTTTGAAGGATATCTTTAGACCTTCCGAAGTCACTCCTCTCACCCAAGGGTCGTCCGTAATCGACGCCCATTCTTGTGAAAAGCTCGACAACCTTCCGCCAACCGGAACGCGATAGAGGTTTAAGCCATCACCTCCTGGACCTGCGAGGCCTGCGGTAGGAGAAACCACGTCTTCCACGACCCGCACCTTGCCCCGTCGACCTCGGGGCGTCCGACCGATTGTCCCGGCCTGAAGGACGTCCCGAACGAGAGTCGCTATCCTGACGGTCTCTCGAATAAGACCAAGAGGACGCACCGGAACCTCTATAGGAACCTCTCTTGGGCGCATTAGACCCAGAAGTGCCTGTCTTATTCGTGTCTGCTGTATCCGACTTCTTAGGAGCAGATTTGAACAACAGAGAATCCTTAGCTTTCTTTGTAATTTTATCATAAATAGCGGAAAGCTTGCCGTCAAAGAGAAGTTCTCCTGAGACCGAAGCGGCTCTAAGAGAGTTCTTCACCTTAGAATCCACTAATGTGGATGTAGCTAGGGCTGCGTCACGTCTAACCAACTCCAGATTTGCCACTGAAAGGGCGGAGTTACACGTGGAATAAGCTACTGCCCTTGAAAGAAGTCTTAAAGAGGATTGTATATCCTGAAACTCTTTCCCCTGAAGGCGCAGTGATAACGCCTTAGTAAGGTGATCTGCGTAAGATAAGGCATCTAAATTGGCTCTGTTAGACGCAATAGCTGTTTCCAACACCGCGGTTGGAATAGAAGCTGACGACGGTAATGATAGCTCTAAGTCTTCCGCCTCGTCGTCCATACGCAGAGGAACTCTCGGTATACCCTGTCCTGCCGTATCGAATTTATTCCTTGCATTAATGAAAGGCAGGTTGAGAGTATTAGCGGACAAGAAACCTGCTTTCCCCGTCCTGGAAGCAAGTTTAAATATAGCGTCGTTCAATAATTCAAATGTTCTTGCAACATTATTGGACTGCGACGGAAACTCGGGAGCGATGTCCCTGAACCGCTCAAAAAATTCAGAGTCCAATGACGCTATAATTCTCTTGTCCGGAAGCGCAGCAGTCTGGCCCGACGGAACAACTTGAGGGAGAAAGTGCCGGATGAAGTCCACGGCAGCTTTATGTTGTTCCGAAAGGGATAGCTCCAAGTCATCCGTATCCCTTTCACCATCCGGTCGGACCTCATGATGTTCCCGGTCGTCCGCCCCCGATGCTTCGGCGGAGCGTACCGACCCAGCGCCGTCGGATAATTCTCGATCCGACACCGTTTCTGTCGGTTGCTGGGATGCTGCGATAAGCTGTGCTATCTGCACAAGAATGTCCGTGTCGAGACCTGCGGAGACGCAGTCTTTCGCTGCTTCGCCGAGGGCAGCTCCGCATCAGATGGCTCCCGCATACTTTTCCTATGCGAACGTCCGGAGTCCATCGGTCTCGAATCCCTGGCTGCCGGATGGTGTGACCTGGTCGCCGAAGAATCCTTGATCGGCGAAGCTGGTAATATATCGGCGGCCACGCAGCCAAGGTGCGGTCGTGTGCGCTGACGAGAAGAGGAAGCCTTAACAGTCTCTGCGGACTGCTTATACAACGGAGCGTCCCGAGCGACGGACGTATGCTCCGCTAAAGACACATTTTGTACCACAACATCTGGTCCCAGATGTTGTTGTACGAGAGAGGGGCCTCTCTCGCTCGCGGCCCGGCTGGACCTGGACGAGCTAGGAACCGGACTCAAAGGCTTCCTCCGTTCTCGCTTACTATCCGCCGTCACTGGGTGTGCATCTATTATGTTTATAGTGCTCGCATCACCCAACATTTCCTTTTGGACCGCATCGGACGAACCCGGCTGCCGAACCATTCGGTGAATGGACGCTACACCGGGCGAGCTAGCGGACGACATTTGTCTAATCTCCATGAGCACTTTTGCCGCTAGCTCTGAATTCATTTGTGACGACGGACGCACACTTGAAGAAGATAACATGGAAACATCACCCTGTTCTGGTTCCTCTGAAATAGAAACTGAGAGAGTAGAGTGACCTTGCGGAGAAAGAGCCGGAATCGCTCTTTCTCCAGAAACAACATATCGTGACACACGTTTCCAATGTTTCTCATCCCAATGTTCACATATAGGACAGGGATTAATGCGAGAACACTGACTACAATTAATACAATGATCATGAAAGTCAGAAGAAGATTTCTTCCTATTACAATTTGAACAACGTCCCTTCATTGTGAAAGAACAACAATAAGTCCTAGTTACTCGCAAAAACCCCTGACACAAAGATACATAATAACATGATCCATTAATAAATGAAAAAACAATTGCAAAACAAAATAATTTTGAAAAAATATTTTTTCAGCGAAGCCCAAGTTGCTGAAATGTAACGTTGAGCCCCGATGGATCCGATGGCAAAGTGTGGTCAAAAATTTTAAATTTATATTAAATAATTAATGAGACACTTTCGGATAATACAAATGTATCTTATAGTGAGATAAACTACAGCAAAGGCAAACAGCCCCCCTCAAAAAAGGCTGTTGCCAATGAAAACAAACAGTGTAAAAACACCAGAAAACATGACTCCAGGCACTGAAAAAACTGGCCCGGAATCAGTCATCAATTACACTCTATCTGATGCAAAACAGAGACTCCCAGGGGAGAATCTGTAGAACATCAGATGGAAGATGCAGAACACAAACGTTATACACCCATGGGTGAAAACGTAACTATGGGGAAAATAACAGAAAACATTCTGTAACCAAGCAACTCTCCCAGGAAATTTTAGAAATGAAATTTCTCAAAAATATGCCAAAAGCATGGGAGAATTGCAAGGGGGGACTTTAGAAGGCTAGGGGAGAGGAAACACTGAATAAGCAGTGCAACAATTAGCAAGAATGACAACAAGAGGCCCATGCCTCGAAAATAGGCAACTTAACATAATTTCATCAAAAAATTTTAAGTACAGCCCTGATTATTTTTTGTCACTTCTTTTTCCTCTCCTCCTTCTATCCTCCTTAGAATCACATTTTCTCCAAGAATTACGTGTCTGGCATCCTTTAAACTGAGATTTACAAGCACAAAGATCAGTGAGATGTTGACTGATGAAGGGCCAAACAGAGAATGATAATTGGCGCCAATTTCGGGACGTCTGCGTCACTGCGCATGCGCAGTAGAGGCGTAGTATGGAGGTCCTTTAGGACATGATTTCTTTTTGTTTTGGATGCAAATTTTGGGGATTGGGGGGCAAAATTTGTGTTTGGCCCTGGTTTTGTTAGAGTTAGCACCAGCTAAGTCTGGGTCATTGGTACAGTATAAAAATATTAATTAGCGATTTTTTAGAGTAGCGCTGGCCGGTTTTGGCTGTTACGTTAGGTAAAGGGTTGATAGGAATATTAACAACTTTGGTTAGTTGGTGAAAGTAGGATTGTACTTTTATCAATTTCCAAATTAATACGTGAAAAAGTTTCGAGAATGGTAAGTTGTAAGACTTGGAAACTCAAGGGAAAGAACATGTTTAGTTTTATCAGCTAGTATGAGAAATAAAGAACAAACCTATAGAACCTCGAAGATCAACAAATGTTGGCTCTGAAGTAATCAGCTGTTCACATTTTTGTGAGATGTCATAATCAAAACCTGAGATGGCATTCTGTGGACTTCTGCCTAATGTGTCAACATACTGTTTCCTCACTGAAAAAATAAAATAACTTGTTAGGCCACACAAAGTAGATCTTCTGTTTCTCAGGCCATTATATGTGAAATTGCAAAGGGGCGAGCGTTTTTTTATTTTATTTTTTATTTCAGTAATTACTTCTTTGCCATCAAAAGTTCATGTTCGTGGTTCAAGTTTTAGGCCTCATAATCTACAGAATAGCATGGGTGGTGGTGTATTTCATCCCTTGAGTGCAAGAAGGCTTTGCAGTGCAAAAGCATTGCAAAGCCTTCTTGCACTCAAGGGACAAATTCATAAATTTTTTTACCTTGGGTAAAATATCAGACATAAACCATTGAATTTTATTTTTTTTTAAGTTTAAATTGGTTACAAAAAGAAAATTAGTTATATAATAGAATAAATGCTCAGTTTACCTCCAGAACACAGAAAACTGACCCAATCCCTGTTAATTGTATACTCCTGTTAATTGAATAATTTTCACTGGCAAAATGGATATTCAATAGAGATTATTATACTGTAATAGCATGCGGTCATTTATTTATTGGTGTTTTAAGGTCACATACTTATGCACAATGGCTAATCGTGACCGTGACAGTTTTACGGGTGGAGGAAGCCGGAGTACCCGGAGAGAACCACCGAGCAACGACGAGCAGCTGTCAGCTCCCCAACATCGTAACTCTGAACTCTGCACCGCAGCACAGGCAGGGCACATGCGGTCAAAAAGTAGTTTATCAGGATATGGATATTGAATGAAGAACAATATACCTGTATTTACTCTATATATTGGGACACTCTATAATTTGGGACACACATTTTTTCCAGAAAAATATTTTTTTTTTATGCTCCAATGTTTGGGACACTCAGGAGACTTGTTTCCAGTTGGCCCAATCACCTGAAAATGGTGCAAAATGCTCAATATTAAAGCTAAGTTTGTGTTTAATTTTCCTTTTTTAACAATAAAAAATTGATAATACATACTGATTTGTGTTGTTTTTATTTAAATCTGTTTCTAAGTTTTAATATTTACAGTCCGGACTGACATGAGGAAGACTATTTAATATTACATTGTGACAGTCTTCAACCCTTTACTGAACACTAGTGGCAGATGACACTCATAAAAATAATTCTTGTGTAACGAAAAATTTTAATTTTTTGATTCCAAAACATAGCTTATGATCCCTCATTAGAACGTGTGCAATGCGCTCGTTCCAATGAGGGGCATAAGCTCTGTTTTGGAAGCAAAAAATGAAAATCTAAAAAAAAATTTGAGGGCGATTTTCGTATATAGTGATGGAAAACGAATCACATACAACTTGATTCAGCATCAAAACAAGACCTGGTTGTGTTTTTTCCTCATTTTCTAAGATGTGGGACATCTGTGAAAATATTTATTTTTAGCTGTCCCAATACATAGAGTAAATACGGTACACTGAACAATAAAATAATTTTATTCACATCCTTTTTTTTTAATGAACCATCTCCCCGAAACGTAAAAAAAATCATATTAAGATACACTCTATTAATTGACTAAAAGACAGAAAGTACAGATTTTGACAATGCAGACATTTTGTGTTACATCCTCGTACAAAATGGACCACTTGTCTGCCTATTGTTTATATGGCATCACAATAGACATATCTCATCTTTACTGTCAAAACCCACACAGGACAACTTGTCCCCACCCCCTTAGGGTAACACATGATCCACTGACACATCAGAAACTATAAAGGCAAGCTACTCAACAATTACCATAAAAAACACTGAAGAGATCCATGCAATCGAAACAGGTCTGGTATTGATAGAACTCCGCATTTATTTTGGACAACTCCTGCTTAAATACATGTATCTTCCTGTAAATGTTGTTGATCGTCTTCAATAAACATCCCTATTGATCCAGTGTCAGAACCTTCATAACTTCAAAAATTTTATGAGGTGTACAGAAAACTATCAACACAGAGGCAAAACAAAAGAATGGTTTTTGGTGGGGTTGGAAGACCCTTCCTTGACTTTTGCACATGTGCAGACATCATCTATGAAGCACCATACAGAACTCTTTCTTTTTTGTTATCTGGCTTAACCCTTTGAACTCTGGTGGTATCTTCCATGTCAGTTCAATGGCAACAATTAGAAGAGTCCATATTCATTATTTGGGGTAGACCAATCAATATTTTCAACGTGCAGCCCAGAGGCTGCACGTTGAAAATATTGATTGGTCTACCTCGCATGTTTACTGAACAGCCATCCTATTTAATAACGTTATGGTGTATCATGTTCCTGGTTGGAAAAGTGTCCGCTAGGATTCAAAGGGTTAATCTTTGGGAGGGGTGGGGTGGGGGGAGGTGGTTAAAAATAAGTGTTTGGCCAGAATCTATCTGGCTATTCTGGACCAGTGGTAATGGTTATAAATATATACAGTTTCTACTTATAAACCTCTGCACACAAGAATCAAAATTTCAAGACGGAAATTATTCTCATAATGCTTCTTGGAATTTAGGAATTCAACCTTGGTTGACATCGATCATTGAATTCTGCCAAATAAAATGACTTGGTTAAATTCCTAGTTGCATTACAGGGAAAATTGGATACATAAAATTTTGGTATTTTGACATCAGCGTGCAGAGAGTTCGTTAATTAATCCTTTACCCAATGTAACGACCCCAAATGCCCAGTGCTATTCACAATGAAAGTGTCAATGACACTGTAGCTCAACTTGACTGTGTGTTGTGTTTGATGAAAAGGATAATATTCAAAGTTTATGAAAGGATTATGAAATACGACAAGAATTGTGATAATTGGGAATATGTTAATTTCTGTTCCCTGTATGCTATGTTTTCAATAAAAATAATCTGAGGTGTAGACTGTACTAAAGAACTGAGGGGTGAATTATTGTGGCCCTCACAGTTAATGTATGTGGCCCTCACAGTTAATGTATGTGGCCCTCACAGTTAATGTATGTCAACCAAAGTTACCAAGTTACAGTGAAATTATTCCAAAACGAGTCATCCTATTTTTTTTTTTATTTATTTATTTATTTATTTATTTATTTATTTATTTATTTATTTATTTATTTATTTATTTATTTGTGTTTCACATATTTTTGCACAATGGCTAATCATGACCACAACATGAGTATCAACTCAAGACCAAGGGTGAGCTTTAATAAGCCATGTTGCCTATTTTAGAGAGGGTTTGCACCTCCCAAGCATTGGTGACTGGGTCCTATTTTACCAGTAAAACAGAGCCTGTTTACTGCAGTGAACAGGCACTGCTTCAATTCCCGAGGTTCCCATGGGGAAGACATCCTATCAAGTTACAATAAATACGGCTTGTAGGCTGTGCTAAAGGTTTTCGGGCTTCGAGTCTGTGTAGCCATCACAGTTGACCAATCGCAACCGAAAGGGGAAGTCCTCATCCAGACATTATACTGAGTCATCCTACCAAGTTACAATGAAATCCCTTCATAAGTACAACCTGTAGTCTGTGCTAAAGGTTTTCAGGTTTTGGGCTCCGGCAGCCATCATGTTCTCATCTAGACATTATCTGGAGTCATCCTACCAAGTTACAATGAAATCCCTTCATAAATACGACCTGCAGACTGTGCTAAAGGTTTTCAGGCCTCGGGCCCCTGTAGCCGTCTCAGCTGACCAATCATGACCAAAAGGGGACGTTCTCATCTAGACATTAAATGGAGTCATCCTACCAAGTTATAATGAAATCCTTCCATAAATAAGACCTGTAGACTGTGCTAAAGGCTTTTAGGTTTTGGGCTCAGACACTCGTCACAGTTGACAGATCACAACCAAATGAGGAAGTTCTCATCTAGACATCATACAGAGTCATCCTACCAAGTTACAATGAAATCCTTCCATATTAATTATGACCTGTTGACTGTGCTAAAAGTTTTTGGGTTTCAGGCTTGGGCAGCCTTCACGGTTGGCAGATCATGACCAAAGGGGGACGTTCTCATCTAGATATTATATGCAGTCATTCTACCAAGTTACAATGAAATCCCTCCATAAATATGATCTGTAGACTGTGCTAAAGGTTTTCAGGTTTTGGGCTCAGGCAGTGACATCACGGTTGACAGATCATGACCAAATGGGGAAGTTCTCATCTAGACTTCATATGACGTCATTCCACCAAGTTACAATCAAATCCCCCCATATTAAATATGACCTGTAGACTGTGCTAAAAGTTTTCGGGTTTTGGACTCGGGCAGCCATCACCGGTGAACGATCACAACCAAAAGGGGATGTTCTCATCTAGACATGACCTCAAACTTGCATATGAAATTTTGTGATGATCGGACAAAAACTACGGGGTGTAGCCTGTGCTAAAGGAAAATGTGAACAGACTAACAGACTTCCGCACGCATGATGACAATAGCTTATCTTGACTTTGTCAAATTAAGGTAAAAACCACCATTCAATTTTAATTTTTTATCTTAAAACATAACTTATGACCACACGTTGGAATGAGCTCAATGAGCTTGTTCCAATGAGGTGTCATAAGCTATGTTTTTGATGCAAACAATGAAAAAAAAACAAGTTATTCAAGAATTTAGTTTACAAGTGTTGTCTGCCTTTCATGTCAGGTAAAGGGTTAAATGCCAACTCAGTCCTATTTCATCTGCAATGCGTACAACAGTCTCTGTTCATAGATTTAACCTAAACATACAGATAGCATACCTTTGGAGTTACTTAAAAACAACCTCCAGGCAAGTTGTCTTATTGCTGATGGCAGTGGTTGGTTGAAACACAAATGCAGTTTAGATTTCATCTCTGGCCATTTCTTCAGTAAGCTCAATGCTCCATCTTCTGCATGACTAATGATCAGATCTGATTTGGTGTCATTTGGTGTTTCTTCGAGAAGTTGCTTTGCCACCTCTTCATTTAGAGATTGATCCATTAACACAGAAACTCGTTTATATATATCACTAAATACAACTCCTGAAAAACGGTAAATTCTCAATAAAAGACAGTTTCAACTTCATTCATATGAAGGAAAGCAATAAAATTGAGAAAGGATTCATCAACAGACAAGTTCTGGAAGTTACTACAGTGGAACCCTGTTAATTGAATAGACACTTTGCCAATGAAAATTATTCAATTAACAGGAGTATTCAATTAACAGGGATTGTGTCAGTTTCCTTATTCTAGAGATAAATTTAGCATTTCTTCTATTCTATCTTGTTTGACAGAGCTCCATGAGCTCTGTCAACAAAGATATAATAGATTAAATGCCTATATTGTAGAGCTGGGAGGTTATTGAATTTTGGGTCGGTTTTGGTTACAACTCGGTTTTTAATAAAAGAGTCGGGTTACGGTTTCGATTTTTTTATTAAACAGATTCTAAACCAAAATAACAGAAAAAAATTAAGTTGTTTGAACTAAATAATGATTGAATAAACTCTCCCTGAGTGTGTAAAAACTTTGTCGAGTCGTTGACACTTGGAAATAATATAAACGAAGTTTAAGGACGAACTCTCGCGGTCTCTGCCGAAGACTAGAAGTTAATTAAAAATAATTTGTAGCTAACACAATGAGTCACTAGCGGAAATTGGGTTAATAGTTGAGCTAATTTCAGCTCATATGGGGCTCTTCTCGACCGTAATTGCCGCCATTGTTTCAGAAAAAAACACCTAAAAACGTAATTCTCACGTGACATTCAAATAACCGAGAAAGTCTGTTTTTCAGTTTATCGTCGGTCTTGGTTGTCGGTTATTTTTTCATAACCGAAACCGAGTTGTTGTTCGGTTAACCTCCCAGCTCTACTATATTGGATGTACTGAGGCCAAATAGGTCTATAACCAAAGGAGAACTGGTGAGTGTTAGGGTAATTTCTTGACAGGTTACAAGGTTTTTTATTCAAATAACAGGAGTTTACTCTATAACCTATATTCAATTAACAGGTCAACTTTGTGCTGGAGGTATGGTAAATGGTTTTGTGTTGGGAAATTATATTCAATTAAGGGGGATATACAATTAAAAGATATCCAATTAAGTGGGCTCCACTGTATATATAATGGCTTCAATATTTCATGCATGTTCAGATATAGTAGAGCCCACTTAATTGTATATCGAACCAAATTTCCCTGTTAATTGAATATAATTTCTAAACACAAAAACATTTACCATATATTCTGTGCAAATTTGCTCTGTTAATTGCATATAGGTTATACAGTACACTCCTGTTAATGGAATAAATGTTGTGAAATTGCCCCGACACACACTGAAATACCATTGCATATTGTCCAGTTTGGCCTCAATATTTCCAAATCAGGCATTTAATCTCTTAAATACCTGAATTGGATATTAAAGAGATTAAATGGCTGAATTCGATATATTGTGGCCAAACAAGATATAACAGCTCTGTCAAACAAGATATAATAGACTAAATGGTCAGTTTATGTTTAGAATACAGGAGGGATCAGGTCCCTGTTAATTGAGTACCCCTGTTAATTGAATAATTCTTACTGGCAAAGGGACTATTCAATTAACAGGGCTGTCCTGTATTACCCTTACTTCTTTGCTTAACCCTTTACCTAACATGAAAAGGAGACGACACTTACAAACAAAATTCTGAAATAACTAATTTTTTTCATTTTTTGTCTCAAAAACATAGGTTATGACCCTCGTTGGATCGAGCTCAACCGGTTTTGGTCGTTACGTTGGGTAAAGGGTTAAATAAATTTTCCTGTTATGAGGTATTGGAGAGAGCCTAAATTTGTTTTTCAACAGAAGATTTAGAAACCATCCACACCATTATTCTCCAGATGCTATCCTCAATAAAAACAAATATGCCTGTGTCAAAATATTTTTCAAAACAATTTCAGCACTGTATTAAGCCTTTACCTAACACAGTATTTAAAAAAAAAAAAAAATTAAATTTCACATTTTCCGAAAACAAATTTCACAATTTTTAAATAAAACCATACAAATATGAATATCATTAGAACCAGCTCATTAAGCTGGTTCTAATGATATTCATATTAGTATGGTTTTTATTGAGAAACTACAGAGATATTTTAGGCTCTGGTAGGCTTATTCTGATTAATTTTCTGGCCGTTTTTGGCTGCTATGTCAGGTAAACGATTATCCGGTAATAGAAAAATTGTATAGTTCTGATTACTTATTTTAACCCTATCGACTGTGATGTCAAAATACTGAAACTAAAAGTTGCAAATTCTTCACATAACGCAACTTGAAACATAACCAATTCAATCTTGTTTGACAGCACTTAATGAGCTCTGTCAAACAAGACTGAATTGTTTAAATTCTTGGTTGCATTATGAGAAAAATCAGCAGCAATTAAACATCAGTGTGCAGTGGGTTCTTAAAAAGTCTTTTCTTAACAAGTGCAACAGCCAATCCCCACCATCTAAGTTCAACAAGGGCAATAAATCTAAAAGAAATAATTGGACAAAGCTGGATCACAATCCCCTTCATTGCAAAATCTCCAAAAAATTCTTTTTACGTGTTCTTTGAAATACAATGACAAGAAATGAGAATGTGCAGGCCTGGCAATTTCAGGAGAGCGATTTATTCACTTGCCTAAAAAAAAATTAAGGAGGGCAAAAACTAGCCCTCCTGGCCTTAGTAAATAATGATTCCCATAACAGCTTATCCTAAAACCCATATCTTTTCAGATCTCTGATATGTTAGTCGTCTCTGCAAGATGACCACACTGCCCTCCCACACCTCTGGGCCTTTCCAAGGCCCAGAGGTGTAGGAGGTGCAGTGTAGCCGTCCCACAGAGAGTACCTAGTTAGCAGCTCCAAATAAAATGTACAACGCACACTAAGCACAATTCATTAATATTTAGTAGAACTTCATTTTACCACTTTTAGCTTTTGTAAGCTTGAGGAGAGATAATCGCTTCCCTAGGCCATGCCAGGGGAGTGATTTGTAGGCCTCCTGCATCTTTAAGAATGCCAGGCCTGAATGTGATGGCAAGAAATTCCAAATCCAACAACTCTCTCAGAAGTACACAGACAAAGATGGTTGTCAATGCCATTCATGATATAATAATAATATGGTTTAAAGCAGAGTATCCACTGAACGTGCTCACGGGCTTTACAATAAGTACATGACATCTAATATGAATATGTAGCTAACTAGATATTATGGCGGGATAGGCTAATTTAAACAGATGGGTTTTCAGTGATTTTTTGAATGAAAGTATGTCCTGGACGACCTTCAGGTGATCGGGCAGTTGGTTCCACAAATAAGGTCCAGCTACACTGAATGCTCGATCACCGGCAGTTACAAGGTATCCAGGGTTGTATACCAGATTGTTGGCTGACGAAGATCTAATGTGCCTTTCATTTTATTTTACCTCCTTCAATAGCTTTAGCAGCTCTTTGCATAAAAAGCTCCTTTTCTGCTTCAGATAAATCTGTAAAATACTGTACATGACTCTCGGTAAGCTGCTGTTGGATGGCATCATTGAGTTCACGTAAAAACCCATTCCATTCCTGAAATGTAAAATAGTACAGTGGAACCCTGTTAACTCTTCACACAACGCAGGAGATATCAAAATTTATTATTTTAAATATCATTTTTTGAAATTTAAAAAAAAATGTCAACAAAACCATATCATGTGACCCCCTCATTGCAATGAGTTCGACAAGCTCATTCCAAAGAAGGGTCACATGATATCGTTTTGTAGAAAGTTTTTGAAAAATAGTATTTTTTTCTGCTGCTGAATTTGCATATTACGCAGGCGGATGTGGCTGATTCGTTGGGTAAAGGGTTAATTGAATAGCCACTTTGCCAGTGAGAATTATTCAATTAACAGAGATTTGGTCACTTTCCTGTATTTTAGAGATAAGTATTTATTCTATCATATAGCTTATAGAGCTCTTTCAAACAAGATATAATAGAATAAATGTCAATATCAGATGCACTTATGTGAATTAGGTCTCTAAACATTGGTTATTTGGTGATGGTCATGATAATTTCTTGACACATTACATTTTTTTATTCAATTGACAAAAGTTTGCTCTATAACCCATATTCAATTAAGAGGTCCAATTTGTATTGAAAGTATGGTAAATGGTTTGGTGTTGGAAATTATATTAAATTAACATGGTTATTCAATTAAGAGATATACAATTAAGTGGGCTCCACTGTACAGTGCAGCCCACTTATATTAATTGAATAACTTTTAATTGAAGAACCCCGTTAATTGAATATAACTTCCTAACACAAAATCATTTACCATACCTTCAGTACAAATTTATCCTGTTAATTGCATATGGGGAATAGCATAAACTCCTCTTAATTGAATAAAAAAATCTTGAAATGTGGAAACAAATTTCCCAACAACCATCAATTTCCCTTGTTTAGAGACCTATTTGGCCTCAGTACATCCAATACAGGCATTTAATCTATTATATCTTGTAAGACAGAGCTTCACATGCTCTGTCAAATAAGATGTTAAGGCTCAATTTATTTCTAGAATATAAGTGGCTATTCAATTAATACGGTTCCACTGTACAGTACGTGGAGAGTGTATTATCACTAAATCACCCGCACAGTGGAGATTCCACTCAAGCAATAATTGCAAATTTGTTGCAAAGCATAACAGGCACAAGCAAAGTTTCAGCCAATGGACCTCCGGGTTAAACCCGGAGGTCCATTGGCTTAAACATTGCTTGTGTTTTTAGTTGATATGTACAAAATTTGAAACTTACAGTTTGGGTGATAACTCCACTCTGCGGGTGATTTAGTTCTCTATGTACTGTATATTGACAATTAAATTGTACATCATTTAAAATTTTTCAGTCTAGATATACACTCAATATACACTCAATTCGATTAACTGAGGTGGTAAATTACTGATGTGAAACACACGAAAAAGATGTGATGCACAGAATTACCACTGGTAATTCTGTGCATCACATCTTTTTCATGTGTTTCACATCAGTGATAATATAAACTGAACAGGCAGTTATATTTATTTATTTATTAGCGTTTTAAGGTCACATACTTATGCACAATGGCTAATCATGACCGTGACAGTTTTACGGGTGGAGGAAGCCGGAGTACCCGGAGAGAACCACCGAGCAACGACGAGCAGCTGTCAGCTCTCCAACATCGTAACTCTGAACTCTGCACCGCAGCATAGGCAGGGTTAGATTGGTTGAAGACATGCGCACCATCGACGTACAGTACGCCTCAGTACACAGCGTCATCGTGCCCCCATGTAGGCAATCGGGGTGAAGTGTCTTGCCCAAGGACACAACGCAGTTGCCACAGGTGGGATTCGAACCGAGGGCCTCTCGGCTTGCAGCCTGCACCTCTACCAACTGAGCCACCGCGCCCTCGAACTGGCAGTTGCTGTAAAATTCAAATCCTATTTTTGATCCATGATAATCTTTTCACAAAATATTTTTATAACAGTGCTCTTCTGAAAATTGTTTTTACTACAGGAAGTTTTTGTGTATCTCATGTTAAAATAAAGTAAATGCTTGAATTGTACACGGAACATAGGAACCCCATTAATTGAATAGCCATATTCAGTTAACCCTTTACCCAATGTAACGGTCAAAACCGGCCAGCGCTACCGGTATTCTCAAAAATCGCCAATGAATTTTTATTATTTTTTCATTTTTTGTCTCAAAAACATAGGTTATGACCCCTCGTTGGAACGAGCTCGTCGAGCTCGTTCCAACGAGGGGTCATAACCTATGTTTTTGAGACAAAAAATGAAAAAAATTAGTTATTCAAGAATTTTTTTTGCAAGTGTCGTCTGCTTTTCATGTTAGGTAAAGGGTTAACAGGGATTATTCATTTAACAGAAATTTAGTATTTTTCTGTATTCTGATGATAAACTGGACATTTATTCTATTATATTTTGAACTCTGTCAAACAAGATGCCAACTTTGACCTGCATTTTATCATTTTAGAAAATATGTGGAAGTTTAAAAAAAATATTTGAATGCATACTCAAGTTATCACCTGTAAATGATAAAATGTATTCTTTTCTATAAAGCCTTCCGGCTTCTCGGATGTAACACTGGCATATTATTTTGCACGGGATTACCGTTCCAGCTCACTTCAAAGCACTAAAGTTTGAAGGTCACGCACAAACACTATAAATACTCAGCTCAGGTGGAAAGCGTTGTCTCTTCAAAGAATAGTCATATTTAATGATAAAAAACCACTACCATAAATGAGGTGGGTAACATTAGAAAACAAATGTGTATTACAGTGTATTGTTGACCCAATGATGGTGGGTGTTACATCCTCAAGCCTACAGGCTTGTATTCAAAGAATCCCCTCATCCATCACATCCTTTGGATGACTTGGATGAGGTGGGGGATTATTTTTTACTAAGTCAAGGAGATGAACTCTAGAACAGAGAATGTGAATATGGCCAAATGCAAACTTGACCTGTATATGTATTTTGTTAATGTGTGAATGTCTAAAAAAATATCTGAATGCATTCTCAAGTTATCATCCATAAACCAAAAACTTGTACAATTGGATACACAGGTGAACATCTGGACAAACTTTAGAGAGTGACATTGTGCGGTTAATGATGGGAAGAATATAACCCTACAAGGAGCAACAATTTAATCTTGATGCTGTCCCTAACCCCAAGGATGAAATGTACAAACCTTATAAGCTTAATTGGCCCTAAACCCAAACCCTACAATATAGCCAAGACAAATGAACATACATACATTGTGTCAAGGGTAACACTTCTTTAGGACTGTCACAACTATTCAGCTAGTTGACTGACTGTTGACTGTTGCATTAGTCAATGGTTTTTAGTTTTAGGCAATTGTTCATTTTTAACTCTTTATCCAATGAATCGGCTGCATCTGCCCGCGTAATATGCAAATTCAGCAGTTCAAAAAATATTATTTTTCAAACAATTTCAACAAAACCACATCATGTGACCACTTGTTGGAACGAGCTCCACGAGCTCGTTCCAACGAGGGGTTACATGATACGGTTTTGTTGAAATTTTTTGAAAAATTTAAAAAAATGATATTTAAAATAACAAATTTTTTTGAAAAATTTAAAAAAATGATATTTAAAATAACAAATTTTGATATCGTCCGCGTTCGGTAAAGGGTTAACCTTTGCAATGTCTGACCATCAGTTTTTGTAATATCACATGGCCTTTGTTTTCAGCATGATTTTGCAACGACGAAGTTTTAAAAACACTGAGCTTTGCCATTTGTTCAATCTCTGTTCTCTGTAGTACAGTGGAACCCTGTTAATTGAATAGCCACTTTGCCAATGAAAATTATTCAGTTAACAGGAGTATTCAATTAGGAGAGATATATCACTTTCATATATTCTAGAGATAAGCTTAGCATTTATTCTATTATATCTTGTTTGACAGAGCTCCATGAGCTCTGTCAAACAAGATATAATAGATTAAAAGCCTGTATTGGATGTAGAGGCCAAATAGGTCTATAAACAAAGGAAATTTGGAGAGAGGCAGGGTAATTTCTAGATAGGTTAGAAGATTTTTTATTCAATTAACAGGAGTTTACTCTGTAACCTATATTCAATTAACAGGGCAAATTTGTACTGGAGGTATGGTAAATGGTTTTGTGTTTGGAAATTATGTTCAATTAACAGGGATATACAATTAAGAGATATCCAATTAAGTGGGCTACACAGTATTAACCAGCACTGTATGTTTATTAATTTTGTGGAATTGTTCTACTCTGTGTGAAGCTTATTTGAGCCTGTATGTTCGATAAAATTGTCAGACTGCAGAGTAAATAGAATCTTTGGTATTGTACACTTGAATGACCCCAATGGAACAATCCGAACTGCAAAAGAGAGAAAATTGTCACAAGACTTCCAACGGTCAGTTCACTTGTACTACTAAGTTGTGACTTGTGTAGGAATGGAGTTTTTTTCTGGAAATTAGTTATAGTAAGGAAACGTTTGCACAAATATTCTTCTGTTTAACCCTTTACCCAACGTAACGGCCAAAACCAGCCAGTGCTATTCTCAAAAATCGCCAATTAATTTTCATTATATTTTCATTTTTTGTCTCAAAAACATAGGTTATGACCCTCGTTGGAACGAGCTCATCCAACTACGAAAATTGATAGTCAAGACAGGCCCTACCTATAAAAGTCCAAAACTTTAGCTCCATTTGTATAATTCTTTGGCATTCTGCTGATTTGTCACGACAGCCCTACACTTCATGCCTTCATATTTCACAAAGGGGCATAAAAATCCAAAACTTTAGCTCCATTTATACAATTCTTTGATATTCTAGTGATTTATCACGACAACCCTACACTTCATGCCTTCATATTTCACAAAGAGGCATAAAAATCCAAAACTTTAGCTCCATTTATATAATTCTTTGGCATTCTGCTGATTTGTCACAGCCTTCTAATGAGGACGCCTATATCAACCCAGTTGCCTGTGGGTTAATCTTCCCCCACTCTCCCTCCTAATCTCCCAGCATTCAGTCAAAAAATCTTTCATACTTCCTCCTACTGGTGCTCTCTCGATTTCCAAAACTATAAAAATTACCCTTTCTCTCATGTCATTTCTCAGCCACTTATTCTTCATGCTTCCATCCCATTGTTCTGTTAGTTTCGCAAGGTGTTTTGTTCTACTAAACAAATATTTGGGGCATTCTAAAATGAAATGTTCTGATGTCTCCATTACTCCTAAGTTGCACATTTGGAGAAATCTTTCCTCAGCTTTCCCAATTCTCCCCTACACTGGCTGGTTAACTGAAATTTCAAGTGTTTCTTGTTCTTTTAAAACAATTTCATGTGGACCATCTACTCTCTCCAAACTTGAGTTGAATCTAAACATACACCAAGGTGCCATTTGATTTATATTGTATATTTATAAATTTTGATTTTCATGGTAAGAATAATAAAAAGTTACTGTGAACATACCTCATGGTTTCAATTTGATGATTCCAATACTGATTCAATAATAATAATACAGTGGAACCCTGTTAACTGAATAGTCACTTCACCAATGAAACTTATTCAATTAACAGGAGTATTCAATTAACAGGGATTGTGGCACTTGCCTGAATTCTAGAGATAAACTTAGCATTTATTCTATTATATCTTGTTTGACAGAGCACCATGAGCTCTGTCAAACAAGATATAATAGATTAAATGCCAATATTGGACGTACTGAGGCCAAATGGGTCTACAAGCAAAGAAAAATTGGGGAGAGTCAGGGTAATTTCTCGACAGGTTACAAGATTTTTTATTCAATTAACAGGAGTTTACTCTATAACCTATATTCTAGTAACAGGTCAAATTTGTACTGAAGGTATGGTAAATGGTTTTGTGTTGGAAAATTATATTCAAATAACAGGGATATACAATTAAGAGATATCTGGGCTCCACTGTAATACTAATTCTTCGGCCTTCCACTGATTTATTGTGCTTCTCTAACAAGGAGGTCTACATTAACCCAGTCCCCCACTGGGCTAATCCTCCCCACCCTTCCTCCTAATCCCCAACATTCAGTCAAAAATTGTTTCATAATTCCTCCCATCGGCGCTTTCTTGATCTCCCTAACTATAAACTGACCTTTTCTTTCATGTCATTCCCCATCTACTTATCCTTCATGATGTCTTCATCCCATTTTACCATTAGTATTCTAAGGAGACTTATTCTACTAGGCAAATATTTGGGGCATTCTAGAATGAAATGTTCCAAGGTCTCTGTTACTCCTAAATTACACATCTGGAATACTGTTTCCTCGCATTTCCTGATTCTCCCCCTCAACTCCAGTGACTTCACTTGGAACAACAAAGACCTGCCCATAAGATCTATCTAGGCACTCCTCAAAAGCTGGGGCATCTTTTTTTTGTACAGCCAATCTAAAGAGCTCTTGGTCCTAATTCCAGATCACCAGTTTCTATTGCAATCCTTGAGCTTCCTTCCAGGCCTGAAAATAAGCAATCTGACATTTGCAGAATGAGGTCCCCAGAGGGTGAATTTGATGATGCTATCCCATACAGTGGTCCAATTTATCCTCTGGGTACCTCTTTCTATTAGTGTTGATACCCTGATTCAGATTAAGGTTCACAGAGGGCAAATTTAGTGATGCTACCCTGCTGTGCAGGGTAGCATCACTAAATTCACCCTCTGGGAATCTCATTTTGTGGATGACAGTCTGCTTATTTTCTGGCTTGCTCCCTTCGCCTGATAAGGATACATCCCTGCATCCTTCTCCCTTTTAAATTTTCAGTCTCTATAGAGTAATTCTTCATTAGCTCCCTCACTTTCCTTAACCACCCTGTCTGAATGTTAGAGTTCTATACATGCTTAATTAAAAGCTGTTTTATACCATCTGCTGTTTGGGAAGTTTACCAGATAATTCAGGTAGCATAATTTTCCCATATCTATTCTATCTTTAACCGGCATCCACCCGAGTTCCCCTCAAACCGTTTCCAGTGCAGCTGCATTACTTGATCCAGTTATCCAACCAACCTGCAACATTTGTAAAATTTCCAAGTTCCTCACTTCTGTTCGATTCAGAGGGATCAAATCCATTCCAAATGTTATACTTGGTAATCCCACCCTCTCCCAAATGTTTTTTTTCCAAAGAATACCTTGTTAACACTTTACCTAACGAATCGCCCGCATCCGCCCGTGGAATATGCATATTGAGCAGTTGAAAAAATAAAATTTTTCAAAATATTTCAACAAAACCATATCATGTGACCCCTGATTGGAACGGGCTCATTGAGTTCGTTCCAATGAGGGATGACATGATATGGTTTTGTTGAATTTTTTTGAAAAATTAAAAAAATGATATTTAAAATAATAAATTTTGATATCGTCTGTGTTAGGAAAAGTGTTAAAGCTATCACTTCCAAGTAGTTTTAACTGATTGAGTATCGTTTTCTCCTTTGTCTTAAGTTTATTTGTGTGGTTTCTGTATATGCATCTATCTGTAACACTGGTATACTGTGCAGCCCTAGTAACACATAAATTCACTCCCAAAAATTCATATTCTCCCATTCCCCCCCTCTCCTGTTATATCCTCGCTTTCCTCTTCACCATCAGAGAATTTACTCACAATGTACCTTCACGGCGTATCCACCCAATGGCCCACAGGTATTACCTTGCTTTTGTTCTCGTTCAGTTCAAGTTGCCATTTATCCCCGTACTTTCCTTCCATGGTTAATAGTTTTTGTGGTCCCTCTTCACTCTCGGCTAATAAACCATGTCATCAGCAAAGAATAGCACTGAGATTTTTGTCTCTCCATTGTTTACCCTCTCTGCACTTGCAATTAACTCATCTCCTAAATCTTTTATGTACAATGCAAACAGAATTGGTGACATGATGCACTCCTGCTTAAGGCTTTTCTCCCCCCATTGCATGTGTAACATATGTGTGTCCCGAGTGAGATAGCAGGGAGAGACAGATGTATCCCACCCCACCCACGTGATGTTATACATTTATTAAGTTATTATGATGATATGCATATTGTATCAGTTTCTTCCTACCAACTAATTCATATTGACGTCATCGGAATGCAGTGTGATCAAAGTTCGATGCTCTAAAACTCTTCGACCCTCAAGCTGGCACCGTTCCTAATCGATTTTGTGGTATATACCTTTGGTTTTTACATAACATGTGCATGCTCTTTCCGATGGTGTCATCAGTTTCTCAAAACAACAAATACAAAATGAGTTGATTGAATCAGCATGTGACTCCCGATTACCTCTGGCTAACATAATCGCTGCATGATGGGGGTAGAAAAATCATCCTCGATGAGTCTGAAGGCGGGAATGGGGAAATCTCAACCTCGGGGCAAGATATCTGAACCAGATCCTCGGCAAGCCTCGGGTCTGGTTCAAATATCTTGTCCCTCGGATGAGATTTCCCGATCCCACCTCCAGACTCACCGGGGATCATAATAATCTCCATTGGGACCCTTTTTGTTGTGATGTTGAGTACACTCTGCACATCTTTGTATAGTGCTCTCATGATTCCGACAAAACTTTCTCCAAATCCAAAACCCTCAAGCTTCTACCACATTCCCTCCCTCCACACATGGTCGTATGCTTTTTCACATCAAGGAATGCCATAAACATCTTTCTTTTGTTGAGTTTCGTTGATTCTATTAGTTGGGAGAGAGTAAACAAGTGGTCAGTGACTCGTCTCCTTTTCCGGAAGCCTTTCTGGATGACCCCAGGAATCCTCTGTCGTCAACAATTTCCACAAGCCTTCCAGAGTGAACCAATCTGTTTTATTTGTTATTAGTAAATTATTAGAGTATACATGTATACTACACAAAAGAGATTTTCTCTGGATGGGGGTTACAGTACGTCCGCCGTGGACTGGTCACTTTCCACAGAGCGGGCAATATTTCCATGGATGCAAAAATATTAGATTCCAAACACTAATTATAGGAATAATCATCAAAAATTTAATTAATGATGCACCGGGTTGTACCCGGTGCTTCATTAATTAAAATTTTGCTGCTGATTCGCATTACCTGGTGAATGCATGCGTGGACATAACTTCCCACGCATGGATTACAAACAGTCCTCAGTGACTTTACTGTATGTCATATGGGGAGTTTGTCCATGTGTTGTATTGTCCAAGGGGGTTTATCCATATGGGGAGGGGGGATACCTCTCTTACTTATGAGTCAAGATCATGGAATTTTGGACATAAATTAATGAAGAAATGAAAACCTTTTGTCATTTATGGCATGCGGCGATGCTGAGCCTCACTTATTTAAACCTCGAAATTTAATGGTCTGACTCATGACAAGAAAAAAAATTTCTACTTCATTATTTTTTATCGATGTAGCACATTATCAAACCACATTCTGGCATCAGATCTAAAAAAGTTCTTTTAGAGAATGTTGGTATCAAAGAACAAAAACTGGTAACAAAATATTGTCATCGTTATCTCATTTAACACATTTTGGTAGCCATGTCAGTTTTTTAAACTGATTTTGTTAAATATTGACTTGGCATTTATAAACAAAATTTTTGCATAATCCATGCAATGATCACATCTCCACACACTACACAGTGCACACCATGTCTGGATTAAAAGGCTACTGCACG
This sequence comes from Pictodentalium vernedei, assembly GCA_031216915.1. Taxonomy (NCBI): domain Eukaryota; kingdom Metazoa; phylum Mollusca; class Scaphopoda; order Dentaliida; family Dentaliidae; genus Pictodentalium; species Pictodentalium vernedei. The sequence continues at coordinate 539,998,422 of CM062294.1, forward strand.
TTAGTGCTAAAACTGGTGTATGATGTACTAGTATGTGATTAACTACTTCTGTAGATTGACACTTACTAAATGTAACACTTAAAAATGTGATTTCAAAGCTGTCATCATTTGCTATGAAAAAGTGATTTTCTTTGCGAAAGTCTGCAAACTGAAAGAAACATTTGCAACACTTGTACAATCCTGAGGCACGTTTATAGATGATGGTAAATCGCAGGGAAACTGGATTTTTTCCTTTGTTGATAAAGATGATTGGCACCTTCTACCTGAGCAATTTTACCTTGTTTTTTTTTAAATTAATTTGCTCCACAGAAGTGCACAATAAAACAAAGCTGCATACCAAAAAACGATATTCAGGTCCATGCAGTTTTTGGATTATGGCTATTTGATTTTTGTTTTTCTATTTTTAGCCCCTGGGTTTCCCATTGGACTAAAGAATTTTTTTCAGGCAGCAATCAAGTACTTATGACCCAACAGAACTACAAGCAATTCCAATCTGTTCATCAGTCCTTGAAATACAAATTTTGGATGGAGTCCAAAATGGGCATACTCCCACAGAGAATGCAAATATTAGCCTACCAATTTGTCAACAAATTTTAATCTTCACCATCAAAGGAAGTTTCATACCAAATATCAAGGCATTCTCTGTGGTGGTTCATGAGAAGAAGATTTTTAAAGACTTTTAGGCTTTTGGGACATTAATCCTCCAAAGATGGCAGCAGCTTCATTTGAACAAAGTAGAAAGGGTATACTCCAAAGATAGTCTGTGCCATATCTGTATAAATTTGGCCAAATAGTGTTAAAGAAGAAGACAAGTTTCAAATTAGTTGATGGAGGACAAGATAAAATGATGACTCAGCATTTTCCCATTGCCAACAGTGTTAAAAAGGGCATCCCCATATGGCACCCCATGACAAAACCGATATTGGGGTTTTATGATGTTTCACCCAAGATGCATTGTCCTGATCATTTCAACCTCTGAGCGTGTTTAAACATCTCTAAAATTGGGCTGAAACGCAGGCCTAGCATTCTTAAAAATGCAGGAGGGCTAAAAATCATTCCCCTTGCATGGCCTAGGTGAGCAATTAGCTCTCCACAAGCTAATGAAAGCGAAAAGTGGCAAAATGAAGTTTTAACATTAATGAATTCTACCTAGTGGGCTTTGTACATTTTATTTGGTGCTGCTAACAAGGTAGACTCTGTGAGATGGCATTGCAAATATCGTTTCACTTTGCAAAAAATAGCCTGGGATCTTCAAGCCCCCAACTGCTACCCCCCTCGTCGCTACGCATGAGTTCATCTCCTAAACTGTTGTACAATGAAAAAAGAAATGGCAAAAGGATACACTCCTGTTTTATGTCTATCTCCATAGACACACATTTTGTTGTTATGTTACCCATGCTAAGTTCACTCTGTACATCTTTATATAATGCTTTCAGAATTCCAACAAACTCGCCTCCCAAGTCCAGAGCCTCAAGCTTTCGCCACATACCTTCCCTCCATACACTATTGTATGCCTTTTTAACATCCAAAAGGCATAAACATCTTTTTCTTTTTTGATTTCGCGGATTCTATCATTTGAGATAGTGAGAAAAAATGGTCAGTGACTCTCCTTCCCTTCCTGAAGCCATTCTGAATCTCTCCCAAAAAACCTTCTCCTCAATCACCTCCTCTAATCCCCCATACAGGACTTTACAGAAAACTTTTCCAATGTTGCTACTGACACGAGATCCCTCGATAATTATCCAAAACGTCTTTTTCCCCTTTTTGTAAATAAATGTCACTTTACTTTCTCTCCACTCTTTTGGGACCTCTTGTTTTTCTATGTCTAAATTGAAAAGGGCAGTTAGGATTTCACAGAGCTCCTCTCCCCATTTTTTGAGAAAATTGTGAGAAATTTTGTCCACCCCTCCCGCTTTTCCATTCTTTAATTCTGAGATCACCTTTTGCACCTCCTCTGTTTTAATTTTGCTGCACACAAAGTTCGGAAGATTTTCCTCACCTTGGTTCGGACACTCCAGGGGGGTTCCCCATTGCTTATCGTTTACTTTTGCCCAGTGCTTGACTAGTTCTGAAGCAATTTGATCTTGACCGTCTGTATCTCTGCCATCTACTTTAATACTCTGTGGGTTCCTTCCTTTGTTAAGTTTATTTACCCATTTCCAAAATATGTTCGAACTTGATCCCTGTCATTCTTATCATCCTAATAAGACTGCTATTTCGGTCTCTCCAATTATCATCTTTAATCTTATTTACTTTATTTCGGGCTTGTTGGTATTCTTCCTTTGCTACCATGGCCTCGTTGCTTTCGGCCTCCTTGAGTTTTCTACTCCTGTATGCAGCACATTTAGCTTTTCTACCCTTTATGACCCTTTTCAGTTCTTCGTTCACTCTGTACCCAAATTCCTGTGTTGGCACCCTAATCTTTCCTACACTTTCATTTCCTGCCTCCAGTAGGCTCGCAACTATGGCATCGGCCATTTTCTGGACTCTGGCCCCTTTGTGAGCAGTTGCAAGCTTTGGTCTGTGAGAGAATTAAGTTTTTTCATTCCTGTGACCTTGACCTTTGCACTCAAGCATGGTGTTGCTGTGCAACAGATCTTGCATTGGTCTTTACCATTATGGAAAGTTTCATGGAAATCCAACAAAGCATTATATAGTTGTAACAAGAGGAGAGATAAATGTGAGAGCCGGGACTCGAACCGTCGACCTCTAGCACACAAAGCGACTGATTTACAACAAGACTAAGAGATCCGGACCAACCAGCTGGTTGGTAAATGGCCTTTATACCTCGCCTGCTACAGTAGGCAATTTTGGTGAAAATTGCAAATAATTGCCTGTGTATTAGAAATAGTTTTAAATGAAAGAGGAGAAAAAACAAAACTCAAATCTTTTTTTTACCCAAATTCCTGTGTTGGCACCCTAATCTTTCCTACACTTTCATTTCCTGCCTCCAGTAGGCTCGCAACTATGGCATCGGCCATTTTCTGGACTCTGGCCCCTTTGTGAGCAGTTGCAAGCTTTGGTCTGTGAGAGAATTAAGTTTTTTCATTCCTGTGACCTTGACCTTTGCACTCAAGCATGGTGTTGCTGTGCAACAGATCTTGCATTGGTCTTTACCATTATGGAAAGTTTCATGGAAATCCAACAAAGCATTATATAGTTGTAACAAGAGGAGAGATAAATGTGAGAGCCGGGACTCGAACCGTCGACCTCTAGCACACAAAGCGACTGATTTACAACAAGACTAAGAGATCCGGACCAACCAGCTGGTTGGTAAATGGCCTTTATACCTCGCCTGCTACAGTAGGCAATTTTGGTGAAAATTGCAAATGATTGCCTGTGTATTAGAAATAGTTTTAAATGAAAGAGGAGAAAAAACAAAACTCAAATCTTTTTACAGAACTGAAAAATTCATTACGGTTACGAAGTTACGGCATTTTTTGTGTTCCAAAAAGGTGATATTTTTTGTAAACAGTCCTTCAGTGCTTTATCACTAAACTGGCAAGTCTTAAACGGCCCCAAAACCCCATAATTTGAAAGTATTTTTCAATAGAGCATGTCAGAAAAAATACCATATCAGGAAAAGTACTTGACTTATTCACTCGAAAATTGACACATGTTTTTGTCTGCCAATGTCCTTTGACTGGACATACTGTTTATGACCGCAGGTCACATGACCACAAAATAATTTGCATATATTTTGCATAAATTAACTTAATTTATCACAAAAATGAGCTAAAAAATGCCATTTCTTCAATATAAACTGTTTTGATGCCTTAAAAAGATGTTTCTGAATGTGTGATGTTAGTTTACATTGTCCATCACACACAAAATGCGAAGGATGTAATTGTAAGGACCATAATTGTTCATTTTTTAGAAAAAATAGGCCACGCCCCTTTTTGAAGGCTTTTTGAGTGAAAACACTTTCACAAAAACCAATTTGGCACAAACAATACTTGACTAATTGGTCAGTAACTTTGCAACTCTATTTGGGTGACAATTTTGTTCAAATGAACATACAATTAGAATAGTGGGCGGTCAAGTGACCACAGGGTAATTTGCATATACTTTGCATAATTTAACGTAATTTGTCATAAAAATGAGCCCAAAAGCACTATTTCTGGAATTTAAACTGTTTTGATACATTAAGAAAGATGTTTCTGAATAGGGAGCACAGGTTTACATTGTCAATCACCCACAAAATGCAAAGGATGTAATTGTGGGGTCATTAATTATTCATATTTTAAGAAGAAAATGACCACGCCCCTTTTTGAAGGTCTTTCAAGCGAAGACTTTCACGAAAAATAATTTAGCACAAAAATACATGCACTCTACAAATTCACCAGATATTTTACCACACTCTTTGGGAGACAATTCTCTTGAAATGGATATACAATTTGAGATTGGAGGTCAAGTGACCGCAAAGTAATTTGCATATAATTAGCATAATTTTTTATGAAGAAATATCTTACTGTCTTGTTATAAAATATTAAACTGCTGTAAGGCCCCAAAAATGTTTTTCCTAATGTGGGACAATTGTTCAACTTCAAAGTTCAAACACCTTCTATGCCAAAACAACCATGAATGAATTACATGTTAGCTAATTAGTTATTCCTTTTGAATTTCAAAGGAAAAATAGGCCACACCCATTTTTGAAGGTTTTTCACATATGGATATTATCACATAAAATTAACTGAAAAAATTAGAAACTTTCATATGAATTTTATATATTTTGTAATTTATTTATTTATTTATTGGTGTTTAAGGTCACATATTTATGCACAATGGCTAATCATGACCGTGACAGTTTTATGGGTGGAGGAAGCCAGAGTACCCGGAGAGAACCACTGAGCAATGGCGAGCAACCGTCAGCTCCCCAACATACTGCATGTAACTCCACTCAAGCAGGGTTAGCATTGGTTGAAGACAAGTGCACCATCTTTGTGCAGTACGCCTTAGTACACAACGCCACCGTGCCCCGACGTGGGAAATGGAGATGAAGTGTCTTGCTCAAGGACACAACGCGGCAGCCGCAGGTGGGATTCGAACCGAGGATCTATTTTGTAACACATTGATTTTGTTCATGTTGTTTAATATTAAAGGATATGTGAGTGTGGCTGAGTTTTCATTTAATTTGCATACAATGAATAAACATACCATTGAAAATGTTCAAAAAAATGTTATTTTCTCTGTTGGAATTACCCCCACAGTTTGAGAAAAGCAATCAACTGAGAGGTTAATATGAGTGAGTATTGGTACTATTGACAGAGATTGAGGGAGATTCATGAGATATGACTGTACAATGTTTTTCATTTATTAAACCTTTCATACCCTAACCATAGCAGTGAATATACTCTAACCATAGCAGTGAACAATATGACATGACAAAGAAACTCACATAAACTAGAACTATCACTGAAGGTGATTAATACCCCCGCTTTGGGTTTTTAGAGGAATGCACTTCTGATCATGTAGACGAAGGCCATAAGGAAATGTATACATAAAGATCATTTTTTGTTGTTGAAATTTGTATTTGCATGTGGCCTTCCACAGAACAGCACTGAATACTTAAAGAGCCCACACATATATGGTTTACATTTGGAAAAACACATTTACAATGTGCAACATGTATTCAAAATCGGTTCATTAATGTAGGAGGAGTTGCACACACAAGAATCCCATTTGAAAACCCATAATAAATCCAAGTTAAAGGGAGATAACCTGGTTAAAATTGTCGCAGATCAAAAATTTGGGAATATGCATATGTTCACTTAGTTGTGATAATGTTTGAAAGGTTTTGTCAAAATTGATTGATAAATGTAGGAGGAGTTGCACGCACAAGAATTTCATGTAGAAACCCATAATAAATCTAAGTTAAAGGGAGATAACCTAGTTAAAATTGCCACAGCTCAAAAATTTTGGAATATGCGCATGTTTACTTAGTAGTGATGATGTCTGTAAACTTTTGTCCAAATTGATTGATAAATGTAGGAGGAGTTGCGCACACAAGAATTTCATGCAGAAACCCATATTAAATCAAAGTTCAAGAGAGATAACCTGGTTAAAATTGTTGCAGATCAAAAAGTTTGGAATATGCACATGTTCACTTAGTAGAGATGATGTTTGAAAGAGATGATGTTTGAAAGGTTTCATCAAAATTGGTTCATTAATGTAGGAGGAGTTGCGCACACAAGAATTTGTTCGAACGGAAAGACATAATAAATCTAAGTCAAAGGGAGATAACCTGGTTAAAATTGTCGCAGATCAAAAATCTTGGAATATGCGCATGTTCACTTAGTAGTGATGATGTCTGAAAAGTTTTGTCCAAATTGATTGATAAATGTAGGAGGAGTTGCGCACACAAGAATTTCATGTAGAAACCCATATTAAATCAAAGTTCAAGAGAGATAACCTGGTTAAAATTGTCGCAGATTAAAAAGTTTGGAATATGCACATGTTCACTTAGTAGAGATGATGTTTGAAAGGTTTCATCAAAATCGGTTCATTAATGTAGGAGGAGTTGCACACACAAGAATTTGTTCGGATGGAAAGACACAATAAATCTAAGTCAAAGGGAGAAAACCTGGTTAAAATTGTCGCAGATCAAAAATCTTGGAATATGCACATGTTCACTTAGTAGTGATGATGTCTGAAAAGTTTTGTCCAAATTGATTGATAAATGTAGGAGGAGTTGCGCACACAAGAATTTCATGTCCGGAAAGACGTACGGACGGACGTACGGACGGATGGACAGACGGACGGACGGACGTACGGACGTACGGACGTACAGGGCGATTCCTATATAGCCCCCACTTCTTCGAAGCGGGGGTATAACAAGGGGTCTAAGTTAAACAGTTACTGGAAGTGAGACTGACAGCAACCCACAAAGAGGGTGCACATTTTTTTTCAGTTGGACAACCTGGGCAATGGTAAGTCAAATATGAGGAATCAACAATACAGTCTAGAGATGAGCTCTGAAATGCAGGTTTAGCTCTTGCTATTTCGCATCAGCCGACACAGCATCTCATTTAAAGACGGGAGGAAAAAAAAACCACTTCTCATTTGTTCTCTTCTGAAAATTTGAACAATACTTTACTCCTCATTCAATTAACTTCAACAAATAAATTTCCCTTTGTTCAGAAATAAGATCTGTTCAGGATTCATAGTGAAACAGTGATGTGGATATCTGACTGGATATGTCGTTCTGTGTGTGTGTGTGTAGGGAGGGGGGGGGAGGCCTGGCTTTTTGAAAAATCCAGGGGAGCCACTATGGCCCTCCTAAATCTGTTTCAGGGGAGCTATTCTACTATTCTACACTAATATCAATTATTTAAGTTTATTAATATGAAAATTGAGGAGAGCCATTGCAGTTTAAGGAGAGCAATTATGGCTCTCCTCAATTTGCCTTTAGGAGAGCCAGAGCAATAGCTCCCCTCAAATGGCCAGGCCGGGGGGGGGGGGGGGTTGGAGGGGTCATCATGAGTCCACTGAAATTACAAATCTTTTTCACATATGACTGGGTATGGGTGTCTGGGTGTATATGTGCCCACAGGTCATATTCACCTCAGACACCCCCCCCCCCCCCACCCACCCTCCTTAAACCCCACACAAACATACAAAAGTGTGAGTGAAATTCTTGTGGTGGGGAGGGATAATTGATCAAACTTCCATTGGTTCATCGAAAATGTCACAAATTTATTTTTTATTTCTGACCAACCTTTTTATAACCTTTCATCGTCCTTCATCCTAAATAGCAGCAAATGTCGTTAAAAAAAGTGCAGCTTGTTGGAAAACATTTGAAAGCAAGATTGTGATACATTTGGGTTTTTTTCTTTATATTTGTTTTGAATAGACAACACACTTTGGCCAAATATGAGATCCCATCATGAATTAAAATGCAAAGACAGTGGGGGTTATATGAACTGCTCAGGACTTGTGTTGTGGGGCAATGGTGGAGGTGGGGAAATGGTGGAAACATTTCATAGGTCTATGGAAAAGAATATGGAAGATTGACAAACTTATAGCTGCATCTCTCAACCTCCATCTCATCTCCAAACACACTTTGAAAAACATTTGGCTTGCTAGAAAAAAAAAATTCTGGAAGGGGGGGGGGGGGCTGAATATCTCATTGCTCTTGAAGTTGAACAATTGTCATATTGTGTTTGACATAAACCGACCCTTCTCGAGACATGGATGTTAACAAATACATGCAAACTGACTTCCTGTTCCCCAGACATGGGATTCATAGTGTTTGGTGTGTTCATTAATTTATTCTGCTGAATCCATTTCCTCCTGTGTCTATTGTTAAGTAAGCTATACAAGTTTGTATTTTATTGTCTTTTGTACCTAGATACTACGGAAATAAATACTGTTTAAACTAATTTATTCTTAAAAATTGGAATTAATTGGATTTAATTTCACACGTTCTTGGATTCAGATCACAAGGTAAGTTTTTTCTGTTAACTTTTTAAGATTAAATATTCATATAGGAACAACAGGAAATGATGAATAAAAATGTCAAAAAAATTACCAAAATTAAAAAAAAAGTCAGTACAGCATTGAACTTCAGAGGTTCAGTTCTCATAGTTTGATCCCCCGTCATCAGGGGTTTGTGCGTTGTGTCCATGGGCAGGGCACTTAATGCCATTTGCTCAAGTGAGGGCACTGTGTACTAAGGCATACTGCATGTCGATGGTGCATCTGTCTTCAACTAATGCTAACATTGCTTGTGTGCAGTTAGTATGTTGACAGTTCCTTGTCATTGCTCAGTGGTCCTCCAGCTAACTCCACTCGTAAAACTGACACTAGGTGAACCAGGCTGTCAAAAACCGTTCAACTCCAATAAATAAATAAATTAAATAAAACAAAATTGAGGGGAGTTCCACTAGGGTAAATTATGTGTTATTTACAAAAAGACGGTTTGGCTAACTTTAGGTCAAATATCCAGGTGAAAATTCCGGCCAATCATCTCTGAAAGTGCATAATTTTTTTGTTTAAATAACAGAATCAGACTGACCATGGACTCTTGATAATATACTAACGTCTTTTTAAACTTTTATTGAATAAAAAGCATCATTTGGTCAATATTTTAAGTGATTTGTTGATATAACATCGATAAGAAAGAAAGGGAAACGAAATAAGAGAAACACTAAATGACTGGTCAATGACGACGTTATTCAAACTGCAAAAACGGCGTATGACACCTTTTTTCAATCAAAATCCTGACAGGTCAAGCCCAAATATTCGAACAAAAAACACATGTTACTGTGTAGATTACATTCCCAATTTTATAAAATCAAGTGCAACTTTTTTAGTAAGGTCGATTTTGGGGGAAAAAAATTCATTCAAAAACTTTAATCAATAAATAAAATGGTAAAAAACAAAAAACTCAAAAAGTTGCACTCGTCATTTTAAAGTTCAACTTCCGTAGAAGACATATCCGGCATTAGTTCTTAGCTGGAACCTGATTGGTCCTGTCGGAAATTCCATTGAAACCTGGAGGGTGTTACGGTGTGGAATTATTAATGATATTGGTAACAGAAAGAAATCTGAGAATCAGCAACAAAACTATGAATTTAACTATTCTGAAATTTATTAAAAAAAATTGATGTAAGAAGAAATGATACAAAAATCTTTTACACTAATTGGTTTACAGAAAATAAAAACAGTGGTACTTATCAATTATTGAATTAGTCCAAAGTACAGTTTGACAGAATCCAGTAATCCAGTGGTGAAGTATCTTCTGAAGAAAGTTACCAGCTGGTAGATGTAGTATTAAATCCAAGAAGGTCTCTTCAGAAACAGTATCCCGTAGATTTGTAATAAAATTTTCACTTAGAAATTTCAGCAGTCTCCAATAAAATATAACAAAATGCTCCGTAAAATTCAAATGGAGTAAAAATGCAAGAAGTATTGGCGCCACAGGTAATTTCCAAATAATCCAGTAGAATCCTGGCTTTTCACAAAATATTATTCTGTTTCACAGAAAGTATAAATTCTCTTTTCCAAGACGAACAAATTCTCTTCAAAATTCTCTTTTGGAATCAATCTTCCAAATTCACAAAGAAGCACTGCTTCTATAATAAATGCACTGTTCTGAAACAATAATATTCTCCAATGGAAATAACTGAAGTGAGTCTTTTTGAAAGGCTTTCTAAGAATGAGTTTTTGAATTCTGTTGACAAACCTTTATATAGTAACCAGATAGAATGTCCCAGAAGAGGAAGTTTCTGCAATGTTCTATTAGTTTCTGGGGAATTCTGTTAAAGTTCAAGTAAACAAGGTCATTGACCTATTTAAACAATTAAACAATCAACAGCTATATGTACAATATATCAGGGTAACAAAGATGTAAACAAGGTCACTGAGTGCAAAAGAGTTAGACCAGTCAGAAAATGCAGCAATAAAAAAAAAATATCTTTCTCATATATAATTATCTACTAAGGATATATCAATCTCAATATAATATGGGGGCTATAACACACCCCGCCTTAAAAGAAAAAAAGTTTGAAGGTACTGAAAACTTTTTACATAATTTTAGCAGACTCTGACTGGTTTACAATACACACACACCATAATCTTCACAATTTTTTTTTTTTTTAAATAAACATATATACACTTGAAGTGAATAGGGACCGATCATATCATTTTAAATAAGGATATTCTGGAAAGAGCATCAGCTACAACATTATCTCTTCCCGAAATATGCCTAATCTCTAAATTATATTCTTGAAGGGCTAAACTCCACCGCAATAATCTTTGATTCTTGTTTTTCATTTTATTGATAAATGTTAAGGGGTTATGATCGGTGTAAACTGTAATTGGACATTGGGCGGTTCCTAGATACACATCAAAATGGGTTAATGCCAAAATTAGAGCCAAAGTTTCTTTTTCTACTGTAGAGTAATTCTTTTGATGTTTGAAAAATTTTCTGGAAAAATAACATACAGGGTGATCAATACCTTGGGAATCTTCCTGGGCAATATACCCACCTGCTCCATTGTCACTTGCATCTATGAATAATTTGAAGGGCTTTTCATAATTGGGACTGGCCAGGACAGGGGAATTATTTAATAAAGTTTTTATTCTGTTAAAGGATTTCTGACATTCCTCAGTCCAAACAAACTTAACCCTTTTTCTCAATAAACTGGTCAAAGGGGAGACAACATCTGAAAAATTTAAACAAAATTTTCTATAATATCCAGCCATGCCTAAGAATCTCATGAGCTCTTTTTTAGTGTTTGGTACTGGAAAATTTACAATGGCATCAACTTTAGCCGCAATCGGCCTCACCTGCCCCTGCCCCACAACATGACCTAAATAATTTACAGTGGCTTTGCCAAATTCTGATTTTACCAAGTTAATAGTTAGGTTGGCTTGGGTCACTTTGTCAAAAAATTCTTGAATATGCTTTAGATGATCAGCCCAATTTGTATCTGTGTGTATAATAACATCATCAATATAAGCTTCACTGTGATCTAGGTCTGCAATTAAGTGGTTAACCATGCGCTGGAACGTTGCCGGAGAATTTTTCATGCCAAAAGGGGTTACTTTATATTGATACAACCCAAATGGGGTAACAAAAGCAGATATTTCTTTTGCTTTTTCTGTTAAAGGGACTTGCCAATAACCCTTTAACAAGTCAAATTTTGTCACAAATTTAGCATGGCCAAGTTTGTCAATGCAGTCATCAATTCTTGGAATTGGATAATTGTCTGTTTTGGTGAGGCTGTTCACCTTTCGGTAATCCGTACAAAATCTGTAACTGCCATCAGGTTTTGGGACGAGTATACAGGGCGAACTCCAGTTGCTATGGCTAGGTTCTATGACATCATTGTCCAGCATATACTGTATTTCCTTTCGCATGATCTCAGCTTTGAAAGGGTTTAATCTATATGGATGCTGTTTGATGGGGTTTGCCTCTCCTACATCAACATCATGAAAAATAACAGATGTCCTACTAGGCACATCGGGAAATAAGTGTTGATATTTGAAAATTAAATCAACTAAATCTTTTCTTTGGTCAGGCAGTAAATAATCTGTTTTATTTTGTAGATCTCTCAGGACATCTGAGTTCTGTAACTTCAGAGGTACATTTTCGCCGCCTTCATGAATATCCTCTACAGGATTTTCCAGCTCATCCATGTGGGTGACTGTTGAGACTGGTAGAGAGTTTGGTTCTCTCTCATAATAAGTTTTCAACATATTTATATGGCACAGCTGAGTATTTTTTAGTCTATCAGGAGTCTCAACAACATAATCAGTATCACTGATCTTGTGCTTAACAATATAAGGACCTGAATATCTTGCTTGTAAAGCATTGCCCTTTACAGGGAATAATACTAGCACCTTGTCCCCAGGTTTAAAGGAGCGAAATTTCGCCTTTTTATCATACCAGGTCTTCATATGACTCTGGGCTTTCTGTAAATGTTTATTTGCCATTTCTCTGGCCTGGTGCAATTTTTCCTTAAAAGTGGACACATAGTCCAGAAGAGAAATTTCAGGTGGCTCTTCTTCGAGCCATTTCTCCTTCAAAGCAGTGAGTGGACCCCTCACTATGTGTCCAAACACTAATTCAAAAGGGCTGAACCCCAGAGATTCCTGTACAGTCTCACGGACTGCAAATAAGAGGAGATGTACTCCTTCATCCCAATCCTTCTCATTATCCTCCCCATAGGCCTTTATCATGGTCTTCAGTGTTTGATGAAAGCGTTCTAGAGCTCCTTGACTTTCGGGATGGTAGGCACTTGATGTGTACTGCTTAATTTTGAGCTCATACATCACCTGCTGAAAAAGGTTTGACATAAAATTTGAGCCTTGGTCCGATTGCACTGACCTGGGTAGACCGAAAGTTGTAAAAAATTTTATCAAGGCCTTAACTATTGTCTTAGTTTTAATATTTCTTAGAGGTATAGCTTCAGGAAATCGTGTAGAAGCACACATGATGGTAAGAAGATATTCATTTCCAGATCTTGTTCTAGGCAATGGGCCAACACAATCAATAATAATTCTACTAAATGGCTCCTCAAAAGCAGGGATTGGTTGAAGGGGAGCAGGAGGAATCTTCTGGTTGGGTTTTCCTACAATTTGACAGGTGTGGCAGGTTTTACAAAATTCAACAACATCCTGTCGAAGCTTGGGTCAGTAAAAACATTGCTGAATACGAGAGTAGGTCTTCCTAATTCCCAAATGTCCAGCCATTGGATTTTCATGAGCCAGGCTTATTATTTCATTCCGGTATTTAGTGGGGACAACTATTTGATAAATAACCTCCCAATCACTATTGGAGGGTACTTCTGGTGGTCGCCATTTCCTCATAAGTACACCAGATTTTCTGAAATAACAGACAGGGGAGTTTTGGGCTTCAGCCTGTGCTAGAGCCTTTTCACGTGGCTTGGCAAGGTCAGGATCACTTTCCTGTTCCTGAATTAAAGATGTCCGGGAAATGACATTCAAGGAGGTCCCCCTATCACTCTCAGGTGTAGTGGCCTCTTTACAATGTCTGGACGAGTCATCACACTGACTCAAAAATGTCTGAGACAAATCAATGTCTTCAGAATCCGTAATTCTGTGACAGTTCTTATCCTCAGCTTTGCTGTTTAAATCAACACAATTGAGGTTGTTATCAACCTCAGTTTTCTTTTCCATGGACCGAGTCACAGCACATGCTGGAAAGGCAAAAGGAAAACATTCCTTCAAATTAACAATACTTTCATCTGTGCTCGGCTTATCCACCACTTGAGGTTCTACAGTGACTTTGTCACCAGCTAAGTCATTTCCCAATAATAAAGAAATACCTTTTACAGGTAGAGTAGGTCTGATTCCTACTGTCACAGTCCCATTTACTAGGCTACTTCTTAAATTTATTTTATGAAGTGGGACCTTTAAAGCGTTTGACTCAATACCTGATATTAGAACTTGTGCCCCTGTAGCACTTTCTTCAGAAAATGGCAAAATGCCTTCTAACATTAAAGACTGAGTAGCCCCTGTGTCTCTCAGTATTTTTATTGGTAAGGAACAGTGCTTATCCCCATCAAGGGAAACAAAGCCTTCAGAAATAAACGGCTTATAATTTTCTAAAGCGTCTTGCTTTATAACATAATTTTCAGGGCATGGAGCACATGCTAGTGCATTCTGTGAAGTAGAGGACTCATTTTTCCTTTTTAACAGCCAGCAATCAGATAATAAATGACCTGCTTTCTTACAATAATTACAAGTTTTAGTTGAACTGTTGGGTCGTAATGGTGTAGGGCTGGCATTGGATGACTTATTCTCATTAGGCTTCCGATTAAATTTAGGTGGTGAAAAGTTTGTAGGATGGGAAGGATGATTGGAAGGATGAGTTTTATCTGAAGCTGGTCTAGGTCCACTTTGGAAAGAATTCTTGTGGGGCCAAAAATTTGTGGCGTTACGACTCATTTTATGAGTTAAGGCATAGTCATCTGCCAGTACTGCTGCTCTATTTAACGTGTCAACTTTTTGTTCATCCAGGTGGGCCTTTATATCTGAATGTATCTTTCCTTTAAACTCCTCAATCAGCATCATTTCCTTTAATTTTGTAAAATCTTTCTCTATTTCTTTTGAGTGGCACCACCTGTCAAATAAATTTTGCTTTTCTCTGGCAAATTCCACATGAGTTTGATTTTCATTTTTATAATAATTTCTGAATTTCTGCTTATAGACCTCTGGAACAAGTTCATATGCCTTAAGTATTGCCTCTTTAACAGCGTCATAATTGTTGCTTTGCTCAGAAGATAGAGCGGAATAGATTTCTTGGGCCTTCCCTTTCAAAACACTTTGCAGTAGCAAAGTCCAGACATCCCTTGGCCATTCTAAACTTGTTGCCACTTTTTCAAAATGTGAAAAATATTTATCAACTTCTTTTTCTTGAAAGGGGGGAACTAGCCTAACATGTTTAGTTGCATCAAATCTACTTGGAGAAATTACATTTGAGCCTTGATGTTGAGATTCTAATTCTTTTATTTTTATTTCCTTTTGGGCCTGAATTTCTAATTCTTGTAAGTGCATTTCTTTTTGAGCTTCTATTTCCCTTAATTTTAATTCCCTTTCCTCTTTTTGAGCCTGAATTTGTTCCCTTTCTTTTTGAGCTTCTAATTCTTTTAATTTAATTTCATTTTCTCTTTCTTCTTTTTCTTTTTGAGCCTGAATTTGTTCCCTTTCTTTTTGAGCCTGAATTTGTTCCCTTTCTTTTTGAGCCTGAATTTCAATTTCCCTCATTTTTTGTTGCATTTCTAACTTTTTTAATCCTAATTCTAACTTTTTGAGTTCAAGGGCATCAGTATGTTGTGGTTCAGAGGGGGGAGTTTCAGACTGAGGCAAAAGACCTTCTTCTATATAATGATTAACAATGAGCTGTTTAAGCTTATGTTTGTTCAGACCAGGGGTGGCAGGTAATTTTAGATAATGAGCAAGTTGAAATAAATCCTCCTTCTTAAGAGATTCTAAAAGGACCAAACTAGGAGAGCCTTCAAATTCAGAAATAAATTCTGTCACAATAAATACCATGATGAAAAGGTTTGCTGGTTCTCAGAATATAAATAATAATACTGAAATTTTCTAAGAAAATTTAAATGTTTTAAAATTGAGCCAAATAATAATTGCAATATGCAAATAAAGTTTTCTCGTTATCTTATACTCAATCTCGGCAATGAGCCCCCAATTTCTGTTACGGTGTGGAATTATTAATGATATTGGTAAGAGAAAGAAATCTGAGAATCAGCAACAAAACTATGAATTTAACTATTCTGAAATTTATTAAAAAAAATTGATGTAAAAAAAAATGATACAAAGATCTTTTACACTAATTGGTTTACAGAAAATAAAAACAGTGGTACTTATCAATTATTGAATTAGTCCAAAGTACAGTTTGACAGAATCCAGTAATCCAGTGGTGAAGTATCTTCTGAAGAAAGTTACCAGCTGGTAGATGTAGTATTAAATCCAAGAAGGTCTCTTCAGAAACAGTATCCCGTAGATTTGTAATAAAATTTTCACTTAGAAATTTCAGCAGTCTCCAATAAAATATAACAAAATGCTCCATAAAATACAAATGGAGTAAAAATGCAAGAAGTATTGGCGCCACAGGTAATTTCCAAATAATCCAGCAGAATCCTGGCTTTTCACAAAATATTATTCTGTTTCACAGAAAGTATAAATTCTCTTTTCCAAGACGAACAAATTCTCTTCAAAATTCTCTTTTGGAATCAATCTTCCAAATTCACAAAGAAGCACTGCTTCTATAATAAATGCACTGTTCTGAAACAATAATATTCTCCAATGGAAATAACTGAAGTGAGTCTTTTTGAAAGGCTTTCTAAGAATGAGTTTTTGAATTCTGTTGACAAACCTTTATATAGTAACCAGATAGAATGTCCCAGAAGAGGAAGTTTCTGCAATGTTCTATTAGTATTAGTTTCTGGGGAATTCTGTTAAAGTTCAAGTAAACAAGGTCATTGACCTATTTAAACAATTAAACAATCAACAGCTATATGTACAATATATCAGTGTAACAAAGATGTAAACAAGGTCACTGAGTGCAAAAGAGTTAGACCAGTCAGAAAATGCAGCAATAAAAAAAAAAATATCTTTCTCATATATAATTATCTACTAAGGATATATCAATCTCAATATAATATGGGGGCTATAACAAGGGGGTATCCTGAAATTTAAAAAAAAATGGGGCCGACGTTACGAAATTTGTAAACAACGCGGCTGCCCACTTCAAACGACGATTACGTCGTAAATATCGATCCTCATGCATCCAAATTTCACAAATATGTTTATAAATACCACAGGAATGGATTGGGTTATCAAAAAATATGACTTACAAAGCATTTTTGAAGTACTTTTTAAGTGAATGCAAAAATAATTGAAAACCGCGAAATGACAACAGATGACGTCACGTCATCGAACTGCCTAGCTACAGAGTTATGGCTCCTGATAGACAAAAACAATTGGACAGATGAATAGACGGATGGACAGACAGACGGGCATTCTAAAAAACATTGGGAGACGATATTTGTAACGAATCGTCACGGTTGTCATTTTGGGATGAAACGTTCGAGACGAATCGTTCCGGGACGAAACGTCATGACACATTAAATTGAAGTTCCAATAGCAATACCATGACCGGGTCTAGGAAGATTCGGCCCCGGGAAGATTCGGCCCCTGGTTAGTGGGAAGATTCGGCCCCAGTTGGGGCCGAATCTTCCCGGGGCCGAATCTTCCCACCAAAAACTAATTTCGGGAAAACATTTTCTCATTTAGTTGAAAAAATAGGAACCTACCATTTTTGTCCCGGGATGAAATGAATGATAGTCCGTCACCACCAAAATTAAAAGTTCAACTGACTTGAAAACTCGATCAGTTTGTTTGTTTAGCACTGGGAGTGGCTAACTGACAAGCTGATACATGCCGCTTGTGTGGTGTTCCTGTGTTTTGATAGGGATGCGCTTGTCTGATCTCTAATCATCCTTTGGTTGTTTGTCGCCATTAGTAAGCTGTTAATGATGATTAATCATCTTTCACACTCTTTGATGGTAACATCGCCAAACATCTTCAAAGAATATTCTTGGATAAACATTTTGTAGCATGTCCTATAAAACGATTATCCAGCCAGATCCCTGTCATCATTTTCAACGATGTATCCTTGTATTGAGTGTGGTTTAGAGGTGAGACCAAGGCAACACGCCGTGGAATGCGATTCTTGCGAACGATGGCAACACAGAAAATGTAACACGGGCATATCAAACAAAGATTATCTGGATGCAAACAGAGGTATAATTCAGTTGACATTTACATGCCAGCCATGTCAACGCCAAGTTGAACCAGAAGATAATAGGTAATTATTATATATATAATAATTATAATTAATAATACTGTGCTTGAATTTACTGTAACACAGAGTTAAAAAAAATTATTTTAATCGTGTTATAATTTTGTATTCATATTTAGTTACTGAAAACGTATGTATTGCTATTTCTCTCTTTCATTCCATAGCCTAGATGAAAACCACATCCATTATTTTAATCATGTTAAGGGAAAACTTAATTATGACCCTTTTTTTTCAAAATATTCAGTACTTTCTAATTTTTTTTTTGCAGTCGGGATGCCAACAATGTTGCACTTTTGGCTGAGATGATGGAAGTGGATGCAGCTGAAAGAGGGAGTGAAACATCGACAGGAGAAAGTGAGGAAAGGTAATTATTGACATTTTTCTCTCAATCTTTTTAATTGCATCATTTATTTTTATTTTTAAATGAATAAATGAATAGATCAATAATTTTGTTTATAATTTTGTATTCATATTTAGTTACTTTTTTTTTTTCAAGCATTTGCTATAAAGTTGGCAAGCCGGATATCAATGGCACAACCGTTCTCCTAACGTTCTCCCGACGTTCTCCTGACGTAATGTTTCCCTGTTTGAGTAAATTGTCCTTGGGTGTCGCAGGTGACCAGCCCATCAAAACCGCTCGCTGCTTCGCAGGCTCGCAGCTCGGATGATGCTTCGCATCATATGGTTAGCCACCCCCCTCTACAAATTCCTGGATCCGCCCCTGACTAAAGTTCGATCTATACTACAGAGTAAAACTTTTTTTTATTTCAGATCCTTGGAAAACCATTTGGTACTAACGCACAACTTTGGTCTATAAATTCTTTTGTAAGTGATGGAGAGAGAAAAAAGCAATTTCCTATGGTGTATGTAATTATGACAAGAAGAAGAAAAAGCGATTACGTGGAGGTATTTCAAGCACTTCTTCAGCGTATAGACCCACCTGTAGTGGAGACATTTGTCAGTGATTTTGAGACTGCAGCATGGCTGGCAGTCAGAGAGATTTTCCCAGGGAAAGAGATCAAAGGCTGTGTCTTTCATTGGACGAAGGCGGTGTTCCAGAAGGCTGTAGACATAGGACTAAAGACCGCATATACAACTAATACCTCTGTCAAGAGATACCTACAACAATTTTTAGCGCTACCATTCCTACCAGGTACACACATTCGGCCAACATTTAACAACCTAAAAGATAAGGCAAATACAGATGAGCTTAAACAATTTACGACGTACATAGAAAACCAGTGGATTAATAATGAATGTTTCGATATCAACAGTTGGTGCATTTTTGACCACACGGTCAGAACAAATAACCATATTGAAGGTAAATATAGTCATTTTAATTTATTAATAATTACATCTATATAAATTTATTTCAATTAATTAATTATAATTATTATACATTATAATCTAATATATATTTTGGTTATGTTTGTCTGTTTGTGTGTTTGGTATACAAATCTACATTTCTCAACCGATCAGGACGAAACTTGGCATGGATATGTATTTTCACACAAGGGAGGTCATCGTCATATTTTTGGGGGTGGGGGTGCGGATGGGCACCAAAAGTGATGACCGATATACGTCTTCAAAGGGGTCTATTAGGGGTAATTTTTTATCACGAATCTAATGGCGACGTTTTAAGTCCCCGGGGGTGGGGTGGGGCCGAGTGACTGCGAATGAAGTCGGGGACCCCTACTAGTAATAGGTAAATTGTAATATATATATATATATAAACCTTTCTTTTCCATCTCGTTTTAGCCTGGCATAGAAGATTAAACTCAAAGGGAACCCGCCTCAGCTTTTACAAATTGGCAGTTGTATTACAACATGAAGCGGAGTGGGTCAGAATAAATGTTCAGGCAGGAGATTTGGAGACAGAGATTAGGAAAAAATATACGAAAATCGACACGGAGATAACAGATCTATGGACTAAATATAGAGACGGAAGCATAAGAACAACAGACTTTCTTAAAGAGATAAACAAAGTTTATCAACTAGGTAAGAGCAAGCGTTGAAACAATCTCGATGTAAATAGTCACAGTTTGAATTATTCATATATCTCGATGTATATGGTCTCAAATTATTTCAGGTTTTAAATGACATCTCGGTGTAAAATATGTGATCTCAAATAAAGGTTAATACCCAAGAGTCAACGATATTTCATATGATATCTAGATGTAAAATTTTGTGAAATAGAATGCATAGTATGTTTTTGTATATAATTGTATATATATGTATATAATTGTTTTATGTTAAATTGAAAAAAATATATTAAAACAACAAATGAAACTTCACATAATAAAGTTTTATACTCAATCCTAACCAATCGTCGTTATTTGTCGCTCCTCCCCAAAAATTGCGTTGGGGCCGAATCTTCCCGGGGCCGAATCTTCCCACTAACCAGGGGCCGAATCTTCCCGGGGCCGAATCTTCTCGGGGCCGAATCTTCTCGGGGCCGAATCTTCCCGATCCCCCATGACCCTCGAAACTCAGAAACAGGGAAATACGTCCCACTCCACTCTGTATTTTCAGTCTTTACATGCTACTCCTTAATGTTTCTTATTGTCTTCGAATGACTAATTTTGGGCATCTGACTGTCATTTTACTTTTAATATACCTTCGAATGGATTATAGTGTCTTTACAGTCCAATAACCACTTCGGGTAGCCAGAATTCGTCGCCATATTTTGTAAACAATGAGGGTTGTGAAGATACTTTTATAAAAGGAAAGGTGATTGGACTAAATGTCATCATCGACCAATCAAATGAGTTTTCTCTGTGTAGCTGCATCGAATGTCAACAATGGCTGTCTGCTTTTGCAACGTGGTCTTCTTTGGAGGTGTAATTGCATTTATTTTAGGTAAAACGACTCTTTATAATAATTACCTGACATGTGCATGATGTTGCACATATTTAATGAAATTTGAGGCCAACAGAGACTCCATTTTGGTAACTCGAGTCTAAAAGCTAATATTTTATTTTGTTACATTCACAGCGAACGGGTACAACCTCAAGTTGAATACATGACAACATCGCACCAAAGACAACTCGGACCAAGACAACTCGGCCCAATTTTGAGACAACTCGGACCAATAATAAAGACAACTCGGCCCAATAATAAAGACAACTCGGCCCAATAATAAAGACAAGTCGGACCACTAATAAGACATGTCGGACCAACAAAAGACAAGTTGGATCATAGAAGAGAATACTATAATCACAAATTACTTTAATCTTTACTCATTGTGATGTGTATAATCACAAATTAAGGGCCTATATTAGTAATGAAATTTTGTTTATTTTGAAAATTCTCACCTCATATTCCTTAAATTCAAATTAAATATACACAAATTATACATCAAAATGAAGGTTGGGATGTATAGAACATGAAACACATATGTAATCAACCCATAGAGTCGACTGTAGGCACCACTGGTTCCTGGAAGTCTGCTACCGTATTCGCACCAGAACTGATAATAAAATAATATTTCATCAGAACAACTTGTGGCCAAATGTGCTTCATATATCCAAGAACAAAGCTAGGCATTCAAAACACTTTAGAATACAGTGATAGGACTGCATTTGGGAAAAGGACAACACTGTCTGCATTTTTTATTGAAGATGGTTTCCATGCTCGACAGACATGCGCAAATCACTCGATACCACGGATTTCCATCGAAAAACAAAATCGTAATTCTGAGAAATTTCGACAGGTATCATGATACCTGGCATTGAATATGGCAACTCAGCAATCTCTATCTAATAACAGTATACTGTATGAAGGCGATCTTTTTCATTATTTGATTTTACACGGCATTGTTTTTACATGCTTTTTCCGTCCGATGACGTCGACCAGAAATCGAAAGTATATTCATACGTAAACAAAAGCAAAGGCTTTGGAATGTACCCCTATGCAGCTCTGTCACCGTGTTTCAGGCTTGGCAATTTCAGGAGAGCGATTTTTTAGCTCTCCTTACTGCCCTCCTGAAAGAATTAAGGAGAGCGAAATATTGCCCTCCTAAATATTTTGGTCTGGGATGATTGAGATTACATGTATTATGCTCACATTAAATTTTTGTTGTAAAGCAAAAATGTAATTTAACTTCGAAGTCACATAACATCACGTAATTTCATTTTGAAAGTGGTTTAGAGGTAAAAGGTAATGGCTGCAACCATACCCAAACACAGTTGCAATCATTTGAAGCAAAATGGGTCACAGTAATATTTTTTTTTCTGTCAGTTTCAAGTTCAACAACTAACATCACAGTTTGAGGGGTAATTATTCAAGGAATATTGACACTATAATATACTAGCATTACTACTATCCTGTCACTTGAAGCACTTGCACCAGGATGTGACTGTCGATTCAAGCAGACCTGTTGTCCAAGAAAGTCATACACCTACCACTACCACCTTCAACCCCCTTGGGGGGGTTGAAGGTGGTAGTGGTAGGCGTATGACTTTCTTGGACAACAGGTCTGGGTACACACACAGGTCTTGTCAAGTGTGTGTTCGGTTGTTGAGTGAGACATCTAGATGTCTAAGAGATTTCGCTTTACCTTAGTAAAGTTAATAAAATCACTGATGTAGTCTGATGGTTTCAGTTTCAATGAGTTCGTTCAACTGGATACTTAAAATGCTGTGTAAAGCTAATTGCTCTCCTGAGCTGATTGAGGAGAGCAATTTTTTGCCCTCCTGCATTTTTCAGAATGCCAGGCCTGGTGTTTTGAAGAATTTTGATCCCCTAGCTTTGTTCTTGGATATGTAAAGCACATTTGGCCATGAGTTGTTTTCGTGAAATATTATTAAATTATCAGTTCTGGTATGAATACAGCAGCAGACTTCCAGGAACCAGTGGTGCCTACAGTCGACTCTATGAGTTGATTACACATGTGTTTTGTGTTCTATACATCTCAATCTTGATTTTGATGTATATTTTGTGTATATTTAATTTGAATTGAAGGAATATCAGAGGTGTGAATTTTCAAAATAAATAGAATTTCATTACTTATATAGGCCCTTAATAGTAGTTCACCCCCAGAAGAACTCAGTGAAGCAACTCCATCTGCTAAACGTACAAGACTCTCCACTGAGCCTGTAGTGTGTGTACAAGACCAGTCAACTTTCAACTCAACTGCGTCGGCTCCATTTGAATCACCAACACAAATCCTCGAAAAGTGAGTTTTCTTTTTTCAAACTTTGCCATTTTATAATAAAAAAGGAAATGTTATGTAAAATATGATTTAACCTGTCTTTTTGTCGTCAGACTTGTACCAAGATCTGCCCTTTCTCTGATTAAGTAGTTCAACTGCCCCTAGTGTGGTCCGACTTGTCCCTGGTAGTGGTCCAACTTGTCCACTAAAGACAAAAAAGGGCCCAACTTGTCTTGAGATGTGATCTGAGTTGCCTCGAGATGTGGTCCAATTTGTCCCAAGAAGTGGTCCGAGTTGTCTCAAAATTGGGCTGGCTTGTCTTGGTCCGAGTTGTCCTGATACCAACTTCAAGTACACTGCAGATGTGAATTGAGGACTTGGACTGAAAGCACACACTGAAAATTAAGGACTCGGATTCAAGTTTATTATCCTTATTTTGATAGTTTGTGGTACTTGTATATTTAACTGTATCAAACTAACAAGAGAAAACTAAAAGGTATGTCGAATGATTTTTATATGGCCGGCGGCTGCTCATATGAGTGGGCCATATTATGGTAGGGTAATGTCTGTCCATCCATCCATCTGTTAACTTTTGTTTGTCCATGCAATAACTTGAAAACAATACATCCAACAGATACTGTTTCTTTATGGTTGATTAGTCATGTATGACTAGAGGATGGTTCCTTTCAATAACTAACATTCTGGCATATCCAGTATGGCCACCATGGCAGCCATCTTGGATTTTCAGAGACTTTTGATTATCCACGCGATAACTTGAAAACTATGGATCCAACAGATGCTGCTTTTTTATGGTTGATTAAGCATGATTAGAGGATGATTCATTTCGATAACCAGCATTCTGGCATATCCAATATGGCAGCTATCTTGGATTTTCAGGGACTTTTGATTGTCCACGTGATAATCCAACAGATACTGTTTTTATGGTTGATTATTCATGTCTGGAGGTTGCGATCGGAACGTCATGACGTTATTGGGGATTTCCCATTCTGCCCTTACTTATAGTAAAAATGGTTGATTTCAAACTAAAAGAACTTGTACAAACCTTACATTTAGGTACATATAAACATACTTGATAATTAATTTGAGTTGTGCTTGCAATAAAAATTAATTTTAATATTGTCGTTATTGCTATGAAGTGCCGATGCCACTTGCTCAAAAGTATGAAGCGATGGGCACATTGTTTATTTTGACTGCTGCTATTTTGAAATTCCAGCTCTTGTTTTCTCGTGTTTTTTAACAGCTATGCCTTTCACTAATTTATTAATGTATGCCTTTTCTAAGCGTTTTCTTTTTGGGGTGGGGATAAAATATTGTCCCTTTTTATATGGAACATTAAGCTATTCTTTATAGTTTAATATGATAAATAAATCTTGACAAGAATCTGTTAGTTACCTTCAAATATTTGGAAGGCTGAAGTGAAAGAAACTTCCATTTCTCATTCTTTCTTTTTGTTGATTGGTGTCCACAGTAAGGTAATCATTACTATTGTACTTGTTGTGTACAGGATGGGACAACACGGTACTCTCGTGTTTCGAATAGAAGTGCGGTCTGCAATATAAGTGCGGGGTAGAAAAAATGGCCATAATTAATAAAAGTGTAGACTGGGATATAAGTGCAGGGTAGGAAATCCCATCGGAGCATGCGACATATACAGTAGAAGTCAAAATAAGTTGTAAGATAATGGTTAGATGACCACTATAGGCAATGTCACAGTTTGTGTCCTGCGTTTCCTACAATGTTAACACCTGATTCTCACCGTTCTTGCATTATTTTTTTGGAAAGCCCACATAGAACCTGGTGCTACCAATATGTAGGAAAAGTGGGACACATGTGTACAGTCAATATGGTGCCAAGTGGTGATCCTGCAACTTACTTTGAATTGTACGGTTTTTAGATTCCTTACCCTTGAGGCCAAAATAAACATACCTGTACAATCTAGTATAGAGGTACCGGTAAGTAAATGCATGCGATAATTTATTTGCTGCAGTCAAAATGCACAATTTTTCCCTCGGATGTGTTCCACACTGTCGAAAATTAAATAGAAGTGCAGACTGGAATAAGCATGGTGCAGGGCGGAAAATTTTCGGGAAAATAATCAACATGCGTGCATGTTTATTCCAAACTCAAGAGTACCCCTTGTACTTGTAGTGTACAGGATGGGACAACACAGTACCCCTTGAAACTTGATTAGTGCTTAGCTACATGTATCGCCAAGTTGTACTTTAGTCATTACATGATGTGTCCCATTAGAATGTGAAACATATAATCCAAACAAAAGTAGTTGGACAACTCATTAACTGGATTTTTCCTATTTCTTTATGCAGGGCTCAAAATAAGCGGTGTGACCGTGTCGCGTCGCCTTTTGCTATGCAAAACTTGCAAAAAGCTACACAATGTTCAATTATGTATAGCATTTTGTGATACAAGATAATCAACTGCAGCCTATTAGGCTGCAGTTGATTATCTTGTATCGCAAAATGTGAATGAAAATTTGCAAACAAATTTGAAAACTAGTTCACT
The DNA here is from genome assembly GCA_031216915.1 of Pictodentalium vernedei. NCBI lineage: Eukaryota > Metazoa > Mollusca > Scaphopoda > Dentaliida > Dentaliidae > Pictodentalium > Pictodentalium vernedei. Next base: position 540,023,969 of record CM062294.1, read on the forward strand.
GATGCTTTACGTCTGATTGTGGAACATTTCAAGCATAACTCAGATTAACTCTCCATCAAGCATCAAGATGAATTCTGTTGGTTTAAATTCTTCCTGTTTTTACAACATTTTGCATAAAATGCCCATTAAAAATAACTTCAAGCCCATCAAATTAAAAATCCCAACTCCCATTTTGAGAACTCTGTTAAACAACCAAGACGCCATTTGAAAATATCCAAGTCCATGCAACCCTTAAAGGCATTTCAGTTAAAGAAAAACATAGTAAATGCTTCATGTGTTGCAGATCATTTGGAAATGCCCAGAAATGGATGGAAACTATTCTATCTACTTAGAAGAATTCAATACAAAACAGCATAACACAACTCTGGTACACAAAAATAGCTATGTAAGTTTTACAAAATGCTATTCATTTTTTGGAAATGTGTAGCATTTTGCTACGCAAAGAAAAAAAGTTATTTTGAGCACTGTCTTTATTGGGGGGGGGGGGGGGGGGAATAGGAGGATGGTAGTGGTCATGTTTTCATTCATGCTCTGGAAGTGTGATTATTATTGGTGTACAGTGTAGTTAGGTTTCTCAGTGAAACTTGAGTAGTGCTTGTCTATCACTGTCGCAAGGTTCTGCTTCACACAACATTTTCAGTAAAAAAAGTGAAACATACCCAGCACTGGATGTTTTCCTGATTTCTCTTTTTTTGAAGGAGGTGGGGGGGGGAGGGGGGGGGGGGAGTTATACTGTTAGGGAGAGTGTTTGTGTTTTTGTTTTCATTTATTTTTGTATGCAGCTGGGGGTATACATGATGGCTGGATTCCTCAATGAATCTTGAGCAGTGCTTGTCTACTGATGTTGCAAAGTTCTACTTTACATTTACATGATGCTTGATATTAAAAAATATGCAATATATATTCCAAAACTTATTGGATAAAATTACTGTTTATTGTTTTTGAGGGCTGGGAGGGGGGTCTGGAGACCTTCACTTTGTCTCTTGGCTTAAAGTTCTAATCTATTCTGTCTTAGCCTGAGGACTACTCTTTAGTGCTGAAACGGTTAGCCGGATAACCGGTTTGCAACTGGTTATCGGCATAACCGGTTGAAAAACATGTCAACCGGATAACCTCTGTACCTATAGTTGATGGGATGCCGTTGGGAAAATAAGTGGTATTTGGCTGCGAGACGTTATAATTCTTTTATCGACACAAGCATTGTCAAAGCTACCAAACGTTTGTTGATTTACAGTGATGTGTAGTCGATGTACAGTTAAAACTAGAAGTCCTGTCACGAATTGTGCGCTTATCTAGGCTTAATTACGCGCAATTACCATATCGAATGGCATCCAAAGCACGGCAGGTTCTCCTGGTTACTCATAGCAAGCACAAGTAATGTTTCTGTCAATGGACCTTCTGGTTACCCGGAGGTTCATTGGCTGAAACATTGCTTGTGCACAGGCCATGTCTACAGAATTTGATAGCCTTACTATGGTCATAACACGTAGATTAACGCGCAGATCGACATGCTATTTGTGCGCATTTCATGACAGGACTTCTAGTTTTAACTGTAACATGAAAAGGTTAAAGTGTTGGAATGTTGAAAGAACAGTTATTTTGGTCGCTTGGGATGTCAAGTCGCAGATAAATATGTCTGTTACTTTCTATCAAACTGCTAACAGTCGAGTGCACTGCAGCTTGTTTTCTGCGTGGGCTGCAGAGAGCACATGCCTATCAGTGTAACATTGTCTTCTACAGACAAATTTGACATTCTTCTCTTTGATGAGGTGTTGTTGATTGCAGATTATAATGCTGAAAAAAATCCCTCAGTGTGTGTAATGGTGCGTTCAAAATAAATTGACTGTTTGGTACTTTACAAACATATTTTGGAAAAAAAAATGTTTTAATTTTATTGAACTGTTTAAAAGTATGAACGTATGTCATAAAAAAATCATTTTTAAAATCTATCATTGTAAAATTCATTTTTCAGTTGTCAATGTTGGACGAGGGGCTCCTGGTCAATGGGGCATATAATAATTTCTTACCACACCCCTTTCATGACTCGCAACATATTCCCGCCAGAAATTTCAGTTCAAGGAATAGGGAATAGGAAAATGTAATTTGTAAATGTGGAACTGTTTGTGTCTTTTGTCTCAGAAGTGAACAAAAAAAGATATTCAAAAAATTAGGATTATATATTCCCTCTTTGATCATATCAAATTCAAGCCACTACAATTTACTAACTGGTTGGAAAATTCTTAACTAATATCAATGACATTTGTCCCTCACTTCAAGTGCGTGCCCGTGGGGACAAATTGCATACGTGATTTTTGTTTCAAGTGTGCTGCATGCTGTCCGCTTGTGATTCTCAAACGCAAGGCCTGTTTTTATGACCAGGCAGTGCAGGGTGACCACAGTTACAATGTATCATCACTATTATGTTGGACCATTGCAATCAAAAAAATTGTAGACAATTGTTTGCACATTGACGATTCCCGTTGGCACTCGATGGTGTTCGTTTGTATACGTTTTGCAAAAGTCAGGTGGCAGTGTTTTCAACACTGTTTTGAACTGTTTTCTTGCCATTCCTTACTGATTTTGCATCATAGACAATGCAATAATACCAAAGATTAAAATTAACGATTATCCTGTTGATATCTGGTTATGCCTGATGGTTAGCTGGTTACTAAAATGGGCCAACCGTTTCAGCACTACTACTCTTATTCTTTTCAGCTTGTATTGCACTTGCACATTGGTTTCTTATTCTTTTGGCATTTAACTTTGAAAGTCAATTTAGAATGTCTGCACCAACTAATATAGATGTTATATCTGTCTATAAAGAGAAAGGCATTGATGAGTGTATAAAGTGGCTCATTGAAATACACTCAGATGGTGATATACCAAATGCACCTGCTGTCAAAGCATCTATAAATCAGTTGAAGAAGGTGTACCAGGACCGAAATATAAGTAAGTCAACTCAATCAGGACAGAAATTATTTGAAGAATGGCCATCAGCTCTGTACATTTATCCAGTCAAAGTCAGCAAACCAGAGAAGGAAAAAACTGATAGGGAAAATGGTGATGTTTCTGTTGTTTTAACAAGGGGACTACATCTTGATTGTCATGACCAACTCGTGAAGGTTAAAAACAATTTAGCTGAAGAGATGGGTAAGAGTTGGAGTTTAGCGGAGAAGCTGCAAGCTGTCAGGGTAGAGCTGAAGAGTTCATCATCACGAGAAAACTACTATAGATCAAAAAGCAGCCAAGCTTGACAACATTGAAGAGCTACCTCAAGTGAACAGTCTTGAAGAAGATTTGGAAAAAACAGCAGCAGAGTGAAAAGGTTGAAAGAAAATAACACTGAAATGGCCCATGAGATACGAGTATTGGAAGAGAAAGTCAGACAGCTAACAAAGTCTCAAGTTAGTACCACAGATGATGAGAGCCATTCATACACTGTGAGATTCAGACAGCTGGTGTATAAGCTTTTGAAACATCATGTAGGCACTGAGCATATACATGTAGGTCCAGTGATTGAAGCCGTTTTACAATTTGTAGATAAAACACCATCAAAACTACCCTTACCAAAAACTGTGAGAAATATGAGTATTGAAAGACCAGGACTTTCACAGATGCAGCTGGCTGATGTATTCAGTGAAAAGGAGAATACTACCTTAAATTGACAAGTATGGAGACAAATACATGCGTTTTCATGCAACAGACTCGGACACTGGGCACTTGGCATACATGCTCTTGCAACAAAATCTGCTGAAGACACACTACGAACAGTCAAAGATGTTTTGCAAGCTATAGATGATAGAAAGGATGAAACAGAATCGGAGCTAGGGAACAGGCCTGGCATTTTCAGGAGAGCGATTTATTTGTTCGCCTACTGCTGGCCTTAAAAAAAATTAAGGAGTGCGAAAACTAGCACTCCTGGCCTTAGAAAATGATGATTACCATAACAGCATATTCCTAAAGCCCACCCCTTATCAGATCGCTGCTGTGTTAGTGGTCTCTGTAAGACGGCCACACTGCCCCTCCCACACCACCGGGCCTTGCCGAGGCCTGGAGGTATGGGAGGGGCAGCGTAGCCATCTCACAGAGACTACCTTGTTAGCAGCGCCAAATAAAATGTACAAAACCCACGAGGCAGAATTGATTAGTGAAACTTCATTTTGCCACTTTTAGCTTTTCTAAGCCTGAGGATAGCTAATCACTCTCCTAGGCCATGCGAGGAGAGCGATTTTTAGCCCTCCTGCATTTTTCAGAATGCCAGGCCTGAGGGAAGATGATTCTTAACAACATTCACAACACTATGTCTGATAGGGCATCGACAGAGCTAAAATGGCATGAAATGCTAGCCAACTGCACAAGAAATGTCATTCCAGAAATTGTATCTAACTGGAGTTCATTGGGTGTCAAGGATCGGTTACCACTGGAAACCTGGAATAATTTTTTAATGGACTCCACAGTTTTGTACATATTATTGAGATATCTCAGCAGGCTATTCTTGAGGTTGAGAGAGCTAATTCAGAGATGCCTCACTCAGGACCACAGTTTACAAATCACAATGAACCTGGAACAGTCAGACTCATCCGCACAGCATCCAAGCCATTTGCTAGAGGGGGTGATGAGAAGTCGGGATGTCATGGAGATTTCCAGATATACATGATATGCAAAGCCTTCCACTTGTACCTTTTCGGGGCAACAGATTCAATATCATATTTTTTAATGGGGCATATGTGTTTTTTTTCCACAAAAAGATGATTGAGTATTCAGAGGGTAAAGGGAATCTAAACCTCCTACTGAAATCTCTACTTACAGATATGAAAGATAATTTCACATTGCAGGGTGCAAGGCTCTCGGGTTGATCAACAAGCTGGTTACAGGGCCCCTCTGGAGAATTATTGAAGACAAAAGTATTCATATTTTGGACTTAACACATGTCATCTGTACCTTGACTGAATATTTGGAAAAGGCCAGTACCAATATTGGTTGCTCCATAACAGGAAATCTCCAAATTGAAAATATCTCATCCTGGACTGTCAAGAAGAATGCAGTGTATGATGCACTCATCGAGCTATCCAATTATGACGATTGTGTAGAAACAATCCTGGCCATTGTTATACCCGCCATAACAAAGCTGTTGAAATGCCACTACTAGTATGAAGATTTATTTTCTGGAGGGAAATTTTGTGAACCCAATTTGAATAATCTTCACCAGGTCACTGCAAATGTCATAAAACACAACAAGTATGCTGAAAGGGTCTTTGCATACTCGGACCAGTTGCTGAGATTTAAGCCAAACATCAAACACATCAGCCAGGAAGCCTACATCATGTTTTGCCTTAACAAGACCGAGAGTTGTTGAGTGAACAGAATAAGGAAAGGCAAATACAGCCTGTTAAGCTTGCAATGAGAGATTCTCATAAAATGTATTCTTTATACAAAGAAAGAAGAGGAGAAATAATTAGACAAAGAGAGGAAAATCAGAAAAAGAAAAGAGAGGAAGAAGAGAGGAGAGCTGCAAAGAGGTTTCAGGAGAGAGAGATGATTGTCAAAGAGATCTTATATTTTAGAATGTATCAGGCAGCAGCCCAGGTTGATGAAAGCATTAGAACCCTAAAATGCAAAACTCAAAGAGAAGATGCATTGAAAGCTCAGCTGCGATTCTGACAGACCATACTATGCCAGGAAGCTGAAAGTAATCTCTTTAAATTTTCAGAGAAAGATGGTGACAAGCGCCAGAATCTAAGTGTTTCTGAACTGGTGGAAAACTGTAAGAAATTAATAATAATGGCTACATCTATCTCAGAAACCAATAGAGACAAAAATAAAGCTGTATATCTGATAGGAAAGAAGATTCAGCACACTTTGGAAAAAGACGGTGGCGAACCAGTAAAATACATAGCAACAGTAATATCAACAGTTCCTGGCTATCCCATGTGGTTCAATATTAAATATGAAGAGGACGATGTACACGGATGGAAAAGGGGTGTGGTGGAGTTTTTGCAGACATTTTCCTAAATTTTACCATTTTTAGCTCAACTTTGACGAAGTCAAATTTGAGCTATTGTCATGGCCCATCGTCCGTCTGGCCATCTGTCCGTCTGTCCGTCTGTCTGTACGTCAACAATTGGCTATGGCTCGGGCTAGAGGTCGTATTTATGAACCGATCTTTACGAAACTTCTTGTGTACCTTTGTTATGACCCTGGGACGGGAACGAGTGTTTTTAGGTGTGGTCTGAAATTCAAGATGGCTGCCAGTGGCCATTTTGTACCGATGATGCAAAAATCAGTTTTTTGTACAGAACTTCTGTATGAAAGTTCTGATTTGAATAAAGTTTTGTATAAATGTTTAGTACCATGGGATACATCACATATAATACAGGTTTTTTTCTCGTGCGTAAATTATGCAAATTAGACTGACTTTGATTTATTTAGTGTTACTTTCAGAGCTGTAAGTGCCAAGCTGCTATGGCTCGGGCTAGAGGCCGTATTTATGAACCGATCTTTACGAAACTTCTTGGGTACCTTTGTTATGACCGTGGGACGAGAACGAGTGTTTTGGGGTGCGGTCCGAAATTCAAGATGGCTGCCATTTTGTACCGACGATGCAGAAATCTGTTTTTTGTACAGAACTTCCATATGAAACCTCTGATTTGAATAATTTTTTGTATGAATGTTTAGTACCATGGGATACATCACATATAATACGGGTTTTTTTCTCGTACGTAAATTGTGCAAATTAGACTAATTTTGATGTTTTTTGGGGTTACTTTCAGCACTGTAAGTGCAAATGCCAATACGGCTCGGGCTAGAGGCCGTATTTATGAACCGATCTTTACGAAACTTCTTGGGTACCTTTGGTATCACCGTGGGATGAGAACGAGTGTTTTTGGGTCCGGTCCGAAATTCAAGATGGCCGATGGCAGCCATTTTGTACAAAATTAGGTGCAATCAGATTTTTGCACAGAACTTCCATATGAAAGCCCTGATTTGAATAATTTTTTTGTGTGAATGTTTAGTACCATGGAATGCATCACATATAATACGGGTTTTTTTCTCGTGCAGAAATTATGCAAATTAGATGAACTATGATTTTTTCAGTGCGACTTACACACAGTAAGCACACATGTCAATACGGCTCAGACTAGAGTCTGTATTCATGAACTGATCTTCACGAAATGTCTTGGGTACCTTTGTTATCACCTTGGGACGAGAACGAGTGTTTCTGGGTGCGGTCTAAAATTCAAGATGGCTGCCAGTGGCCATTTTGTACCAAAATTAGGTCTAATCAGTTTTTTGTACACAACTTCTATACAGCTCAGACTAGAGGCCATATTTATGAACCAATCTTTACGAAACTTCTTGGGTACCTTTGTTATCACCGTGGGATGAGAGCGAGTGTTTTTGGGTGTGGTCCGAAATTCAAGATGGCCACCAGCAGCCATTTTGTACCAAAATTAGTGCAATCAGTCTTTTGTATAGAACTTCTGTATGAAAGTTCTGATTTTAATAAATTTTTGTATGAATGTTTAGTAACATGGAATACATCACATATTGTAAGGGGTTTTTTTTCGTGCAGAAATTATGCAAATTAGATGAACTTTGATTTATTCAGTGCAACTTACACAGTGTAAGCACACATGTCAATACGGCTCAGGGTAGAGGCTGTATTTATGAACCGATCTTCACAAAACTTCTTGGGTACCTTTGTTATCTCCTTGGGATGAGAATGAGTGTTTCTGGGTACGGTCCAAAATTCAAGATGGCTGCCAGTGGCCATTTTGTACCGAAATTAGGTCCAATCAGTTTTTTGTCACAAGTTCTATACAGCTCGTATTTATGAACTGATCTTCACAAAACGTCTTGAGTACTTTTGTTTTCACCTTGGGACAGGAACGAGTGTGTTTTGGGGTGCCTTTGTTATCACTGTGCTATGAGAACAAATATTTTGGGGTTCAGTCAGACCCACTCTGGGACTCAAAGATTTTTTCTAGTTCAGCATCTGACTGTCACCCACCTTTACAATACTTTACCTATACATTTGTTACAGGCAACGGTCAGTATTTATGTACAGACCGTTACAATACTTTATATGTACCTTTGTTATCAGGTCATTACCTAGATGTTTGTAATTGCTGTGTCACATACTATACATGTACATGTCTTTGTCTTGACAAGTTGAGCTACAGTGTCATTGACACTTTCATTTTCTTCTTTCTTCCTTGCTTTTGGCACATTTGCATTTTCAGTTTATGTGCAGGACAGACTGAGTGGTTTACTACAAAACACCCATGCAGTGGAATTTTCACCTCCAACATTAACTCTCAAATTTTATCAGAAAGAATTACTCAGAAACAAGCAAAATTCCATCAATGTCCATCAGATTGAATATATGACAAGCAGATCCCCTGATGGAAAATTTCCATTGTGCTTCATTGGATTTCATATAAATCTAGTTATTTGGGTGGAAACTCTACTCCATGGGTGTTTTCATGGTAATCCACTATCCTGGTACTGTACATACATGTATATACTAACTCTGAAGTTTGAATGCCGCTTATGTTATACATGTATGCAAAGTTGACATTCAAAATGATTTTTCCAATTTTTTTTTATTTCCAAAATTTGTTTCAATATTCAAAATTACATTGTCCTGTTTCTTCACATTCTGTGCTTAACCCTTTATCTGACATGAAAAGCAGATGACACTTGCGAACAAAATTATAAAATAATCTCATCAAAAACATAGCTTATGACCCCATGCTGGATTGGGCTCAACGAGCTCATTTCAGTGAGGGGTAATAGGCTATGTTTTCAAGTCTAGAAAAAGTAAAGAAAATTGAATGGTAATTTTTGTGAAAAGCACTCGCTGGTTTTTGCCGATATGTTAGGGAAAGGGTTAAGATAAAATATAAAATTTCCTCTCTAAAATGAGCTGCAATTTTTCATTACACCTTTGAGTCTGCACTACTTCTTGTTTTCTTGTTTGGAGAATGGAATTTTACTGGTACTGTCCCCGATTTTGAATAGACTAGTGAGTGTTTTCCATCAATCAGTTCTTAAGTTGTGCATGCTTTTGTGGGATATACAACACATTATATTTTTCATATATAATGTGCTGAATGTCTCAATTTAGTGTTCTGGAAGTTTTGTTCAGTTTAATCTGTTTGTTTAAATCTTGAGTTTATGAGAGTAAGAAGTGTGCTGTTTCATGCTGAAACATATTTCCAGACATGAGTACCATTGATAGGCTCTGTAGTGTTGTGTGATTCATCATGAACTTTGGAGCTTATATCATAAAATCCCTTATTCATTAATATCATATAAATTGCATTTCCCACTGAAATAATAAAAAATTATCAAATAACAAATACTCTTGATTGAATAATTACAAGACAAAATTGTTTAACCCTTTACCCAACGAATCGCCCACATCCACCCGTGTTATATGCAAATTTAGAAGCTGAAAAAATATTATTTTCCGAAAAATTTCTTCAAAACCATATCATGTGACCCCTCTTTGGAACAAGCTCGTTGAGCTTGTTCCAAAGAGAGGTCACATGATATGGTTTTGTTCAAGTTTTTTGAAAAAATTTAAAAAATGATATTTAAAATAATAAATTTGGATATCGTCTGCGTTGGGTAAAGGGTTAAAGGTTGAAAATACATTAACAAAAACTGTCAATTAGTTACAAAGTCAAAAAAGGAGACAGTTGAAAGCTGAAACATTGATATCACAAATCTACATTTCTTCTGTTTATCTCGACACAGAGTTACGATAACATGAAACTCAACATTTTTGTTGTTTCAAACAATGTTCATAATGTTAGTCATATCAAAGAATAGGTCTCTCTTATAAAATAAGAGAGAAATTAGCTTCTAAATGACATACTACAAAAGTTACGGACTTTAAATTTAAGTTTGTTACATGAACATGAAAACAACTACTCTTGAGTGCCTAATAATCATACATGTATGATTATTTTTTTTTCAACAAAATTCCCGCCTGTATGATCTTTATTTGACCCTATATGATTATTAATTTTTAGCAGTCGAATGTGCTGAGCGGCCGCTTATCTCAAGAAGTTCCCCAAAACAAACTAGTAAGGTACATGTTACGTACAAGCAAAAACAGGATGGAAATGTTAACTGGTGGAGAGCTGGAAGCATATATTTGGGCTTTATACTGAAGTACTGCTAACATAACTTTAAGACCTAGTACCCAGTGGATGTGCTTCAGACTATCAATGTTTTGCCTTGGTGCAATTTATGGTAGAGTGCCTATACATGTAGGCACTCTCCCATAAATTTCAACAAGTTAAATCCATGTGAAAATTATGATAACCGAACTGGTGCACTGCCCTCTGACAAGTATAGTCTGTCTCTGTTAGTTTCAGTTCGATATTGGGTCCAGTGGTGATATCACTTGATAGGAATAAGCTTGATGGGCATGTACTCTTGAGTGCCTAATAATCATACATGTATGATTATTCTCTTCAAACAAAATTCCTGCCTGTATGATCCTTATTTGGCCCTGTATGATTATTAATTTTCTCAAGAAGTTCACCAAAACAAACTAGTAAGGTACATGTACACGCAAACACAGGATGCAATGGAAATGTTAACTGGTAGAGATCTGGAAGCATATATTTGGGCTTTATTCTGAAGTACTGTTACCATAACTTTAAGACCTAGTACTCAGTGGATGTGCTTCATACCATCGCTGAAACAGAATTAATTAGTCTGTAAGGTTTTGCCTTGGTGCAATTTATGGGAGAGTGCCTGTTGGCACTCTCCCATAAATTGCAACAAGTCAGATCCATGTGAAAATTATGAAAACCGAAAGTAATTTAGCCGTTCACCACTTCTAGAGCATCAGACGTCTGTGATATAAAAACACCTCTGAGCATAGCGGTTGGCTCACATCTTGAAAGTTTCCACCCTATACTATTATTCGACCCTATACTATTATTAATTTTCAGAAATTTTCCACCCTGTACTATTATTTTGCCCTGTACTATTATTAGACACTCGAGAGTATGTTATTCAAGATAAAAAATAAATCCCGTGTTTCATTTACTTACTTTCTAGTATTTAGTAGGTTTCATTTACTTACTTTCTAGTATTCATATTTCAGGTCACCTGCTCATAACACAAATTGCTTGCAGCCTTGAACAACCAGATATCAAACAAGGTAGATCTTGTTCCACTGTATATCATTGTTGATTTTCATATTAGTTTTTAGCATTGAAACAACTAGGGAATCTTGTACAGTGGAGCCCACTTAATTGGATATCTATTTATTTATTTATTTATTTATTTATTAGTGCTTAAGGTCACATATTTCTGCACAATGGCTAATCATGACCATGACAGTTTTATGGGTGGAGGGAGCCAGAGTACCTGGAGAGAACCACCGAGCAATGGCAAGCAACTGTCAGCTCCCAACATACTAAATCCACACAAGCAGGGTTAGCATTGGTTGAAGAAAAGTGCACCATCGACGTGCAGCACGCCTTAGTACACGGCGTCACCGTGCCCCCACATGGGCAATGGGGGTGAAGTGTTTTGCCCAAGGACACAACGTGATTGCCGCAGGTGGGATTCGAACCAAAGACCTCTTGGCTTGCCGCCTGCACCTCTACTTACTGAGCCACCCCCCCCCCCCCAATTGGATATCTCTTAACTGAATAACCCTGTTAATTGAATATAATTTCCCAACACAAAACCATTTACCATACCTCCAGTACAAATTTGACGTGTTAATTGAATATAGGTTATAGAGATATCTCCTATTAATTGAATAAAAAATCCTGTTACCTGTCAAGAAATTGCCCCAACTCTCCATAGTTTTCCTTTGTTTATAGACCTATTTGGCCTCAGTACATCCAATACAGGCATTTAATCTATTATATCTTGTTTGACAGAGCTCATGGAGATCTGTCAAACAAGATATAATAGAATAAATGCTAAGTTTATCTCTAGAATACAGCAAAATTACACAATCCCTGTTAATTGAATACTCCTGTTAACTGAATAATTTTCATTGACAAACTGGCTATTCAACTAACAGGGTTTTACTGTACCTCATTATACCCCCGCAAACAAAGTTTGGGGGGGTATATAGGAATCACCCTGTCCGTCCGTCTGTCCATCTGTCCATCTGTCTGTCTGTCCGTCTGTCCATCCATCGTAAGTGCAACTCCTCCTAAACCGTTTGAAGAATTTTCATGAAACTTTACACAATGTAAGAACTCCATATGGGAATGTGCATGAAGCAATATAATTCCGTTCTGACATTTCCAAGGGGAGATAATCTGTCCGTCTGACCATCCTTGTAAACGCAACTCCTCCTAAACCGTTTGAACAATTTTCATGAAACTTTACACAATGGAAGAACTCCATATGAAGATGTGCATGAAGCTATATAATTCCGTTCTGACATTTCCAAGGGGAGATAATCTAACTTATACCGTCTGTCCATCCTTGTAAGCTCAACTCCTCCTAAACCGTTTGAAGAATTTTCTTGAAACTTTACACAATGGAAGAACTCCATATGAAGATGTGCATGAAGCAATATAATTCCATTCTGACATTTCCAAGGGGAGATAATCTAACTTAAACCGTCTGTCCATCCTTGTAAGCGCAACTCCTCCTAAACCATTTGAAGAATTTTCATGAAACTTTACACAATGGAAGAACTCCATATGAAGATGTGCATGAAGCAATATAATTCCGTTCTGACATTTCCAAGGGGAGATAATCTATCTTATACATTTCAGGCGCGGGGAGTATCACTTTGTGAGTTTGCTCACAGTACCTCTAGTTAACCATTTAGTTACAACTGTTCGATTATTGATTAACCGTTGACCGTACCGTCACAATATTAAAAATTATTACTCTAATTATTGGGTTTTTTTTAATCAAAAAAAAAATTTCAGCAAAACCACATCATGTGACCCCTCATTGGAATGAGCTTGTTTCAATGAGGAGGTCACATGGTCTGGTTTTGTGGAAATTTAAACTGTTCAATTTGTAAATTACATGGACGGATGTGTCCGATTCATTAGGTAAAGAGTTAACTTCCTGTTACTTTAAAATAGAGAGTATGCATATGTTTGGATGTTAGACCACAATAACGTATACAAGACTAGATGAAACTACTTTTAATTTTAGTCCTTGCCTTGAAAAGTGTTTGAATTTAGCTGAAATCTTAAAAAAGTACATGAAAAACTACGTTAATTTGAAAAGTACTTGAATTTAGAAAAATGACAGATTTTCATTGTATCATCAACTTGAGAACAACCAATCAGTACACAAAATCACAGGTCGATGCACGGTAATCAAGCTTTATTAAGTACACTGTTATAATTTAAACACGTGGGTGTCATTCTGATCTAAGGACATGGCTGTCAGGCATTATTAAGGGCCTACATGTATATAAGTAATGAAATTTTGTTAATTTTGATATATCTCACCTCTGATATTCCTTCATTTCGAATTAAATATACACAAAATGTACATCAAAATGAAGGTTGGGATGTATAGAACACGAAACACATGTGTAATCAACTCATAGAGTTGACTGTAGGCACCACTGGTTCCTGGAAGTCTGTTGCCGTATTTGCACGAGAACTGATAATTTAATAATATTTCACGAAAACAACTTGTGGCCAAATGTGCTTTACATATCCAAGAACAAAGCTAGGGGATCAAAATTCTTCAAGACACGGCGACAGAGCTGCATGGGGAAAAATTCCAAAGCCTTTGCTTTTGTTTACGAATAAGTATACTTTCGATTTCCGGTCGGCGTCATCGGATGGAAAAAGCATGTAAAAACGCCGTCTAAAATCAAATAATGAAAAAGATCGCCTTCATACAGTATACTGTTATTAGATAGAGATTGCACAGTTGCCATATTCAATGCAAGGTATCATGATACCTGTTGAAATTTCTTAGAATTACGATTTTGTTTTTCGATGGAAATTTGTGGTATCGAGTCATTTGCACATGTCTGTCAAGCATGGAAACCATCTTCAATAAAAAAATGCAGACAGTGTTGTCTTTTTTCAAAATGAAGTCCTGCCGCTGCACTAGAAAGTGTTTTGAAAGCCTAGCTTTGTTATTGAATATCTGAAGCACATTCGGCCACGAGTTGTTTTTGCGAAATATTATTTTATTATCAGTTCTGGTGCGAATGCGATAGCAGACTTCCAGGAACCAGTGGTGCCTACTGTCAACTCTATGAGTTGATTACATATGTGTTTCGTGTTCTGTACATTCCAACCTCCAGGAACCAGTGGTGCCTGCTTTCCACTCTATGAGTTGATTACATATGTGTTTTGTGTTCTGTACATCCCAACCTTCATTTTGATGTATAATTTGTGTATATATAATCTGAATTTAAGGAATATGAGAGGTGAGAATTTCAAAATAAACAAAATTTTATTACTTATATAGCCCCTTAAGAACAGTGGTTATTACATCATTGTTTTGGATTCCATTCACCTTTTGTCCAGTTAAAGAATGATGGCCAACTTGCCCCCAAAATATCATTATGAATGCTTCAGAAAGATGATAGCTCATATCCATCAGTTATTCTTTGACTCAAAAATAATGAAGTTGGAATCACTGCGTCATTTATTGATGATGGAAATTTCTTGTCTCTGCATGATACCTGCATTAATAGAGAGTGTATCATCACCTTACATGGACTTTCTTGTAAAATTGATGTCTAAAAGATGCAGTCTCCACAATTTCACTGGAAACAGGCCATTTTTTAAAATCCATTTCAATTCACCTATACCTACCACTGGCAAGACTATGTGATTATATATTGTAATTATATGAGCAGGCCTGAAAACTGTAATGACAATCCTGCAAATTTCAACTTTTTTTTGGAGGGGGTTGGTACTGAAATGGTTAACCGAATAACCAGTTTGAAACCGGTTACCTACCTAACTGATTAAGAAAAACGTCAACCGTTTATCCAAAATATCAATAGTGATCGTCATTCCATGGTTAAAACGTAATAAATCTGCCGCTTCTCCTTTGGGATAGATTACACCTCGAAGCAGCGCTGTATATATTGAGAAATAATCAACTTTGGCATTCAAGACTTCGTTAATGATTGGCAATTTCCCTGAGTACTGAGTAACTGCAGAAACTATTCCGTAGTATTATACAAACGAATGTTGTCAAGTACTCGACATCGTTCGTTTGTATACATACTACGGAATAGTTTCTGAGAATACTACTTTCCAATTTCTATACTTTTGATCCCAGATTCAGTGAAATAATGGCTACGGTTAACCGGATATTATCTGGTTATAGCTCTCGGTTAGTCAGTTGTGAAATTGAGCCAACCGTTTCAGCCCTAGAGGGGGTGTGGGTGGGTTGGGGGGGGGGGGGAGTGTAGAGTACAGAGTCGCAATTATTTCTTTGCCATTAAAAAGTTCATGTTCTTGGTTTGTTTTATGCTTTAGGCCCCATAATCTACAGAATAGCATGGGTGGTGGTGTATTATGGGTAAAATATCAGACATAATCCATTCGATTTTGATTTTTTTAAGTTTTGGAAAGGTTATAAAAAGAGAGCATGCGGCAGCCAAAAGGACCATGCGGGAGCACCTGAGAAACAGATTTTTTTTTTTTTAGGCCTAAATATTGTTCATTTAATTATTTTATCATTTATTTATTATTTATTGTTCAAAAATTATCAAATTTTTTTTTAAAAATTAAAAAGGCATGTAGGGTAAAAGGTTAACATGTGTTATCAGTATACAACAGTGGTTCAACTATGGTGGCGTCATGGGATCCTGGGACACTCATAGTAGGTATGGATTCTCGCAAACCATTTTCACGAGAATCCAAATGGATTCACGCAAATTTAGACAAAATATAAGCCCTGCGAAGGCAGGACAAACATTGATAACTTGCTTGTTTGCTGTACTGTATTAAACGCATATGTATATCTGAAGAAAATGTAACATATGCAACTAAAATGGTGTCACCTGGCACTGCTGCTTTGGCATTTAGTACAGTGATAGTAGATACAACGATTATGATTATATGAAAGATATTTTTGGATACCCTTTCCAAAATTTAAAACATTACCAGAAAAAATGACAGACATGGTTTCAGACATGTAAAAATGCTTTGACCGTTGATAGAGCCAATACAACTAACATTTGAAGCAAGCATTTCGTTGGTGCTCAGGAACCGACAGACGAACACCCTAACCCTATTCTGCAACATATACAGAAGAGCAAATAAATGGAACTACATTAGTATTCGAGTGATTATTGACTGTTTTGAAGGAATGGTGCAATAACAGAGAAATTTTGCTAGGGAACATGTATTCCAGTTACAAAGGTCACTAAACTCACTGCACTATGCAGTGCTTACTTGGTATTTTTATTCCCACATTTCCCAAAATACGTGGATATAGTGATGATCTTTGTCCCTTTTTTGAGCTATAATTCTGAAACTTACCAAACTTATTAAGTATGGTATAGAGATGACAAAAATCAGTTTAGTTTGAATTTTTGTCATCAGGTGGTGCCAGTGGCACCACTTAAAGACTGAGCTAAAACACTGCTTTCCGACGAAAGGCTCCCAGGATATGTAATTGCAGTTGTTTAAAGTGTGCTTATATGTTCCGGTTGGATGTTTAGATGCGCATAAAGGATTTGGATTTTTGATTCAGCCCCATATGGTGCACGTAATGCCACTCTTGTCATTAGAGAATCAGTTTCCGATGAAAGCCACCTAGGGGTTTAAATTTGGAATGCTGAAAGTGGGTTCATATATTCTGGTAGGATCTCTAGATATGCATAAAGGTTTTGCAATTTTGATTCGGGCCCAATGTGGTGCCTGTACTGCCACATTTGTTAGAGAATCGGTTTCCGACAAAAGGCTCCTAGGGGTTTTAATTCACAATGCAGAAACTGTGTTTATATGTTCCTGTAGGGTCTCTAGATGTGAAACTAAAACTAAAAGTTTTGATTCTGCCCCCAACCCCCCCCCCCCCCCCCCCCCCCCTCCACCATGTGGTCAAAATTGTACAGTTTTGGGTCAAGCAGCTTGATTTCAATGAAATTAGATTTCTCAAACTTCTTGACATCAAAACATCATGGCACACTCTTCTGTTTCCTTGGACTTTGTGATTTGTTGGATCATAGTATATAAAGGTTCAAGAGAGAGGTTAATGATTTGTGCTATTCAGTGTTAACAAATACCCGAGAGCAATGTAAATTCAGACTTCTATAATTCCGATTTCAAAGGAAAACTACATATAATAGATGCAAATAGTCAACAATGAGTCCATTTTTGAAGTACCTATCATCAGAGAATGAATCGCGATACATTCGTTTCATGATTACCTGTTGCAGCCCTATCACACAGCTGAAAATTTCAAATTTTTTCTTCAGTAATATGGGTAATAAATGCCAAATTAGACATGTTGCAATTAGGGCTGCCATCATTTGGATGTTCATGATGCGATGTGCATTGCGATTATTTGCTTGGAAATTGTTGCGAGTACAACATGGAAAAGCTCTGATCTTGTAAGATATGTATATTTAGTAGAATGATAATTGCCCTCAGTACATTATTTTTCATCTCAGGTTTGCTCAAAATAAGAAATAATTTGTGTTCAACCCACATTCATGAAACTTCATATGTAGGTTGGCCTTCGTGAGAGGAAGAACCCTATTTATTTTGGACTCACTAGGTCAAAGATCAAGGTCACAGTGACCCTGAACAAAGTAAATCAAAACAATTGGTTTCCAGATGATAACTTGATAATGGTTCGACCCATGTTCATGAAACTTCATAGTTGGGTTGGCATCAGTGAGAGGAAGAACCCTATTTATTTTGGACTCACTAGGTGAAAGGTCAAGGTCATAGTGACCTTCAACATAGTAAATCGTAAACAATTGGCTTCCGGACGATAACTTGATAATGGTTTGACCCATATTCATGAAACTTCATAGGTAGGTTGGCCTAGGTGAGTGGAAGACCCCTATTTATTTTGGACTCACCAGGTCAAAGGCCAAGGTCACAGTGACCTTGAACATAATAAATTGTAAACAGTTGGTTTCCAGATGATAATTTGTTGGCATTCGTGCAAGAAAGAGCCCTATTTATTTCGGACTCACTAGGTCAAAGGTCAAGGTCTCAGTGACCCTTCACATAGTAAAATGTAAACAATTGGTTTCCGGACGAAAAGTTGATAATGAATAAACCCACTTTTGTGCTGTCACAACTCAGTATTGGATCAGTGATCCTGTCGGCATTTTTTCTTTTTTTTCTTTTGCGTGGTGTAGTACAACAAAAAATAGAAACACATGTATAAATATTTTGTTTTTATTTGTCTTAAGTCCTCAACATTCAAGCCAACGCCTTTATTCAACAATACCAGTGGCTTTGAAATGAAATTTTGCTTGAACATCGTCTTCTGTTAAATTTATTTTAAAAAATTGTTAACTTACAGTCATTGTATACTACAGAATTCCTCTAAATGGTCGATTTGTTTGCCATATCTTGGGAGAAATAAGCTTTGCCCCCTGAATCAATGACGTAACGATAGAAGAGGTCTCTTCCACTTTCCCAAAGTATGCACAGTGAAAATATAAAGTTATAAACTGCAATGTAATAATATTTTTGAATGAGAATGGTTTCAGCTGAAGGCAAGCATGGACTAGGTGTGAGGGTTTAACCTCATTTGACCCTTGTGACAATTTTCTTTGCTCTTCTTCATTTTCTTGGGTAGTGCTACAGATGGTAATTTTGATTTCTCTTGTGCTGAGAGATTTTCCCATATAACTCATCATTTTCTTCATTCTTCCTTTGTTTAGCCGTGTCTTCCAGTTCTCACATATTTTCATCATGTTGACGTCACCACTCTTCATCCTTCTTTTTCCCCTACTCTCTTTTTGTCCCCCTTGTCCCCCTACCCTCCAGCTGCTCAAGGATCTCCCCAGTGGTCTCCGAGGGAGCCGCTTTCTCAACAAAGCTCTGGTTCAGATGAAGAGAAGAATTCAAAGATGAAGCTCAGACCGCACTATCCTCTGCCACCTCGGGCACCAAAATCATGTCGCTCTCCTCTGACTCTACCCTGGGAGAGGAAAAAATCATGCTGCAGTTAAGCATAACCACAGAATCACAATTTCCCACAATTCCCCTCCGGTTCAATCTCCGGTAGGAGATGAACCTATAGCTATCTGGATACTGGTGATTCTGGGGTCCGAGGCATATGGGAAGAGGTAGTAGCATGCATCTCATCATCTTTCTCTTCTTCTTTCGGGCATCCAATGAAGATCCAGTCTCCTTCGAGCAAATATGTTAAGTTTCATGATTTTGGTGGAAGGCTCCCAATTTTTGATAGCATCTTCCAACCTCACGATCAATGAACAAATTCTCACGATTTTGAGACTCCATGTTATGTTTTTCAAACTTGAGAAGTTGAGTCTCAAGTTTTCAGTTTACTGTACTATAAATAAGCTGAGTGGAACTTGGGAGATATAGAAAAGTATTTCAAACAAATCGCTTGGACTTATTTTGCTTAAAGTTCTGCCATTGTTTGCTCTCATCACCATCTTAACACACTCGTTTCACTGCCGGATGCCACTGCATTTCTGTCTTAAACAGCTCTCTCACAATTCACAAACTTATTGATCTTGTCCTTGCAGGGTTAGCTGTTATTTCCAATTACTTTATTTAACCCTTAACCTGCTGAGTATTTTCTAGATATTTTACATCAAATCTAGTCATGGCTGCTTTAAAGCAGCCATGATTAGATTTGATAAAAAAATTAATCTAAATGTAACACAAGAAATCATTGGTGAAAAAATCTATTCCATTTACAGGGAGACAATATGATTAAATATGCACAAATTATGCTTATTTTAGAGACAAGAGAAACCCTGTGCTGACCAGGAATATCTGCCAGTAGCATGCAAAGAGTTAACTGCACAGGTCAGGCTTTCTCTTGCCAGTGACGTAAGTATATGGGCACATTTAATCAAACTGTCTCCCTGTAAATTATATGAATATTTTCACCAATGATTCCTTGTGTTAAATTTGGGTGAATTTTTCCTCCAATCTAGTCATAGCTGCTTCACAGCAGCCTTGACTAGATTTGATGAAAAATACCTCAAAAATACTCAGTGGGTTAAGAGTTAAACAAATGTGGACATTATATGCAACTTGACACTCCACTAATTATCATCACGTTTCTCTTAAAACAGATGCTTCAAATGTCTCTTTACGGACATAACCGATTAAGTCTTCACATATCATGCTGTTTCAGACCTGGCATTTTCAAGGGAGCGATTTATTCGCGCGCCTTAAAAAAATTAAGAAGGGCGAAAACTAGCCCTCTTGGCCTAAGAAAATAATTATTACCATAACAACCTATTCCTAAAACACACATGTTTTCAGATCTCTGCTATGTTCGTGGTCTCTATAAGATGGTCACACTGCCCCTGACACTCCTCCGGGCCTTGTTGAGGCCCGGAGGTATGAGAGGGGCAGTGTATCCATCTCACAGAGACTACTTTGTTAGCAGCACGAAATAAAATGTACAAAAGCCCACTAGGCAGAATTCATTAACCCTTTACCCAACGTAACGACCAAAACCGGCCAGCGTTATTCTCAAAAATTGACAATTAATTTTCATCATTTTTTCATTTTTTTTGTCTTAAAACATAGGTTATGACCCCTTGTTGGAACGAGGGGGTCATAACCTAAGTTAATTGTATATAACTTACAAGCATCATTTACCATACCTTCAGTATGATTTGACCTGTTCATTGAATGTAGGTTATCGAGTAAACTCTTGTTAATTAAATAAAAAATCTTGTAATCTGCCAAAGAATTACTCCAACATCCACTTAATTCCCTACATTTATAGAAATGTTTGGCCTCAATACATCTAGTATAGGCATTTAATCTATTAAATCTTGTTTAATAGAGCCCAGTGGACTCTGTCGAACAAGGTATAATTTTAGAATAAATGCTCATTTTATAACTAGAAGATAGGAAAATGACCCTAATTCCCGTTAATTAAATATTGTTCTCTACCAAAGTTCTATTCAATTAACCCTTTACCTAACGTAACGGCCAAAACCGGCCAGCGCTATTCTCAAAAATCGCCAATTAATTTTCATTATTTTTTTCATTTTTTGTCTCAAAAACATAGGTTATGACCCCTCGTTGGAGCTCGTTCCAACGAGGGGTCATAAGCTATGTTTTTGAGACAAAAAATGAAAAAAAATAGTTATTCAAGAATTATTTTTGCAAGTGTCGTCTGCTTTTCATGTTAGGTAAAGGGTTAACAGGGTTCTACTGCATCAGTTTTGACCATTTTTTACTGCAACAAATGAGGTGCTCTAACATGCAGTCATCCTGCAAGGTATATCCTGTGTACCTTGGTAGTTGTTTCAAGGCAACAGTTTGTTGCCTTGAAAGACAGTCAATGTTTGCTTGCCGAGAAGCAACCTCAAGACCACAGTATATACATGTAGACTGTTGATGTGAAGCAAAATTTGTAAAAAAAAATCTCCAGGCCTTTAACCATTTACCCAACGCAGATGATATCAAAATTTATTATTATACCCTCCCCCCACAGACACCCCCCCACCCCCCCCCCCCCCACCCCCGCAACAAGTTTTGGGAGTATACTGCAATCACCTTGTCATTCCGTCTGTCCGTAGACATAATTTTGTCCGGAGATTTCTCAGACGTTTACGGACCTTTGTCATCAAAATTTGGTATGAGTATTTACCACCATGGGAACTTGTGGATCTGTGATTATAGTTCCAGATGGACTATTTTTGGCAAAGTTCTGCCCCTTCTTCACATGTGTTAGGATGCTAGAATTTTGTCCGGAGATTTTCTCAGAGGTTTATGGGTCGATTCCTTTGAAACTTGGTATGGTATTCACCACCATAGGAACTAGGGCACCAGCGATTATAGCTTTGATTGGATTTTTTTTTGCCAGAGTTATGTTCCTTCTCTTCTTAGAATAATTAAACCTGCGCACCAGCGTTTATAGTTTTGATCAGAATTTTTTTGCCAGAGTTATGCCCCTTTTCATCTTAGAATTCCTGAATTTTGTCTGTAGATTTTCTCAGATGTTTATCGTTCAATTTTGTTGAAACTTGATATGATATGGATGTTCACTACCATGGGAACCTGTGCACCAGCAATTATAGTTTTGATCAGACTTTTTTGCCAGAGTTATGCCCCTTTTTCTCTTAGAATAATTAATTTTGACCGGAGATTTTCTCGGTTGCCTGTGGGTCAATTCCTTTGAAACTTGGTATGGATGTTCACTATTATAGGAACCTGTGCACCACCCATTATAATTTTGATCAGACCTTTTTTGCCAGAGTTATGCCCTTTTTTATCTTAGAATGCCAGAATTTTGTCCGGAGATTTCCGACAGGCTCATCTGGGGCAGTCAAACCTCTAGTTTTAATTTTTTTTAAATTTTTCAAAAGTTTTCAACAAAACCATATCATGTTACCCCTTATTGGAATGAATTTGTCGAACTTGTTCCAATTGTAATTGTAATAAATCAGAAAAATTTAAAGTATTTGTAATCATAAATATTACATCTCTGAAGGTGGGTCGGTGGTGAATTCTCAATTTGGTGTTTGTGTTTTTTAAGAAGCAAAACCGCGGTTGCGATGCGGTTATTGGTGATGGAACAGGTCAAGCTCATTCATCAAAGTTAAGTTGATTTTGCAAACTTGCTTAACGAGTGCAGTGTGTGAACAACGTCGAAACATCGTCAGTCCTTGACAAAGATAAATTAATAGAACTGAAAAGAATGTTTGGCTTATTGATGTATGCTGTAAAGTTCAAATTACGCCCAAAATTGTAGAGTTCAGGTTGGGTTTTACCTCTTTCCATTCGACGAAAATGCGGAACTTTCCTTTGAGTGCCTTTCCGCTCTGGAAAAATGGAAGAAGTTATAAAACACTGGCAAATTTAATATTATTCAAAGTGAATTTGGAAAGTGTCAGTTATGGGAAAAAGTATTCTGCTGTGTACGGAATGAATTTTCTAAACAATCTGGGTGTTTTTCTCCTGAGTAAATAAATTTTTATACCCCCACTTTCAAAGAAAATGGGGGTACACTGGATTACATGCGTCCATCCGTCTGTGCGTCCATGTGTGAGTCCGTCCAAGAATATTCATAACTTAAGAAAATTATTATTTTTTATAATATTTGTTGGTCATAGGTATGCCCACACTAGTTATTTTTTTTTTTATTACTTGTTCACTTAGAAATTGTGTCTGTCTGAGCCAATATTTTTCTGTTCAGCCTGTATCTCGGGTATAGAATGTTCTATTGCAATGAAATTTGCCATGAACACTGCTTATGGTATAGGCTTCAAAAAAAGGATTCAACGATATTTCTCATATTCTCCTTTTTAGAGTTATCCCCCTTTTTTGACTTAGAAATTGTAGGAAATAGACATTATTTGTCTGTTCAGCCTGTATCTCAGGTATGGGTTATCGGATTTCAGTGAAATATGGCATGCTGTTTGCCTATGACAAACGCTTCTGCCTCATTGTATAAAACTTCCAAACACCAAACAATTTACCATACTTTTTGACTTAGAAATTGTTGGAAATTGTTGAAAACTTTCGAAGAAAATGTGGAAGGGATGGGTTTGGGGGGGGGGAGTATACTGGATTGGGGTTATCGGATTTCAGTAAAATATGGCATGCAGTTTGCCTATGACAAAGGCTTCTGCCTCATTGCATAAACCTTCCAAACACCAAACAATTTACCATACCTTTTGACTTAGAAATTGTTGAAAACTTTCGAAGAAAATGGGGTTGGGGGGGGGGGGGTATACTGGATTGCCTCCGTCCATCTGTGCATCTGTCCGTCAGTCCATACAAGAATATTCATAAATAATATTTGTTGGTCATAGGTATGCCCACGCTAGGCAGTACACCACTTGGGTGTATGCATATGCACCGGACAAAAGACCAGCTCTTGTGAAATTTAGACTGAAAATACCCACAATGCATTGATTGTCCTATTAAAAATATGGGGCAGGATCAGTTCCCAATGGAATAGTGTCATTTCGTACACAGACGTTTCGTACACTGACTATTTTGTATACAAAAGAAGACGTTTCGTACATATATTAAAGGACGTTTCGTACGCAGGCAAATTTTATAGGATTTTTTTTATATGAAATAATAGGCTACTTACTTTTGTAAAGTATTATAATCCAGTATAGAAACAATCCACATTTGAAATATCACGGAATAACAATTTAATACGTCCAACACCACCACAATATGTTATACATGTACATTTGAAAATATTGTTAGGAAATAAAATGAACCGCAGACTGTGAAAACACCTTTCTTTGGTGAAAAATCAAAACATTATGACGTGAGCTCATTGATGATTAGTTCTTATGATATGTAATCACAGCATTGTTATTACAATGGAGTCATAATTAGCACATGAACACATATTAAAATGATTAATTTTCAGTACATGTACAACACTTTTTATTACAGCAATGTTAAATAGCCAGTATATCATCATGTATGGACCCCCTCCCCTGCCTTACCTCTAGTTTAAGTAAGACAACTTACTGAGACATCATGTAAGGATTACATTTGTTATTTTTACTTACGGGTTGTTATCTCACTTGGCTGAAGACAGTCATAGCCCTGTGTACGAAACGTCCTAAATGGTTTGTGTACGAAACGTCCTAAATTGCCGTGTATGAAGTGCCCATGTACGATACGTCCAGTTCCCGTTCCCAATAATGTTTCGCTGACGTTCGCCCTTTCTTTAAACCCAAACGTCTCAGAGTCGGAAATCTGGTGAAATTGTTTTCATGGAGTTATTGGACAGACTTTGAGCTTGTTCTGCCATTGTTAAATATCGAAATTATAAAAATGCCAAATGGAGAACAGATTTTAGCTGCCACCGAAAATGTCGGTGTTTTCAAATTAATGCGATGTGGTTTTTCGGGGGGTCCAAAACCAAAACCGCACCGAAAATACCAACACCGACCCAGCTCTATACATCTCTGAGGTAAAAACCACAGCCGGCCAAGTAGTAACTCTCCAATCCTGTAAAGAAACAGCAGCAGAGTTTCACACATTAGACTTCTGGGTTCAGCTCAGAGGTTCCTTGCCTCGTACTTTGCTTGTGGTTTCACAGAATATGAGTTTTTGTTTGGATTGACATCAAACTTTGATGTTGTTTTAATAGTAATCCACTGTCCATATTTACTGTAAGTACATGTAGGAGCTTGTGAATAGCTGAAGCATCATATTTTGAAGGAAATAAATATATAGAATATACCCCTAGTAACTTGGTGTTCCAAATGCTCACCACTCGTGGTGTTAACCATGAGCCTTCAGAACACGGTTAACACCACGAGTGGTGAACATTTGGTACACCAACATACTTTGGGTATATTTTATTTATACCATGATTGTCAGATTATTAAGAGTCGCTATTTTTTTTTCTTGATTTTACTGAGCAGCAGCCGTACATACGTGCAAATTTGTTTTTGTTAACATGAGCATCAGTGGGCATTACTTCCGCTGTCAGTTTTATCACCGAAATGAAATAGGAATTTTTTTTTAATAGAAATAGTAACATAATAACATACTATTTTGAGGTATGGATGCTTTATTAACATGAGACAATGCATGTTTCTTAATTTTTTGGGTGTTTTATGCGGTAAGCTCATTTAAAAACGTAATAAATAATTGCCACTTTCATTTCACTCTTTGCGAGGTGACATGTGATAAATTTAGACAAGTTCGCATTCAGGTCGACATCACCAAAGGTCAAGCTTAAGGATGTAGTTCCATTGTAGGTGTAAATTTTAACTACTGAAATCCCATTGCTGGCGTGTTCACCACAGTTGGTGTATAAAGCTAAAATTTATGTCAGGCCACATAAAGTAGATCTGTTTCTCAGGCCATTATTTGTGAAATTGCATGCGGGCGAGCGATTTTTTATTTTATTTTTTATTTCAGTAATTTCTTCTTTGTCATCAAAAGTTCATGTTCTTTCTTCAAGTTTTAGGCCTCATAATCTACAGAAAAGCATGGGTGGTGGTGTATTTCATCCCTTGAGTGCAAGAAGGCTTTGCAATGCTAAAGCATTGTAAAGCCTTCTTGCACTCAAGGGACAAATTCATCAATTTTTTTAACTTGGGTAAAATATCAGACATAAACCATTTAATTTTTATTTTTTTTAAGTTTAAATTGGTTATAAAAAGAGAGCATGCGGCAGCCAAAAGGACCATGCGGGAGGGCCTGAGAAACATATTTTTAATTTTTTTAGGCCTCACAGGCTTTTTATATATAGTAGAATAGGTAAACATGGTATAAATATAAAATTAATACATGAATCCCTTTATTTTACTTTTTAGGCTTTTCCCTCTGGAAAAGACTATTGTTTTTCTACGGATTATTATTTTTTTTTTGTTTTTTTTTGTTTTTTTTTCCACACATTTTTGTCCGTATGATTCAGAAGCCATTTTCGAACCGATTTTCACACAATTTGGCACACGCATAGAGTGGCAAAAAATCTAAAAATGTACCGAAGCGGAATTTTCGATTTAACCCTTATTTCGCCAGAATTGGCAAAAAACTGCCAAAATTGGGGTTTATCGGCACTTTCTCGAAACACGTCTTTTTTTAAACATCCATCATTACTAGACCTGCCTATGACACAACCTTTGATACACACGACATATTTGGCGATGCATATGGTGACCCTCCACAGGCTGCCAAACATCGAAATTTTGATGAAATGGGCCGGTTTCAGACCCCCACAACGCCCAAACGATACCCGAGAGGTAAACATAACTTCCTTTATTGGAAGTAGAATTCACCGAAGATCATTTTTGTAAGTAATAAGGGTGTTCAGAAAACCAAGTGTTAACCCGTTTTGGGCTGGTTAAACAGCAATACCCCAAAAAAGCTCTAAACTTCATGTTTTCCGTGGATTTCTCTAAACGAGTCCTGTAGATTTTCAAGAAAAATTGGTCACTCTCAGGTCTTGGTGTGACATTACAAGTTGCATGGATAGAATATTCCGGCCAGCATTAGTTAACCCTCCCCGAGCTGCTAAACGTAAAAATTGTGATAAAATGGGCTGTTTTTAGACACCAACAGCACCCAAACGATATACCACAGAGAAAGGGGCCTTCATTTATCGGACGCAAAATTGATCGGAAAATATTTTTGAAAGTGGTAAGGGTATTCAAAATTTGACGTCTTAACCCATTTTAGGCTGGTTAAAGAGAGATACCCATTAAAATCTTAAAATACCCATTTTCTGTGGATTTCTCTAACAACATCTTATAGGTTTTCAAGAAAAATCGGCTATTTGCAGGTCTTGGTGTGACATTACAAGTCGCATGAACAAAATATTCAGCATTAGTTAAATCTCCCCGGGCTGCTGAAGGTCAAAATTGCGATAAAATGGGCTGTTATTGCACACCAACAGCACCCAAAGGGTACACCACAAAGAAAAGTGCCTTCTTTTATCGCGCGTACAATTTATATGGAAACATTTTTGTAAGTAGTAAGGGTATTCAAATGTCGACGTCTTAACCCATTTTGGGCAGGCTAAAGAGAGATATCCCTTGAAAGCTTTAAATTCCCATTTTCTGTGAATTTCCCTAACGGTAACTTGTAGGGTTTCAAGACAAATTGACTATTCGTAGGTCTTTATGTGACATTACAAGTTGCATGGACAAAATACTCCGGTGAGCGTTTTTTAACCATCTACAAGCTGCCAAGCATCGTAATGTTGTTAACATGGGACTGTTTTCAGGCACGCACAGCACCTAATGTATACATGAGAGATAAACATAATCTCCTTTGTTTGAAGTGGAATTCACAGAGGACTATTTTTTGTAAGTAATAAAGGTATTCAAAAAGCCAAGCGTTAACCCCTGTTGGGGAGGTTAACAGGGATACCCATCAAAAGCTTAAAAAATCGTTTTCCCTGGATTTCTTTACAAACATTTTGTGGGGTTTTCAAGAGAAAATGGCCGTTGATAGGTCTTGGTGTCATATGACCAGTTGCATGGATCAATTATTCTGGTAGGCATTTGTTAACCCTTCATGGGCTGCTAAATGTAAAAAAAAATTGAGGAAATAGTCTGTTTTTGGACACCAAGAACATCAAATGGAAATGCCACAGAGAAACGTAACTTCTTTTACCGGACGCAAACTGATAGGGAAACATTGATATTGATATTAACCCATTCTACCATTAATGATGGGTTTTACTTAAACATTTTTTTATCAAACCCAAACCGAGTCATTTGAGACTACTATACTCACCTTTCTCATAACATCAATGAAGGAACTTTAGTGAGACAGTTAAAAACAATTCATCAGACACTGTGGGGGTCAAGAAAAATCATGGAATCTAATCGGGAAAAGCCATGATTCTCCAGAATCATAAAGTCTAGTATCCTTTGTCTTTTTCTAGCTGTTCATCCAAAGGACATTGTTATTGTTGTCATCAGTGAAGTAACAAGTTACCATGAGAATAGGACAAGAGCATTTGAAAATCATATTGACATCCAGATTAGTAATTTGAAAAAGGTAATATTATTAACGTTTCTTTATCGTAATTCCAGTAGGAGGTTCAGAAATTTAAAAGAGTTTCATCTATCCCATGTGTTACCATGATCCTAAAATCCAGTACCTCTTGGTTGGTAGTTATTATCTGTGACATCATTGGTTGTTGTCCTTTATGTTAATAAGTACAGAGCCTGAACATGTTGATAATTCTGCTGTGTTTTTGTGGAATATTTAAATTGATTTAATTAAAAAAAAGAAAAGCCAACTGGAAAGTTTTTTTTCAACCCCACATGGATTCAAGTACATGTGGCTTAATGGCATAGCAATTAAAAATGTTGGTCCTTTCAACATTCATAGGGTGTGTCCAGAGCAGTTTCATCATCAAGGTAGGTTTCTGGAAATGGAAATATAGTCCTTGAAAAAAACATAAATCCATAACAGTCTTCAGAAAGACAGCTAATTCAGCTTTGTTGTCACATGCATGTACATGTATGTAATTGACTGATAGCTAATTTGTTTTTTACATGGGACAGAATATCTTGTATGTCATTAGCACACAGCTAGAACATATCTTGTTCAGTATTTTGTTACCTAATAATTATGAATGGTGAAAAATACAGAAATGTACTTCTACAAAACTGAAAAATAGTCCACACCCTTTACAAGGCTCATACAGCTCTTGAAAAACCCTTGAAAATGAGTTTTTTCTTGAAAAACCGTGGAATTTGAAATTAGCCCTTGAGAAACCCTTGAACTTTCAGAAATCTCTTGGAAAAACCCTTGAATACCAAGCTATTTTCTGGGCATTGTAAATATATGTGTACTCGCCTTTTACTTGTTTGTTGCGCTCATGTCGCTCAGTTAAAAAAAAACATCAAAAAGTATGGAACGTTTTACCAAGAATACTCTAACACAGATCACACTTTGGGTACCACTACTTCCTGACTTCCAAAGTCAGATCCGTGTCACATGAATCTTAGATTTTTAGAGCTCATACAACAAGCTGAATAGAATAGGTAGCCCTCGAAAAAAAAAGAAACCCTTGAAAAACCCTTGAACATTGTGAGCAAATTTTTGCATGAACCCTGCTTTATAAAATACTCAAATACTGTTTGAAATTAATTTATCTAAATCTGTAGAAACCATGCAAGAGAAATATAGAAATAAGGTGAAAGAATAAGAGAGACATTTTCTTGTGGTTATTTTTCAACACTGTTCACATGTACTGCTGTTTGTTATGCCCTTGACTTGAAAAGTCAAAGGGGTATCTAGTGGAGACCGCCGTCTGTTTGTCCATCCATTTGTCCATCTGTACCAACATTTTCCCTTGTATCTCAGCCACTGCTACTCGGATTTGAATGATATTTGGTGTTGTGATAGAGCATCATGGGGGAATGATATCTGTATAGCGTGAGTTTCTTCCACATATTTTTTCCAGAGTTATGGCCCTTTTTCACTCTTTCAACTAAGAAAATGTTGGCGGTTTGGGAGCATTGGCACACTTTGCGTTTCCCCTCTTGTTTCATCAGCTGGTGGTGTCAAGAAAATCATTTCAAATTTCAACCCCTTTTAGGTTTGTTAACTAATCAGCATTTTAGTCCATTTTATTGAGATCTTGTTTGACCTGTTGTAGTAGTGTGTATCAGTCATGTTTAACCCTTTACCCAACACAGACGATTTTATTTTTAAAATTTATTATAATTTTATTATTTTTAATATAATTTTTTTAAATTTTTCAAAAAATTTCAACAAAACCATATCATGTGACCCCTCAGTGGAACAAGCTCAGTGAGCTCGTTCCAATGAGGGATCACATGATATGATTTTGTTGAAATATTTTGAAAAATTTAATGTTTTCAACTGTTAAGTTTGCATATTACGCGGGCGGATGCGGGCAATTCATTAGGTAAAGGGTTATCCCATGACCAAACATGATTAGAAGATGGTACTAAAAACAAATTTCTTATTAAACTAATACACTTCATATTTTTTGCCTCAAAAAAATAGTTCATGGCACCCCTCATTGAAACAAACACCTTGAGCTCATTCCAGTGAGAAGGTCAGAAGCTATGTCTTGGGGCAAAAATTGAAAAAATTGGTAAAACTTTCAGATTTTTAGCTTAACTTGACAAAGTCAAGATATCCTATTGCCATCACGCTTGTGGAAGTCTGTTAGTCTGTGAATCTGTGAGTCTGTTCACATTTTACTTTAGCACAGGCTACACCCGGTAGTTCTTGTTTGATCGTCACAAAATTTCAGATGCAGGTTTGGGGTCATGTCTAGATGGGAATGTCCCCTTTTGGTCGTGATCGGTCAACCAGTATGGCTGCCCGAGCCCAAAACCTGAAAACCATTAGCACAGTCTACAGGTCGTATTTATGAAGGGCTTTCATTGTAACTTGGT
The DNA here is from genome assembly GCA_031216915.1 of Pictodentalium vernedei. Taxonomy (NCBI): domain Eukaryota; kingdom Metazoa; phylum Mollusca; class Scaphopoda; order Dentaliida; family Dentaliidae; genus Pictodentalium; species Pictodentalium vernedei. Next base: position 540,054,984 of record CM062294.1, read on the forward strand.
AGGATGCCCCTGTATAATGCCTAGATGAGAACGTCTGCTTTCGGTCATGATCTGTCAATCGTGATGGCTGCCCAAGCCCGAAACCCCAAAACTTATAACACAGTCTGCAGGTCATATTTAATATGGAGGGATTTCATTGTAACTTGGTAGGTTGACTCCATATGATGTCTATATGAGAACTTCCCCATTTGGTCGCGATCTGTCAACCGTGACTACTGCCCAAGCCCAAAATCCCTAAACCTTCAGCACAGTCTACAGGTCATATTTATGGAGGGATTTCATTGTAACTTGGTAGGTTGACTTCATATAATGTCTAGATGAGCACATCCCCATTTGGACATGATTGGCCAGCTGTGACGGCTAAAGGGGCCCGAAGCCCCAAAACCTTTAGCACAGTCTACTGGTCATATTTATGAAGGGATTTCATTGTAACTTGGTAGGATCACTCCAAATAATGTCTAAATGAGAACATCTCCTTTTGATCGCGATCATTCAGACTTGATGGCTGCCCAAGCCCAAAAACCTTTAGCACAGCCTGTAGGTTGTATTTATGGAAGGATTTCATTGTATCTTGTTAGGTTGACTCCATATAATGCCTAGATGATGACATCCTCTTTTGGTCGTGATTGGTCAACTGTGACTGCTTCAGGGGCCCAAAGTCAGAAAACCTTTAGCACAGTCTACAGGTCATATTTATGAAAGGATTTCATTGTAACTTTGTAGAATCACTCCAGATGATGCCCAGATGAGAATGTCCCCTTTTGGGTGCGATCATTCAACTATGATGGCTGCCCGAAGCCCGAAAACCTTTAGCACAGTCTACAGGTCATATTTATGAAGGGATTTCAATGTAACTTGGTAGGATGACTCCAAATAATGACTAGTTGAGAACCGCCCCTTGTTGGTCGCGATCATTCAGCCTTGATGGCTGCCCAAGCCCAAAAACCTTTAGCATAGTCTATAGGTTGTATTTATGGAAGGATTTCATTGTACATAACTTGTTTGGTTGACTCCATATAATGCCTAGATAATGACATCCCTTTTTGGTCATGATTGGTCAACTGTGACGGCTACAGGTGCCCGAAGCCCGAAAACCTTGAGCACAGTCTACAGGTCATATTTATGAAGGGATTTCATTGTAACTTTGTAGGATCACTCCAGATGATGCCCAGATAAGAATGTCCCCTTTTGGTTGTGATCATTCAACCATGATGGCTGCCCGAGCCCGAAAACCTTTAGCACAGTCTTCAGGTCATATTTATGAAGGGATTTCATTGTAACTTAGTAGGCTGACTTCATATAATGTCTAGATGAGAACATCCCCTTTTGGACAACTGGGCAACTGTGACGGCTACAGGGGCCCGAAGGCCCAAAACCTTTAACACAGAGTACAGGTCATATTTATGAAGGCATTTCATTGCTCCTTGGTAGGATGACTCCAAAAAATGTCTAGATGAGAACATCCCCTTTTGGTCGCATCATTCATCCTTGATGGCTGCCCGAGCCCAAAACCCTTTAGCATAGTCTATAGGTCGTATTTATGGAAAGATTTCATTGTAACTTGTTAGGTTGACTCCATATAATGCCTAGATGATGACATCCCCTTTTGGTCATGATTGGTCAACTGTGACAGCTAGAGAGGCCCGAAGCCTGAAAACCTTGAGAACAGTCTACATGTCATATTTATGAAGGGATTTCATTGTAACTTTGTAGGATCACTCCAGATGATGCCCAGATGAGAATGTCCCCTTTTGGTTGCGATCATTCAACCATGATGGCTGCCCGAGCCCAAAAACCTTTAGCACAGTCTACAGGTCATATTTATGAAGGGATTTCATTGTAACTTGGTAGCTAGGTTGACTTCATATAATGTCTAGATGAGAACGTCCCCTTTTGGTTGCGATCATTCAGCCTTGATGGCTGGCTGGCTGCCCAAGCCCAAAACCTTTAGCATAGTCTGTAGGTCGTATTTATGGAAGGATTTCATTGTAACTTGTTAGGTTGACTCCATATAGTGCCAAGATGATGGCATCCCCTTTTGGTTGTGTTTGGTCAACTGTGACGGCTTCAGGGGCCCAAAGCCCGAAAACCTTGAGCTCAGTCTACAGGTCATCTATATGAAGGGATTTCATTGTATCTTCGTAGGATCACTCCAGATTATGCCCAGATAACAACGCCCCCGTTTGGTCGCGATCATTCAACCATGATGGCTTCCCGAGCCCAAAACCCAAAAAACTTTAGTACAGACTACAGGTCGTATTTGTGAAGGGATTTCATTGTAACTTAGTAGAATGACTCATTATAATGTCGAGATGAGGGTGTCCCCTTTTAGTTTCAATCAGTCTACTATCATGGCTACACAGGCCTGAAGCCCGAAAACCTTTAGCACAGTCTACAGGCCATATTTATGAAGGGATTTCAATGTAACTTGATAGAATGACTCGTTTTGGAATAATTTCACTGTAACTTGCTAACTTTCGTTGACATACGTTAACTTAGAGGGCCACATACATTAACTGTGAGGTCATATTAACCCACCCCTCAGCTCTTTAGTACAGTGTACACCTCATATCATTTTTATTAAAAACATAGCATACAGGGAACAGAAATTAACATATTCCCAATTATTACAATTCTTGTCTTATTTCATAATCCTTTCAATAACATTGAACATTATCCTTTTCATCAAACACAACACACAGACAAGTTAAGCTACAGTGTCATTGACACTTTCATTATATACAACTCCTGTTTTATCTATGTTTTTGAGGACCAAAAATTTGCATTAGTTTTTAATTGAATTTAATTACTTTTCTTTCAGAATGACAGACCATCTGTTATAGTGACACATAAAAAATGGCCTGATGAAATAGGCATGTGGACTGTTTTCCCAATGTTAAAAGAGTATGTAATTACCCTCTAGCTATGTTTTAAACTGCAGTACAGTCGTCCTGGAGTGGTCATAATCAACGCATGGGCAGTGATGTCCACGCATGTGCTTACCAGGTAATAAAAATCATCAGCAAAATTTTAATTAATGAAGCACCGAGTTGTTCCTGTTGCTTCATTAAATTCAATTTTTGATGATTATTCCTGTAATTAGTGGTTGGAATCTAATATTGTTGCATCTGTGGAAATATTGTCCACCGGGGAAATGTGACCAGTCCATGCCGGCTGTACAGTATGGTCTATAAACTGGTCGGTACTTTTCATAAAAATTACCAAGTGCAAATATTTTAGTTACTGCTGATCTCAAGTATTTGAATGTTTCTCTTAAATTTCACAGACCAGTGTATAAACACTGGAAAAGAGTATCAACATGGCTCAATATTCATGAAATTATTAGAAGTTAACCATCAGAGATCCCACTCTAGACTCGGTATTTGTTAACCCTAGTATGCAGGGCTTGCCTTGAGTCGGGGCTGATCAGCCCTGGCCCCGAGAGGCCCCTTCTCTTGGCTCCCGAAATCTCAGTGTTGGTAGGTTTGGGCAACGAAATTTTGCCATTTTTTGCGAGATTAATTTTTCCATTCACGTCTCTATCACCCAAGTGTGATTACAATAGAAGCAGCAAATAGCAGATAAAATAATAATACAAACTGTTTTTGTCTGATTCAAATTAACATCCACCTAAATCCGCATGAAAACTGAGAAAATCCCAAGATTAAACAAAAAAAAAACAAACACATTTACGAGACTTTGAAAGCACGCTTGTCAACGAAATAAAATAAATGTACAAAATAAAATAAAATAAAATGTGTACCTGTGTCTACGTGGAAAGGTGGGGGCCAGGGGTGGGGGGGGGGGGGGGGCGCATTCCATTTCTGAAATATCCAAAGCTGTGGGGAATTTTCATAGATTGAAATTATTTAAATGGTAAACTGAAACTTTTTTTCAATTTTTTTCTTTGAGACAACCCTTGCATCGAAAATACACACCCCACAATATGTACGAAACATCATAAAATTTTATCAACAAAAAATCCAAATTGTCGATGTACGAAACGTCCAGCACCCACATGATGGGTCCAAGTCGTTTCGTCCCTGGGACGATTCATCCCCTAACATAGTGGGACGTTTCGTTCTCGAGACACTGACAGAGTGGGATGTTTCGTCCCCTCCCAGAGACGAAACTCCCACTTGAATAGCAAATCATTAAGATGATATGGGATGTTGGATTTTTTTCATGATGTAACAAGACATGATCATATCCTTAGAAATGGTTTGCCAAACCAGTTTTAATGATACTCATCACATGTTCACATTAAGTTGTGGATTTGTTTTTGCCTAAAAAACATCTAGGTGGATAGGAAACACATTCCACTGGAATGTTTTTTATCTACCTAGATTTTTTTTTTTCTAAGCAAAAGTAATCAACTAAGGTCGCCATTAGAAAGAATGTAAGAACATAAAATTATCCCAAAAGGCCCCGACCTCAATATCTGGGGGACTTTTTTCAGGCCCCCAGCAGGCCCCAACCTCAACATCTGGGGGACTTTTTTTTAGGCCATGACCATTTTACTCCAGGCAAGCCCTGGTATGTTGCAGAATAAACAGAAGATTCCATTCAAATTTATAAATCTTGTACCTTAGCTGTCTTAATTGTGAATGTGTTTCCAAATGTTGCAATGTAGTCTACTGAAAGTCATCTTAGTTACAAGTAGAATGTCTTCCTTCTTATACAATAGGCAATAAAAATGGCTAAGTGCTTGATTAATACTGTTAAGATTTGTTCATTATACTCCTGCACTCAAGGCTTTGGTGGTATACTCTTTTCAGCATATCCATGCATCAATCCATCACCATGTTTTTCTGAGTTTTTATTTTTGTTTACAAATAATAACTTTTGAACGGCGACTGTTTTAATTATACGATATGTATTGTTTTCCTATTTTGGGGGAAAATAGTCTTAAATTTTTAAAGTGATTTTCTTTGTTTGTCCAGTAACATTTATAACAACAAGTTGGGAGTCAATACATTTTTGGCATTCCATTAAAATTATACACTCATTTTACTGAAGAATGGACTTGAAATTTATTAAAAAGTCAAGGTTTCGATACAAGAACTTTTGAGCAATAACAACCAAATGGGTTTTGGGTGCCAAGCCAGAAAATAAGCAGACTGTCATCTGCAAAATTAGGTCCCAAGAGGGTGAATTTAGTAATGCTACCCTGCATAGCAGGGTAGCATCACTAAATTTACCCTCTGTGAACCTCAGTCTGAATCAGGGTCACAAAACTAAACAGAAAGAGTCACCCAGAGGATAAATTGGCCCACTGTATGGGATAGCATCATCAAATTCACCCTCTGGGAACCTCATTCTGCAAATGTCAGACTGCTTATTTTCAAGCCTGTTTGGTGCTCTTATTTTACGATCATTCATTATCCAGGTAGATTTTATTTTGAACTATTTTGGGCATTTTTCATCTTTTTTTCCTAAATGAACTTATATTTACTGAACTCTGAAGTGAGATGAAATGATTGGTTTCATGAGTTGATTTGTTCAGACATTGTTTTTATTAAATTGATCATTGACATTGATTGATTGATTGACTTGTCTGGTCAAATTTGAAGGTCAAGGTCATATGATAGTTCAAGTTAATGGAGCAGGGCTGGGTTCAAAGTACTCAGTACTCGTAGTACTCGAGTACCACTTTTTTGACAAAGAACTCCATACTCGTACTTTACTCATATAATTTCAAATACTCGTACTCATTACTTTGAGAAAAAAGTCCAGTACTCGTGAGTATTTTATGAGTACTTTATGAGTACAGTGGAACCCTGTTAATTGAATAGCCACTTTGCCAATGAAATACAGTATGGTCTATAAACTGCTCGGTACTGTTCACAAAAATTACCAAATGCAAACATTTTAGTTACTGCTGATCTCAAGTACAGTGGAACCCTGTTAATTGAATAGCCACTTTGCCAATGAAAATTATTCAATTAACAGGGGCATTCAATTAACAGGGATGGGGTCACTTTCCTGCATTCTAGAGATAAACTTAGCATTTATTCTATTATATCGTGTTTGACAGAGCTCCATGAGCTCTGCCAAACAAGATATAATAGATTAAGTATGTGTATTGGATGTACTGAGGCCAAATAGGCCTATAACTAAAGGAAAACTGGGGAGAGTCAGGGCAATTTCTTGACATGTTACAAGATATTTTATTCAATTAACAGGAGCTTACTCTATGATCTATATTCAAGTAACAGGTAAAATTTGTACTGGAGGTATGGTAAATGGTTTTGTGTTGGGAAATTATATTCAGTTAACAGGGATATTCAATTAAGAGATATCCAATTAAGTGGGCTCCACTGTACTTTGTAAACGTCTGAAATTTTCTCAGAATTATGCCATGTCCTACCAGCTATGTATACCTGTTTCAGTTCAACAGAGGCATGTCCCCTCGTTCCTTCATTGACACAGAGCAGCATTGTTTATCAATATAATAGTTTACTGAACTGTGAACTGTTAATCGCAGGCTTTGCTTAGATTTATCCTGGTCAGTACAAGGGCAACGCAAAGCATGGGTGGTCGGGGGAAATGGCCCACACTTTGTATTGCTCTTGTTTTTATTGTGAAATATTTTGGAAAAGTGAATTTTTTTTATACCTATGTAAATATTGACATACAATGAACTGGAAGTATTAAGTATTTCATAGCAATAAAAGATAAACAAGTTAAAACCTTCTTCATGCAAAAATGAGTAGAGGATTCTACTTGGCTGCAGCAGTTCAGTAAATGCAGTTGGGAATGGGTTGAACCTTGATCATTAAAATTGTGTTTTAAATTAATTGCTGGTGGCTCCAGTTGAAAATATTGGAAATTTGAATAATAGAAAGAATTTTTACTTGAATAGTGGGGATTATTTCATGAGTGAGCTTGAGAAATTATATATTTCTAATTGCAGTAAAGCTGCTCATGGGAATATGTATTTTTCATGCCGACTCATTAGACTTAATCAATATCAATGCAAAAACTGTAGAAACTCTCTATTTCTCAGGGTTCAGGGCCCAAAATTTAAATCTAACGAAATGAATTATTTACCTTAAAGCTTCTGTGGCCTAGTCTTGCGATGCTTGCATTACTCTGCTCCATTCGCTTTTCTTTTGGAATGGCTCACTTTTGTCATTAGAGAATCAGTTTTCAGCAAAAGGCTCCCAGGGGTTTTAATTCGAAACATTCAAAGTGTGTTCATATGTTTAGGTAGGGTCTCTAGCTGTGCATGAAGGTTTGGGATTTTTTATTCAGCCCCATGTGACTGTAGCGCCACTTTTTCCATTAGAGAATCGTTTTTTTGTGAAAAGCACATAGAGTTTTCAATTCAAAACATTGATCAGGTAGAGTCACAAGATGTTCATAAAAGTTTTAGATTTTTGATTCGGCCCCCATGTGGCTCTCATGGTGTCATTTTATCAAATGTCGAAAGTGTGTTCATATGTTCAGGTTGGGTCTCGAGATGTGCATAAAGGTGTGGGATTTTTTATTCGGCTCCCATGTGGTGCCCATAGTGCCACTTTTGTCATTAGAGAATCAATTTCAGGCAAAAGGCTCCTAGGGGTTTTAATTCGAAACATTGAAAGTGTGTTCATATATTCAGGTAAGGTCTCTAGATGTGCATAAAGCTTGGGTGTTTTTGATTGGGCCCCCATGTGGCACATATATTGCCACTTTTGTTGTTAGAGAACTGGTTTCCAGTGAAAAGCACCTAGGGTTTTTAATTTGAAACGTTCAGAGTATGTTCATATGTTCAGATAGGGTCTCAGGGTGTGCATAAAGGTTTTCAGAATTGTTTATTCGGCCCCATGTGGCAGCCATAGTGCCACTTTTTGTCGTTACAGAATCGGTTTTCAGCAAAGGGCTCGGAAGGTTTTTAATTTAGAATGTGATGGCAAACTGAAAATGCGTGGATAAAATGACAGTGTTCTAATTCTGATAGTGATGAACCGATCATATAAACTTTGCTATGAATTATTACTGATTATTTCACCAAACATTTTGCCAATCCGATGCTGATTCCGATGGTCTGAATTTGGCACAGAAAAAAATCTGTTGTCACCTATTATACCACTATATTCCATTGATAAATCATTAATTCTGAATGTTTAATAGCACATAAGTTCTCGGACTATCCATGTTTAGTTCCGGGCAGTATTAGCGAAAATAATATTCTCAGGGGTTTTGGGGGTGGGAGGGGAAAGAAGATAGTGATTAACGATATAATCACACAGTATCGTTCTCTTGTGAAGGTTGTGTTTATTCTGGTAAATGGTGTTAATACAGTTTTGTGTATAAATACAATGTACTCGGCTGTATTAATCAGAAATATACTGAGACACATACTTCGTGTCTGAATTTAATAATAATAATAAATGTGTGTTGTGAACTTGTGTCCTTGTATGGTTTACAGACCGATAAACATGGGATGTATCAGAATTTAATGTTCATTTTTCAACTTGAAACTGAATTGAACAATGAACTTGACAAACTGAAAATGTGGTGGTGACAGCCATGGGACATATATGTTGCACAACAATCATTTGCCATTGAAAAAAAAGATTGTTTTTGAGTTTTTTTTCATCCAAATTTATTCTCCTATTGTGTTGTGAGGTCTGCATCATGAAATACTTCAGACTACCATCTGAACACATTGTATTTATTTGTTAACGTTATATACTCAACACAATGTTGTGCCGCAGCAAGGGCAAAGGCTAAAGGCCAGTGACTTCGAGTGACTTTGATCAGCCGGGAAGTGGTGTCGATCTTCTACAGAAATTCCTTAATATCTTGGCTCTACACATTTGTATATTCTTCAATGCACTACATATGTTATTAATGGGTAAACTTCATGGAGATGGCCAGATATCAAAGAGATTTTTATTGTCAGTGCAGAATAATCGGAAAGTGACGGTTTTTAACTGCTGGTTGTCATAATCGACCGATGCCCCATAACTATCCGGTTCCGATTGCCAATTCCGATTATCGGTTCATCACCACTTTCTGATATATTTTAGATTTTATCAATTCTGAATTGAGCTTGTAATATCTTCATTCAGCACTTACAGTCCCTCTATCTGCATAACTGATATATTTTGTTATTATGGTTTTGCAAATTAACGGTTCGTACTTCACTGTGGTTTGGTCTTAATAAAGTGTAAGGGAGTTTTTTCTTTTATCCTTTATTTATTACCGTGTTATCTTTCTTCATTGTTTATTACTTGTATAGTAATTGTATATTATTATTTCAGATATTTTTCAATTTGAGGTATTTTTGCCGATGTTTCTTAACCCTTTACCCAACGTAATGGCCAAAACCGGCCAGCGCTATTAACAAAAATCGCTATTTAATTTTCATTATTGTTTCATTTTTTGTCTCAAAAATATAGTTTATGACCCCTCTTTGGAACGAGTTCATCGAACTCGTTCCATTGAGGGGTCATAACGTATGTTTTTGAGACAAAAAATGAAAAAAATTAGTTATTCAAGAATTTTGTTTTTAAGTGGCGTCTGCTTATCGTATTAGGTAAAGGGTTAACTGTTAGAGTGCTGAATTATTTTGGGTTGTCAAAATTTGTTCACATGTCTTTGCTTTGTTACAATTCATGGGAGAGTGTCTATAGTACTCTCCCATGAATTGTAACATAGCAAATCTGCCCAAATGAAATAGTTTCACTTAAAAAATTCTAGGAAGCCTGTCCACAGAACAGAAAGCCTAAATTTAAGTTGTGGCACCTGCGCTTCAGAGTAAAGCCCAAATATGGACTTCCAGCACTCTACTCACCCTGTTTTAGACATTTCGTATCACCCCTATAGCTGTTTTTTGTTCCTTTGGCATCATATTTTAATGTATATTCGGCATTTTATGCCTTGTCAAGGTTATTTATGTATTCAGTAAGGCTTTGACCACATTCAGCATGTTAGGCTATACCCAGAATGCCTGTGATTTATAGTCTCTTAATGTTCAGAGACCTCCACTGGTTCCAAAAATAATTTATTTTTTTATTTCCGGAACTAACTGGTGTTCACGTATTGAGTTTTGATTAAAAAATTTGTTATTCCAGCTCTCAATTTTGATGGTATGTAACATTTTGTTTTTATGGTTCCAAAAATTTGTGCATCCAAATTGTGGGAAAAGGGAAAACTTTGTGCTCAAATTATTTCACCAAGAAGTCAAGCAGTGTTGCTTGACTTGCAACGGATCGTACCCACAAAATACTTGTGATATTTGTGAAAAATGAGAGAAAAACGTTGGACTAAGGATCAACTGTTTCTTTTAGGCTCAGATCTGAACATGCCTAAATTTTCTCCCAAGAATGTTTCTCATTTTACTTCTTCCATTCCAGGAGGTTTTTCAGAATAATCAACCATGCATAAATCACCTTCTTCAGCGGACATTGGTTCCTCGGAGGCTGTATAAGTTGAGGAAGAGGTGGCATCTAAGGTGTTCATGAACAATAAGTCATCGGCAACAGCCTTGGGATCAAGAACTGCTGTTACTTTGACTGATGCCAGCTTTCAGGGGGCTGACATCCTGCATAGGTTTGACCTGCAACCCTGAATACGTTCATGTCAGCCAGCGCAAGAACGTACCATCCCGGCAATTCACAGGCATTGATTCACTCTCAATGAATTCACATTGCATTCACAAGCCATTAAGTAGATCAACCAGAATTACTAGAAGCACCTTCACCACTATGTCTTCTACAGCATTCCATCCACAGAAAATGCAAACCATGGCTCCTTACATGGCTGTGGATCAACATAGTCGCCGTAGACATTCACCGGGTAAAAAGTCTGACCGTCGAAGTCATCATTCACATCATTCACACACAACCATCACCACCATGATGATCACTGTTTTTAGTATGAAAGGAATAGAGATTTATCATACATTGACACCTATTCTTCTTCAAATCATTGTTCCAACGTCTCCACAAAGATCTTCGTCGAGACATCATTATCGTCCATTAGATCAGGATTCCAAGTTGGGAAAAGATTTTTGCAAAAGCTTTACATTTGCTCTCACATGCATTCTCTACACCAAATGTGCATTCATACAAATCTACTTTTTATGTGTACCCATACCATGTATGGTACACATAATGCCGGCATCCGGGGTGACCCACCGTTGTTCGTCCATCCTTTGTCTGTCTGTCTGTCCATCCATCCGTCCGGCCGGCCGGCCAGCGTCCGTATCCATTTCTTTGGCATTCGATAACTTGAAAAATATTGCTTGGATTGTCAAGTTACTTTATATTTGTGTTCAGGTTACTGATGTGCCAGGCTGAATAGTTTTTGGTGTAAATCTGGTAATTTGATCCTGAGATATTAACTCTTTATCCTTCAAATTAAGAATTCTTCCAATCCCTTTGGCAAGAGATAACTCAAAAAATATCAATCCGATTGTCATGTTACTTCATATATGTGCTCAGGTTACTGATGTGCCTAGCTGTATAGTTTTTGGTGTAAATCTGATTATTTGATCCTGTTATATTAACCCTTTATTCTTCAAATTGAGAACTCCTCCAATCCATTTTTTCGGCATGCGATAACTCAAAAAATATTAATCTGATTATCAGGTTACTTTATATATGTATTCAGGTTACTGATGTGCTGAGCTGTGCTGTATAGTTTTTTATGTAAATCTAATAATTTGATCCAGAGATATTAACCCTTTATCCTTCAAATTAGGCACTCCTCCAATCCATTTTTAGCTCACCGTAGGGAGCTTAACTTATCACAGGCCGTCCGGCGGCCGTCGCCCATCGTCGTCCGGCGTCGTGAAAATTTTTCAAACGACTTCTCCTCTGAAACCACTGGTCCGATTTTCACGAAACTTCATGTGGATGTTCATTAATATATGGCAATTCATGTTTGTTCAAATGAAATGGCCACGTCCCATGGGGCTCTGTATGGGGCATAACTCTGATAGCACCGTATGAATTATAGAAAAATTATTAAAAAATCTTCTTCTCCAGAACCAGTGGGCAGAATCTTTTGATACTTGGTATGCAGCATCGTGGTATGGGTCTGATTCAAGTTGGCCCCCTGGATTCATATTTGGGCTCACTATAGAAGCCCAAATTCGAACTTAGTGCATTTCAGGAAAATGTCTTAAAAAATCTTCTTCTCAAGATCCAGCAGGCAGAATCTTTTCATATTTGGTATGCAACATTGTAGGGTGGATCTGATTCAAATTTGTTCAAATCGGCCCCCTGGATTCGTATTTGGGCTCAGTATAGAAGCCCGGATTCGAACTTAGTGCATTTCAGGCAAATTTCTTAAAAAATCTTCTTCTCATGATCCAGCAGGCAGAACCTTTGATATTTGGTATGCAACATTGTGGGGTGGATCTGATTCAAGTTTGTTCAAATCGGCCCCCTGGATTCATATTTGGGCTCACTATAAAAAATCGAATTCGAACTTAGTGCATTTCAGGCAAATTTCTTCAAAAATCTTCTCCAGATCCAGCAGGCAGAATCTTTTGATATTTGGTATGCAACATTGTGGGGTGGATCTGATTCAAGTTTGTTCAAATCGGCCCCTTGGATTCATATTTGGGCTCAGTATAGGAGCCCAAATTTGAACTTAGTGCATTTCAGGCAAATTTCTTTAAAAATCTTCTTCTCAATATCCAGCAGGCAGAATCTTTTGATATTGGGTATGCTGCATACTTAGAGAGGGGGGGGGGGGTTCATATTTGGGCTCACTGTGGTAGCCCAAATTATAACTTTGTTCAAAATGAGGAATTTTCTTTAAAAATCTTCTTCTTCAGATCCAGCAGTCAGAATGTTTTGATATTTGGTATGCAGCATCTTTAGGGGGCTGAGATTCAAGTTTGTTCAAACCATGTCCCTAAGTCCATATTTGGGCTCACTGTGGGAGCCCGAATGATAACTTAGTTCAAAATGATGAATTTTCTTTAAAAATCTTCTTCTTCAGATCCAGCAGTCGGAATGTTTTGATATTTGGTATGCAGCGTCCTTGGGGGGGGGGGGGGGGGGGGGGAGGGGGGATTCAAGTTTGTTCAAGCCTTATCCCTAGGTCCATATTTGGGCTCACTGTGGGAGCTTGAATTGTAACTTAAATTGAAATGAGGAATTTTCTTTAGAAATCTTCTTCTTCAGACCCAGCAGTCAGAATGTTTTGATATTTGGCATGCAGCATCCTTAGGGGGTGAGATTCAAGGTTGTTCAAGCCAAGTTCCAGGGTTCATATTTGGGCTCACAAATGATAACTTAGTTCAAAATGAGGAATTTTCTTTAAAAATCTTCTTCAGATCCAGCCGATGAATGCTTTTGATATTTGGTATGCAGCATCCTTAGGGGGGTAAGATTCAAATTTGTTCAAGCCATGTCCCTAGTTCCATCAAATTTGTCTCTCATGACTTCATTCCTTTGTAGTGTTGATGAACCATGTCTAATTGAATGTGACCCCAACTACTTTGAACCACTTTGTTTGAATGACTTTGCCCGGTGAGCGATTAAGGCCCCTTGGGGCCTCTTGTTATATGTACCCATACCATGTATGGTGTACATAATGTCGGCATCCATGGTGGCCCTCCGTCATACAGCTTTCTACTAGTTGCGCGTATGGGTACGCATCTGACGATTTAATCAGCCTATTTTTTTTTAAAATCCAAGCGCCCAAGATGACCCCAAGATGCATGGTTTCTTTAATGGCATGCCGATTTGAGAAAACACATCTTAGTGCATAAAAATGGAAAATGAAGACGCAATTACAACCTTTTGTCAATTATGAAATAATAATATAAAGCACTAAAATAAAGCAAATGACACGATCAGACTAAATGCCCGAGTCTATAAAACTCAGGTCATTGCAAGAAGAGATGTGGGGAAGATCAAAGGACAGGAATGCCACATGCTCTGCAGTAAAGAGAACTCGCTGTGAACGCACGAGCATTACAAATTCCTTTGATTTATTGGAGAATTGTTTCAGAGTGATTTTCTGTTTGTGTCAAAAACATGTCAAACTTGTGTCTGCTATTATGAACCCTTCTCGACCTGTGTTTACAGACTCAGCTTCTGAAACTCTGACCTGACAGTTTTAAGAATTACTTACGCTATGCAGGCTGATTAATATGTTGTTAATTTGTCATCAGTTATGGCAGAATTTACTGTGGAAGTTTGAAATTTTTTTTGGATAATCGTAGTTTTTCCACATGCATGATTGATCGTTTGTCACAAATTGTAATTGCACTAGCGATGGCGTGTGAGAGTGATTGCACACCATTAAAATGAAGGTCTGCCTTCATAGCAATATTACTCTTCAAAGACAGCTTCATATTACTTGGATTCCCATTCGGAATGTTCGGATGACAGAGATAAAGGGTCATCCTGCTCTGTTCTTGTATTGTGAGCGCGGTGGCTCAGTAGGTAGAGGTGCAAGCTGCAAGCCGAGAGGTTTTCGGTTCGAATCCCACCTGCGGCAACCGCGTTATGTCCTTGGGCAAGACATTTTATCTTCATTGCCCGCGTTTTGGCACGGTGGCGTTGCGTACTAAGGCATACTGCACGTCGATGGTGCACTTGTCTTCAGCCAATGCTAACCCTGCATGTGTGGAGTTAGTATGTTGGGGAGCTGACAGTTGCTCGCTGTTGCTCGGTGGTTCTCTCTGGGTACTCCGGCTTCCCCCACCCGTAAAACTGTCACGGTCATGATTAGCCATTGTGCATAAATATGTGACCTTAAACACCAATAAATAAATAATCTGTTCTTGTAGCATTTTTGGATGATGACAGCCGTCCATCTCTATTAATGCAACACATGGAAGCGATGCACTTTATCTATCAGTTCTTTCCGGATCCTGTTCCTAAGGAGCTACAAAGTGCTTTCTCGCTCACAAAACCATCATCCTCTTTGGACATGGTTCATTGTCACAGAAAAAGGATTCTCTGTCTTTCCTAATCCAATCTCACCAGGTGATAGAAGCTTTCAAGAGAATTAATATGCTTCTTTTACAAAAAGCTTTCTTATCACCAAAGGATGCAGCTTTACCGTTTAGTAAATCAAAGTTCTTCAGGATGGTCAGTCCATCCATTTAGCACACACCACTTCAATTGGAAAGAAAGTCTCGCAATCTAAAAACCCTGTTGCCATTTCATTATTCCATTCGTATCTCCCTTCTGGATCAAACTATTGAATCATCTTGGGCCTTACTGAATGTTCTATCCTTTGCCAATCATATAACTCTTTGGATATAAGACTGGTTAAAGATGAATTTGAAGGCATACTTTCTCCACTGAGAGTGTTATCTCTCTCTATTATGGTGGTAACCTTGACCTGGTTAGATGAGACACCGCCTTACTGTCAGCATCTAACCTAGACAGCACTCTTAAAACTTTATGATCAAGTCACATTTGTACACAAAGAAGTTACCAAACAAGCCCCAAGTAGTCTTATTCTTCGTCAAATTGCTCCAAATTTTTCTTGTTCCAAGAAACAGGTATTTGGGTTCTAGGAAATCTTGTGGCTTAACGCATCCCAAATCTTCGACTCCTTGTAATCAGTCTCCAGTTCGCTCTTCCAAATGGCTCCTTTCAACTGTTATTGATCTGAGCTGGATCAACAAGTACATTTTCACTCTGAAGTTTTATATGGAAACCATCAGATTAGTAAGGAACAGCATCCAAGTGAATGACTTTGCAGCATGCATCAGCCTCAAGTATGCTTGCTGTCATGTAATGATTCATCCTTTGTTCAGGAAGTACTTGAGGTTTGCCGCAGACAGCTCGGTTTATCAATTCAGGCTGAAGTGCTTCGGATTAAATCTTGCGCCATTGGCATTCACTTGGATTATGAACTCTGTCATGTCTCACTTCAGAGTTCATTCGATGGTTCTGATGTCGGCCTATCTGGATGATATGCTCCAAAGACACTTCCACAAGGAAACTCTTTGTCAGGATGTTCAGAAGCTTCTAACAGTCTTGCAGTCACTGGGGTTTCTCGTCAGCATACAGAAGTCAGATCTAACCCCTTCATCTGTCTTTCGGCATCTGGGAATGGAATTTCAGACTCATCTGAATGTTGTCCATCTTCTCCTTGCCAGAGCCCATTTTCCCTCTATTTTATTCAAGCGTGGACAGTGACTGCGTGGGAATTCATGAGACTAATGGGTCTATGCTGAGCAGCAACAGACTTGATTCCGCTCAGACGTTTCTTCACCCGGCCTCTCCAGTTTTACTTTCTAAGTATGGAGTGAGCAGTCTGGATCACGTAATTTGCCTTTCTCCAGCTATCAAGGAGAAAATTCAAATTTGAACAAACTTGGAGGGGATGATGCAGGGGATTCCATTGGTTACCCACAAGCACCCCACCCAGCCCTCCCCTCCCCTCTGTCATTCACTCTAATGTCAGATGCAAGTGATCAAGGATGGGGTACCACTTTGGTTCCGGAGAATTTAAATTGCCATGATCAATAGAATCATCAACTCTCCCTTCTACACATCAATCAGGAGATGTTGGCTATTCTATCCTAACTCTTTTTCAGTGGAAAAATCACTGCAAACTCTCACGTTCAGATTCTTTCAGACAATTCAACAGTTGTAGCTTGTCTGTGGAACCAAGGTGGGACCCACTCCTTTCCAATGTTCAGTCTAACAGAAAGGTTTCTTATGTTCACTCAGGATCAAAACATCTCTCTTTCAATCCCCCACATTTCAGGTCAGTTCAGTGTGATTGCCGATGCTCTATCCAGGCATGGACGTATTCTGCCAACAGAATGGAATCACGACAGAAAAGTTTTTTTAGCTATCAGCAACCTGTGGGAACTTCCCATGATAGATCTTTTTGCAACAAGATTCAGACATTTTTCTCTCTGTACTTGGATCTGTTAGCCTTTGCAGAAGATGCTCTGTCAATTTTGTGGAACCAAGTCATTGGCTATGCCTTTCTTCCAACTCTGTTAATACTTCAAGCCTTCAAAAAATCAAACAAACAACCTGCAAAATTATTCTGGTAGTCACTCAGCCTCCTAAGAGATCATGGTTCAACCTGCTTAGACCTCTGTTACTTGACATACCACATCATTTACCTCTGTGGGACGATCTTCTGTTTCAAGGCAAAACTAACAAACTTAACAGCAAACCAGCAGTTCTCATCCTTCACGCGTCTTTCTGTTGTCAGGTCCTTCCTCAGACGTAAACAGTTTTTCCAGAAGAGCAATGGACTGCATTTCTTCTTCAAGGAGGACCTCCTCTTTAAACTATACAGCAAAGTGGAGAGTTTTGTTTGCTTGGTGCTAAGACAAAGGTGTAAATTATCTGCATCCTTCAATTCGTAACATTGCAGATTTTCTGGTGTTTCTTTTTGATGTTAAGAAACTTCAACCTTTTACCATCAAAGGATACTGTTCTCTGTTGTCAGACAATTATGCTCATGAAGGCCGGATTAATATAGGTTCGGATCAATCCTTGTCAAAGTTACTAAAGAATATTTTTCCACTATACCAATGGCCCAGACTAGCTGGTGCAACCCAATTTATTTCCAGAGCCAAACACAAATTTTGTATCCCCCAAACCCCCCAAAATTTGCCAAAAAACGCAAAAACGAGAAGACCAGTATGGTCCTCCATACTTTTGCGCAATGCGCAACTTGTTGTCAAGGACAACAATAGGCTACCGCCATCATGTCATTCTGTTGTTTGGCCCATGTCAGATCAACACGTATCCTGACTTTTGTGCTATAAAACCCTACAGTATAATGTAGCCAGACACGATTTTGAAGTGGAATGGTGGAATAATTGCAGCAGAATGCAGCTGAATATAGACATTGAGTTTTTGAACATCAGGGCTATAACTTTATTGAAATTAAAATAATATTTCTTGTTCTTCCCGTTATCGGGATATGCACCTGATTTGTTCATTCTTTGTTTATCATATGTGTGTGTTCAATGTTCACCTTTTTCCCCTTGAATCCTCTCATTAGATTTTTAAGAACTAATTGCTGTTAGCGAATTTGTTATTAATTAAAATTCTTCTTAAAAATCTTAGATAATGTACGGAATGTGGATTATTCGTACCCCCTTTGTCGCGTACCGGTTATTTTTGACTTAGTCGGACGTGTCTGTTTGCCATTACCCTTCTCTGTGGGGAATCTTCTGTGAAGTTTCTCTACTGTTAAGGGTATTATTGGGATACCGGTTGTCTGACCTGGGCCTTTGTTGTGCCTGTTTTGGACTTGGTTACCGGCTCCTATTCAGTTTAAATTTTTGCCTCGGGCGTGTGGGTATTATGAAGTCCTCATGTTCGAAATGTAAGAGGAAGAAGTCCTCTCTTGATTCTCATTCTTCATGTTTAGCTTGCACTTGTTGCTCGAAAGATGTTACATGTGCAACTTGCTGTTCTTGGGATTCCAAGCGATGGAATTCTCTCTCTACTTATGTATGTGTTGGCGAAGCGCCGTTTTCGGTGCTTTCGCCTAAGGTAACTAATCAAAATTTAGTTTCCATTTCAGAGGAACAAGAACATGGTATTGGTCATGGTATAACATCAAGTTCTGTGCTGCCGTCGTCTTCAGACACAGAGCATGTTGACTTATGAGGTATCGCAGAATACTCGGTACCTCGGGCAAGCAGATGGTCAACTAGCTCGACCGGTGTAACGGAGCCTTTAATTAGTGCTTCAATACCGGGAAAATCCGTAGCGGTCCAGGATACGGAGGATGGAAGACAGTCCTCTGTTCAGACGACGGCACGTAAGGGGAAGAGGCCAGTCAAATTGAAAGGTGCATCAGTAGCGAAGCATTCTTCTGTTTTAGGGACAAAACAGAAAGATTCGACTTTTGTTGCCAGTTCTGCTGGTAGTCCGGTAGAAAATGCTTCAGAGCCAGTTGTTTCTGATGTACTTTTCTCTGCCAGTGCGGCTGGCAGTAATTTTGATATAAGAGCCTCTTCTTCGTCCGTTTCCAGGACTCAGCACAGTAGACCGCATGCTAGCCGGCAAGATCCAGAGGTAGAGAGTCAGAGCCAGGATACGGCTCTCTCTATGGCTAGCATTTCGAGGCAAACGTCTTTTTCAAAAAGACGGACACAGGGCGATGTGTCAGATCACCTTCCGGAGCCTAAAAGGCGTAGAACGGGGGTGAACATAGCCTCGAATACGGAATTGCTGGAGCAAATTGCCCAGCTAATTGCAGACTCCCAGCAGCATAATATGAGGCCGTCATCGATCTCTGCTTCGGATGATTCGGACGGTGCTGGATCGGCAGAAAGAAGGGTTTCCTCAAATAATCAGTATGCCGATAATAGACCAGACCAGGAACCTCTAGTTGGTAGTGTTAGGGAGTTTGATGAAGACGAGACTGACACTACATCTTTGGCTGAGCAGCATATGGAAACTATGAGGTTCCTGCAGGATTTTTCACCTGAATTAATTCCTTCTGGTCAGAGTTCTGCACCTTCTAGAGCCAAGCGACTGTCTTCTTTAGACAGGGAGGTCATTAAGTCGAAGGAAAGTATCCTTCTGTATCCGTCTCAATCAGTCCAAGCGTCAGATGCATTTGATTGTTGTGACAAGGCTATTGCTGACCTGGCTCAGGCTAGAAAAAATTCTTTCCTTTCGGAAAAGAAGCTTCACCTACCGTTTAGAGGCAATACCTTCTTAAATACGGTAGGCGAGAATAAGATTCCAAGAGCTCCTCTGCGATTGGATGACGGAGCTAGGGACTTGGGTATGTCTCTTCCATCATCGTGTAGCGTCAGTTCTTTTGTTATAGATACTTGCATTGAATCTAGCAGAAGTATTTTGGACGCTATGTCTTATGCAGATCATATTTGCAGGGCATTGGCCGGCAATCTGGAATCTGAGAGCTTACAGGAGTTGTTATCTCCTTTGAGAGTGCTCTCTCGCGCCATAATGTATACAACATCCCACTCTGCTCTTTCAGTAGCGAATTTAGAGTTGGTCAGGCGCGATGCTGCCCTTAAATCTACGTCATTTATTGACGACAGTGTTAAGAGCTCTCTAAGGGCCGCTCCCGTTTCGGGCTCTTCATTATTTAATGATAAGCTAAAAGCTGTCTTTGAAGATGCTTCTAAGAAAGCTACAAGTCAGCTTTTGTTGCGCTCAGCTTCGCAACCTCAGCCTTCCACAAGTGGTACTCCTCGGAGAGGTAAATTTTTCTCCAAGAGAGGCTCAGCCTGTGCTGCTTCTAAAGCTAATTGTGGGCGTGGTGGCTCGAAACAGGGGGGCGATTTCAAAAAGGGGATGGTGCAGTTGGATAATAACGAAACGTGTAACCCCACACCAACGTCACAGAGGGGTGCGAGCGCTTCACGAGGTTTCTCCTCGTATAAGCCTTGTAAGTCCTACAAATGAAGATTTCGACCTCTACTGTTCTCCGGTTGGTGGAAGGCTTTCAAAATTTGCAAGCAACTGGAACAAAATAACTCAGGATCTTTGGGTTCGAGACGTTGTGAAAAATGGTCTACGTCTTTCGTTCTGGAGAAACCCTCCATTAACGCGGATTCCGCGATTTGTGAGCCTTCCACAAAATATAACAAAGAGAGAGGCTTTGATTTCAGCAGTAGACTCTCTCCTACAAAAGGAGGCAGTAGAGGTCGTAGAGAATCCCAATTCAAAGGGATTCTACAGTCATCTTTTTCTTGTGCCGAAGCCAGACAGCTCGTACAGACCGGTCATCGATCTCAGTTGGATAAACAAGCTAATAATTGCTCCAAGATTTTATATGGAGACAATTCGATCGGTGAGAGGCAGCATCCGAGTGAACGATTATGCCGCAAGTATAGATTTGAAGGACGCGTATTTTCACATCATGATTCATCCGGCTTTTCGGAAATACCTCCGTTTCGCGGTTCAAGGAAAGGTATACCAGTTCAGAGCAATGTGTTTTGGCCTGAACCTTGCTCCGTGGGCGTTCACTCGGGTGATGAATGCAGTAATGAGCCATTTCAGAGCGCACTCGGCTTCGATGACGTCGGCATATCTGGACGACATACTTCAAAGGTACGAAAATTTTCATGCTCTCCAAAGCGACGTTCAGAGTCTGCTATCGCTGCTACGATGCCTAGGTTTTATAATCAATGTCGACAAGTCGGATTTAACGCCGACGAGGTCGTTTGTTCATCTGGGAATGAGTTTCGATACTCAAAACAATCGGGTCAGTTTGCCGGTAGCAAGAGCAAAATTAGTTTCGCTTTACGCAAAATACTGCATAAACGCACAAGTCATTACTGCAAGAGAGTTTATGCGTCTGTTAGGACTTTGCGGCGCCGCCGCGGAGTTAATTCCGCTAGGTCGTTTACGCACTCGTCCACTTCAAATTTATCTAATTCAAAATTGGAGCGTAAAACGTCAGTTGTTGGACAGTCCGATTGTTTTAACACAGTCAGTAAAACATCATCTTCAAATTTGGGCGGATATCCAGTGGTTATCCCAGGGAATACCACTTCAGATTCAGGAGCCGTCATTCATAATCATGACGGACGCCAGTCAAGAGGGTTGGGGTGCTTCTCTGATTCCGGGCGATCAAGTGTGTCACGGTTTATGGGAGAGTCAGTTTCTTGTGTCCCATATAAACTACAAAGAAATGAGGGCAATTTGGTTAGCTCTAAATCATTGGCTCAGTCAAGTAATACACTCACATATTCAAATTCTGTCAGACAATTCAACAGTAGTAGCCTATATTCGGAATCAGGGAGGTACTCATTCCGTCCAGCTGATGAATCTTACCGAAAAGATTCTTCTTTTCTCTCAAGAGAATCAGATTCTGATATCGATTCGTCATATTCCAGGTCGTCTCAATGTAATAGCAGACTCTCTATCGAGAAAGGATCGCCTGCTACCTTCAGAATGGATGTTAAAAAAGTCTGTCTTCAATCAGATTTGCTTCCAGTGGGAACGTCCAATGATCGATCTTTTTGCCACGAGTCTGAATAATCAGTTACAGACGTTTGTGTCTCCATGCCCGGACCCTCAGGCTTATGCAGTAGACGCTCTGTCAATTTCTTGGAACGGGATCATAGGGTATGCTTACCCTCCAGCTCCCCTCATTCAACAGATCTTGCTAAAGATAAAACAGTCTTCTTGCAAGATTCTTCTGGTTGCAAGTCTGTCGGCTCACAGATCATGGATAAATCTTCTCCAGGAACTTCTTTGGGACGTTCCACGGAAGTTACCACCTCTCCGGGATCTTCTGACGCAGGGGAAACTCCGTCGGCTTCATCACAATCCGGAAGGCCTCAACCTTCACGTTTTTTCCGTTGTGCGGTCCTTCTTGCACGGAAAACAGTTTTCCAGACGAGCAATGGACGCAATTTCTAACTGTAGGAGGACCTCCTCTTCATTAAATTATGAAGCGAAGTGGAAGGTTTTTGTTCGTTGGTGTGAATCACAATTGATTGATTTTTTCAACCCAACTATTCCTCAATTAGCTAATTTTTTTATTTATCTTTTTGATGAAGTTAAGCTACAGCCAGTCACTATTAAGGGCTATAGGTCTATGCTTTCTGACACCTATGCACACCAAGGGAAATTAAACATTGGGTCAGATTTATCTTTAAATAAATTAATGAGGAACTTCTCTGTGAATAGACCTCGCACCTTGAGACTAGTCCCTAAGTGGAATTTAGCTTGGGTTCTTCTGAAACTTCAGGAAGCACCTTTTGAACCGTTAAATACTGTTGAGTTTATATTTCTTACTTATAAAACGATTTTTCTCTTAGCATTTGCGTCAGCTAGAAGAGTTAGTGAGCTTCATGCTTTGTCTGTTGAAGACTCTCATTATCGTAGTGTTGGTAATTCTATTACCCTCACTACGAAAGTGGGATTCTTAGCTAAGAATCAGGTTCCGGACAAACGGCCTAGTCCTATTCTGATTAAAGCATTACTGTCTTCAGATGGTCAGAGACCTTTGTTGTGTCCAGTAAGAGCGCTTAGGATTTATAAGGAGCGTTCTAGTTTTATTAGAAGAGGTAGGAAGAGGTTATTTCTTTCTCTTCTTCCTAACAGAAATGATATTTCTGTTCATTCCATATCTAGATGGATTCAGTTAGCTATTCGGTCGGCTTATAATGCTTTGTCTGTGAATCAGAGAATAGCTTATAAGATTTCAGCTCACGAAGTTAGAGCTTTAGCTTCTTCTTGGGCTTATGCTAGTAGTACTTCTTTGAAGGATTTGATGCAAGCAGCTTACTGGACACAACAGACGACTTTTACCAAATTTTATCTTCGAGATTTAGAATCAATTTCGGATGATCTCAGATCTTTAGGACCGTTATCGGTAGCTCAGAATGTCGTCCATTCTAATTAGGATTTTCATTCTGCTCTAGCACTGTCTCCAGTCTGCTACCCTCTTCGTTTTGAAGTGCAGTTACTTTCAAAACAAGGGGAAGGGGGGTGGGGATGGTATTTCCAAATAGTCATCTGGCTTTATAGTGAAAAGTATGGACATACCTCCTTCAGTGATAGTATCCTGGGGTCGGTGCTATGGTAGTTTTAATGTGTAGCTTGGTATGAAGAAATTTTCAATGTATTATATGCTTTTAATGTGTAGCTCGATGTGAAGCGTTATTGTATATGTCATGTGTCAAGACGAGCTTTACTATACAATACTCGGACACTTTTAATGATTTATAAAGAGTCTCATTTCTCTGGACTTCTTTATATTTTGGCTTCCTTTATCAAATTAGCATAATGGGTTATGCTAGGCCTTAAATAGAGTTACACCTATATTTTCATTGTTTTTTCTGTAATAAGAGCAATGAATATCAAGTACTGGGCCCGCCTGCCTGTTTACTATTCTCAGCTAGTCTGGGCCATTGGTATAGTGGAAACATATGAAAAATTTATACCAATTTTAATATTTTTAATACTTACCAATGGCCCAGACGGGGATGGCCCTCCCTGGAGTTGACACTCCTTCCTACCCGCTGAGTTATATATTACAGTTCTTAATAACATTTAACAGGCACAACAATAAAGAATGACATGATGGCGGTAGCCTATTGTTGTCCTTGACAACAAGTTGCGCATTGTGCAAAAGTATGGAGGACCATACTGGTCTTCTCGTTTTTGCGTTTTTTGGCAAATTTTGGGGGGTTTGGGGGATTCAAAATTTGTGTTTGGCTCTGGAAATAAATTGGGTTGCACCAGCTAGTCTGGGCCATTGGTAAGTATTAAAAATATTAAAATTGGTATAAATTTTCATCTTTCCATTAAAAGGCCAAAAACCTAAAGGCTAATTCCTATGTGGAATCTAGCCAGGGTCTTGTTAAAACTCCAAGAAGTTCCTTTTGAACCTTTGGATTCTGTGAAATTTGAGTTTCTGATATTTTAAATGGTTTTCTTGCGTGGCTTTACTTCAGCTTGAAGAGTTAGTGAACTTTATGCTCTGTCTATTGAGGATTTGATTATCATAGTATGGGTAATTATACTCAAGTAGGCAAGAATCAACTGCCAGATAAACTACCTGATCCTATAATTATACATGCTTTACTGCCTGTCCATAATTCTAGATCCTTACTATGTCCAGTAAAGGCTCTAAGAATATATGTGAAACGGACTAGTTTCATAAGGAAAGGAAGAAAAAGACTCTTCCTTTCTCTCATCCCAGGCAGGAAGGATATTTCAGTTCATTCCATTTCTAGATTGCTTCAGTCTACTATCCACAGATCTTACAGAACTTTATGTGATAGGGCTAATAGAGTGAATAGAAACTCTGCTCATGCGCAAGCCAGAAAATAAGCAGACTGACATCTGCAAAATGAGGGCCCCAGAGGGTGAATTTAGTGATGCTTCCCTGCACAGCAGGGATGCATCACTAAATTTACCCTCTCTGAACCTCAATCTGAATCAGGGTCTCAAAACTAAACAGAAAGAAGTTCCCAGAGGATAGCCCACTGTATGGGATCGCAAATTCACCAATCCATCAAATTCACCCTCTGAGAACCCCATTCTTCAAATGTCAGACTGCTTATTTTCAGGCCTGCTCATGCGGTTAGAACTTTATCATCCTTCTGGGCATATGCTAATTCTATTGATCTATCAGATATTATTAAGGCTGTTTACTGGATGCAACCTTCTTTCATTTCTTTCTACCTGAGGAATCTGTGGAGGGAATCTTAAGATATCTAGGTCCCTGTCTGCTCTCAAAATGTTATATTAAATTTCAAAATTTTGCGACTCTTGACATTTATTGTTGCCTACCTCTTTGTTTTGCAAAGTACCTCTTTCAATACAAGAGGGAGGTATTCTTGAATACAGTTTAGCTTTATAGTGAAAAGCCTGCAAGCCTCTCTTTTGGCTAAGGTGGACCACAATTAATGCATATGTTTGGTATATTGTATATTTGTATACAGTTTTAGAAGTCAGGAGCTCATTCCATTCAATAACTCATGATTCATAATATAATCTTGATATGAATCATCTCATGTTACCTCTGGACACACTTATATTTTGGTCCTATTCTTAAGCTAAATTATAGCATTTGGGATACTCCAGAATGGATTCTTGTATCCTTATAGGTATTGCATACAACAATGATATTCCTCTGTCACTCATGGATGTAAATAAATCCTATATTATCCTTAAGCTGTTTAACCCCCTGCACACTGATATCGAAATATCTAAAGTTCAAGGTGCAAATTTTACCCATAATGCAACTAGAAATTTAACCAATTCAATCTTGTTTGACAGAGCTCATTGAGCTCTGTCAAACAAGATTGAATTGGTTAAATTCCCAGTTGCATTATGGGAAAAATGACTACTTGAAATTTGGATATTTTGACATCAGAGTGAAGGAAGTTAAGGATTCCAACGGTTTGGAGTTAGCAATAGGATGCTTGTTATTGTTTTTTTCTTTTCAGTTTTTCTAGCCCTCCATCCTATTATCTATTCAGCATGTTTGGGCCAGTTGTAATGGCAGATAAATAATGAATATTATTCTTGGATATTTTGGCATTCTCTAAACTCTCTTAGGGATTCATTTATCCTGGAGTAATTATACAAGCCTTCTTATACTTGTTATAGTCCTGTATTGGCCCTCCTTCCTTTTATCTATTCGGGATGTTTGGGCCAGTGTTAATGGTGAATAAATAATGGAAATTTCAAGTAATTTCTGTATTTATCATACCAACCACTGGCCCAGACAGGAAGTGCCCTCTCAGTTATTCAATCTTATCTCCACATAAGAACTCGGCAGACATCACAAAAGAATGGTTATTGTCAGGATTTAAGAACACTTCCTTGGTTCTGCACATGTGCAGAAGTCATGTATGGAGGACTGTACAGGACTCTATATTTTGTTTATTGATTTGGCTTAATTCTTATGGGGGGGGGGGATTCAGAATTAAGCTTTTGGTCTGAATTCTAACGAATACGGTGCCAGCATATCAGAGCCAGTGGTAGGTATTATAAATACAGAAATTACTTGAAATTTCCATTTTTCACAGACAACTATTAACCCTGAACGACTATGGCAGCCACTTGGTAGTGTTTACCAATGCTTCTGAGGGCTCATTACCTGTTGTGCATTAACCCTTTACCTAACGTAACGGCCAAAACCGGCCAGCGATATTCTCAAAAATCGCCAATTAATTTTCATTATTTTTTTCATTTTTTGTCTCAAAAACATAGGTTATGACCCCTCGTTGGAACGAGCTCGTCGAGCTTGTTCCAACAAGGGGTCATAACCTATGTTTTTGGGACAAAAAATGAAAAAAATTAGTTATTCAAGAATTATTTTTGCAAGTGTCGTCTGCTTTTCAGGTTAGGTAAAGGGTTAATGAGATATTTACTGCAGTTCTGTTACTGGTACCCATTATGAACCCTGATTTTAACATCTTTATGTATCTTATTTGGAATATTCGATTCTTGTTTGTTGTATTCTGTTCATTGAACTAACATTTGTTTGGATTGAAATGAGAATGATTAATTTTTCAATTTATTACAGTCTTTCCAAAGAATTCTCATTAAAAAAGTGGATATTTTTTTGTGAAGAAGAAACCAGAGTAAATGTAAATAAGTTAGTCCTTGTTCTTCAAAAATATGATTCTTCCAAGGTGAGGTTTATTTTTAAGCTTCAATAAATATTCAAAGATTTGCACTCACTTTTCAGAATTTGAATCTTCTTAGGTGTTTTTTTAGCTCACTGAAGGGAGCTTAACTTATCACTTGCCGTCCGTTGGCGTCGCCCGTCGTGAACTTTACATTAACGACTTCTCCTCACAAACTTCTCGACCAAATTGAACCAAATTGTGTGTACTTGTTCCTTATCATATGTCAATTCAAGTTTGTACAAATAAACTTGCCACGCCCACAGGGGCACCAGAAGGGGCATAACTCTGATAGCACCCATACATTTTTTCAAAAATTCAAAAAAGTCTTCTTCAGATTCACCAGTCAGAATCTTTTCATATTTGTTATACAACATCTCCTGGGGGGCGGGGGGGGGGGGGGAGGGAGGGGGAGGGGGGGGGTCAGATTCAAGTTTGTTCAAAGCGAGGGCTCTCTATTGGAGCCCAAAGTTTAACTTGATGCAATTTGAGGAAATTTCTTTAAAATTCTTCTTCTTCAGATCCACCAGTCAAAATGCTTTCATATTTGGTATACAACATCTCTTGGGGGGGGGGGGGGGGTCAGATTCAAGTTTGTTCAAATCGGGTCCCTAAGTTAGTATTTGGTCTCTCTATTTGAGCCCAAAGTTTAACTTGGTTCAATTTGAGGAAATTTCTTTAAAAATCTTCTTCAGATCAGCTACTCAGAATCTTTTCATGTTTGGTATACAACATCTATAGGGGTGTCAGATTCAAGTTTGTTCTGATTGAGTCACTGGGTTAATATTTGGGCTTCCTAACAATGAGTTTGAAAACTGGTATGGTTTGGCCATACTGAGTGGAGTTATGGCCCTTAATTAGTTAATTTTTGTCTGTTTTCTGCACATTTGCATGAAAACTTGAACAGATATCAATAGATTTGATCAATATTTGTTTTGCGAGTCTTTATAATGTCTTGAATGAGTACGGAAACTGGTATGGTTTGGTCATGTTGAGTGGAGTTATGGTCCTTAATTAGTTACTTTTTGCCTGTGTTCAGCTCGTTAACACAATAAATTGAACAAATCTCATTGGATTTGATTTTCTTTAAATGATGAGCCCGACCAGGTATGAAAAGACTTGACCCCGCATCTGTGATGTGTAATCCTTGTTTATCTGTTAACCCTTTACCCAACGAATCGCCCATATCCGCCCGCCTAATATGCAAATTCAGCAGTTGAAAAAATATTATTTTTCAGAAAATTTCAACAAAACCATATCATGTGACCCCTTGATGGAACAAGCTCGTCGAGCTCGTTCCAATGAGGGGTCACATGATATGGTTTTGTTGAATTTTTTTGAAAAATTTTAATAAATGTTACTTAAAATAATAAATTTTGATATCGTCTGCATTGGGTAAAGGGTTAAGTTTGTGTTTGTGTTAATTCACAATCAAACATTTGTTCTCTCGAAAATATGACTTATAAAAGCAAGTTTTACTTTTTGCTAACTTCCAATAAAAATATACAAATGAGCAATTATCTTTAAAAATATTACTCTACTCCAGTGGGCCATTTATTGTTGGCTCATCTTGGTGATACTCAGGATGAGTGTAGTTACCATATTTTGTTTACTATCCAGTGTTGAGCTGACAATGAAATTTTCCAATCAACTAATCATCAGCTGTCAATCATTGACTATTCATTTCCTTGTAGAATCAAATAGAATCTCCTCACTAATTTACAGCTCTTTTCTTTAACCTTTTACCTTTGCATAATTGCCAAAACTGCCCAGCACTATTTGCCATTCAAATAATAATATTTTTTTCATTTTTTGACCTCAGAAACATAGCTTATAACTAGCCCCCTGCAAATATTCGATTATTCAAGTCGAAGTCGAGTCGATCATTAAATTTGAGTCGAAAATAAAATCATGAATATAGAAAAAACTTATTAATAAATGTCTCAGTATACGTACATACATACATTTAATACTGGCTAAATTGTCAAAACAATGCGAGGAATTGAGCGTGAACCGCAAGCAAACATTGTCACCATGGAACTTACAGTGTATTACCAATGTCATTTGGAATCATCAGTAATACATTCATATTTTACAGTGGATAAAACCAGGGCTACATACACGTGTAATACATGTAAGACTTTGTACAAAACCCAAGCGGCAGGGACTATGTCGCAGATCGAACAATGCCTTGCTTAAAGTCAAAAGTGAGTGAAGCAATCACAGGTACATACAGATTATTTGTCTCCTATTCAACCATGCATTCAAGTGTGCTGCATTGTTAATATATGAACTGTTGAATGTTAACATGAATATGTGAATAAATCATCAGTACAGTGCCGAAACAATCCTAGTATGGCTATTTTAATCTGGAAATACCGCGTACAAAACCACACTTGGGCACCTGATTTCGGCTATCTTGGTTCGAATTCAATGTTCGGTCGACTCAAACATAATTGTGGCAAGTTCTTGTCAAATTTGAGTTGAAAAAAAAATCAATATTCTCACTCATTGGATTGATTACATTAAGCTCTTTACATTGAGTGGTCATAAGCCATGTTTTTGAGGCAGAAAGTCAATTTTCTTTAGTTATTCAAGAATTATATTTTTGCAAGTGTTGTATTTATTCGTCGTTTTAAGTAAAGGGTTATGCACCATGCTAATTTTCTGTCTTTACTGTTGTTGTCTCCTAAGGCTTTCTCTTTGGGGAACATCAAAATTGGTTCACATTCCATTGAATGGGAAAATGGGTGGGAGGAGGTTGTTTGTGTATGGTAAGTATAAAAAGAAAGATATTTTATTCAAAAAGTTTTATAGTTTTGATACAGGAACTCTTCAGGAGAGATAGAGAAAGCATTGTTGAAAATTTTATTTAAACTGCATGTCTGCAATTAAATTTAGAGGTGCATTGGACATAACATTTTAACACCATTGGTAATGAGGGAAATGCTGATATAATATTCTCTCCAAGACTCGATCTGATGAGCCAAAGCAATCGATTTCTTCAACATTATAGTTACAAATTTGTTCAAATCATTCCCACTGGGGTGTTATTGGTCACATAATTTATTTTTGTGAGTAATTAGGGAAATGTTAAGAAAAACTCACATACCACTGGCATACTCCATGTTTACCACACAACAGTTTTGTAAACTTTATTTTCTGTTCCTAAGAGAAATATTGGTAACAATCTTTTTACCACAAACCACTTGTCCTAATGCTCTTGTACACGAAAGATATCATTACTTTGATGAAAAACAAATTAATACTCAGGCCATACAAAAAAAATTAATTGGTTCTCAGGCATTTTTTTTTCAATCAAATGAGGGAGGGCGGATTTTATTTATATTTTTTGTATTCAATCATCACCCACTGCTTCCTATGGAGATTTAATACATTTGAGTATCAAGAATGCATTAAAAACCTCTTAAATGCCTTCAGACGGCCATATACTGCCCCTCCACCAACCAGGGTTGAAGCCCTCAGGGTGGAGGAGGGACAGTTCATAGCCATCTTAGATGCTATGCTGTGCCCCAAAAACCTAACAATAAAAAGGAGAGTTTCCCAACTTGGTTGGGGAGGTGGGGGTGGGGGCAGGGTAGGTACATAAAACTCTTGTGTTCCAAATAAAAGTATAGGTGGGAATAAAAGAACAGGGTAGAACATTTATCAAAATTAAATAAAAGTACAGACCCACATAATAGTATAGTACTGGGTGGAAATCTATTGAGGGGGTGGTGGATTAATGCTAGTTAATTTTATCTATAAGCCAACTTATTTTTCAGTATTGCAGTTAGTTTTATTAGGCATTTCAGCATCATGATTACAAGATTGAATACACTGTGCTAAACAAAAGACTATCACACAATCTTGAGCAGATTTACTATTTTGAAGATCTTCTCCCTGTTGGAAGGGCAGTTTTAATAAACCTACAGGTCCAAATAAGGTGCATACAGGATGGAAAATTTCCCCAAAATTAATAAACATACATGTATAATTATTAGGAACAGAAGGGTACTGTGTAAGACAGTTATCTATTGCCCCTCCACCAGATTGGAGCTCATGCTTCAATGTTCAGGTGGGGCAGAATATAACTGTTAAACAGATGCTAGAGTGTAGCCAAAAAACATAACAAAACAGAAGAGTTCCCTGGAAGGGGTGCTTGGCCTCTCTGATGAGGGCTGTAGCCCCCACTGACCTTCCCTTGGAGCAACCTCAGCTTGTCAGTGAGGCCATAGACCTGTCCAGGTTTTTAACATGTGGGTCAAATTCACGCCCCTGAAACACTAACTCTCAGGGGAATTCACTTTTAGATAGACCAAACACACTTTCCAGTTTGGGAATTCCAAATGACCTAAAATGCACAACCCACATCAGCAAGATCTCAAAGAAAGCTAAATCCACGTTCGGCTTTCTCAGAAGGAACGTAAGATTCATGCTACAGAGTTGTAAAAAGGTCTTAAAAGGCTGGCTATTTGGATGTAAAAATACAGATACAGAACTCATAGATTCAGAAGTCACCTGAGCCGAACTTGTATTGTGACGAACTCACCCAGTGCCTGTCCTGATAGCTGATTATTGAGCGAATCTAAGTCGAAGGTTTTCCAACAAGTCTTGAATTTATCATCTTACAATCATCTATCAGCTTTACTGAAAAAATAGTATATTTTTATACTGTACCAATGACCCAGACTTAGCTTGTGCTAACCCTAAAATATTTAGGGCCAAATGCAAATTTTACCCCCCAATCCCCAAAATTTGCATCTAAAACCGAAAAATACATGTCCTATATGGTCCTCCATACTTTTACTCCATGATCCACTGCGCATGCGCAGTGTCAAGGAGGTCTCGAAACTGCCGCCAAAAGTCATTTTCTTTGTTTGGCCCTCAGTACAGTTACACTTCACTGTTATTTGTGATTGTAAATCTCAGTTTTTAAGATGCCAGACTGTGCCAGATGCATATTTATGAGAGAAATGGTGGATATATGGTGAAAATAGAAGGTGGAGAGGAGAAAACAGTGGAAACAAATGTTCAGGGCTGTAACTTATAATTATTGTATGAAATTGTTACATGTTACCTATTTTCATGGCATGGCCTTACTGTGGTCATTCTTGCTATGAATGTTCCATTGTTTAATCAGTGTTTCCTCTCTCCTTTTCCTTTATTCCCCCCTAGCTATTCTCTCATGCTTTTGGCTTATTTTTTGTAACGTTTATTACTAAAAGTTCTTGGGAGTTTTGGCATGGAAACAGAATTATTTTCTGTTTTTTCCCCATGTTTACGTCCTCACCCTAGGGGTGTTTAGGCGTTTTTATCTGCATCTACCATCTGATGTTCTACAGTTTCTTCTCTGGAAGCCTCTGTTTTACATCAGGTAGTGTTTAAATTGGTAACTGATTTTGGGCCATGTTTGTTTCAGTGCCTGGAGTCATGTTTCCAGTTTGTTGAGACTTTTGCTTATGTTGACAACTGTTACTTCTGACAATGATTACTTGTCTTCTGCTTAATTTAGTTCATAGCATGATACTTTAATATTGTCCGTAAGTGTTACATTAATTTTTCAAAATGATTAAAAAATTTTGTTCTCACTTAGGCTTTTTTGGGATCCTTTGGGCTCAGGGTTCCCATTGGGAACTTGGGCTCTTCTGAAAATTTTTTCAAACATTTTTTTTTTTTTGAAAATTATTTTCTTTAGAATGTTATAATGAATTATAATATATTATGTATATTTATTTCAAGAATTAGTGCGAGTAATATGATGGTGTATATTTTTTCTGGTTGAAAAAATATTCTTCAATTGTAATGCGAGGATATCTTCCTCTAATTCACAGGTGCATTGTGTTTCTTTTAGTCAGTGTAATCGCATTAATTCTTGCTCTGTGTGTGTTGATTGATATAACAACGTTGGAGACATGAGTCACAGTATTTTGTTGCGGTGAGAGGTCCATTACGGTCCTCGCTCCATAGGGTCTCTATATATTATCAGTTTTTTTTTCAGAACTCAGAGTGATGTTTCCGTGATGTCTTCAATAATTCACGTAGGACCAAGGCTCCACAGGTCTCATAGGGTAACATGAACTAGGTGTTGTTACCGTGATGTCTTCGTAAGTGTGCTTCCGTTGTCACAGTCAAATGAAGAGTTAGCGGCAAAGTGCTCATGTAGATACGTCAATTGCCTGGAGTTCCTTAGTAGGATCGATGGCGTTGGCGTCCGCTAGCTCGCCTGGTGTCGCGACCATTCACTGAATGGCTCAGCACCTGGGTTCATCCGTTGCAGTCCAGGAAGGAGATTTGGTTGATGCGAGCACTATAAAATACAATGTGCACACCCAGTGACGACGGATACGAGGATGGTACGGAGGAAGCCTATTAGTCCGGTTCCTAGCTCGTCCAGGTCCATCCGGGCTGCGAGCGAGAGAGGTCCCTCTCTCGTATTACAACATCTGAGCCCAGATGTTGTGGTACTAAACGTTCCTCAGTCGGAGTATTCGTCCACCGCTCGGGACGCTCTCTTATATAGACAGTCCGGAGTGACTGCTCTTTCGGCTTCCTCATCCTCTCGGCAACACACATGACCGCACCTTGGCTACGTGACCTGTGATATTCAATCAATATCGCCGACCAGGGATTCTACGACGACCAGGTCACGCCATCCAGTAGCCAAGGATACGAGGCCTTCATTCTCCGGACGTTCGCATATTAGAGGTATGCAGGAGTGAACATCCAAGGAGCTTCCAGCGGCTAAATTCTATCAGACTGCAGCTCCACAGGCCTCTGTTACGGACATGCTATCACAGATAGCACAAATTATCGCAGCATCCCAGCAACCGACAGTAACTCTGTCGGATCAGGAATTATCCGAGGAAGCTGGGTTGGTACGTTCCGCTGCAGGTTCAGGCACAGACGACCAAGAATTTCAAGTGGTCCGACAGGATGGTGAAAGGGATACGGTTGAGTTGTATATTTTCCCTTTTTGGAACAACATAATTGCCATAGAGTGCATCCGGCATTATCATCGGACGTTGTTCCTCCGGACCAAAATGCTGCATTGCCGAATATGAGATGGATAACGCCACTGGACACAGAATTCTTAATCGGTTTAGGGACATCATCCCTCAGTTTCCGACATAGTCCATATATGTTTCACGTACATTTGATCTGTTGAATGACGCTATATTTATATAACTTGCTACCTAAATGGGCAGGTCAGGTTTCTTACCAGCAATGTGCTGTACATCTGCCTTTCATCAATTCATCGAATATTTTGAAACGGCAGGGCAGAGCATTCTGAGAGTTCTCTGCATCTAGACGACCAGGTCAGGAACTAGTATTGTTTATCTGTCGTCTATGTCAATTCCAACCATGATGTTGGAAATAACAATATTGTCTAGCAGGGACAGCTTAGAGGCATTATCGAACGCAGATCACCTTACCAGAACGTTATCATTACGTCTCAAAGCAAAAAGAATTCTAGGATGTACAACCTCCTTAAGAGTTCTTTCAAAGGCCTCATGTAAACTCCGTCCTTTAGTGGCATTATGGAGTTGTTTCAATGTGATACGGCCCTGGCTACATCCACACTTGTAGATAGAAAGGTGAAAAACTCTCTCAGAGTCGCTCCGGTCTCCGGAGAGTTTTCTTCGACGGCAAGCTTTCCGCAGTTTATGATCAATTAACTAAGAAAGATTTAGACTCTCTGCTATTTAAATTCGCTTCCATATAGTCGAATTCAGCAGAGAAGAGTAGGACAGGCACTTCTGGGATGAATACGTCCAAGGGAAGTTCCTATAGAGGTTCCCATGCATCCTCTAGGTCTTATTCTAGAGACCGTCAGAGTAGCGACTCAGATAGGGGCTGTAATTCCAGTCAGACGCCCCTAGGTCGATGAGGCGAGATGTGGGCCGTAGAGGACATGGCTTCTCCTTCTGCAAGCCTCGCAGGACCAGGAGGTATTGGTTTTATCCTTTATCGTGTATTAGTGAGCGGAAGTCTATCAAGTTTCTCAATTATTTGAGATTAGATTACGGATGTACCTTGGATTCAAGGGGTGTTTTTGGAAGGACTATATTGTTCCTCAAACGAAATCCTCTGTTAACTCGGAGTCCAAGATGGACTCAGCTTCCGTCAGTCAGTAGAATAGAGGCTCGCTTCCATCAGAAGTCCAGTCTCTTCTGGAATGATCACGATAGAGATCATAGAAATGCAGGATTTTAAGGTTTCTACAACCATCCTTTTCTAGTTCCAAAACCAGACGGCTCGTTCCGTCCACTCATAATCTGAGCTGGATAACAAGCTGATCGTGGCTCTAAGTTTCTATATGGAGTCCATCCGATCGGTCAGAGCGAGTATTCGGGTGTACGACTATGCTACATGCATAGATTCCTAGTTACATACTTTCACATCATGGTACATCAGGCATTCAGAAAGTATCTTTGCTTCTTTATCATAGGAATTGTGTTTCAGCACAGCCGATGTGTTCCGGTCTGAATCTAGTTCCTGGGCTTTCACTCGAATAATGAACTCAGTAATGACTCATTTCCGAGCTCATTCGTCTGTGGTATCGTCGGCCTTCCTGGATGACATTCTTCAGAGGTATGGCAACAAGTTAACGCTTCAGAACGATGTGCAGATTCTGCTTCTTTTGATCTGACATCTCGGTTTCATAAGTAAACAAGGAGAAGTCGGATCTGGTTTCGTCCAAGTCATTTACCCACCGGGGGATGAGCTTCGAGATGCATAACATTCTCGTTTGTCTGCCGTTAACCAGAGCGAAATTAATCAGTCGTTATGCTCGCTATTGTCTTCGCTCAGACAAGGTCTCAGCGAGAGATCTCATGAGACTGATACATTGTGCGGATCTGCTGTGATTTTATTCCAATGGGGCTGTTACGCATTTGTCCTCTCCAAATTTCTTTTAATTCAGAATTGGAGGGTGAAGTTTCTTTCGCTCGATACGGACATCTTCTTGTCACATCAAACAAATAAGAGATTCAGACTTGGGCAAGTTTTCAGTGCTTAACTCAAGTAGTTCCACTGCAATTGCCGGATCCGAGTTTTCAGTTTTGATGGATGCCAGTCAAACAGATTGGGTAGTTTCATTGAACCCAACGGATTAATGTGCCAGAGTCTTTTGTTTCCGTAGTTCCTTATCAAGCACACAAACATCAAGATTGATGTCATTTTGGCTTGCGCTACGTTATTGGAGTAACGTTATTCAGAATGTTCATATGCTAATTCTGTCTGACAACTCGACGGTATTAGCGTATTTTCGGAATTATGGAGGCACTCATTCCATCCTGTTATTTATGTTTAGGAATTGAATCTTTCGGTTGCTACTAGAACATCAAGTTCTCTTATTGGTCCGTCATATTCCGGGTCGTCTGAACGTATTAGTGGACTCCCTTCACGGAGAGGCCGTTTGTTGCCACCAGACTGGACTTCCAACAAACGAGTATTCAATCAGATTGCTACCAAGGAGAGCAGCCAATGATCGACTTATTTGCGACGCATCTCAACATTCAGTTGCAGACGTATGTGTCATAATGTTTCGATCTTCGAGCGTTTGCAGTAAATGCTCTATCGTTCTTGTGAGATGGAATAATAAGATATACGTATCTTCCAGTGGTGTTGATTCAACAGATATTGCTCAAATGTAATTTTTTCAATGCAAATTCTGTTGGTAGCTTCTCTAGCTCCACAAAGACTGTGGATTAATTTACTCAGGTGTCTGTTGTGGGACATGCAGTGGAAGCTTCCTTCACATGTCGGTCCATTCTATGGTCAGATGGATTCAATCTACTATCAGTTCTGCTTATGATTTTATCTTCATTCAGCAGTCTGTGCTTTAGTTTTAAGCTCATGAAGTAAGAGTTCTTCTACAGCATGGGCTTAGACTAATAATGTTGCTATTACAGATCTATTGAGGGCTGCATATTGGTCTTAGCCCTCCATTTTCACGATTTTGTATCTGAGAATATTGAGTCCTTTCTGCAGATCTACATTGTTTAGGTCCGTTATTTTTTACTCAGAATGTCGTCTACTAAACAGTGGCAACTATATGTGTATAGGCCTTCGGTTCTGGCAGTGACTCCTGCTGCCCTCTTTGCTCTGGAGTATTTGATCCAGGGCAAGGGCAAGGGGGGGGGGGGTTCCCTTAGGTCACCTGCTTTAGTGTAAAGCAAGGGAATACCTCCCTTAGAGTCAGTAATTCCGAGTCGGTTCCGAGATGATTTTAAGGGTAAAGCCTATGTTTACTCATCTGTGTAATATTTTTTAAAGTGTTGACTGGTGTGAAGTATCTGTATATATCACATGATTAATTGGGTGTTAATATACAATCCTCGGAACACTTTTAAATGAGTATATAGAGTCTCATTTCTCTAGACTCCCGTATTTATTGGCTTTCCTTTTAAAAATATTAGTATAAAGGGTTATACTAGATGTTTACAGAGATCATTGATATTATTGTGCTCAATTACAGAATGGTGTTGTGTCTTTCTGTTTTGATACAAATAAGAAAGATACATGTACCCTATCTCTCCTTTTCTGATTGAGGGGATAGGTCTGTTATAGGTAATTGAGTCTGTTGGATTTTCCTTATGTCCATGACCCTCCAGCCTTTTTACTATTCAGCTAAGTCTGGGTCATTGGTACAGTATAAAAATGTTAAAAAATTTATAGTAATTTATATATTTTTTATACTTACCAATGACCCAGACGGAGATGGCCCTCCCAGGAGTTGGGAACTCTTGCCTCCCCGCTGCATACATAACGCTTACCAGGCACTGGTTGTAAGAATGACTTTTGGCGGCAGTTTCGAGACCTCCTTGACACTGCGCATGTGCAGTGGAGTAAAAGTATGGAGGACCATATAGGACATGTATTTTTCAGTTTTAGATGCAAATTTTGGGGATTGGGGGGTAAAATTTGCGTTTGGCCCTAAATATT
The DNA here is from genome assembly GCA_031216915.1 of Pictodentalium vernedei. Classification (NCBI taxonomy): domain Eukaryota; kingdom Metazoa; phylum Mollusca; class Scaphopoda; order Dentaliida; family Dentaliidae; genus Pictodentalium; species Pictodentalium vernedei. Next base: position 540,092,971 of record CM062294.1, read on the forward strand.
TTAGAGTTAGCACCAGCTAAGTCTGGGTCATCGGAAAGTATAAAAAATATATAAATTACTATAAATTTTTTAACATTTGGCAGAGTTGTGCTACATCCAAGGTTGCATTAGCAGCATTAAAACTGCTTTAGTTTTTAGTTTATGTTTCGTTTTAGCATCCATTCCAACTTTTGAAATGTCCAGGTTATTTTATTATTGATTCCTTTTCCGATGTAAATAGATTTGCAAAAGCAAGTGGTCATTGAAAGTTTTTTAGGCCTATCATAAAGACACACTGTTATTCAAGAGAACCTTTATTTAAAGCATGTTGTGGGCTGATAGAAGAGTTATAGCATGTTATATACATGTAGATTCATCAGTGTTATGTTTTTTCAATTTCGAATCAACCATTTTTGGTTGCCTGTTGTTTTGTGTAATGGGAAACATATGAGATGTCCATCAACTACTAAATGACTACAGGTACCAATTTCAGAATGTCAATAACAACATTGAACATAGGTCATTATTTACAATGCAGCGATGCCTAAGAATCAATTGTATTTTTATTTTTAGCCTCAAAGGTGAAGGTTAGCAAATTTCTTATCAAAATACTCAACACACATCATTGATGTAGATACAATCTTGATGTAAGCACCGATTGCCCAGTGAAACAGTTTTCATGGTGAGAATGGATGAGGCATTCAGCTAATGGGATACAATTTTGTTGGATTGGGTATTTTGAGCATTGTGGCATTTTAAAAGCAATTATTAAACACAAATAAAATTGTTTTGGAGACAATCGGAACTTCCAATTATGAAATGGTCTCTGCCATTATCATTTGATCCTCGCATATCGGCTGATTATACTAACCAATTCCAATTATCGGTTCAACAGTAGCATTATTCAAAAGAGATTTGAAAGCTTGTTGAAATCAAGCCTCTATACAACTGTAGGGTCAACATTGATATTTCAGTTTATTTCTATATTCTGCTATTTTTATTAAAATAATCACTGGGGTTTATCTACTTGGGAGGGGGCGCGGCGGGGCCGCGGTAACCGGTTCTCGTCAGATCACCGAAGTTAAGCAACGTCGAGCGCGGTTAGTAGTTGGATGGGTGACCATTTCAGCTACTGATTTGCGTTGTGGTCTTGGGCAAGGCACTTAACCCTGATTGCCTACATGGGGGCACGATGACGCTGTGTACTAAGACGTACTGCACGTCGATGGTGCACATGTCTTCAACCAATCTAACCCTGCCTGTGCCGCGGTGCAGTGTTCAGAGTTACGATGTTGGGGAGCTGACAGCTGCTCGTCGTTGCTCGGTGGTTCTCTGCGGGTATTCCAGCTTCCTCCACCCATAAAACTGTCACCGACATGATGTGACCCTGGCTGTTAAAATGCCATTAAACTCTAATAAATAAATAAATAAATAAATTACCTACTTGGGAATTTTAATGAGCAAAGTACTGTGGAATTACAGTGGTTTCTTGTAAGCAGGCTTGCATTGAAACCACAGCTTAACTCGTAACCCACCGAGTATTTTCAAGATATTTTTCATCAAATCTAGTCATGGCTACTTCACAGCAGCCATGACTAGATTTGATGAAAAATTCATCTAAATTTAACTAAAGAAATCATTAGTGTAAAACAGGGAAAATTTGATTAAATGTGCCCAAATTATACTTATTTCAGTGGCAAGAGAAATCCTGTCCCGGGCAAGAATATCCACCAGCAGCATGCAGGGAGTTAAACCATGTGAATGTAACATGTATTTTTAGAATATTTTTCATCAAATCTAGTTATGGCTGCTGTGAAGCAGCCATGACTAGATTTGATGAAAAGTTCATCTAAATTTGACTTAAGAGGTCACTGGTTTAAAAATCCATCAATTCATAGGGTTGAAATTGGATTAAATATGCTCAAATTATACTTATTTCAGTGCCAAGAGAAATCCTGTCCTGGGCAGGAATATCTGTCTGCAGCATGCAAGAAGTTAAACCATGTGAATGTAACCTCTAAGTTTATTTAAAGGTTGAGTGTTGAGGAACCTGTTCTGACAAGAGTGAAATGAAACATATATAATTTTTTTTATGTAAGTATATTAAATACAAATGTTTTATCTTTTTATTTTCCAGAAATTCTTCCTGGGAAAACCCTTGAGAGACAGTAGTCCAAGCATTATTCATCATTATTTTATGAATGAAAACTTTGATTTTGCTGACTTTTCTGCTGGGTTCCTTCTGAGTCTGCCTCTTTTAAAAAGGTGAGCTTTATAGTGGCAGTTTAACTACCTTTATGCAAAATTAATCAAAATCATTCATTTGAAACTTACATTTTTTGTAATGTTTCTCATGACCGTAATAAGATATAAAGAAAAAAAAATAACTTTGAGACATCCGCACACTCGGAAAACTTTTTTTTTTTATTTCATTTCAGAAAAAAAATTATTACCTGGTGCACTTGCAAATGTCAGACTGGAGTCTCTACTTATCGATAGTATTATACTACTCAAAGTTTGTTAAGCACCAAGTATATCCAACTACCTGTTTTACATTTTAGTTGAAATATTGTTATGAAAAGTGTATATATTTTATATTTAATTATATCTTTAATGATTTAAGCACAGAAATTGAGATTTTGTTTGTGTTTGACATTATTTTTTAGCTTTTGAATACGATAACCATGGAAAATGGATATTATTGGTAAAAGAGGAAATTTTTCAAATTTGCCAAAATGTTGACGGAGCGAACTGGTATGGGTTCAATATCAAGTATGAGACCCATTATTGTCAATTACAGCTTTACAACACCTTCTCATGCTCCCAATCAGGTTCCAGATGGTCCTTTGTGGGATGTTGTTCCATTCTTGGACCAGCATGGCACAAGCTCCTGGACACTTCTTGGTTGGACTGGACGGACTGAAATTGCAAGCTCCAACTCATTCCAGACATGTTCGATTGGATTGAGGACAGGGGATCTTGCTGGCCAGTCCATACTCTGTCTGTACTCCCGGACAGTATGGGCAACATGAGGACTGATATTATCGTCCATCAGAATGAATCTATCACCCACTGCACCTGCATACATGACGTGGGCATCCAGGATCTCATCAATATAGTGCTGTGCAGTCAATGTACCATGGTCATGGACACAGAGCTCTGTACGTCCATCCCAGCTGATGCCACCACAGACCATTATTGACCCTCCACCATAGCAGTCATGCTCAGCAATGTTGGCTGCATGGTATTGCTCTCCTGGTCTTCTTCATACCCTAGAACACCTATCTGTGTTGTCTAGGCAGCACCTTGACTCATCTGTAAAAAGGACAGGTCATCAATCTTCTCTGGTCCATCCAAAGTGATCCATGGCCCATTCATATCATGCCTGGCGGCGGTTCTGGGACAGCTGAATGCAAATACATGGTCTTCTCGATCGGAGACCACCTTCGTGCAACCTTGCCCAGATAGTCTGCGTTGAAACATTTACCCCGAATGCATTCTGAAGGTCACTGCGAAGCTGGGTTGCTGTGTCAAAGCAGTTCCTATGGGCCTGAATGATCAAAAACCGGTCTTCAGCTGCAGATGTTGCCCTGTCTCTGCCACCACCATGTCATCTGACTGGTGTGCCGTACTGCTGAAATCTTGCCCAGCACTACTGCACATACGGCCATTAAATGAGCCATTAAATTGTGCCATTAAAAAATGCCATTAAATATTCCCATTAATTTGGTCGCTTTAATGGGCATTAAATTAAACTTGAAGACCATTAAAAATGTGGATATAATGCCCATTACAAATGTTAATGGGCATCAAAAGTTAATGGATATGAACTATATTTTCATGGGCATTATTACCAGTTTCTTAGTGAATGTAATGGCCATTAAAGCGACCAAATTAATGGGAAATTTGTTTTGTCAAAATCTAATGGCCATTAACTGTTATTGTAAGCAACAATTTGATGGGCATTAATTACAAACCAGTAGCCAGATTTTGATGGCCATTAAAAGGAACCAAAATTAATGGTTACATTTTGTGCATGCCAAAAAGTAATGGGCATTAAAACTTATACCATTTAGCCATTTTAATGGCCATTACAAAATCCAGTCAGTCGTTTCTTTAATGCCCATTAAAGGGGTAGAGGCACTGTTCATCCCTAGGTTTTCAATGCCCATCAAACCTATATATACTATACTCTCCCACAAATTGTAACAAGGCAAAGACATGTATATTATATATATATATATGTGGCCAGAAAAGATAAATGATCTGTTTCTCAGACAATTTTTTTTTAGATTCAATGAGGGAGGGAGGACTTTATTTTTATTTTTTTATTTCTGACGAGGGAGCTGATTATATAATTCCAGCCTGAGTCCCCCAACTCCATCCCCCCTCCCAGTGCCAGATTTGACATGCAAGAGCACTATTTTGTGTTCTTAAATCAGTTTATTATATAATAAACTAGCAGGATACCCGACTTCATTCAGGGTCAATGAAGGAGAGAAAAGTGAAAAAAAAAAAAAGAGGGTCGCGTACCCAACTCACTCGGCCCCGACCTTCGGGCAGGGCCTTCAACCTCGTGACCCCCGCGGTCCTCTAAGTTAGGTCAGAATATATTACCATGCCAAATTTCAGCCTTCTCTGTGCCCCGGTGCGTCCGTGCAGACACACACACACACACACAGAATCTCTTCTTTATATATAAGATTTAAAAATAAAACCTTACTCTAAAAACAAACTGTAGGTACTTCAAAGGCTATGTATTCTTTTGATGCTCTTCATTATCTTTGAAGTAAAATTATTCAATCTGTGGGGATTTGCCACATTACAATTTATGGGAGAGTGCCTATAGGCACTCTCCCATAAATTGTAATGAGGCAAATCCCCATATACAGAGGCCAACATATTGCAGACACAAATAAATAAATATCCATCAGTCAAAAAACCAAAATAATTTTGAGTCTCCAGCTGGGTTTGTACTAATATTGGAAGACAGTGAAAGGCAATAAAAATGTCTAATGAGCTCGAGGGGGTTCAAATTCAATGAGGGATTGTCTGAGAAACAAAACACTATTTTTTTAGCCTATATATCTTGCCTGTATCAAGCAGGAATACAGCTTGCAAATAATATTTTTTGTGTCAGGCACCAACAATTTTCTGCTAATCATCCCAAACTTGGTACCTGTCGAGGGGTTGGGGTTTACATACAGATTTTCACTTTCTGTTAATAAATTGCATGGGTTATTAATTCTTTAACATTTTATTAGTTCAAACAATCATAGAGATGTGTGTTAACTGTATAATTGACTTATTATTTATTGGAAAGCTCTCTTACAAAGAGCTTTCCAATAAATGATCATATATAAAGAATTTAGTTATGTTGAAGCATACAGAAATTGAACAAGCTTATATCCAGTTCTAATATAAGAAATTGCACTGGTCATTATATGACAGGCACAACTGAATCAGTGTCTGTCAATCATTCAAGTTGAGTCGGTCAGTGACCATGACAGGCTGCCTTATTTGCAGGCTTGCAGGAATACCACAACAAATGGTCATGGGCCATTTTGAGCTCAGTTGATATGATTCTGTGCCAAAGACCTGTGATCGGCCCCCCACCGGGTAGGCTTCAGAAAATTTAGAATTTTCAGGCCTAGTACTGTTCCTTGTGGTGGATCGTCTAGCCCTAACTGTTCTCCACCATGCCAACTGAGCTAACATCAATTTGGGATTGTTATTAGCCAAGTTTGTGTGGTGGCAAAACATTTAGGGCCAGCTACTAACTATAGGCAGCCGCAATTCGGTGTTTTAGCCCTGGCTGATCCCTGTCGGGGCCCGGGGGCGACTTCAAAAAACTTCTGAGTTTTCAATTTTGTCTTACGACCTTATTATTTATTTATTTATTTATTGGTGTTTAAGGTCACATAATTATGTGGCTAATCGTGACCGCAACATGGAGATAAAGTCAAGTTTAGTCTATCATTTATAACCATGTTGTCCATTTTAGAGGACAAACTCAAATGTTTAATAAACGAAACAAATTGTGTGAATATTTATTAATTTCACATTGCACAAATATTGCACAGAATGTAATTTATTTTCACTTTATATATTATTACCAATCTTTGTGGAGTCCAAAATCATGGTGCACAAACATAACCCTTTGACTTTGTCTAACATGGTAGAAACAAAATTCCAAAAATTTAACCAATATAAGGCTAACCCAGCCTGAAATATCTGAATGTTCTCAATAAAATCATACTAATTTAAATATGGATATTATTGGAATTGACTCAACAAGCTGGTTTCAATGATATCCATATTTATATCTTCTTTAATTTATCAAAAAACAGTAACACCAATTTGCAAATTAAATTTCTTTTTTTTTTTTTTAAAAAAAAAAGGTACCGTACTGACCCGTGTCGAAGCCCATATTCATGATTAAGCCCACACCCCGCTTTTTCAGAATTGTGAACCAGGGTGCCCTACTCGAGTCAAAGCCCACCCCCCAAGTTTCAAATTGGGCGAAAGTTGTTTGAGACAAGACGTCAAATTTACAGGCATCAAGATTCAAATGGAAAAACACAAAACAGTTGACTTGTTGCAACACTGTACTTACCAAATAGAACTGTAATACTGTATTATGCATATTTTTTGGAGTTGAGGTTTTTGTGTTGTTAAACTCGTCTTTTGTGTAATACATTATGTCTGTGTTCAGTGTAATAAGTCTTTATTAAAAAATTATATATCCCAAGCAAAATTGTCTTGTTTATTTTTTTGTCGACCTCGTTTTTGGAAGCTGTCACTTGTTTCAAATGAGTGTGCAGGCTGCTGTCAATAGTTGTCTGAAACACACCCACAACATATAGTTTTCACAGTGGTTGAATATCATCAGAAAGATACTGATTGAACACTGCCACTTTCGAGCGGTGCACAACTCATTGTGAAAGAACACTGCCACTTTCGAGCGTGCACAACTAACTGTGAAAACGGGTGTTCAGAAATTAATGAGAAAGTGGTAATTAAAAATAAAAAATAATTACAACTCTGGTATTTGAGAATTATATAACAATATAACCAGGGATATAATTTATGACTTATTGGTTCAATAAAACATGCTCATTTATCATTTCATCATGCTCTGCAACATGTGAAGTTATGACTTTCAGTGTAAAATAAATTTTTTGAATTTTGACAAGGGAGGCAACTATTTTTGTTATTCATATTCTGCTGTGTAAATTTTTATCTGGTCTTCATATTATGATTTTTTTTTATTGATTTTGTGTGAAGATATATTTTGTTTTATTCGTAATAAATGTACATATTTAGAAAAAACAGCTATTTTTAAACAGTCTATGTTTGTCTGTTTTCAAGGGGGTGGTTTGCAGTGTTGATTGACATACTTACGTCCATTTCTGGCTTCGAGAGCAACCTGTACAAAAAATGAAAACAATACCGCATGGTTTTCTGTTTGTTTTATTCATTAAATTGAGGATTAAAACCCCAAATCTGAAAATGAAACGTATGTACAAGATAATTATGAGAATTTTTAAAGCAAATTCTATAAAATTGGTGGGCGGTTTCCAAAGAAACGTAACATACCCAGTGGATACTTGTCTTATATCCCCAATTTCCCGACGCATCCCAACGCGACTTGCAAGCACTATTACATTACTCGTCCCGAAGCCCCCCCCCCCCCCCCCCCCCCCCCACACACACACACACACTTTGCAATTTATCCACCGCAAGCACCCCCTGGGCTTTGACACGGGTCAGTACGGTATGTTAGGTATATGGTGTCAAGAACTGAGGCACCTCATGATCAAAAGATAGAAAAAAACATTTTGAAGATCAAAGGCAGCAATTAACGTTAATTTATTTACACTGGTTGTGTAATAATAGAACCAGGTCCATCATTTCTGGCAAAGCTGTTTTGGAGAACATTGTTTCATTAAACATGGTACCAGGACCTGGATTTATTAACTGGAGTGTACTAAATTATATTTGGGCATCAAAATTTGTTCATGTGCCTTTGCCTTGTAAGAATTCATGGGAGAGTACCCAACTGCTCATAGGCACTCTCCAATATGAATTGTTACAAAGAAAATCTATACAGACTAAGTAATTTCACTTAAAAAAAGGTAATATGGAGGAAATAAGAAGCATTTAAAATGTGGGTCATGCACTTAGGCTCAAATATGAACTTCCTGCACTCTACCCATTAACACTGGAAGAACAGAATAGAACGATTTTGTCTTGATCCCTTTACATTATTTCAGATGGAACACAATACCAGGGACATAAACAAAACAAGAGGCTCCAAGGGGCCTGAGGCACTCACCTGACACAGGACAATGGGTTTTTAAATATTTATTTATTGATTGGTGTTTAAGGTCACATATTTATGCACAACGGCTAATCTTGACCGCAACATGGAGATAAAGTCAAGTTTAGTCAATCGTTTATACCCATGTTACCAATTTTAGAGGACTTCCACCCTAAGCATTGGTGACTGGGTCCTATTTTACCAGTAATACAGAACTTGTTGACCATAGTAAACAAGCACTGCCTCACTTCCCGGGGTTCCCACAGGTTTCTTTTTTTCTCACAAATAGATTTGGCCTACTTAAAACTAATTAATGAACATGGTTTCATAAAAATTGTCACATTGAACTGACATGGAAAAAAGATGAGACTCTCAGAGATATAATACAAAGTGAAGAGATTAATATAATTGACCTATTTTTAGTGTGGCAGTGAGAAATTATTTTTCTCTGGTGGTCATTGGTAAACATTAGAATACATGATCTAGATAAGAGATCATTTATTTAATCATTTTAAGGTCAAATATATCAGTTTAGTATTAGTACATACCAAATGATTACAATTGACCCTTTACTTTTAATGGTGGTGGATTCTCCCAAAGAGAAATGCTCTGCAAATTTCTGAGGTGGAATATCCTAGATTGTGCTTGCAAAATGTTCCCATTATGTAAACAGTTCTGATCTCTTGTTGTATGCCAGTTGTATTTAGGTTTTGAAATCAAATCAAATCATGGCTGCCATAAAGCAGCCATGATATATCAACCAATACTTCATAGATTTTTAGTTCAAATCGGCAGACTTACCAGAGTAAATAAGCATTATTGCTTCCCTTCCCTTGACCTGTTTAATTGCATCTAAATTACTAGTAGGAGTACCCGCCCTTCATCGTCCATACCAATTTTCATTAAGATTGGTCCAATGTCAATAGACAAATTAGCTAGCAGTGTTTTCTAGTCAAGTCTTGGCAGCGACTTGACTAGAAATCACTGCTACATGTAAGCCACTGGATGTGAGCTTGCTGTGGTCAGGTGTCAATTTAGAGCAACTGTCTTGGCCCTTAAGGGTTAAGAGTGTAAACTGCACCGTAGCTGCAAGTCTTGTTTCTTTGCCGGACATATTTTTCTAAGGCAATTTTATAGGAAATTTTGCTGTAAAAAACAGCTTCTTCTACAGCAATGATTGGCGTAGACAAATTTTGAGGGGTGTAATGAATATAAAAATTCCTAAGAGGCAAGTTTGTAGTACATGTACATTTAAATTTAGCATTTGATTCTATTTCTGGGTATACATTGCACTGTCCAAGCAATAATATATAAGTTAGGGTATTATTGTAACAAAATCAAAGGAATATTGTGATTGCTGAACATTTATTTACAACCAAATATGCTAGTACTTGCAGGTTGTGAGTAGATGATGTACATGGGGAAATGTATTTATTTCAGTACTGGTACTTTTTATGAAAGAGAATTCCAATAAATTGTCAAATCGATATGATAAACCTTTAAACATTGGTTATTCACATGGTCATTGAAAGATCTACAATATTTTAATGCCCATGAATTTTTCTACCTCACTGGTGCTACAATTTAATGGCCATTAAAAACCCTTCTGGGTGATTTCTTTTATTTAAATTGGTTTAATGGCCATTAATTCTTTTGAAATCTATGATTGTCAACATGGGTTTGCTTAATGCCCATTAAAAATGCTTTATGACAGTATGATGGGCATTAATTTATCTAATTTTATGTAATGGCCATGAGTTTAAAACCCAATCATGACCATTAAACAAAGTCATTACAAATTTTAATGGGTGTTAGTGGGCATGAAAATTATGAAGACCATATTTAATGGCAAATTTAATGGCCAAACATGAAAATTACCATTAAATTGAGCAATTTTAATGGTTTTATTACCCAGCCATTACTTTTTTCATTACAAGAATTAATTGGTAAAAATAATGGTTTTTGGTGTTTTAATGGGTTTTTAATGGGTTGCTTCGTCCAGTAGTGCAGGCTCTGGTGATCACCGTATGGTGCACACCAAGGGCTTCACCAACCTGACGATGGGTAGCCCCTTGTTCCACCATCCCTACAGTCTTCTTACATTTGCATTTGCCATATTCAATCATTAAATCACAAGGGTTTGTGTTGAAATGAAGACTGAATACCTTACACATTTCATGTACATGTAGACAGTACATGAAAACATCATGGAAATCAAGGGGTACATGCTTTCCATGACTGTCACGAAAAGTCTGCCTGTCAAGAGAGCTAATGTAAACACTGGGGACCATCTCAATACATTCCTCAATCATATCCACTAAAAATATCGCAAATGTGTCGCAAGAAAATTTCACAATGATGTGTCAAATATGTGGTGCTTAGCAAACTTTGAGTAGTATATTTGCCAATAATCATCACCACTTTTGAAGAATAAAGCACATTTTTTTTTATTTTCATGTTTAACCCTTATTCCAAAACTGACCCCACCCCCCAAAATGTACCAAACAGCATATTTTCCTAACACACAGTAGACTGAGAGGTTGGTATGAATCAATTTTATTCCATCATTTGCCCATTATGAGTCGCTCATAACAAACGCAAGTATAGTTTTCATCCACAGAAAAACTGTACCATGCAATCAAAATCCACAGACAACTTTCCAGACAAAAACCATATTTGAAATAAAAGAACTCCGATTTAAGTCGACAATAATAATGTATTACCATTCCCTCTTTCATTTGACAACCGGAAGTGATGAATGAGTAAATTGTCTATTGGTTTTAGGTTTTAATAATTCATGAGTTGAAGACAGATGTGCCAAATAAATGTGGAACAGGTTAGTGTTGTGCAGGGTTTTTTTCTGACTTCGGTTTCAGTTCGGTTCGGTATTGTCCAAAAAACTTGGTCTATAGGTCGGTTTTCGTTTTTTTGCAATAAAAAGTTTGTAGACTTGAAAAATATCACACAGTGGCAATAAAATACATATTTTAAATGATAATTCATCTGGCAGTGGCTAGCATCAATTTCTTTTCAGTAAATGGAAGACTCCTTGCTTCCACTGGCTCTCCTGATTTCAAAATCCAGATGGGCCTACTAACCTTGCACTGGCCTACCACCCCCATCCAGAGATATTTTTGAAAAAACTGTCCTCAAAACTATGACATCTGAGATGGATCATTTCTAAGACCAGTTGCACATACACATTGGTACATTGAAATAGAGTATAGGCTGCTTTCAGTACAGGTGCTCCCCCCCCCCCCCCCCCACACACACTTCCATCAGTTACACAACCAGATTTGAAACCGTAACTGGTAGCTCAGAATGGGGAGGCAATATTCGCGGTGGGTGGGCTGATTGGGCTTGACAGTCGACTCCACCCTATCCATAGCTAACCCAGACTCCCACACACTCCACTTAAATTCCATGCCCTGTAATCGTCGGAAAGTGTTTGAGTTTTTAGAACAACCATAATTTACACTGACAAGTTTTTATCCGTCACGTTTTGTACTGTACCCTTTTCAGTTTTCCCCTCGAAGTTGGTGTCCCACTTACAATTTCCATTAACGTTGAGTATTCTTTTTTTAAGATGCTGTTTCAAATTGATGGCATTGCCATAACCGGCGGCTACTTCTTTTTCACAAATGTTGCAGGTACATGTTGATATTTTTATACTGTACCAATGACCCAGACATAGCTGGTGCTAACTCTTAAAATATAGGGCCAAACACAAATTTTGCCCCCCAATCCCCAAAATTTGCATCTAAAACTAAAGAAAACATGTCCTGAAAGGCCCTCCACACCTCGCCCCCACTGCGCATGCGCAGTGTCAAGGACGTTCCGAAATTGGCGCCATTTATCATTCTAAGTTTGGCCCTTCATCAGTTAACATCTGACTGATCTTTGTGCTTTTAAATCTCAGTTTAAATGATGCCAGACACATAAATATTAGTGAAATGGTGATTCTAAGGAGGATAGAAAAGGAGGAGAGGAAAAGAATGTGTGACAGAATATTATCAGGGCTGTAACTTAAAATTTTTTAATGAAATTATGTTAAGTTACCTATTTTCAAGGCAGCAGCCATTTTGTTGTCATTCTGATTATTTAGTTACACTGTTTTTTCAAGTGTTTTTCCTCTCTCCCTGTCCTTTAAGTTCCCCCTTGCTATTCTCCCATGCTTTTGGCATAGTTTCTGTAATTATTATTACTAAAATTTCTTGGGAGTTTTAGCTTAATAACAGAATGAATTCTGTTCTTTCCCCATGTTTACGTCTTCACCTACGGGTGGTTAGGCGTTGTGTTCTGCATCTACCATCTGATGTTCTGCAGTTTCTTCCCTGGAAGTCTCTGTTTTGCATCAGATGGTGTATTTTTGGTAACTGATTTCGGGCCTGGGTGCCTGGAGTCTTATTTTAGTGTTTTTACACTCATTGTTTACATTTACAACAGCCCTCTGTGTGAGGGGGGGATTTCTAAATAATAATATCTTTATGTTATTTTAATCATAACTAGATACATTATTATTGTTCGTAAGTGTTGAATAAATTGTTTAAAATATTTTTTAAATTTTTGTCCACACTTAGGCTTGGGATCCATTGGGGCTCAACGTTACTTTTCAGAAACTTGGGCTGTTCTGAAAAAATATTTTTTCAAAATATTTTGATTTCAATTATTTTTTCTATATTAATGGATCATATTATTATTATGTATTTGATTGCCAGGGGTTAGTGCGAGTACCAGGACTTGTTTTCTTTTCTCATTGAAAGGATATTGATCAATTGTTTTAGGAGGAAGTCTTCCTCTGACCTTATTATCATTCTTATGTGGTCAGTGTACTCGCATTAACTCCTGTTCTGTTTCGTATGATTTCGATGACAATATGGGAAGCGTATGTCACGGTATGTTGTTGGGGATTTGGACACTCCGGTCCTTTCCCCGCAGGGTCACTCTACTTTATCAATTTCTATTTCAGACGATCAAGATTAGGGTGATGTATCTGTGATGTCTTCCAACAGTGTGCCTCCGTCGTCACAATTAATGAAGGGCTAGCGGAAAAGTGCTCATGTAATACGCCAATTGCCTAAGAGGACCCTAGTAGGTTCGACGGCCTTTGACGTCCGCTAGCTCGCCCGGTGTAGCGTCCATTCACCGAATGGTTCGGCAGCCGGGTTCGTCCGTTGCGGTCTAGAAGGAATTTTGGGGTGATGCGAGCACTATAAAATTAACTTAATGCACACCCAGTGACGGCGGATCGGAGGGAGAACGGAGGAAGCCTTTTAGTCCGGTTCATAGCTCGTTCCGGTCCATCCGGACGGCAAGCGAGAGAGGCCCCTCTCTCGTTCAACAACATCTGGCCCCAGATGTTGTGGTACAAATGTGTTGTTAGCGGAGCATACGTCCGTCGCTCGGGACGCTCCGTTGTATAGGCAGTCCGCTGAGACTGCTAAGGCTTCCTCTTCTCATCAGCGCACACGACCGCACCTTGGCTGCGTGACCGCCGATATATTACCAGCTTCGCCGATCGAGGATTCTTCGGCGACCAGGTCACACCATCCGGCAGCCAGGGATTCGAGACCGATGGACTCCGGACGTTCGCATAGGAAGTATGCGGGAGCCATCTGATGCGGAGCTGCCCTCGGCGAAGCACCGATAGACTGCGCCTCCGCAGGTCTCGACGCCGGACATTCTTGTGCACATAGCACAGCTTATCGCAGCATCCCAGCAGCCGACAGAAACGGTGTCGGATCGAGAATTATCCGACAGCGCTGGGTCGGTAGCCGGGGACTCGAGGCCTGCAGACTCCGGACGTTCGCATAGGAAGTGTGCGGGAGTCAACGTACACGGAGCTTCCAGCGGCAATGCATCGTAAGTCCGCTACTGCACAGGCCTCGGGAACGGACGTGCTTTCCTTAATAGCACAGTTTATCGCAGCATCCCAGCATCAACTGAATCTGTCGCATATATTTTATCCGACGATGCTGGGTCGGGACGCTCCGCGGAAGCGGGTACGGACGTCCGAAAGTTTCATCCGGTCCGACGGGATACCGAAAGGGATTCGGTGGATTTCAAGCTTTCCCTTTCGGAACAACATATGCTGCGATGCCGGATAAGAAACTGATAGCGTCGGTGGACTTAGAAATTTTTGGTTCGGTTCAGGGACATCGTCCCTCAGTTCCGACATAGTCCAATAATGTCACACAAACTTTCGAATTATTGAACGACGCTATATATATTATTATTTTATGCTTGCTATCCAAGCATTTCTGGTTTCTTGTTCGAAGAGTTATGGAGATGTCTTTCAAAAGTGTGCCTCTGTCGTCATAGTTAATGAAGAGTTAGCGGCAATAAGTGCTCATGGAATATGTCTATCGCTTACGGAATGACATTCGCTAGCTCACCCGGTGTAGCATACATTCATCGAATGGTTCGGCTGCCGGGTTCGTCCGTTGCGGTCTAGGAAGGAGATTTGGGTGATGCGAGCACTTTAATTACTTTAGTACTCACCCAGTGACGGCAGATTGAGGACAGATCGGAGGAAGCCAACAACATAGGGGACCGCATGTTGTGGTTCAGATATTTTACATTCGGAGCATATGTCCGTTGCTCGGGACGCTCCGTTATATTGACAGTCCGAGAGACTGTCTTTAATGCTTCCTCATCCTCACAGCAGGGCACACGACCGCACATTGGCTACGTGACCTCGAGTATCCGATCAGTTTCGGCATTCAGTGATTCCACAGCGAATAGGTCGCGCCATCCGGTAGCCAAGGGACACGAGGCTTATACACTCCGTTCGCTCGCATATTGGAAGTATGCACGGGGTAACGATCTCGGAGCTTCCTGCGGCAATGCATCGTAAGACCGCTGCTCCTCAGGCCGCGGTGACGGACGTGCTATCCGAGTTAGCACAGTTGTTTCGCAGCATCCCAGCAATTGACGGTTTCTCGGTCGAATCAGGAATTATCCGACGGCGCTGGGTCGGTGCGGTCCGCGGTTGCATCAAGCTACGGACGACCGAACGCTTTATAGGGTCCGACAGGATGGCGAAAGGGATTCGAAAGATTTCGAGTTTTCCCTTTAGTAGTATCGGAAGATGCCTTTCATATCTTCTGGCATTTCTTCCAGTGATTATTTTTCGGACTTCATTGCTGCGATCTTGGATAAGAGACTTATAGCGTCATTGGACTCGGATTTTTCGATCGGTACAGGGACTTTGTCCCTGACTTACCGACGCAGTCCAATATTGTCATTACAACATGTGTTTTATTTTTCGACGCTATATATTATATATATATACAAGCCTGCTACTAAGCATGATAGTTTAGTTTCTTGTCCGCGTGGCTCTTTTCTGCCATTTTATCTTTTTTACATATAGTTTATTTTGGCAGAGCAGGGCATACCGAGAGTTCATATGCGTCTAGACGGTGTGATTAAAGACTGCATATATTCTTTTTCGCCGTTTATGTCTTTTCCAATTTCAATATTGGGAACGACATTATGTATAGTAGACTTAACTTAGACGCTTTATTATACGTAATCCGCCTTACTGAGGCGTTATCATTACGTCTTCAAGAAAAGATTTACGGGATATTATTCTCAATGTAATTTCTTTTGAGGGCAGTATTTTGTTCACGTATAACTCCGCCCTTCAGTGGCTGATTGGAGTTGGTTAGACGTGATGCAGCCCTAGCTACATCCACGCGTGGATAGTAGGTTAAGAACTCTCTCAGAGTCGCTTCGTTCTCGGAGGAGCTTCTCTTCGACGGCAACTTTCCGGCAATCCATGAATTGCTTGGTTTATACATTCTCTTGTCTATCTAGTGTTACAAGAGATTCAGACTGGGGCAAACATTCGGTGGTTGACTCAGAGAGTGCCGCCGCAGTTGCCGGACCCTAGTGTGGCTGTTATGACGGTTGCCAGTCAAACAGATTGGGATATATACTGATCCCTACGGATTCGAAGTGCCAGGGTCTTTGGGTTCCGCAGTCTTTTAGCTATCAGTTTAACTTCCGCGGAATAATGTTTTTTAGGCTTGCTTTATGTCATTGCATGAACATTATTCAGAAATGCATGCCCAAATTCCTGTCCTTTAATTCGACAGTAGTGGCGTATCTCCGGAACCAGGGAGGCACTCTTTCGTTTCCGTTATTCAATTTAATGGAAAGAATCCGTCTGTTGGTTATAGTACACCAAGTTCAGTTTTGGTCCGTCATATTCGGGGTCGTCTGATTGTTTTATCGCACTCCCGTTCTCTTACGGGTCGCTTGTTGCTGTCAGAATGGACTCTCAACAAACAAGTATTTAATCAGATTTGCTATCTATGGGAGCGCCCAATGATGTTTTATTATGACACAGCTTGCTAATCAATTGCAGACGTATGTGTTGGCTTGTCCAGATCTCTGAGCTAATACTGTTAACGCTCTATTGATCTATAGGACGCAATGATAGGATACGCGTATCCTCCGGCGCTGTTGTTTTAGCAGGTATTGCTAAGATAAACAACCACAATACATTTCTGTTGATAGCATCTCTATCTTCACAGAGATCATGAGTAATTTACTCTCTTGTCTACTGTGGATCTTAACGTGAAATCTTCCTCTATGTGAGGATCTTTTTTCACTGGGTAAATCGTGTCATCTTTATCACAACCAGCAAGGTCGCAACCTTCATGTATTCCATTGTGTGGTCCGTATTGCATTGTAAGCACTGTACTGGACGAGCTTTGGACGCGATTTCTTACTATAGGAGATCCTCTTCTTCGCTATTCTATGCGACTAAAGTGGAGGCTCTTCCGTCGTGGTGTAGGGATCATTATGTTCATATGGTTGATCCCTCCATACTACGCATTGCTAGTTTTTAGTATACTTGTTTCACAAGATCTACTGCAGCCTGTTGTTATTTAGGTTATAGGTTTATGTTACCTCATACCTATGCACTCTACGATAGTTTACAATTGAGTCTTTTGTCTCTTTATCTAAGTCAGTTAGTAACTTTTTGATAAATAGACTTAGAATCTTTAGATTAAATTCCTATACGGATTTTAACTTCGGTTCTTATTTAGCTAAGTAATCATTTGAGCCTCTGGAAACAGTAGTTTTCAAATTCTGACCTTTTAGACAGTAATTCTGTTGGTTTCTCTTTTACTGTAGAGTCAGTGAGTTTCATGCACTATCGATGAATGATTTTCACTTTCATAGTTTCGGAATCAATACTTCCGTTACTATTTAGGTTGGATTGTTGCATAAGAGTTAGGCTCCTATTATCCGGAACCTATTATTTTAAGGTCCTTCCGTCTTCGTATGGGCATAGGCCTTTACTCTTTCCGGGTACAGTTTATGTATTTATAAACAGATATCTGTTTATTACAAGGGCGTAAGCTTCTTCTGTCTTTGATGTCTAGTAGAAGGACGTTACGCTCCATTTTATTGTTAATCGATTCTATTAACTAGCGTACTGCTTATGGTATATCATTGGCTTAGCAGTTGTGCTTAAGATTTCGGCTCTTGAAGTAAGAGTTCTTCTACTTCTTGGGCTTACATTAATAGTGTTGCTATTATAGATTTTTGTAGGCTGCTCATTGCGCTCAGCCATCCATTCATGAATTTTATCTCAGAAATATCGAGTCCATTTCTGGAGGCCTCTATTGTTAGGTCTATTATCTACTGCTCAGAATGTCATTCACTTAACAGTTGCTACTATAGCTAGGTAGGCTGTCTGTTTCGGCAGTGTCTCCGTTCGGCTGCCCTCTTCGCTCTGGGCTATTTGACCCAGGGCAAGAAAAAGGGGGGGGGGGAGGGTGTTCCCTTGGGTCACCTGTTTTTACTATGAAAACAAGGGGATACCTCCTCCGGAGTTAGTAATTCTGAGCTGTTATTGGGATGGTTGTTTAGTGAGAAGTTTAAGTTTATAAAATTCATTCAAGTCTTAGTTTTTAAAGTATAGCTTTTGAATATTGCATATGTCAACGGACATGATTATGCAATTCTCACACACTTTTAGGAGTATAAGAGTCTCTATTCTCTAGACTTACTTTATTATTGGCTTACTTTAAAAATTATTAGTATAAGGATTATTGGATATTAATAGAGTACATGGATGTATGAAGCTCAATTTTTGGAAGGTGTTGTATCTTTCTAATTTATCATAAATAAGAAAGATACATGTAAGGCCTATTACTTCTTTTCCCTACAGGGGATGACTCTATTTTATTTTATTGAGCGTATTCCATTTTGCTCTATGTCCTTGGCCCTCCAGCCTTTTTACTATTCAGCTATGTCTGGGTCATTGGTACAGTATAAAAATGTTAAAAAATTTATAGTAATTTATATATTTTTTATACTTACCAATGACCCAGACGGGGATGGCCCTCCCAGGAGTTGGGAACTCTTGCCTCCCCGCTGAGTACATAGCGCTTACCAGGCACTGGTTATTAGAATGATAAATGGCGCCAATTTCGGAACGTCCTTGACACTGCGCATGCGCAGTGGGGGCGAGGTGTGGAGGGCCTTTCAGGACATGTTTTCTTTAGTTTTAGATGCAAATTTTGGGGATTGGGGGGCAAAATTTGTGTTTGGCCCTATATTTTAAGAGTTAGCACCAGCTATGTCTGGGTCATTGGTAAGTATAAAAAATATATAAATTACTATAAATTTTTTAACTTTTGCTTGTTTTCGCGATTAAAATAGGCATAAATTGCATTTTGTGGTGCTGATATTGCATCTTCCAAAACGCTTACCAATTTTTTGTCAGTAGTGCTTTTTTGGAAAATGACTGGATTTATTTCGGCCTCAGGAGTGGCAATGTTCCCAAACTTAACTCCCATGGTCAGCTCTCTGCAGGTAAATGGGCACAGGGACAGGCCTGAAAATAAGCAGTCTGACATTTGCAAAATGAGGTCTCCAGGGGGTGAATTTGATGATGCTATCCCATACAGTGGGCCAATTTATCCTCTGGGTACCTCTTTCTGTTTAGTTTTGAGACCCTGATTCAGATTGAAGTTCGCAGAGGGTAAATTTAGTGATGCTACCCTTCTGTGCATGGAGGCATAACTAAATTCACCCTCTGGGGATCTCATTTTGCAGATGACAGTCTGCTTATTTTCTGGCTTGCACAGGGATTTCCATCATGGTATGCGCTCGCATGCATACATTGGATAACAAGGGAGGTAACAATGTTGAACATTACATACTAAGCACGTGTCAGTGAAACCCACGCGACAAGTATGTTTTGTTTTTCATAGTAATCCGCCATTAAAAAAAAACAAAGACTATTTCTTCCTTGATTTTATTTACAATTTTGTTGCTAGGTAATTAATACATCCAAACATATGCTGATACAAAGCCGCTTGCGAAGTCCCCAAGCTGCTCATTTTGACGTTTGTAGGCATATCAAGATTGTCATTCTGAGAATTACGGACAGAACAAACCAACCCTCTTTTGTAACATTGCTGTGTTATTGGACTAAAGTTGTCATACATCATACGAAACTTTCTTGGGACGTGTGATCATTCTTCTAATGCGACAGTGTCTCCTGTTAGATATTGTTTGTTTCTCTGCAGTCTGTGAATACCGACGACATAGTTATCAGTTGATGTTACAGATTTAGTTTTCAGTCGTTGGCAATGCAAACTGAACAGTGTAAACAAAAGTTTCTGACATTTTGTAGAGAAAATCGAAACCATACTGATTTAACAATTACACAGTTTCGGTTTTGGTTTTCATGCCAAACCGAAACTGACTCATAAAACCAGTTAACCGCACAACACTAAAATAGGCGTTCGATGCTGCCCATGTCACTTCTGATACAATAAAAAAGGTGAATCCTCACAATTTAAAAAATCACATGTTCAGCAAAGATGTTGTTAGTAACTGGTTGCATCTTGCCCATTATTGTTTGCTTTCTTGGATGATCTTTTTATTTCAAAGATGATAACAGTAAGGGCTAGGAATTTTTATAGTCAATTAATGACCACCATTAATCACCTGTTATTCGATTAATACTGTATTTACTTGTTGTTTTGGTAAGCTAAAAATAATTAATTTTCTGAGTGTCCCAAAATTTTGAAAATTGATAAAAAAAATTTCAATTGTCTCAATCGAGACAGTTTAGTTTCGATTTGGTAAGTATGGTGTGTCATTGGGGTAATTGATGAATAAATAAGAAATAAAGAATTAGTAAGGCCTAAAAAAATTAAAAATCTGTTTCTCAGGCCCTCCCGCATGGTCCTTTTGGCTGCCGCATACTCTCTTTTTATAACCAATGTAAACTTTTAGAAAATAAACATTAAATGGTTTATGTCTGATATTTTATTCAAGTTAAAAAAATTGATAAATTTGTCCCCTGAGTGCAAGAAGGCTTTGCAATGCTTTGGCATTGCAAAGCCTTCTTGCTCTCAAGGGATGAAATACACCACCATCCCGCAGATTATGAGGCCTAAAACATAAACCAAGAACATGAACTTTTGATGGCAAAGAAATAATTACAGAAATAAAAAATAAAATAAAAAACTGCTCTCCCGCATGCAATTTTACAAATAATGACCTGAGAAACAGAAGATCTACTTTGTGGGGCCTAAGTTGTAATTCTTACTTGTTGTTTTCCTTCCTTCCTCCCCACAAATTCAGAGTCAATCAAATAGTCCATGGTAAGAAGAGAAATGAACAAAGTATGTACAGGTAATTCCCAGTTCAAGAGAGCTTGTACACACAAGAATAGGTGGAAACTCCAACTTCTGTCAGAAAATACCGCCCCAGTTCATATGAGTTTTTATCACCTGATTGTTTATTTTAAAACAACGTTTGATGTGAGCAGGTGTTCAGTGTGAGTGTGAAGAAAGTATACTTCCCTGGCAGTTTTTTCTTTTCATTTTGTGCAGCCAATAAAAAAAAAAACTATTTATTATATGCTAGCCTGTGAATTATCGCAAATTATCTCAAAGATATTTCTTGATATCCATCAACACGATGGATATCGAGAAATATCCCTCAGTAGCTTCCTAAATGACGTCATGCTTCACCACATGACATTGCCTTGAAGGCACGATCAGCTCATCTTTGTTATTGTTTTGAAACATATGCATTTGGGGTCGAATTGGTCTGAATATTGTGCAATAAAATATCTCGTAGCTCATAATAAAAAAGAAAATCTACTCCATTTTAGTCAGTATTTGGAATTATCTCATGAGTGTGGACCTGAAAATTTTATTTTAATAAAAATAATAACAAAATAATATTTTCAGGTCCACACAATGAATTTTTTCAGTAGCTTCCTAAATGATGTTATGCTTCGGCGCATGACAATGCCTTGAACGTCGCCTTGAAGGAACGATAAGCAGCTATTTGTTATTGTCTTGATTGAAACTGTTTGCAGTCGAATTGGGCTGAATATTGCGCAGTAAAATGTCACATACCATATAAAAAGAAAATCTACGCTGTTTTAGTGAATATCAGGAATTATCTCATTCTTGTGGTTTGTTTTAGAAATTTTACTTTGTGCAGTCAGTCTGAAAACTCGAGTTTATATAGCCATAGATGCTTGTAGTGACCTTAAACAGAAATGTATAACTTGTTTCAGGGGACGTTTTCAAGCGTGAACCCTACTGTACTTAACTTTGGAACAGAGCATATCACCTGTTGATTGTTTGTATGGAAATATGTTGTGGGGGGGGGGGGGGGAGGGGGTGAGGGGCTGATATTTGAGGTGTCCTCAAAATGTTGTGTTCAGCAATAGATATCTAGTAATAATAAAAATAATGATGACTGTGGGGTATCCGATACGTATTTCACTCTATCATCTGTATTATGATTTTCAAACATGCTTTTTGGGTACTATCTTCACACTAATCTTGCACATTGGGAATGACTTTCTTTTAAAAATTGAATCTTTGCAAGATTTTATGATTCAAGGGAGACTACTCTATTTCATCAATAAATACAAGAAGTTGATAGAAATGTTTGTAACTTTGTTCGTGTGACACATAAATTGGTGGAATGTGTGGGCTGTGCATGTGTGTATGATATTGTTTATTTTGTTTGGAGTGCTAGTATACAGAGTGATAAATACAGTTCAAGTCAAAATGAGTTGAATAATAAGATGTTAGACTGTTTGTCAGTATTTCCTGCATTACATTACTGACTTTGCTATTTTTTGACAGGTTTTCCATCAGTAAATAGGAGAAGTGGTTATTATAGGCAGAATGGACATTATAGCTATAGTGCTAGTGTACAGCTTGACTCATACAGTGCTAGTCACAATGAGATGATGACTGACGTGTTGGACTGTCAGTCAGAATACTTGGTAGACATTTCCCATAAAATTAACATACAACTCTAATCATATGTACAAATTAATACTGACACTGTATGAATGTGTACACTTCTGTGTTGAGGTAAAATACACAAAGTTAAATACTAAAATATCTCCAAATGTATATTTTCAAAACATTTCAAAATACTTTTCACCAAATCTAGTTATGGCTGCTTTGAAGCAGCCATGAAAAGATTTGATGAAAAAATAATCCAAATTTAACTCAAGAAATCATTGGTCAAACAGTCCATTCAAATTACAGGTGTAAATTTGGTAAAATGTGCCCAAATTATACTTATTTCAGTGACAAGAGATTTTCTGGCGTGGGCTTGAATATCCGCCAGCGGTATACAAGGAGTTGATAGTCCCTGTAAGATCTTTCCAGAAATTTCTACCATGAACCTACCACCTTTCTTAACTGACCATTTCCAAAAAATTAAGACCGCTATCTCACTTTCATTGTTCAGTTTATTCTAATGGGGTCATTCAGTAGTACCCTAGAGTACACTTATTAATAATTTCTGAAACTGAACTGAATTATACACGTGTAACACCATTCAAATGGTAAAAGCACAGTGTTTTTTTTTATTAATACTCAAGTCCCCACACAGCTCCAAACTGCCCCTTTTATATTCTGAAAAAATGTCCCCAAGTGTATTCTTCCTTAACTGGTAGAGTGCTAGAAGCCACTATCATGGCTCTACTGAAAAGTGATGAAAGCCACTTTAGTGGCTTTACTCCGTTATACACTAGTTTGTTGTTGGCTTAGCAGTAGAAAAAAATATTAATATAAATTAGTTTTGTTACAATTCATTGGAGAGTGCCAACTGGCAGCCAATGGGCACTTTCCAATGAATTGTAACAAAACAATTATTTTTGAACAGTATATTGCTAAACTAAGTCTCCTCCTGCTGGTAGCGTAGTGTCTTTGAAAAAATACTCGCAATACAAATGGCCACAGAAAAATAATTTAGCACTCTACCAGTTAAGAACTCTACTGGTAGGATGCATTTATCTTGATAGGGTTTTTACATCATCGTTGGCAGCCTGTTTTAGACCATATTTCAAAGCTATTGGGGATACATAAGTCATTCTTGTGAGAGAAAAATTGTTGTCCCTAGACAAGGCTTCACAAAACAAAAAAATTTAAAATCAACTGCCTTTAATTTTAGGGTCCAGTGATGCTTAGAGACTTAATTTGAAATCCTTCCAGTTTTTCAGAAACAGTGATTTGAGAAAACCACATCTACAACACGCTGGAGGTGGTAGCCGTGGCTTTTGCGGGGATTTGGTCACTTTCCTGTATTCTAGAGATAAACTCAGCATTTCTATTATGTTTGACAGAGCTTCATTAACTGGTAGGAGTGCTAAATTATTTTTGGTCATCAAATCTTGTACACATGTCTTTGCCTTGTTACAATTTATGGGAGAGTGCCTATGGGCACTCTCCCATAAATTGTAACAAGGCAATCCCTTATAGACTTAATAATATCACTTCAATGATAATACAAAGCACATGCACTGAATATGAGCCTTCAAGCTGTGGTACCTCCACATCAGAATAAAGCCCAAATATGGGCTTCCAGTACTCTACCAGTTAATCAAGATACAAAAAAAGATATAAATAGTCAGTGTCAGGGTTGGGATGAATACTTTGTAAATGTGTTCAAATACGAATATGAATACACTTGACATATTGTCTTGATGCAATACATGTTTGTTCAAATGGATACATAATTATCAACCGTTTTAGGTGTTTTATCTGTTCATTTTCAGTCTCGCAAAAAATTGGCCGAGTCCACCTTATAAGGAAGATTTTAATATAGATCCAAAACATGAGGTAATTATTTTTGTTTTATATTTTTTGGATAATTTTATTTTGAAAAAATGTTGTAACCATTATTATCCTCCCACAGGTAAGTTATCCAGTAGAGAGCTCTGTCTGTCCATCTGTCTGTCCAGAAGTCTGTTTATGTGATAACTTCCAACAAGAGTTATCAGATTTCAGTCAAGTTTAGTGGGCATCTCTATATAAGTTGTTGATGACAGTCATTTGATGACATTAACCCTTTACCTAACATGAAAAGCAGACGACACTTGCCAAAAAAATTATTGAATAACTAATTTTTTTCATTTTTTGTCTCAAAAACATAGGTTATGACCCCTCGTTGGAACTAGCGTGACGAGCTCATTCCAACGAGGGGTCATAACCTATGTTTTTGAGACAAAAAATGAAAATTAATTGGCGATTTTTGAGAATAGCGCTGGCCGGTTTTGGCCGTTACGTTGGGTAAAGGGTTAAGGAAATTATTGCCCTTAACTCTTTACCTAATGAATCGGCTGCAACTGTCTGTAATTTTCAAGCTTAGAAGTTGAATAAAATAGATTTTTCAACAAGTTTCAACAAAACCATATCATGACCCCTCATCGAGCTCGTTCCAATAAGAGGTCACATGATATGGTTTTGTTGAATTTTTTTTTTTTAATTTAAAAAAATAATAATTAAAATAAAAAAATTGATAACCTGTGTGTTGGGTAAAGGGTTAATAAATTTTGCTCATTTTGTTGTTGACAACTTTGTCTTAAGATTGTTTTTGTTGATTTTATTTGAACTTTTAATGTTTATGTGATTATTAGTCCCCCACGGTTTCACCGTGAAGGTGACTATTGGATTGCACTCCATCTGTCTGTCTGTCTGTCCATCCATCCATCCATCCTTCTGTCCTGTTACCTTACCACCTGTATCTCAGAGATGGTTTGGCACTTTTGTTTCAAATTTTCAGATTTGATAGGGCATTAGGAAAAATTGAATTTATGTCCCTTCCCTTCAAATCTGAAATTTTGAAACAAAATCATGAAAGCATCTCTGAGATACAGGTGGTAACAGTACACATAATAGGCACAAAAATATTACCCGAGAAAAAGGTTAAATAAGGCTAATTTGCATAATTTATGCACAAGAAACTCTAAGTAAAAGTGCAGGAACTGAAAATAGAAGGAAAATCCTGTGTATTTTGTGGGCACAACTGCTTCATCTCATGCTTTTCTTAGGAGGGGCGTATGCAGCTTATTCAAGTCAAGTCCCTTGTTTGATATTTAGACTACCATGTCAGGTGAGCGCCCTCAGGCCCCCTGAGGCCTCTTGTTTATCTTACAACAAGAACATATTTCCCCCCAATACAAGTCAAAATGTCTTGACAAAATTGAGGGGAACAACCACATGTGCAATCATTCGATTCCAAAGAGAATATTTTACCTGCACTCAGTGGGCATCAAGTTATTACACATATTGAGGTCATCGTCAAGCCAGAAAATAAGCTGTCATCTGCAAAATGAGGTTCCCAGAGGGTGAATTTAGTGATGCTACCCTGCATAGCAGGGTAGCATCACTGAATTTATCCTCTGTGAACCTCAGTCTGAATCCACGTCTCAAAACTGAACAGAAAGAGGAATCCAAGGATAAACTGGCCCACTGTATTGGATAGCATCATCAAATTCACCCTCTGGTCACCATTTTTGATAACAGTAATCAAATGATAAATAAATCACCAACTCATTGAAATACATTAGACTAGATCATTTTTTTGCCTTGATGATATTTTTAAATAAATGTAACATGTATTGAACAGGAAAAAATAAAACAAAGAAACACACAGCTGATGCACTACTATAAACTTGAATGGTTAAAGTACTAGTAGAACAATGAATGGGGATTATGTCGTGCATAGCTGAAGAATGCTATACCATCACGTTATGATCTTCATTCATAAAATATCAATTCTTAGATGCTGAATGATTGTCAAAACAGATGCCATTAAAATATGTTTCCAATTCCTTCATCATGCGAACACATCAAGAAAATATTAGGCCACACAAAGTAGATCTTCTGTTTCTCAGGCCATTATTTGTAAAATTGCATGCGGGTGAGCGTTTTTTTATTTTATTTTTTATTTCAGTAATTACTTCTTTGCCATCAAAAGTTCATGTTCTTGGTTCAAGTTTTTTGGCCTGGCCTCATAATCTACAGAATAGCATGGGTGGTGGTGGTGTATTTCATCCCTTGAGTGCAAGAAGGCTTTGCAATGCTAAAGCATTGCAAAGCCTTCTTGCATTCAAGGGACAAATTCATCAATTTTTTCAACTTGGGTAAAATATCAGACATAAACCATTTAATTTTTATTTTTTCTAAGTTTAAATTGGTTATAAAAAGAGAGCATGAGGCATCCAAAAGGACCATGCGGGAGGGCCTGAGAAACAGATTTTTAATTTGTTTAAGCCTTAAAACAACATTGTATATGTAACATTTTCAGGTAATTATGTTTGTCAAATCAATTTATAATAGCTGCATTAGATTTTTAATCGCAAAATCTCAATTCTGTTGGATATCAGCTGATCGAATATGATATATATGTTTTTTATTTACGCACAATAAAATAGTTAAACCTCCACCTCATCTCTGGGTCATATATCGATTTGTCTTAATGGACTTGTCAATATATGCCCAGAGACAAAGTCTTGACTTCAGTACACAATCTTGGTAATAACCTATATAGACAATCATTCTGCATGTGATATTCGGTATGTTTGCAGGAGCACCTAGAAACCAAAATTCCTTATATTTACTTTGTTTTATATGTACTTTTAATATATATTTTATCACTGACAATTCACACAGAAATGTTGAATATCACTCATGCTTATTCTATTATTTTCCTCCTTGTCCTTTCTATAGAGAGTAATCGCTTGACTGGACTGGCTTTGTGAAATAATTCATGAGAGGTGAGGGACATTGTACGAACACGAGTGCGCGAATGAAATTTTTTTATGTAACCAGTCCATTCAAGCAATTACTCTGTTTATTACTTTTCATTATTAACAATAATTAAATTATTTAACCCTTTACCTAACATAACGGCAAAAAACGGCCAGCGCTATTCTCAAAACTCGCCAATTAATTTTCATTATTTTTTCATTTTTTGTCTCTAAAACATAGGTTATGACCCCTCATTGGTTGGAACAAACTCATTGAGCTCATTCCAATGAGGGGTCATAACCTATTTTTTTTTTAGACCAAAAAATCAAAATAATAGTTATTCAAGAATTTTTTTGCAAGTGTCGTCTGCTTTTCATGTTAGGTAAAGGGTTAAAAAAAGCAAAAAAACCTTGATGAAGTCCCCATTACACCCACGGCAAAGCGTCTTCATTTGCGGGCACGGATACATGACACAATTGTTGATTGCATAATTCACTTGTGAAGTTATCGTTTATAATCAACCCCGGAAATCCCAGTAAATCACACTTTGGAAAGCAATAAATTGTATTCACTAGTGGTGTTTGTAAATGACAAGTTCTTTGTCCAACACACAGAATGAAAACATATGCAATCCATATAACCACATGCTTCATGAATAGCTCAGAGGAAATGTGAACTTGAACTATTACCCTTGAAATATGACTATCTGACAAACAAAACTTTACATCCTCTCAATGATAATGCCATGCACAACATTATAAATCTCACTATCCTGTACAGTAGAACCTGTCTTGAGAGACCACCTGTCTTGAGAGACCACTGTGACCTGGAACCAACTTGTATTTTTATGCCATAATGGACCTGTCTTGAGAGACTGCCCTTTTGAAGACTGAAACCATGACAAAAATTTTTTACCTGTTCTGGAATTGGAAAATCCATTGTGGTTATACTAACATAATTAAAGGTATTAAAAGCTCTTAATTGGGTTTCAATTGCTAACTCATTACAGATGGAGATATTTTTATAAGACCCCTGTGAAAAGATTAGGATTATTGCTGAATAAACAATTTCATACATACCAGAAATGTGTCAGACAGGAATAAAAATAAATTTGTGTTGAAAATCTTTTTGTAACAAATTGAAATGGACTATTATAAAAATTATAAAAATAAATTAGTGTTGAAAATCTTCAACGAAGATTTTCAACACTAATTTATTTTTATAATTTTTATAACAGTCCATTTCAATTTGTTACAAAAACTTCATAAAAAAGAACAAGTACAAAGTAATTATTCTTCTCCATTTCTGAATTTTGTGGTTGGTTATTCACTGACTTGCGAAAACCTGAAACCTGTTATGAGAGACCACCTGTCTTGAGAGACCACTTTTGTGTGGCCCAAAGGGCGGTCTCTCAAGACAGGTTCTACTGTAGTAAATTAGACAATGCTGATTCTAAACAATCCTGTGACCTACAGCTGTGTCTAGTAAATCCCTGCTCAGTTGTAAACAAAACCGCAACTCTCATTGGCACAATAGAGGACTACAATATCTCTATGTCATTGATTACTGAAATGTGGCTAACTCCTGAAATCACATTGACTGTCAATGATAAAAATGTTATCCACAACCCTAGGAAGTCACATCACGGTGGTAGTGTTGGTG
This sequence comes from Pictodentalium vernedei, assembly GCA_031216915.1. Taxonomy (NCBI): domain Eukaryota; kingdom Metazoa; phylum Mollusca; class Scaphopoda; order Dentaliida; family Dentaliidae; genus Pictodentalium; species Pictodentalium vernedei. The sequence goes on from CM062294.1 coordinate 540,121,990, forward strand.
TACTTTCCATCAGTGCAGTAAAGGCATAGCGAGCAGTATGTCAGACTAGGTCCACACATTAGATCTGCCAGTCACCAGATAGTTGGACTCGGATTTGTGAAAGGAGTTGTTGATGTTGAAATCTCTGACCCCTTCATAATTCGCTTTGAATTGGCACTTCATGTCCTTTTCCAGTTCAAAAGAAAAGTACATACTGTAATTACCATAATATTGGCCAGAGGCTCTTAGTTCCATGTCAATCACTTCTGTGAACCAATGATAACCCCCATGGATGACAATGCATGTATCTTCACTACATCAAATCAGAAAGTCATTGATGAGTTTGCTCCAATGAAAAGGCACATATACAACACATGACCATGTTCCCCTTGGTTCACTGATAAGATCAGAAATGCCAAATCCTCAAGACTTAAAATTAGTACATCTATGGCGACAAACAAAGCTGTCTATTTACAGAGCCAACGAAATGCAGTTAACTAACTTATTAAATTGGCAAAGCAAAAATACTTCTCCAATTTAATTTTTGTAAATTCCCACATGTTCTGTCCACTGTCATTGAGAAGTTTTTGTATCAACAAAAGACCACCATACCTGCCTGAGCATTTGTTGTCTTTGGACCTTGCAAATCGATTTTCTAGTTTCTTCATTGAAAAGATTGAAGGTATAAGAGCATCATTTGTCACAATTGCACTCTCTGATTTTTTGTGTCGCCGCCCCACGAAGTGGGGAGCGACATATAGGGATTACTTTTGTCGTCCGCGTCGTCGGTTGCGTCACACTTACTCTTATCTGCCACTCCTCTTTAACCTATGAATGGATTTTGATGAAACTTTCAGTGATTCTTTATCACATAATGGCATTGTGCACCTCCTATTTTATTTTTTGATCTGCTGTATTTTTTCCAGAGTTATGCCCCTTTTCCACTTAGAATTCTGTCTGAAACGCCAGGCGACACACGTCTTCCATGGAAGACTCACATCTAAGTCTTAGACCAGCAATATGTTTCACCTGCCCAAAGGCGGTAGCGCATCTCAAAACTTTAGCACTCAAAGATATCCATGAGCTAATATCTAAGGCACCATTTAAACAGTGTGCATTAAATGTCATTCCGACATGGCTGTTAAAAGCTTGTCTTTCGAAATCAGATACACCAATTTTAAAACTAGTCAATGCCTCACTGTAGTCTGGTGTCCTTCCTAAGAACATGAAGAATGCTTTAGTTAACCCTTTACCCAATGCAGACGATATCAAAATTTATTATTTTAAATATCATTTTATCAAATTTTTCAAAAAATTTCAACAAAACCATATCATGTGACCCCTTGCTGGAACGAGCTCGATGAGCTCGTTCCAACGAGGGGTCACATGATATGGTTTTGTTGAAATTTTTTGAAAAATAATTTTTTTTCAACTGCTGAATTTTCATATTATGCGGGTGGATGTGGCCGATTCATTGGGTAAAGGGTTAACCTCCTCAAAAACCATTGCTAAACCCTGAGGTTTTGAAAACCTGACCAGTCTCTAATCTCAAATTCTTATCTATGACTTTTGAGCAGCTGGTTGCTTCTGGCTGCCAATGGCTTATCCAAAGTCTTCCAGTATGCATACAGGTTGAATTGTAGCACTGAAACAGCGCCTCTAAGAGTGCAAACTGACCTTCTCTTATCCATGGACAAACATAAAATTTCCTGCCCTGTTTTAGTAGACTGAAGTGCCTCCTTCGACACCATGGACCATAAAATTCTAATTGAAAGATTTGGAACAAAAAGTAGGTCTCAAAGGCCACGCGCTTGACTGCTTGGCATTGTATCTCTCGGGTAGGACACAAAACATAGTCATTGACGACAAATTATCAGAACAAGTGACACTTCAGTTTGGCATTCCCAAAGGGTCAGTGTGAAGCCCATACCCTACAATATTTATGTTTTCCTGTTGTTTAAATTATCCGGAGACTTGACCTTGATTTTCATTTTTTGCTGATGATCCACAGCTATATATTAGTTCCACTCATGACATAGAATCATAGAATACATTGCATGGATGTCAGAAAACTTTCTCAAATTGAACCATGATCAACACAGATTTACACATCAACTAATAAATATGTAAATATCCAAATTGCCTCTCAATATTTATGATTCATCGATTGCCTCCAGGAACTGTGTACGTAATCTTGGTTATGTCATGGAGGAAACAGCTGATGAACATGTTAACTGGTAGAGTGCTAAATTATTTTTGGACATCAAATCTTGTACACATGTCTTTGCCTTGTTGCAATTTATGGGAGAGCGCCTATGGGCACTCTCCCATAAATTATAACAAGGCAAACCCTTACAGACTAAATAATATCACTTCAAAGATAATATAAAGCACATGTACTGAATATGAGCCTTCAAGCTGAGGTACCCACACTTCAGAATAAAGCCCAAAGATGGGCTTCCAGCACTTAACCAGTTAAGCACATTTGTCAGAGGTCATCTTTACATCTTTCATGATACAGTGGAGCCCACTTAATTGGATATCTCTTAACAGAATAACCCTGTTAATTGAATATAATTTTCCTACACAAAACCATTTACCATCCCTCCAGTACAAATTTGACCTGTTAATTGAATATAGGTCATAGAGTAAACTCCTGTTAATTGAATAAAAAATCTTGTAACCTGTCGAGAAATTACCCCAACTCTCCCCAGTTTTCCTTTATTTATAGACCTATTTGGCCTCAGTACATCCAGTACAGGCATTTAATCTATTATATCTTTTTTGACAGAGCTCATGGAGCTCTGTCAAACAAGATATAATAGAGTAAATGCTAAGTTTATCTATAGAATACAGGATAGTGACATAATCCCTGTTAATTGAATACTCCTGTTAATTGAATAATTTTTATTGGCAAAGTGGCCATTCAATTAACAGGGTTCCACTGTATCAGTAAAATTTGACCATCCATTGACACAAAAACATTGATCAGCTTGTTCACACCTTTTGTTATTAGTTGCCTTGGCTATTGTAACTCTCTTTTGATAGATTCTAAAAACTCCACTCTTGAAAAGCTACAGCACATCCAAAATTATGTGGCATGTGTCATCATCCAGTCTCGAAAGAACTGCCACATTACACCGGTTCTTTTGATCTCGCTGGCTTCTGATTCAGTAGAGAATTCAATTCAATATTTTCTTAAAACCCTTTACCCAACGAATCGGCCGTATCCGCCCACGTAATATGCAAATTCAGCAGTTGAAAAAATATGCTTTTACAAAAAATTTCAACAAAACCATATCATGTGACCCCCCCCCCCCCCCCCATTGGAACGAGCTCGTCGAGCTCGTTCCAACGAGGGGTCACATTATATGGTTTTGTTGAAATTTTTAAAAATGATATTTAAAATAATAAATTTTGATATCGTCTGCGTTGGGTAAAGGGTTAATATCTTTAAATACATCACAGGATCTGCTTACTCTACTTGTCTAATTTGCTTATCTATCACAAGTCACAGAGGTCTCTTCCTTCATCATATAAATTTAATATGGTTCAACCCTCATCTAAATTCAGTTCTTCTGGTGATACATTTGCTTCAGCCTTCATCTAAATTAAGTTTTGACATGACTTAATGAGGTCTTTCAAACCAGACCAGTGCTGGGAATGAATAAAATTGAAGGGTGCAGTTTTAAGCTCCCATGAATTCAAAGACGGGAGTAAATAGCACCAGTAAAATGTTAGTATATGAATTTTCGAAGGAATACTGTCACCAAACACCAGAAACCTTTACCTTTTAAACTCTAGTGGTATCTTCCATGCCATTTCAATGGCAGCAATTAGAAGAGTCCATATTCATTATCTGGGGTAGACCAATCAATATTTTCAACGTGCAGCCTCAGTTGAAAGTATTGAATTACTCTAGATCTACCCCACACATTTACTGAATAGTCACATTATTTAATCACGTTATGACATATCAGGTTCCTGGCCTGAATAGCGGCCGATCCGGCTCAAGGGGCTAAATCTATAAGGAATTGCTGGATTATACAGTAACTTACCACTGGCTGCAGAATTCTGGTTTCTCAAGACAACACACATTTATATGCCCTCACAGTATATTAGTGCTCCACAATATTTTTCAACGAGTGCATTTTTTAGCTCCCATAAAATAGAAAACAAGGGTGCTGACGGGAATAGTTGCACTCGCACACGTCTCATTTCCAGGACTGCCAGACATAGTGGGTTAAATGTTCAGTCCTACAAGTGTAAAATGGTATCACTGAGGAGATTTCCAGGTGAGAAAAAAAAGAGTGATTAGGCCTAGAAAAATAAAAAAAATTGTTTCTCAGGCCCTCCCGCATGGTCCTTTTGGCCGCCGCATGCTCTCTTTTTATAACCAATTTAAACTTAAAAAAAATAAAAATTAAATGGTTTATGTCTGATATTTTACCCAATTAAAAAGTTTGATGAATTTGTCCCTTGAGTGCAAGAAGGCTTTGCAATGCTTTAGCATTGCAAAGCCTTCTTACACTCAAGGGATGAAATACACCACCACCCATGCTATTCTGAAGATTATGAGGCCTAAAACTTGAACCAAGAACAAAAACTTTTGATGGCAAAGAAGTAATTAATGAAGTAAAAAATAAAATAAAAAAACGCTTGCCCACATGCAATTTTACAAATAATGGCCTGAGAAACAGAAGATCTACTTTATGTGGCCTTAGGCAGATTTTCAATTAAGAATGAGATGTCTAAGAAACAACCATTTTCTTTATACCCCCGCAAACAAAGTTTGGGGGGGGGGGGGGTATATAGGAATCATCCTGTCCATCCGTCCATCCGTCTGTCCATCCTTATAAGTGGAACTCCTCCTAAACCATTTGAAGAATTTTCATGAAACTTTACACATTGCAAGAACTCCATATGAAGATGTGCATGAAGCAATATAATTCCGTTCTGACATTTCCAAGGGGAGATAATCTAACTTACACATTTCATTTGCTACATCATATGGTTGTGTCCTCGTAAGCGCAACAACTGAGGTGCGGGGGGGGGGGGGGGGGGGGGGGGGGTATTACTTTGTGAGCTTGCTCACAGTACCTCTAGTTTTATAAGTACCCTTCTTTCATTTTTTCAGTTATCTTTATATATATGGAATGATGGAAAAGGAGTGGGATTAACAGAAGTACCAGAATTATGTACAATCAGTTTATCAGATGCCTGTGTCACAAACATGCAGATTTTGTTTCCAGACTGTGTATGTATATTTATCATCGCTTAACTGGCAGAGTCCTAAATTATTTTCAGTCATCAAAGGTTGTTCACAAATCTTTAGAATATGAAGCCTTTAATTGTGTCACCTGCACTTCATAATAAAGCACAAATATGGGCTTCCAGCACTCTACCAGTTAAATATGGTCTGGAAAAGTTACAGATAAGGAGAAAAAAATATTGTTACAATCTTTTGCAAAGGAGATCTGATTCTGTAAATGATTAGCTCTCACTAATAGCATTATAATTGCATAGAAACTTTCACATTTTACTGGCAATCTGAGTTAGTTCCAGTGGAAATGTTGAGTTACAGATTATATATTTTAGTGAAGAGGGTGATGGGAAGATTGGGGATGTAATCCTTCTTGGGAATATGCAGAGGACAGCACAGATTGAAAAATAGTGTGTTCACATTGTCATTTTCAACCCTCATTGGATGTGAGGGTTTATTATTAAACTGGAGGAATACCTGGCATCGAAAATAACACACTAGTACAGTGGCGCTCTTGGGGTTAATTGGACATCTCTTAATTGAATAACCCTAAAACAGATTAATATGCAATGGAGCCCAATTAATATATTTTTTCTTAAGAACCCTGTTAGTTGCATATTACCATACCTGCTGTTCAAATTTGACCTGTTAATTGCATATACTTCCCGTGAGAACCCGGGAAGTGAAGCCGTGCTTATTAACTGTGGTAAATAAGCTCTGTTTTAATGGTAAAATAGTCCTCGGATGGGTGATCGTCTGAGCGATCGATTCGGACTCCTGCGTTGTGTTCTTGGGCAAAGCAATTAACCCCGATTGTCCACATGGGAGCACGATGATGCCGTGTACTAAGGCGTACTGCACGTCGATGGTGTGCATGTCTTCAACCAATTTGATAAAATATGCTTGTATTAGTGGCAAGAGAAATCCTGCCGTGGGCAGGAAAATCCACCAGCGGCATGCAAAGAGTTAATAAAGTAAATGCTCAGTTTATCCCTAGAATGTTGGAAAATGCCTCAAATCCTGTTGATGGAGTACTCTAGTTTATTGACTAGTGGCTATTCAGTTAACAGGGTTTTATTATCCCCTGCAGGGGATATAGAAATGGGTTCTATCCATCTGTCCATCCATAACAACTTTAGACCTTCATATCTCAGTCAGTGGATGTTGGATTTAAATGATCTTCGGTATGCTGATAGACCACCATGGGGAAAAGGATATTCACAAGTAACAGGTTTTGTCCATTTTTAGCTTAACTTGACATAGTCAAGATAAGCTATTGTCATCACGCGAGCGGAAGTCTGTTAGTATGTGAGTCTATTAGTCTGTGAGTCTATAAGTCTGTTCACATTTTCCTTTAGCACAGGCTACACCCCGCAGTTCTTGTCTGATCGTCACGAAATTTCATATGCAGGTTTGAGGTCATGTCCAGATGAGAACATCCCCTTTTGGTCGTGATCAGTCAACCGTGATGGCTGCCCGAGTCCAAAACCCGAAAACCTTTAGCACAGTTCTACAGGTCATATTTATGAAGGAATTTTTTGTAACTTGGTAGGCTGCCTCTGTATAATATCTAGATGAGAACGTCCCCTTTTGGTCATGATCTGTCAACCGTGGCGACTGCCCAAGCCCGAAACCCAAAAACTTTTAGCACACTCTACAGGTCATTTTTAATATGGAGGGATTTCATTGTAACTTGGTAGGATGACTCTGTATGATGTATAGATGAGAACTTCCCCATTTGGTCGTGATCTATCAATTGTGACGACTGCCCAAGCCCAAAACCTGAAAACCTTTAGCACAGTCTACAGATTTTGTTTTATTTATGGAGGGATTTCATTGTAACTTGGTAGGTTGACTCCATATAACGTCTAGATGAGAACGTCCCCTTTTGGTTGCGATCATTCAGCTGTGGCGGCTGCCCGTGCCCAAAACCTGAATACCTTTAGCACAGTCTACAGATCGTATTTATGGAGGGATTTCATTGTAACTTGGTAGGTTGACTCCATATAATGTCTAGATGAGAACGTCCCCTTTTGGTCGAGATCATTCAGCCGTGATGGCTGCCCGAGCCCAAAAACCTTTAACACAGTCTACAGGTCGTATTTATGAAGGAATTTCATTCTAACTTGGTAGGTTGACTCCTAATAATGTCGAGATGATAACTTCTCATTTTGGTCACGATTGGTCAACTGTGACGGCTGCAGGGGCCCGAAGCCCGAAAACCTTTAGCACAGTCTACAGGTTATATTTATGAAGGGATTTCATTGTAACTTAGTAGGATGTCTCCAGATAATGCCTAGATGAGAACATCCCCTTTTGGTCATGATCATGCAACCATGACAGCTGCCCGAGCCCCAAAACCCGAAAAACTTTAGCACAGACTACAGGTCATATTTATGAAGGGATTTCATTGTAACTTAGTAGGGTGACTCAGCTCAATGAGCTCGTTCCAAAGAGGGGTCACATGATATGGTTTTGTTGAAATTTTTTGAAAAATAATATTTTTTCAGCTGCTGAATTTGCATATTACGCAGGCAGATGCGGGCGATTCGTTGGGTAAAGTGTTAATTGAATAGCCACTTTGCCAATGAAAATTATTCAATTAACAGGAGTATTCAATTAACATGGATTGTGTCACTTTCCTGTATTCTAGAGATAATCTTAGCATTTATTCTATTATATCTTGTTTGACAGAGCTCTTGTAGATAGATAGATATTTTATTTTACGATATATCAATAACATATTACAATTTACAGATAAACTATAACAAGAAGCAAAAATATTGATACACCTTAGGGAGATAACATAGCCAGATTGGCTGTCTACCTGTCGTCTCCCAGGTGTAAAGAAAAGAAAGCATCGAATGTGGACTTGCGAATGAAAGTTTTCTTTTTTTCCGTCAGTATTTGATGTATGGATGCCAAATAGGTCTATAAACAAAGGAAAACTGGGGAGAGTCCGCGTAATTTCTCAACAGTTTACAAGATTTTTCATTCAGTTAGCTGGTGTTTACTCTATAACCTATACTCAACAGGTCAAATTTGTACTGAGGGTATGGTAAATGGTTTTGTGTTGGGAAATTATATTCAATTAACAGGGTTATTCAATTAAGAGATATACAATTAAGTAGGCTCCACTGTACTTATAAAAAAAGGTTGTTCTTTAGACATCTCATTCTTCATTATATTCAGTTAAGGCCACACAAAGTATACCTTCTGTTTCTCAGGCCATTATTTGTAAAATTACATGCGGACGAGCGTTTTTTTATTTTTTTTTTTATTTCAGTAATTACTTCCTTGCCACCAAAAGTTCATGTTCCAGGTTCAAGTTTTAGACCTCATAATCTACAGAATAGCATGGGAGGGGGGGAGGGGGGGGGGGATTTCATCCCTTGAGTGCAAGAAGGCTTTGCAATGCTAAAGGATTGCAAAGCCTTCTTGCACTCAAGGGACAAATTCATCAATTTTTTAACTTGGGTAAAATATCAGACATAAACCATTTAATTTTTATTTTTTTAAATTTAAATTGGTTATAAAAAGAGAACATGCGGCAGCCAAAAGAACCATGCGGGAGGGCCTGAGAAACAGATTTTTTATTTTTTTAGGCCTAACAGGGTTATTCAATTAAGAGATATCAATTAAGTGGGCACCACAGTATCACTATAATACAGGAAAATGACCTCATTCACATTAAATGGATATTTTGTTAATTGAATATTTTCTCCTGGCAAAATAACTATTCAATTAACAAAGTTCCACTCTAAATGTTTCAAATGACAGTACCAAATGCATAAACTGAAAACCATTTCTTTCCTCCAAACCATAGACTGGGATTTCCTCTTGGAAGAAACCCACCAAGCTTGTTGTTCCATGGAGGATTGATATGTTATGGTTCCTGTTAAAAAACTTGAATCAGAACTTTAACCCGGTTTACTCTGCGTTCCTGAATGGAATTGTCACATGCAATACTGTCTAAGGAAATGGGGGAATCCATTTTACATTTGTAGAGAGATTCAGTAATAATTTAATCCGACTCCTCGGATAGTAATAGTACCGTTGGATAAAATTACTCATGATCATCAAAATTGAGGTGTCATTATCTCTTCGAGTGGCAGATTTTTCTCGACACAAAATGTTATGCATGGAAGGTTTAATGTATAATGTTAAAAACTACCGTAGTTCATTAGGAAATGTGTAAACATCAAATATGTGGTTTCTCTTTAGATAGTCATATGAAAGCATGAGTGAGTGTACTCTTTTGCTTGTATGAAAATAATTGTTGGATTATGTATCTTTATTTTTGTAAGTGGTGAAATTATTTTTTTTTCATAACTTCTAGCTATCTCATAATTTCTTTGAATATAGACTTGAAATATTTTTTGAACAGCTGATTGGAAATCAAAGATAACCATTTTTACTTGGGATTTACTCCAACTTAAAAGTTGACTTATTTTTTTTAACCCTTTACCCAACAAATCTCCCACATCCGCCCACGTAATATGCAAATTCAGCAGCTGAAAAAATATTATTTTTTGAAAAATTTCAACAAAACCATATCATGTGACCCCTCGTTGGAACGAGCTCGATGAGCTCGTTCCAAAGAGGGGTCACATGATATGGTTTTGTTGAAATTTTTTGAAAAAATTTAAAAAATGATATTTAAAATAATAAATTTTGAAATCGTCTGCGTTGGATAAAGGGTTAAGTTATATTAAAATTTAAATTTGATACCATTTTCATATGTTTATTCTTTGAGGTATATATGTTTGCTGTTTGTTACTTTCTAATAAAGGTAACTTTGTGTATGTTAAAATGTTATCTGCTGGGACTAGATGGGTTGATGGATTTGAAATCGCTTCCCTTTAAAAACACAACATTGGAGAATATGCTTTCATCACTTGATTCCGAACAATAATATTAAAGTATTGCCAACAATTTTTAAAGCTATTGATTTTCAAAACAAAACATATTGCCACCCCTTATTGCAGAAAGCTCGCAGTCAGACACTTGAGTTGGTGTGGCAGAATGAATGAAAATCAGTCCTGGAAATGAGACGTGTGTTTTCTATTTTACGGAAGCTAAAAAATGCACTTACTGAAAAATATTGTGGAGCACTAATATACTGTGAGGGCATATATATGTGTGTTGTTTTGAGAAAGCTGCACCCTGTGGCCAATGGGAAATTATTCTCACAGTTCAGCAGGCCCTTATACATTGAACCCTTTACCCATTACAATGGCCAAAACCAGCCAGCGCTATTCACAAAAATCGCATATTAATGTTCATTATTTTTTTCATTTTTTTGTCTCAAAAACATAGGTTAAGAGGGAACGACCTAGTTCCAAAGAGGGGTCATAACCTATGTTTTTGAGACAAAAAATGAGTTATTCAAGAATTTTGTTTGCAGGAGTTGTCTGCTGTTCATGTTAGGTAAAGGGTTAAAGCTGCTAGTGTTTGGTGAAAGTAATCCCTCAAAATTCATATACCAACATTTTACGGGTGCAATTTACTCCTGTCTCTGATTTCACGGGAGCTTAAAACTGCACCCGTCAATTTTGTTCATTTCCAGCACTGGAAAATAAGAAAAAAATCCACAAAGTATTGATTTCATTAATAGTTTATTCTGCGTGTAACTGACAGGGTAATAATAAGATGAAATGTCAGGTTTCTTTTTTTCAGTTTTGAAGTGAACAACTTTTTTTCTTTAGCTTTTGGTGGATAAAGCTTAAATGGCTCATTTCTCTACTGTGCAGCCTTGAGTCTTTAAAGTCAGTGAGTTGAGGAATTAATTTGTAAAGCCTTGAAAGTGTTTTACAATGGTTTCTAAACCCTAAGCTAACTTAATTGTCATAACCACCAGCAGCATTTTTCACAAAAATTGTCATTAAAAAATGAGGCTTTTTGGCTTTAAACTACATTTATTATTTATTATTATTAAAATTTTATTATTTTCAGTCGAGTTGTGACTCGACTGATAGTTTGATGAAGGCTGGCAGGTGTAAACAGTTGGCTTCTGGGCTATCACTTTAGTTCTATTTAATGCAGATCCATCGAACATCCTGATTCGTGCTCCCGCGTTGTGTCACTGGGCAAGGCACTTAGCTCCGATTGCCTACCTGGGGGCACGGTGACGCTGTGTACTAAGGCATACTGCACGTCGATGGTGTGCATGTCTTCAACCAATCCAGCCCTGCCTGTGCCGCGGTGCAGAGTTCAGAGTTACGATGTTGGAGAGCTGGCAGCTGCTCGTCGTTGCTCGGTGGTTCTCTCCGGGTACTCTGGCTTCCTCCACCCGTAAAACTGTCACCGACATGATATGACCCTGGCTGTTAATGTGTCGTTAAACCCTAATGAAAAAAAAAAAAATCTATCAAACATCATGGTTGAAGAAGAAGAGTATTGATTTTCAGATTTATCATCTAAAGGTCAAGTAACTGTGACCAAAAATAGCTTTTTGGGGTTTCCAGGCGATAACATTAGTTCTATTCTTCATAGCACAACCAAACTTGCAGAAAATAATAGCAATGTAAAAAGAGAGGAACACTATGGATTTTGAAGTTGGTAGCCATAAGGTCATGGTCACAGAACCAGGCCAAAAAATAAGTAGTCCGACATTTGCAGAATGAGGACTCCAGAGGGTGAATTGGCTGATGCTATCCTATACAGTGGGCTGTTTAGGTTGAGACACTGATTCAGATTGAGGTTCACAGAGGGTAAATTTGGTGATGCTACCCTGATGAGCAGGGTAGCATCACCAAATTCACCCTTTGGGGATCTCATTTTGCAGATGTCAGTCTGCTTATTTTATGGCTTGCACAGAACTGTTGCTATAAATATAAATTCAACAGAAATTGATTTCTGGCCAATAACTTTTGTTTTATACATCACATGTTGGCCAGACTAACTGATTAGGTGCCCCCATGGAAGGAAAAGAATCCTATTAATTTTTTGGCTCTCTGCAACCATAAGTTGAAGGTCACAGGACTGTTACTAAAAAAAAGAACTTTGACAGAAATTTGTTTCCAGGAAATATCTTTTGTTCCATATTACTTATTGGGCTATATGCAGATCCACAAAATTTATATGCTTAGTGTCCTCATGGAAAGAAAAGAACCCTATTGATTTTCAGGTTTGTCACCCAAAGATCAATGTCACTGTTACAAAAGATGGTGCTTTTTGGTTTCTGGGTGATAACATTAGTTCTATTTTTCAGTGCCCTCATGGAAGGAAAAGAACCCTATTGATTTTCAGGTTTGTCACCCAAAGATCAAGGTCACTGTTACTAAAGATGGTGCTTTTTAGTTTCCGGGTGATAACATTAGTTCTATTTATCAGAGCTCAACCATATCTGCAGAAAGTAATTGCATGTGGAAAGAGATAAACCCTCTTGATTTTGTAGTCAGTAGCTGTAAGGTCAAGGGTCATGGGACCATTACTATAAATTCTTTTCTACATTGGTTTATATGTAACAGGTGCATTTGGTTCATTCATTCTGGTCTTGCTCATGTATACGAGATGTGCATGTCTCGTTATTGTATCCTGGCCTTTAACCCTTTACCCAACGTAACGGCCAAAACCGGCCAGCGTTATTCTCAAAAATCGCCAATTAATTTTCAAAATATTTTCATTTTTTGTCTCAAAAACATAGGTTATGACCCCTCGTTGGAACGAGCTCGTCGAGCTCGTTCCAACGAGGGGTCATAACCTATGTTTTTGAGACAAAAAATGAAAAAAATTAGTTATTCAAGAATTTTTTTTGCAAGTGTCGTCTGCTTTTCATGTTAGGTAAAGGGTTAAAAGGGCTACGGTTTGATACTTAGTAATTTTTATTTATTTTAGGGTGATCCAATACCTGAAAGTGATCTGTTTGTAGCTGTGAAAACTTGTGAGGATTTCCATAAAACGAGGGGTAAGCTTTTTGTTACATTCAACTTTTATTCTTTTCTTACTTTGTTGGTAACTTTCCAGTCATGTTGAATTGTGTGTTGATATTACTGTAGAATCGAATCATGGTTGACATCAGCATTGAAGGCAAGTTTAATTAGTACTTAATGGAATCTGTATTGACTAAAGAACATATCATAGATGTCTACTTTTGGCTTCTCCAAGTAGTTGTTTAGCTGTAAGATGTTTGAACATATTTCACACAATTTCTCTGATCATGAAACGTGAGTATTATAGCCTATTATTATCACTTTTGCAGGCGTTCCTAGCACATTAACAATGTTTTACCGGGTGTTGAAACCTAATGCTCAACAAGTACAAGTCATGTGACGTGTTGGGCCGTTATTGACTATAACAGCCCAACACATCAGTAACAGCCCGACACGTCATAAATATAGACAATGACGTCACATCTCTCAGCCAATCAACAATATTTTTCCCAGATTTCCATTTGGATCGAAATTCAATTTGGATTTTTTTAATTTGTAAACACAATTAACACATTTTTTTCAAGTGTTTACCTTTGTGTCACGGATAGATAATGTATCAATATAGGAGGCGATACACGCAAAGTAAGTGATGACATCTTTGATGAATAAACTCATTGCCTAAAGTTCGCATTTCGAAGATATATTTCATCATCTAACTTTCCAAATTTCGCTGTAGACTGATCAGACGATAGTCATGTTACCCGGTTTGTTTGTCAACAAATGAGACGGTAGTGTCGCAGGTTTTTTTATTTCATTTATTCATCTTATTTCCTTTATAATTTAATCGTAATAATGTGCTCAATGTACGAAAGTGGCAATAATAGAAATAACATGACTTTGTCTGGCATTACAGTGTATCAACGGCTCAACAGAAATGGTTAACAGCCCTTGAGCTTATTAGTGGCCCTCGACTTCGTCGCAGGCCACTAATAAGCTCTTGGGCTGTTAACCATTTCTGTTGAGCCGTTAATACACTGTAAAGCCCTTCAAAATCGTGTTATTGTTATAGTAATGTCATAGTGTTTTTTCACAACCATTCACTTACCTGTCCAAATTAATATAGCCAAACATATGACATGTGCTTGGTGGCTCATTGGTTAGCACAACAGACTTATTAGATGAGAGACTGTGTATTCAAATCTAGCTAGGATCACTCACATTTTGTCCTTAACCCTTTACCCAACGAATCGCCCGCATCCGCCCACGTAATATGCAAATTCAGCAGTTGAAAAAATATTATTTTTCAAAAAATTTCAACAAAACCATATCATGTGACCCCTCGTTGGAACGAGCTCGTTCCAAGGAGGGGTCACATGATATGGTTTTGTTGAAATATTTTGAAAAATTTGAAAAAATGTTATTTAAAATAATAAATTTTGCTATCGTCTGTGTTGGGTAAAGGGTTAAGCAACGATTCATAACTCCACTTACTTATGTTTGCTGAGACATATGGTTTTCTGATAGTACACATGCATTCAACCAGTGCAAGATTGTATCCGGTTACTTGCCATTGCCAGGCTTTAAAAAGTGCATGAACAATCATTTCATTTGTGCATCATTTCAGCAGTGTTCCTTGGCTTAAACTTTTTTGCTCACCTGGCTGAAAGTCAGTGTGAACTATAAAGATCACTCTCTGTCTGTCGTCTGTCATCTGTGAACATAGTGTTTACACCTTCTCCTCCAAAACCACTGAACCAATTTTAGTTAAATTTGTGATGATTGTTTTATTATGCCCCCGGCCTCATTGAGGGGGGGGGGGGGGGGGGGGGGCATTGTTTTATCACCGTATCTGCCATCCAGTCATCTCGCGTCCGTCGTCCATCTGTTAACTTTTCGCATTCCATCAATTCACTGAGGTTCTACTGACCAGATCTTTACCAAACTTCATATGTGGGTTAGGTATGATGAGTGGAAGAAGCTTATTTATTTTGACCATGATGTACCAAAGGTCAAGGTCACAGTGACCTCCAATATTAAATACACTTGAAATTGGTTTCTGCTCTATAACTAAAGTTCTACCAACCGGATCTTTACCAAACTTCATATGTGGGTTAGGTATGATGAGTGGAAGAAGCCTATTTATCTTGACCGTGATGTGCCAAAGGTCAAGGTCACAGTGACCTCCAATGTTAAATACACTTGAAATTGGTTTCTGCTCTATAACTAAAGTTCTGCAAGACTGATCTCGGTTTTTTTGGTAATTCTGTCTATGATATTGCAGGAGGGGGCATATGCCACACTTTGCATTGCTCTTGTTTTTGTTGAAATCAACTTTCCCAGCCCCTAGGGAGATTGTGGTGGATAATTTTTCCACATTAAAAAAAATCTTCTCATGAACAAGTGAGTACAATGACTTGATATTTGGTACTGAGCTTCATTTTTAGTTGTAGAGTGAAGTTTATTCAAACAAAGTTTGTGAAGCAATATTGGTTTTGTAATGGGAGGGGCAAGATTTTTGGCCCAGCCTGAAATTTCTGTTTTTTGAAACGATGAACTGATTTGAATCAAATTTGGTAGGTGGTATTATTGAGTCATAAATACAGTACACGCCAGGGGGATGATCTCGCAATCGCCCATCACCGGTACGAGGAAAAGAGATTAAAATGACTAGTGATGAGCCGATTATCGCTACGGGTTATCGGTATCAGCCGATAAATGGCTTATCGGCTGGGTATCGGTATCGGCAAAAAATACCAACTCTGCCGATATTGGCAGCCGATATGTCTTTTTTTTCCAAATCAAGTTCTCAGGCAAATCGCTGATAATCTCAACTAAATAGTACTAGTTACTCAGATTAGGGCTTTTTAGAAAACGTATTTTTGGGGTATCACCCAAAATAAGCCCACCCCATATTTCTCTGAATTAAAGTTTTGACTACCAGTACCGGTGAAGCATTCTTCAACACACATGTCATCACGAAAATGTGCACGAAAATTTCAATTGTTCAATCAAAATAAAATTATGTGAATGTGTTTTGGAGTTGTTGTTTTTTTTGTCAATTTAATCTTTTCACATTTTCAGCTAAAAAAATAAAATTACCAAACTACATACTTTTGTGTTTATTATTGTCAGCCCTCGTGTTTATCAACTTGATGGTGAAGACAAATGGGAAATTCCCAGTTCTTAAATTATTAATGACAGCGTGTTCAGTGACCCAAATTGATCATGTTATTACTTTAGAAAATGAGTTGAGAAATTACCTGATGTGATCTCTGCAAAAATAGCTACTCCAAAATAAATATGAATTAATACCCTGAGTTGTAATATCCAGTTTGATCCATGCTACATGAAAGGCTGTTTTGAAAACAAAACAAGAGAAAGCCAAAGCCATATTGTTTACAACAATGGGGACACATTATGTACATCAGGGCGATCCGTTTAAATATAGTTTTTAATTTATGAAACATGCCCACGTGTTTTTATCAATGCATTGCAGAATTCAGTAACCACCTCCCCCCACTTCTACACTCAACAGGCAGCAGATCACGGACAAATGACAATGATTCATGATTTTTTTTTTGGTAAATGCAGTACCACTGTGGCATTACCACTACGGGTGCTGGTCAAAACGTCCCCGAACCAAAACGTCCCCAAGACTGCCAAGAATTGGTCAAAACGTCCCCAACAATTGCCAGTTGGTCAAAACGTCCCCAAGAGTTGGCCAAAACGTCACCAACAATTGGTCAATTCACTACCAGTGAAAATACAAATACTTTGCATGATACCACAAGGAAATTTGCACCGGATTTTCCATCACTGATGCTTTTTGAAAGAATCAATGATGAAAAAATGTGAGGAAATTCTTTGTGACTATCTTGTAACGTATTGGCCTGTACAGATAGGCCTGCCTGTCTGATCCAAAGCCCCCTACCCCCACCCCCACCCCCTTCCCCCTCCCCCCCTCCCCCGCCAATTTTTTTCTTCTTTGGCAATAACAGCCAGGTTGAGTGTCGATACATCAATAACTGGGAAATGGATAGTGCAGATAGTTATCCGGTGCCAACAGTGTTGGCTGCGAACTGCCCCCTGTTAATCTTGCACTTGGAGAAAGTGAACGCAACAGAATTCACTGAGAAGCGGTCCACCAATGCATGTACATGTAAATGCTCACACGTGAATGGATTATTTCGTTTTTGTTTTTTTTTCACAATGGATGGGAGTTTTGAATACTGAGGGCACCTTCTCTTGCGTGAGTAATACAAAACACAGTTCAAATACTTTTTATGTGTACCCATACTATGTATGGTACACATAATGCCGGTATCCAGGGTGACCATCCGTCGTTCGTCCATCCTTTGTCCGTCCGTCTGTCTTAGCATCTGTCTGTCCGTCCGTCTGTCTGTCCATCCGTCCGGCGTCTGTATCCATTTCTTTGGCATTCGATAACTTGAAAAATATTGCTTGGATTGTCAAGTTACTTTATATTTGTGTTGAGGCTACTGATGTGCCGAGCTGTATAGTTTTTGGTGTAAATCGGATAATTTGATCCTGAGATATTAACCCCTTATCCTTCAAATTGAAAACTCCTGCAATCTCTTTGGCATTCGATAACTTGAAAAATATTCCTTGGATTGTCTAGTTACTTTATATTTGTGTTCAGGTTACTGATTTGCCGAGCTGTTTAGTTTTTGGTGTAAATTTGATGATTTGATCCCAAGATATTAACCCTTTTTCCTTCAAATTGAAAATTCCTCCAATCCCTTTGGCATTCGATAACTTGAAAAATATTACTTGGATTGTCAAGTTACTTTATATTTGTGTTCAGGTTACTGATGTGCCAAGCTGTATAGTTTTTGGTGTAAATCTGATAATTTAATCCCGAAATATTAACCCTTTATCCTTCAAATTGAAAATTCCTCCAATCCCTTTGGCATTCGATAACTTGAAAAATATTGCTTGGATTGTCAAGTTACTTTATATTTGTGTTGAGGTTACTGATGTGCCGAGCTGTATAATTTTTGGTGTAAATCGGATAATTTGATCCTGAGATATTAACCCTTTATCCTTCAAATTGAAAATTCCTCCAATCCCTTTGGCATTCGATAACTTGAAAAATATTGCTTGGATTGTCTAGTTACTTTATATTTGTATTCAGGTTACTGATGTGCCGAGCTGTATAGTTTTTGGTGTAAATCTGATGATTTGATCCCGAGATATTAACCCTTTATCCTTCAAATTGAAAATTCCTCCAATCCCTTTGGCATTCGATAACTTGAAAAATACTACTTGGATTGTCAAGTTACTTTATATTTGTGTTCAGGTTACTGATGTGCCGAGCTGTATAGTTTTTGGTGTAAATCTGTTATTTTGATCCTGAGATATTAACCCTTTATCCTTCAAATTGAAAATTCCTCCAATCCCTTTGGCATTCGATAACTTGAAAAATATTGCTTGGGTTGTCAAGTTACTTTATATTTGTGTTGAGGTTACTGATGTGCCAAGCTGTATAGTTTTTGGTGTAAATCTGATAATTTAATCCGGAGATATTAACCCTTTATCCTTCAAATTGAAAATTCCTCCAATCCCTTTGGCATTCGATAACTTGAAAAATATTGCTTGGATTGTCAAGTTACTTTATATTTGTGTTCAGGTTACTGATGTTCCAAGCTGTATAGTTTTTGGTGTAAATCTGTTATTTTGATCACCGTGGGACGAGAACGAATGGTTTTGGGTGCAGTCTGAAATTCAAGATGGCCACCAGCAACCATTTTGTACTTTAGTTAGTGCAATCAGTTTTTTGTACAGAACTTCTGTATGAAAGTTCTGATTTGAATAAATTCTTGTATGAATGTTTAGTAACATGGAATACATCACATATAATAAGTTTTTTTTTCTTGTGCAGAAATTATGCAAATTAGATGAACTTTGATTTGTCAAGTTACTTTATATTTGTGTTCAGGTTACTGATGTACCGAGCTGTATAGTTTTTGGTGTAAATCTGTTATTTTAATCCTGAGATATTAACCCTTTATTCTTCAAATTGAAAATTCCTACAATCCCTTTGGCATTTGATAACTTGAAAAATATTGCTTGGATTGTCAAGTTACTTTATAATTGTGTTCATGTTACTGATGTGCTGAGCTGTATAGTTTTTGGTGTTAATCTGATAATTTGATCCGGAGATATTAACCCTTTATCCTTCAAATTGAAAATTCCTCCAATCCCTTTGGCAGGAGATAACTCAAAAAATATCAATCCGATTGTCATGTTACTTTATATATTTATTCACGTTACTGATGTGCTGTGCTGTATAGTTTTTTATGTAAATCTGATAATTTGCTCCGGAGATATTAACACTTTATCCATCAAATTAGACACTCCTCCAATCCATTTCTATATGTACCCATACCTTGTATGGTGTACATAATGTTGGCATCCATGGTGGCCCTCCGTCATACAGCTTTCTACTAGTTGCGCGTATGGGTACACATCTGACGATTTCATCGGCCTTTTTTAATAAACACAATTCAAAATGGAAATGTAATGACTGAACGAACATGTTTCAGGTTAAAGCAAATTGACTGCGTGCGTTTTTTACCTCATTTGTTAACATTGATGTTTTGTTGATATTTCGTGCTGATTTTGTTGATGTTTTTCTACTGAAATGTATTTTCGAATGATTGATGATTCCGATGGAAAAAATGAATAAAACAAACACATAAAACTTTATGTCAAGTTTTCATTTTACGTTCAGTCTCATTCGTGGATAAGCCCACCCCCATTTTTTTCAGATGCCTGGGCTCACTGACGGGTCGGTTCGGAAATGATATTGAATTTGATACATCATCACAGATGTACATTACGTTGAGATCCACCCGAGACACGTGTCGAGTCACGCTGACTGCTGAACAACCCCATGTCTCGTTAGTCCTGTCTGAATGTCATCATATTTATACACAAGCTTGTGTTGCCACAAAAACTAATATCGGTATCGGTATCGGTTCGATATTGAATTGAAATATCGGATATCGGCAATACCGATAACACCCATATCGACTCATCACTAAAAATGACCCGGCAGCGTCAGGGATCGATGCGATATCGAATTTTACCACCGCAATCTCCAGGGTGAGAGATTAATGCTCATTGGTACAGTAGCGATTCTGATGTATTAAGTGCTAATATATTTCCCATGCATTATCACTCATCACCGCGTTAGCATTTCTGATGTAAATGTATTAATGCGAAGCAATGTCTGAAACACAAGTAACCAACTCAAAATTGATTATGAAGCATGTCAGGTCAGTTTTATCAACATTAAATATTTTTTCTCACTACTGTCAGGACAGCAAACACACCCTACAATATTTTCAATAAAAGTACAATCTTCTTCAGAAACGCCTCGGGACGTTTCGAAATCAAACATGGGAAAAATTGTTCTTTTGGGTAATCTGCTGCTCTGAATAAATATGTGAAGGTGATATTTTTAGACAGAAATATGTTAAGAACGATGCTCGTCTGACTGAAAACAAACAGTGGTCATTTTCTGTTATTTATTTCTACAAGTAACTCAAGTGCACTGGAAAAAACATCATTGTAATGTCAACAGCCATATGCTTCAAACTGCGCAAATTGTTTTCAAACCCGGCGATTCCGTTTCATCAACTAGACTCCTCAGAAATTATTTTCTCTTCATATACCGCAGTGTGCTCATGCACATCGACTGAATTATGAATAAATCTGTGCTTTGCACATGGAAATAATAAATAAATAAATAAATAAATAAATAAATAAATAAATAAATAAATAAATAAATATTCATTGTTGACGTTTCAAGGGCCTGGTCGGATCCTAACATGTATCAGCAAAGAGGAGAATTCCAATCTTTTCAATGTTCGCAATTTTAATATTTTACCTGCGGCGTTCACGTAGAATGCGTGAGTACTTTGTTAGCTGCATAATCTGGCGTAATAAAAGAATAATCATTTGGGATTATTACCCTGAACTGTATTCACACATTTGCAATTTTAGCTTCAAAATGTTGTTTGAGCCCACATGTCCATTGCCTTCTTAGTGATCTCCAAATAAGATCGCCTGCATCACGTTCTCAAATTGGAAAAATGTTATTCTTAACTTTTCCAGCGGTTCTGTTTTGAAGTAAAATTCAAGCTAAACCGTCCATATCAATAGGCCACTAAGAATAACATAAGGTTTATACAATAATCAGTAGCTGTTTAAACTTTAAACTTTTGATCACTTATCCTATTGCGGTGACTGTCTAATTAAAAAGATTATTGCCAATGATTTTAATTGCTGAACAAACTACTAGAATTATTAATTATAGTTATATGTGCTAACTCTTTTAGGATGTTGAGGTGTGACTTCTCTATCCAAAGTCGATTAATTTGGAATAAGTGTCAAAATTATCAGCTGTCTGAATTCAATGAACTATTTCTTGAGTAGAAGAAAAAAGCCTGATTCTAAATTTCATTGTGTTTTCAAAGCAAGGCTGTTATCTAGAAGCGAAGCTAGGATTTCTTATATGAGGGGGGGGGGGAGGGTGTATCCAGGTTGATATATGCCACATGCATATCCGATGGTCATAGGCCTGAAGTGAGTGTGGCCTTCCCGCTGGTGGAGCTTCGATGGAATTGTAGATCAGTCCTATTTCACTATTTTTGAAAGTGCAAAGTCTCTGACGGAACTTTTATTTATTTAACTGCAGGGGATGTAAATATACCAGGTGCCCAGTCGGGATGGGGGCGGGGGGGGGGGGGGGGGTCTTGCGTAGAGTCATTTTTTTTTGGTGGGGGAACAACAACACTAAATTTTACTGGTTATCCCCCCCCTCCCCCCCCCCCCCGCCAGTCTTCTACAAATGAAATTGTAGACTAGGCTACGTGCCTGAAAAAGACTTTGGATTTGGACCAGGACCATGACGCGAACCACCAACATTAGCATTGTTGATGCGGAGCTCAACTGTGCATGTTCATGATTCATAATTGCCATAATTTGCCTACAGTACACACTGAGTGGCTGGGATTAGGGGTAAGGATTGGTTGATTACAACAAAAACACTCATGTAGTGGAGTTTCCACTCACACAGTGTGCTCAGGTTCTGTGAAAAAAGCTTACAGCACACTGGAGACATACTTCAACTTGAACGACTCCAGAATTCATTTCAAAGCCTCTAGACCAAAATACTAAGTTATGTTACTTTAATTTAACCCAGCAGGGCAAACTGTGCAGTGCGAAAAGCATTCAAACGATAAAATGTCTGACTCCTCATACACATGTTGTTTGAAAGTTGTGAAAAAATAATGCCCTCGTATTTAAAAAACACACTTTCTGGCGTGTTCTTTCATATGATATTGATGAATAAATAGTCAAAATGTACAATCACTGTTTTTCTTTCATTCTAATGCACTTTTCTTCAACCATTTAACTCAGAAATGCATGTCCGATCAGAATCTCGATTCACCCCAAAATACCCGACTTTGTGGTGAGAGAACGTCCAACCGTAAAATTGGCTTTTGACTGATTTCTGATATTGGGTAAATAACTTCTGTTTGAAGTAATTTGGATATCGCCGATGGACATGGCTGCCTCTTTATTTGTTTATTTTTTATAATAATTTTACCAATTCTTATTGACAGTAATATTTCTATTGACACCCAAACGGTGGCATGGGGTGTGGGAGGGGGGCAATTCAGATACAATTCTTTTTGCCCAACCCCCACTTTTGAAAATGGAAGTTGTTTTAATCATTTAATTATTTGTTAACCCTTGGCTGCATTCAATGGTAGGTTAAAAAACTCAGCCAAATCTAACTGAAAAAAATCTATTTTTTTTGCATCAACTTAATTATGGCTCAGGTCCTGAGCTCTCCTTGGACCGACCTCGTTCCAGTTTTGAGTCTACAGACATGTTTTTTCAGGAAGTCCTTTTTAAAAAATAATTGAATCTACCTAGGGATCGGGTCATCACTTTCTGAATTTTAAAAAAAAAAACTAAGCCTATACTGTATGATTTCATTTTCACTTTTAACCGAAACTCTATTGGAGAACGTTTTGTTGGGGGTTGGGGGGGGACTTATCCTGCTGAATCCTTCATGACATTCATTGATGGACCTTGAAATTCTTGGCTTCTCTTAGCTACCAGGGATTTCGTAAGGTACCATATAGGCTATATTTAAAAAAAATAAAAAAAGGGTGGAGTTAAGACTGTAGGCTTAATACGTTTCATTCTCAGTTCGAAATGAGGAATTTTCTTAAAAAATTTAGAATGGGTCATTATGTGTATCTTTCATTTTGTTGATGAAATACCATTATCTGGCTTATTGTTGAAAAATGCCCTTTGAGTTCATTCCAACAGTGTGCCATAAAACAACACATCTTCAGCATTATGAGTGTCACTCCAGGAATTAGCTGCAGTATTCTGAACCAGTTGGATCAGTTTTAACACTGAAACTCTAAATCATGCTTGTATCAAAATTTGATAAGAAACAGTTTTTAAAAATTAAAGTAGATAGCTCCAAACAACATGTATTTTTTTGCTTATTTTTTATGATTGAATAATATTGAGGTCAAACTACATCAAGACATAAGCTTGAGTTCTGCCAGGATGTTTTGAAAATGACCCTTACTGATAATTCAACTTAAAATGACTGCATATCTGATGTTGGTTTTGATATTTAGGTTGTATTTAGTAAGCAGCAAGCCAGAAAATAAGCAGACTGTCATCTGTAAAATGAGGTCCCCAGAGGGTGAATTTAGTGATGCTACCCTGCATAGCAGGGTAGCATCACTAAATTTACCCTCTGTGGACCTCAGTCTGAATCAGGGTCTCAAAACTAAACAGAAAGAGGTACCCAGAGGATAAATTGGCCCACTGTATGGGATGGCACCATCAAATTCACCCTCTGGGGACCTTATTCTACAAATGTCAGACTGCTTATTTTCAGGCCTGGTAAGCAGTGCTTATTGACAGGTTTAGTTTAGCTTGTTTACTGCTTTGGTGAATCTTACTTCCAGTTTTAGTGTGTACACAAAACTGGTCTAACAATCGTTATAATTTTTATCTGAACTTTATTAATAAATTTTTATATTAAAACTTCCAGTTTGAGTTATATAATGTAATGACCTAAACCGGCAAGCGTTATTTATATAGAATGCCATTCAGATTTTATTACTTTGTCAATTTCTGTCTGAAAAACATAGCTCATGACCCCCTTTGTTGGAATGAACTTGTTGAGCTCATTCCAGTGAGGGACCATAAGGCCTCACAAAGTAGATCTTCTGTTTATCCGCCCATTTTTTGTAAAATTCCATGTGGGCAGGCAGTTTTTAGCTCAACTTTGACGAAGCCAAATTTGAGCTTATACCATGGCCAGTCGTCCGTCTGTCTGTCAACAATTCAATACAGCTCGGGCTAGAGGCTGTATTTATGAACCGATCTTTACGAAACTTCTTAGGTACCTTTGTTATGACCGTGGGATGAGAATGAGTGTTTTTGGGTCCGACCCGAAATTCAAGTTGGCTGCTGGCAGCCATTTTGTACAAAATTAGGTGCAGTCAGATTTTCGCGCAGAACTTCCTTATGAAAGCGCTGAGTTGGATAATTTTTTGTGTGAATGTTTAGTACCATGGGATACATCACATATAATACGGGTTTTTTTCTCGTGTAGAAATTATGCAAATTAGACTAACTTTGATGTTTTTTGATGTTACTTTCAGCACTATAAGTGCAAATGCCAATACGGCTCGGACTAGTGGCCGTATTTATGAACCGATCTTTACGAAACTTCTTGGGTATCTTTGATATCACCGTGGGACGAGAACAAGTGTTTTGGGGTCCGGTCCAAAATTCAAGATGGCCGATGGCAGCCATTTTGTACACAATTAGGTGCAATCAGATTTTTGCACAGAACTTCCATATGAAAGCGCTGATTTGAATAATTTTTTGTGTGAATGTTTAGTACCATGGAATACATCACATATAGTACAGGTTTTTTTCTCGTGCAGAAATTATGCAAATTTGATGAACTTTGATTTTTTCAGTGCTACTTACACACAGTAAGTACACATGTCAATACGGCTCGGGCTTGAGTCTGTATTTATGAACCGATTTTCATGAAACGTCTTGGGTACCTTTGTTATCACCTTGGGACGAGAACGAGTGTTTCTGGGTGCGGTCTAAAATTAAAGATTGCTGCCAGTGGCTGTTTTGTATCGAAATTAGATCTAATCATTTTTTTGTACACAACGTCTATACGGCTCAGGCTAGAGGCCGTATTTATGAACCGATCTTTACAAAACTTCTTGGGTACCTGTGTTATCAAAGTGGGATGAGAACGAGGGTTTTTGGGTGTGGTCCGAAATTCAAGATAGTCACCAGCAGCCATTTTGTACCAAAATTAGTGCAATCAGTCTTTTGTACAGAACTTCTGTATGAAAGTTCTGATTTGAATAAATTTTTGTATGAATGTTTAGTAACATGGAATACATCACATTTAGTACGGGTTTTTTTCTCGTGCAGAAATTATGCAAATTAGATGAACTTTGATTTATTCAGTGCTACTTATACATTGTAAGTGCACATGTCAATACGGCTCGGGCTAGAGGCTGTATTTATGAACCGACCTTCACAAAACTTCTTGGGTACCTTTATTATCACCTTGGGACGAGAACGAGTGTTTCTGTGTGCGGTCCAAAATTCAAGATGGCTGCCAGTGGCCATTTTGTACCGAAATTAGGTCTAATCAGTTTTTTGTCACAACTTCTATACAGCTCGTATTTCTGAACTGATCTTCACGAAACGTCTTGGGTCCCTTTGTTTTCACCTTGGGACATGAACGAGTGTGTTTTGGGGTGCCTTTGTTATCACTGTGCTATGAGAACAAATATTTTGGGGTTCAGTCAGACCCACTCTGGGACTCAAAGATTTCTTTTCTAGTTTAGCATCTGATTGTCACCCACTTTTACAATACTTTACCTATACTTTTGTTACAGGCTACAGTCAGTATATATGTACAGACCGTTACAATACTTTATATGTACCTTTGTTATCAGGTCATTACCCAGATGCTTGTCATTGCTATGTCACATACTATACATGTACATGTCTTAACAAGTTAAACTACAGTGTCATTGACACTTTCATTTATTTTTAATTTTTTGTAATTATTTCTTTGCCATCATTCATTCATGTTCTTGGTTTGTTTTATGCATTAGTTTGCATTGATTATAAAAAGGAGCATGCAGTAGCCCAAAGGATCATGAGGGGTGGCTGAGAAACAGATTTTTAACCTTTTTAGACCCAAGCTATGTTTTTCAGGCAAAAAAAAAAATTTAATTTTGTGTGTGTCATTTTCTATTTGTATTAAGTACCCACTCTACCAGCTCAGAGCTTTAGAAAGTACATACCATTTATTATTTTTTTTATACTTCCAGTTCCAGTTGTACTTGAAACCTGGGCAAAAGAAAGCAATAATATAGTACTCGTAAGCGAAAAAGAAGATAAAGATATTCCAACAATATCACTTGGTATTCCAAATACTGAACGAGGTATGAGCCGTTCCCATAATGATTATTAAACACATTTCAACACATGCTTATTTTTCCAAATGATAAACTCTCACCATACACAAAATTGAGAACCTTCATTCTTCAGTTAATTCAAATATCTGGAAGTTTTAATTGCTGAATGTGGTGAGTGTGTATTTTTTATAGAGCTTCATTCAAAAACTGATAGCACATTGTCTTTTTCCAAAATAGGTGACATGATTTGAAGATTATTTTTTAAAAAAGTTCTTACGCTTCACAGAATTGTAGCAAATGTATTAGATGCATGCTAGAAAAGTAAATCAAAACAATCACATTATATTAAAATATGGACTTCAGATTGAAAATTTCTGCTGACTAATACAATTAAGAATGTCATAATCCCTTTAAAAATATGTGTTTTTCAAAGAAAACATTGCAATGTCTGAGTTATGACCCTTTGAATACACAAAAATAGGCTATTTTTTTGTCTGTTCACCTCATATCTCAGGGTTGGCTTTATTGGATCTCAATGAAATTTGGAATGAAGATTGTTTATGGGAAAGGCTTTCAAATGAGTCTGTAATAATATTTCTTACTTTTCATTTTTTAGACTTACCCCCCCCCCCCCCCTCCTCCCTTTTAACTTTGAAAATTTGCTGTTTGCCTCGTAAGATAGCAAATTTTTGGTCTGTTCGCCTCATATTTCAGTTTTGTGTTATTAGATTTCAATGAAATTTGGAATGAAGATTGTTTATGGGAAATGCTTTCAAATGAATCATGTCCCTGCAATAAAACAGAAGAAAATACATGCAAATCCCCTCCCCACATGTAGCATTATGTCTTTGTTTTATAAGGTTTGGGTTATCAGATTTCATTGAAATTTGTAATGAAGATTGTTTATGGGAAAGGCTTTCAAATGAATCATGTCCCTATAGTAAAACAAAGAAAATACATGAAAATCACCTCCCCCCACATGTGGCATTATGTCTTCGTTCTACATCTTTTATGTGGATAGTTCGATCATCACGAGACTTCAGTAGCAGATGTTTCTGGCCTTCATTACCATGCTGTAAAACAAAGACAATAATTTTGCTGTTTGCCTCGTAAAATAACCAATTTTTTGTCTGTTCACCTCCAATCTCTAGTTTAGGGTTAGTGGCTCTCAATGAAATTTGTTTATGGGAATAGCTTTCACAGTGTTGTGGTTCATTTCTTCTCTTGTCATTGTTTGGCTTTTTTCCAACATGGGGGTATGCCCCGGGGCATGCCCCCTCTTCCCCCTCTTGTTTTCAGCACTTTTGCACGATAACTTGAACAAAAATAAATGGTTTCAATCAATATTGATATGTGAGACTTTCCTAACAATGTCTTGAATGAAAAACTGGTACGGTTTGGCCATACTGAATAGAGCTGTGGCATTAATTAGTTAATTTTTGCCTGTTTTCAGCTCATTAGAGCGATTACTTAAACAACTATCAATGGATTTGGTCAGTATGTGGTATGTGGGACGTTTTTTTAACAATGTCTTAAATAAGTTTGAAAACCATTGTGGTTTGTCTATACTGAGTTGAGTTATGGTCCTTTATTAGTTAATGTTTTGCCTGTTTTCAGTTTTCCGCTTGTTAGCTTGATAACTTGAACAAATATCAATGGATTTGGTTGATATTTGCTATGCGCGACTTTCTTAACAATGTCTTGAATGATTTGGAAATCTGGTATGGTTTGGCCATACTGAGTCGAGTTATGGCCCTCAATTATTTAATTTTTTCCTGTTTTCAGCTTGTTTGCGTGATAACTTGAACAAATATAAATGGATTCAATCAATATTTGGTATGTGAGACTTCTTAATGTCTTGAACGGGTTCGAAAAAAATGGTATGGTTCCGCCATAGTGAATAGAGTTATGGCCCTTAATTAAATTTTTGACTTTTTTCAGCTTGTTGGCATGATAACTTAAGCAAATATCAATGGATTTGGTCAATATTTGGTATGTGAGACTTTCTTAACAATGTCCTGAATGAGTTTGAAAACCTGTGTGATTTGGCCATACTGAGTCGAGGTATGGCCCTTAACCCTTTACCTAACGAATCGCCCGCATCCGCCCGCGTAATATTCAAATTGAGCAGTTGAAAAAATTAAATTTTTCAAAATATTTCAACAAAACCATATCATGTGACCCCTCATTGGAACGAGCTCTTTGAGCTCGTTCCAATGAGAGGTCACATGATATGGTTTTGTTGAAATTTTTTGAAAAATTTAAAAAAATTATTTTTAAAATAATAAATTTTGATATCGTCTGCGTTGGGTAAAGGGTTAATGAGTTAATTTTTTGCCTGGTTTCAGTTTTCCGCTTGTTAACATGATAACTTGAACAAATATCAATGGATTTGTTTGATATTTGCTATGCAAGAATTTCTTAACAATGTCTTGAATTATTTGGAAATCTGGTATGGTTTGGCCATACTGAGTGGAGTTATGGCCCTTAATTAGCTTTTTGCCTGTTTTCAGCTTGTTAGCTCGATAACTTGAACAAATTTCAATGGATTTGATCAATATTCGGTATGTGAGACTTTCTTAACAATGTCCCGAATGAGTTTGTAAACCAGTGTGGTTTGGCCATACTGAATGAATAACTGGTATGGTTCGGAGTCGAGATGAACAATAGACCAAAAAAGCAAACTGATTCTGATATCATGGGTATATCAAAAATCCAAATGAATACAAAACTGAATTTCCATATTTTCATACAGTCGCTACTAAGACCTTGTTGAGGCTTCATAGCAGTTGATGGGTTTATATTCATGGAAGAAGTGATTTAATTTCTATTCAGTTTGGTAAACCCTGGGAAATTGTCTTGAATTCCTACTCGGTTACAACCTGTACATATCCTGTTTCTTTGCAGTGATTGATCTATTGTCAGTAGGACCTTCTAATGATGGCACATTAACCCTTTACCCAACGAATCGCCCGCATCCGCCTGCGTAATATACAAATTCAGCAGCTGAAAAAAATAATTTTTCGCAAAATTTCAACAAAATCATATCATGTGACCCCTCTTTGGAACGAGCTCGTTCCAAAGAGGGGTCACATGATATGGTTTTGTTGAAGTTTTTTTAAAAAAATTATAAAAATTATATTTAAAATAATAAATTTTGATATCGTCTGCGTTGGGTAAAGGGTTAATGACATATGTTCTGTGATTGCAAAAGCCTGAAATAGGCCTTTGAAGGTTAAGGTGTGTTTGGAAAAAAGTCGCAGAATTATTGTAGGTATGATTTATGCCAATGTTGAGCTCATTGGCAGGGGCATTTGTGGCAGAATGATACAAGAACAACTTATTTTGCATATTTTTATACTAAAACCAATGGCCCAGACTTAGCTGGTGCAACCTCAATATTATCAAGGGCCAAACACAAATTTTGAACCCCCCCCCCCCCCCCCTTCCCAAAATTTGCGTACCATACTGAACATTAAAAGTCCTATCTGGCCCTCCATACTTTTAGTACTTGCGCATGCACAATACCCAGGAAGAGACCGGAATTGATGCAAACATCATTCTTCTGTTTGACCCAAAATCAGTAACAAGTGAACTGACATCTGTGCTTTAAATTCTCATTTTTGAAGATGCCAGACACAAATCAATGATGGTTTTCATGGAATCAACAGTGTAACAGGATGCTGGAAGTGAATAATGGTGGTTTTGGATGTTCAGGGCTGTAATTTTAAAATTTTTATGTAAATTATTCATGTTGCCCAATTTCGTGATATGCTTCTGGAATATTTAATGTATCTTACAACAGACCTACCATATAATAAATAGGAAACCACGTATATAAAAAGAGCGTTGTTAATGTAAACAATGTCAGAATAAAAACCGGAAATGAGACCCCCAGGCAACACAGCCCGAAGTCAGTAACAGATTTTTGAACTATCCTATGTAAGGCAAGAACTTCATCAGAAGAAAAAACGATACATTGGATGTATGATGCATGACCAAAACGCCTAAACACCCCAAAGTTGAGGACGTAACCCTGGGGATATACAGAATAAACATTCTGTGTAATACATTAAACTCCCAAGAAATTTTTTTTTAAAATTTCAATAAAACAAGCTAAAAAGCTTGGGAGTTTAACAGGGAGGGGGATCAAGGGAGGGTAGGGAAGGAATACTTAACAAACAGAGGAAAAATCATTATCAACAATGATGACGTCAGGCCCATGTCCCAGAATTGGGGAACAAGAACTAATTTTTATGAATATTATAAAATTACAGCCCTGAATGTTTCAAACCACCGTTTCCTCCTTCCTTCATCCAGTTGTGGCCTTGGATCCACCAAATTAACCATTGATTTGTGTCTGGCATCATTATTAATTGAGATTTAAAAAGCACAGATGTCAGTTTGTTATCTGACAGAGGGCCAAACAAAGAATGATGTTTGCGCCAATTCCGGTCACTTCCTGGCGTCTGCACATGCACAAAGAGTGAATGTATGGAGGACAAGATAGGACTTCTAATTTTCGGTTTTGCATGTAAATTTTGGTATTTGGGAGGCCAAATTTTTGTTTGGCCCTCGATATTTTGGAGTTAGCACCAGCTAAGTCTGGGCCATAGGTAAGTATGAAAAATATACAAATTACTATGAATTTATAATATCTTCATAATTGACATATAATACTCCGATCAGAGGCCAACTTGCAGTTTGATTGTTATTGTAGATTTTCACAGTTTCAAGCTAGTGCTCAGTTGTTCTTTGGAGTTCTAATAAATGGCTTGGCAGCAGAGCTCCTTTAAACATTTTGTTTATCTTTCTCACAGTAGGATGTTTGTAGTTGTTTTTTTTTTCACTTTGCCAGTACCTCAGACACCTTGGACACTCTTGTTTAAAAGAAAATGTAACTGACATTTTGGTTTTCTTTGCTTAATTTGTTTGATTGGCAAGAATAGGTAGTTGTGATGGAAAGTTGAGGTCGGTTGGGAGATTTCAATATTGGTGTCAAGATTTCATCTCTCACATACACTTTTATCATTTGCATCTGCTAGACTGGCCGATGTGCATTGAGACTCACACTTTGTCAGACCACAATTGACTGGATAAAATATCATGAAAAAGAAATGGAACAATTTTCCTTTGTCTGGTTTCAGAAATAAAAGTATGGTATATACAGATTATCATGATAGTGTGCATGTCCTGTGATTTGTATCAGATTCGAGGTGGTGTCCAGAATGGGATCTCAACGAGCCGGCTTTGCCGGCGAGTTGTGATCCCATCTTTGGACACCACCAAGAATCTGATACAAATCATAAGACATGCACATTATCATGATAATTCATTTATCTAACAATTCTGTCACATAAATAGATTAAATCTTAACCCTTTAACCCAGGGTAATGGCAAAAACCAGCCAATGCTATTCTAAAAAAATCGCCAATTAATTTTCATTATTTTTTCATTTTTAGCTCAACTTTGACGAAGTCAAATTTGAGCTATTGTCATGGCCCGTCGTCTCTCTGTCCGTCCATCCGTCCGTCTGTCCGTACGTCAACAATTGGCTATGGCTCGGGCTAGAGGTCGTATTTATGAACCGATCTTTACGAAACTTCTTGGGTACCTTTGTTATGACCGTGGGACGAGAACGAGTGTTTTTGGGTGCGATCCGAAATTCAAGATGGCTGCCAGCCGCCATTTTGTACCGATGATGCAGAAATCTGTTTTTTGTACAGAACTTCCATATGAAAGCTCTGATTTGAATAATTTTTTGTAGGAATGTTTAGTACCATGGGGTACATCACATATAATACGGGGGTTTTTTCTCGTGCATAAATTGTGCAAATTAGACTAATTTTGATGTTTTTTGGTGTTAATTTCAGCACTGTAAGTGCAAATGCCAATACGGCTCGGGCTAGAGGCCGTATTTATGAACCGATCTTTACGAAACTTCTTGGGTACCTTTGGTACCACTGTGGGACGAGAACGAGTGTTTTTGGGTCCGGTCCGAAATTCAAGATGGCCGATGGCAGCCATTTTGTACAAAATTAGGTGCAATCAGATTTTTGCACAGAACTTCCATATGAAAGCGCTGATTTGAATAATTTTTTGTGTGAATGTTTAGTACCATCACATATAATACGAGTTTTTTTGTCGTGCAGAAATTATGCAAATTAGATGAACTTTGATATTTTTATACTGTACCAATGACCCAGACATAGCTGGTGCTAACTCTTAAAATATAGGGCCAAACACAAATTTTGCCCCCCAATCCCCAAAATTTGCATCTAAAACTAAAGAAAACATGTCCTGAGAGGCCCTCCACACTTCGCCCCTACTGCGCATGCGCAGTGTCAAGGACGTTCCGAAATTGGCGCCATTTTTCATTCTAAGTTTGGCCCTTCATCAGTTAACATCTGACTGATCTTTGTGCTTTTAAATCTCAGTTTAAATAATGCCAGACACATAAATATTAGTGAAATGGTGATTCTAAGGAGGATAGAAAAGGAGGAGAGGAAAAGAATGTGTGACAGAATATTATCAGGGCTGTAACTTAAATTTTTTTAATGAAATTATGTTAAGTTACCTATTTTCAAGGCAGCAGCCATTTTGTTGTCATTCTGATTATTTAGTTACACTGTTTTTTCAAGTGTTTTTCCTCTCTCCCTGTCCTTTAAGTTCCCCCTTGCTATTCTCCCATGTTTTTGGCATAATTTCTGTAATTATTATTACTAAAATTTCTTGGGAGTTTAGCTGAATAACAGAATGAATTCTGTTCTTTCCCCATGTTTACGTCTTCACCTACGGGTGGTTAGGCGTTGTGTTCTGCATCTACCATCTGATGTTCTGCAGTTTCTTCCCTGGAAGTCTCTGTTTTGCATCAGATGGTGTATTTTTGGTAACTGATTTCGGGCCTGGGTGCCTGGAGTCTTATTTTAGTGTTTTTACACTCATTGTTTACATTTACAACAGCCCTCTGTGTGAGGGGGGGATTTCTAAATAATAATATCTTTATGTTATTTCAATCATAACTAGATACATTATTATTGTTCGTAAGTGTTGAATAAATTGTTTAAAATATTTTTAAAATTTTTGTCCACACTTAGGCTTGGGATCCATTGGGGCTCAACGTTACTTTTCAGAAACTTGGGCTGTTCTGAAAAAATATTTTTTCAAAATATTTTGATTTCAATTATTTTTTCTATATTAATGGATCATATTATTATTATGTATTTTGATTGCCAGGGGTTAGTGCGAGTACCAGGACTTGTTTTCTTTTCACATTGAAAGGATATTGATCAATTGTTTTAAGAGGAAGTCTTCCTCTGACCTTATTATCATTCTATATGTGGTCAGTGTACTCGCATTAACTCCGGTTCTGTATCGTATGATTTCGATGACAATATGGGAAGCGTATGTCACGGTATGTTGTTGGGGATTTGGACACTCCGGTCCTTTCCCCGCAGGGTCACTCTACTTTATCAATTTCTATTTCAGACGATCAAGATTAGGGTGATGTATCTGTGATGTCTTCCAACAGTGTGCCTCCGTCGTCACAATTAATGAAGGGCTAGCGGAAAAGTGCTCATGTAATACGCCAATTGCCTAAGAGGACCCTAGTAGGTTCGACGGCCTTTGACGTCCGCTAGCTCGCCCGGTGTAGCGTCCATTCACCGAATGGTTCGGCAGCCGGGTTCGTCCGTTGCGGTCTAGAAGGAATTTTGGGGTGATGCGAGCACTATAAAATTAACTTAATGCACACCCAGTGACGGCGGATCGGAGGGAGAACGGAGGAAGCCTTTTAGTCCGGTTCATAGCTCGTTCCGGTCCATCCGGATGGCAAGCGAGAGAGGCCCCTCTCTCGTTCAACAACATCTGGCCCCAGATGTTGTGGTACAAATGTGTCGTTAGCGGAGCATACGTCCGTCGCTCGGGACGCTCCGTTGTATAGGCAGTCCGCTGAGACTGCTAAGGCTTCCTCTTCTCGTCAGCGCACACGACCGCACCTTGGCTGCGTGACCGCCGATATATTACCAGCTTCGCCGATCAAGGATTCTTCGGCGACCAGGTCACACCATCCGGCAGCCAGGGATTCGAGACCGATGGACTCCGGACGTTCGCATAGGAAAAGTATGCGGGAGCCATCTGATGCGGAGCTGCCCTCGGCGAAGCAGCGATAGACTGCGCCTCCGCAGGTCTCGACGCCGGACATTCTTGTGCACATAGCACAGCTTATCGCAGCATCCCAGCAGCCGGCAGAAACGGTGTCGGATCGAGAATTATCCGACAGCGCTGGGTCGGTAGCCGGGGACTCGAGGCCTGCAGACTCCGGACGTTCGCATAGGAAGTATGCGGGAGTCAACGTACACGGAGCTTCCAGCGGCAATGCATCGTAAGTCCGCTACTGCACAGGCCTCGGGAACGGACGTGCTTTCCTTAATAGCACAGTTTATCGCAGCATCCCAGCATCAACTGAATCTGTCGCATATATTTTATCCGACGATGCTGGGTCGGGACGCTCCGCGGAAGCGGGTACGGACGTCCGAAAGTTTCATCCGGTCCGACGGGATACCGAAAGGGATTCGGTGGATTTCAAGCTTTCCCTTTCGGAACAACATATGCTGCGATGCCGGATAAGAAACTGATAGCGTCGGTGGACTTAGAAATTTTTGGTTCGGTTCAGGGACATCGTCCCTCAGTTCCGACATAGTCCAATAATGTCACACAAACTTTCGAATTATTGAACGACGCTATATATATTATTATTTTATGCTTGCTATCCAAGCATTTCTGGTTTCTTGTTCGAAGAGTTATGGAGATGTCTTTCAAAAGTGTGCCTCTGTCGTCATAGTTAATGAAGAGTTAGCGGCAATAAGTGCTCATGGAATATGTCTATCGCTTACGGAGTGACATTCGCTAGCTCACCCGGTGTAGCGTACATTCATCGAATGGTTCGGCTGCCGGGTTCGTCCGTTGCGGTCTAGGAAGGAGATTTGGGTGATGCGAGCACTTTAATTACTTTAGTACTCACCCAGTGACGGCAGATTGAGGACAGATCGGAGGAAGCCAACAACATAGGGGACCGCATGTTGTGGTTCAGATATTTTACATTCGGAGCATATGTCCGTTGCTCGGGACGCTCCGTTATATTGACAGTCCGAGAGACTGTCTTTAATGCTTCCTCATCCTCACAGCAGGGCACACGACCGCACATTGGCTACGTGACCTCGAGTATCCGATCAGTTTCGGCATTCAGTGATTCCACAGCGAATAGGTCGCGCCATCCGGTAGCCAAGGGACACGAGGCCTATTCACTCCGTTCGCTCGCATATTGGAAGTATGCACGGGGTAACGATCTCGGAGCTTCCTGCGGCAATGCATCGTAAGACCGCTGCTCCTCAGGCCTCAGTGACGGACGTGCTATCCGAGTTAGCACAGTTGTTTCGCAGCATCCCAGCAATTGACGGTTTCTCGGTCGAATCAGGAATTATCCGACGGCGCTGGGTCGGTGCGGTCCGCGGTTGCATCAAGCTACGGACGACCGAACGCTTTATAGGGTCCGACAGGATGGCGAAAGGGATTCGAAAGATTTCGAGTTTTCCCTTTAGTAGTATCGGAAGATGCCTTTCATATCTTCTGGCATTTCTTCCAGTGATTACTTTTCGGACTTCATTGCTGCGATCTTGGATAAGAGACTTATAGCGTCATTGGACTCGGATTTTTCGATCGGTACAGCGACTTTGTCCCTGACTTACCGACGCAGTCCAATATTGTCATTACAACATGTGTTTTATTTTTCGACGCTATATATTTATATATATATACAAGCCTGCTACTAAGCATGATAGTTTAGTTTCTTGTCCGCGTGGCTCATTTCTGCCATTTTATCTTTTTTACATATAGTTTATTTTGGCAGAGCAGGGCATACCGAGAGTTCATATGCGTCTAGACGGTGTGATTAAAGACTGCATATATTCTTTTTCGCCGTTTATGTCTTTTCCAATTTCAATGTTGGGAACGACATTATGTATAGTAGACTTAACTTAGACGCTTTATTATACGTAATCCGCCTTACTGAGGCGTTATCATTACGTCTTCAAGAAAAGATTTACGGGATATTATTCTCAATGTAATTTCTTTTGAGGGCAGTAGTTTGTTCACGTATAACTCCGCCCTTCAGTGGCTGATTGGAGTTGGTTAGACGTGATGCAGCCCTAGCTACATCCACGCGTGGATAGTAGGTTAAGAACTCTCTCAGAGTCGCTTCGTTCTCGGAGGAGCTTCTCTTCGACGGCAACTTTCCGGCAATCCATGAATTGCTTGATTTATACATTCTCTTGTCTATCTAGTGTTACAAGAGATTCAGACTGGGGCAAACATTCGGTGGTTGACTCAGAGAGTGCCGCCGCAGTTGCCGGACCCGAGTGTGGCTGTTATGACGGTTGCCAGTCAAACAGATTGGGATATATACTGATCCCTACGGATTCGAAGTGCCAGGGTCTTTGGGTTCCGCAGTCTTTTAGCTATCAGTTTAACTTCCGCGGAATAGTGTTTTTTAGGCTTGCTTTATGTCATTGCATGAACATTATTCAGAAACGCATGCCCAAATTCCTGTCCTTTAATTCGACAGTAGTGGCGTATCCCCGGAACCAGGGAGGCACTCTTTCGTTTCCGTTATTCAATTTAATGGAAAGAATCCGTCTGTTGGTTATAGTACACCAAGTTCAGTTTTGGTCCGTCATATTCTGGGTCGTCTGATTGTTTTATCGCACTCCCGTTCTCTTACGGGTCGCTTGTTGCTGTCAGAATGGACTCTCAACAAACAAGTATTCAATCAGATTTGCTATCTATGGGAGCGCCCAATGATGTTTTATTTATGACACAGCTTGCTAATCAATTGCAGACGTATGTGTTGGCTTGTCCAGATCTCTGAGCTAATACTGTTACGCTCTATTGATCTATAGGACGGAATGATAGGATACGCGTATCCTCCGGCGCTGTTGTTTTAGCAGGTATTGCTAAGATAAACAACCACAATACATTTCTGTTGATAGCATCTCTATCTTCACAGAGATCATGAGTAATTTACTCTCTTGTCTACTGTGGATCTTAACGT
The DNA here is from genome assembly GCA_031216915.1 of Pictodentalium vernedei. Classification (NCBI taxonomy): domain Eukaryota; kingdom Metazoa; phylum Mollusca; class Scaphopoda; order Dentaliida; family Dentaliidae; genus Pictodentalium; species Pictodentalium vernedei. The sequence goes on from CM062294.1 coordinate 540,159,751, forward strand.
GAAATCTTCCTCTATGTGAGGATCTTTTTTCACTGGGTAAATCGTGTCATCTTTATCACAACCAGCAAGGTCGCAACCTTCATGTATTCCGTTGTGTGGTCCGTATTGCATTGTAAGCACTGTACTGGACGAGCTTTGGACGCGATTTCTTACTATAGGAGATCCTCTTCTTCGCTATTCTATGCGACTAAAGTGGAGGCTCTTCCGTCGTGGTGTAGGGATCATTATGTTCATATGGTTGATCCCTCCATACTACTCATTGCTATTTTTTAGTATACTTGTTTCACAAGATCTACTGCAGCCTGTTGTTATTTAGGTTATAGGTTTATGTTACCTCATACCTATGCACTCTACGTTAGTTTACAATTGAGTCTTTTGTCTCTTTATCTAAGTCAGTTAGTAACTTTTTGATAAATAGACTTAGAATCTTTAGATTAAATTCCTATACGGATTTTAACTTCAGGTTCTTATTTAGATAAGTAATCATTTGAGCCTCTGGAAACAGTAGTTTTCAAATTCTGACCTTTTAGACAGTAATTCTGTTGGTTTCTCTTTTACTGTAGAGTCAGTGAGTTTCATGCACTATCGATGGATGATTTTCACTTTCATAGTTTCGGAATCAATACTTCCGTTACTATTTAGGTTGGATTGTTGCATAAGAGTTAGGCTCCTATTATCCGGAACCTATTATTTTAAGGTCCTTCCGTCTTCGTATGGGCATAGGCCTTTACTCTTTCCGGGTACAGTTTATGTATTTATAAACAGATATCTGTTTATTACAAGGGCGTAAGCTTCTTCTGTCTTTGATGTCTAGTAGAAGGACGTTACGCTCCATTTTATTGTTAATGGATTCTATTAACTAGCGTACTGCTTATGGTATATCATTGGCTTAGCAGTTGTGCTTAAGATTTCGGCTCATGAAGTAAGAGTTCTTCTACTTCTTGGGCTTACATTAATAGTGTTGCTATTATAGATTTTTGAAGGCTGCTCATTGCGCTCAGCCATCCATTCATGAATTTTATCTCAGAAATATCGAGTCCATTTCTGGAGGCCTCTATTGTTAGGTCTATTATCTACTGCTCAGAATGTCATTCACTTAACAGTTGCTACTATAGCTAGGTAGGCTGTCTGTTTCGGCAGTGTCTCCGTTCGGCTGCCCTCTTCGCTCTGGGCTATTTGACCCAGGGCAAGAAAAAGGGGGGGGGGGGGGGGAGGGTGTTCCCTTGGGTCACCTGTTTTTACTATGATAACAAGGGGATACCTCCTCCGGAGTTAGTAATTCTGAGCTGTTATTGGGATGGTTGTTTAGTGAGAAGTTTAAGTTTATAAAATTCATTCAAGTCTTAGTTTTTAAAGTATAGCTTTTGAATATTGCATATGTCAACGGACATGATTATGCAATTCTCACACACTTTTAGGAGTATAAGAGTCTCTATTCTCTAGACTTACTTTATTATTGGCTTACTTTAAAAATTATTAGTATAAGGATTATTGGATATTAATAGAGTACATGGATGTATGAAGCTCAATTTTTGGAAGGTGTTGTATCTTTCTAATTTATCATAAATAAGAAAGATACATGTAAGGCCTATTACTTCTTTTCCCTACAGGGGATGACTCTATTTTATTTTATTGAGCGTATTCCATTTTGCTCTATGTCCTTGGCCCTCCAGCCTTTTTACTATTCAGCTATGTCTGGGTCATTGGTACAGTATAAAAATGTTAAAAAATTTATAGTAATTTATATATTTTTTATACTTACCAATGACCCAGACGGGGATGGCCCTCCCAGGAGTTGGGAACTCTTGCCTCCCTGCTGAGTACATAGCGCTTACCAGGCACTGGTTATTAGAATGATAAATGGCGCCAATTTCGGAACGTCCTTGACACTGCGCATGCGCAGTAGGGGCGAAGTGTGGAGGGCCTCTCAGGACATGTTTTCTTTAGTTTTAGATGCAAATTTTGGGGATTGGGGGGCAAAATTTGTGTTTGGCCCTATATTTTAAGAGTTAGCACCAGCTATGTCTGGGTCATTGGTAAGTATAAAAAATATATAAATTACTATAAATTTTTTAACATTTCAGTACGACTTACACACATTAAGTACACATGTCAATACAGCTCAGACTTGAGTCTGTATTTATGAACTGATCTTCACGAAATGTCTTTGGTACCTTTGTTATCACCTTGGGACGAGAACGAGTGTTTCTGGATGTGGTCTAAAATTCAAGATGGCTGCCAGTGGCCATTTTGTACCGAAATTAGGTGTAATCAGTTTTTTGTACACAACTTCTATACAGCTCAGACTAGAGGCCATATTTATGAACCAATCCTTACGAACCTTGTTGGGTACCTTTGTTATCACCGTGGGATGAGAGCGAGTGTTTTTGGGTGTGGTCCGAAATTCAAGATGGCCACCAGCAGCCATTTTGTACCAAAATTAGTGCAATCAGTCTTTTGTACAGAACTTCTGTATGAAAGTTCTGATTTGAATAAATCTTTGTATGAATGTTTAGTAACATGGAATACATCACATATTCTAAGGGGTTTTTTTTCGTGCAGAAATTATGCAAATTAGATGAACTTTGACTTATTCAGTGCTACTTGCACAATGTGAGCACACATGTCAATACGGCTCAGGGTAGAGGCTGTATTTATGAACCGATCTTCACAAAACTTCTTGGGTACCTTTGTTATCACCTTGGGACGAGAATGAGTGTTTCTGGGTACAGTCCAAAATTCAAGATGGCTGCCAGTGGCCATTTTGTACCAAAATTAGGTCCAATCATTTTTTTGTCACAAGTTCTATACAGCTCGTATTTATGAATTGATCTTCACAAAACTTCTTGGGTACCTTTGTTTTCACCTTGGGACAGGAACAAGTGTGTTTTGGGATGCCTTTGTTATCACTGTGCTATGAGAACAAATAGTTTGGGGTTCAGTCAGACCCACTCTGGGACTCAAAGTTTTCTTTTCTAGTTTAGCATCTGACTGTCACCCACCTTTACAATACTTTACCTATACATTTGTTACAGGCAACGGTCAGTATTTATGTACAGACCATTACAATACTTTATATGTACCTTTGTTATCAGGTCATTACCTAGATGTTTGTCATTGCTGTGCCACATACTATACATGTGCATGTCTTTGTCTTGACAAGTTGAGCTACATTGTCATTGACACTTTCATTTGTCTCAAAAACATAGGTTATGACCCGTCGGGCTCGTTCCAACGACGGGTCGTAACCCAGGTTTTTGAGACAAAAATGAAAAAAATTACTTATTCAAAATCTTTTTTACAACTGTCGTCTGCTTTTCATGTTATGTAAAGGGTTAAATTATTTTTAAACATTTTTGGGACATAATGTTCGGTTGATCACTGAAACGCACATAGAATGTATTCATGCGCCTGTTATGATAACCTGTAGCGCTACCGGAAACGAGTTGTCTATATGATACGGAATCAGAATGAGTTGTCTATATGATACGGAATCGGAACACATGTGATACGTACCGTTTCTCGTGGTTTTCAGGCCAAAATCTATATGATTGTTAGATAAATACCTTCGCTTTGTTATTCTCAGAAGATTTAGAGAACTATTCATACAATTTATCACAAGATGACTTTTGAAAAAAAGTTGCTCCATGAGTTTTCTCCCCCACCCCATGGGAACCCTGGGAAGTGAAGCACTGCTTGTTTATTATGATAAACAAGCTCTGCTTTTCTGGTAAAATAGGACCCACTCTTCAATGATTGGGGTGGAAGTCTCCAAAAATGGGCAACATGGATTTGAACAATTGGCTCAACTTGACTTTATCTCCATATTGTGGTCAAGCTAAGCCATTGTACAAAATTTGTGACCTTAAACACAGATTAAATAAATAATCATTTTTCTGCCAAAGTGTGACTAGGTCCTGAATTATGGCTTGTTATTAACTGTACAAATCCCTATTCAACTGACATACAGCAACCATTTTTTAAAGCAGGGTTCCCACTCTAAATGAAAAGTCCTTGAATTTTTACCTCTTCCTTGAAAAGTGCTTGAATTTGTCTCTAACCTTGAAAAGTTCTTGATTTTCCACCACCACCCTTGTAAAGTACTTGAATTCAATTTACCTATAAGCTCCTGAGACAAGAAGTTCCATGATAACCCACCCCCATATATATATATAATATCACAAAATCAGTTAGGAACCACATCTTATTGATCTCTATATTATACTTTGAGTGGAACATGGTTCGAAAATATCATTTGATTGAAGGTCTAAAGGATTGCAGATGGCTCCTTGTTGCACTCAGGGATGATATATATTTGGCTTGTTGGGGATTTCCAGAAATCAGGTTCTCGAGGCTGCTGAAATTCTTAGGTCTGTTCATGGTGTTGTAAGTTCATATAAAAATTATAATAGTCCTTAAAAATCAAGGTCCTAGTCCTTGAAAAAATGTTTATATTGTGCTTGAATTTGATTCTCTAATATCAGTGGGAACCCTGTGAAGTGACGAGTTAAAAAGTTTAAGAAATAGAGAGTAATCGCTTGACTGGACAGGCTACGTGAAATAATTCATGAGAGGTGAGGGACATTGTACAAACATGAGTGTGTGAATAAGCACAAGTGTTTTACAAAAAAGCCCCTTGCCTCGAATGAATTATTTCACGTAACCAGTCCAGTCAAGCGATTACTCTGTTTATTACTTTTCATTATTAACGATAATCATATTAAATAATATTAAATAATATTTACCCTTTATCTAACGTAACGGCCAGTGCTATTCTCAAAAATCTCCAATTAATTTTCATTATTTTTTCATTTTTTGTCTCTAAAACATAGGTTATGACCCCTCATTGGAACGAGCTCATCGAGATCATTCCAATGAGGGGTCATAACCTATGTTTTTGAGACAGAAAATGAAAAATGAGAGGAGAGGGACATTGTACAAACACGAGTGTGTGAATCAACACAAGTGTTTTACAATATAGTCCCTTGCCTCGAATGAATTATTTCACGTAACCAGTCCAGTCAAGCTATTACTTTGTTTATTACTTTTCATTATTAACGATAATTATATTAAATAATATTAAATAATATTTACCCTTTACCTAACGTAACGGCCAGTGCTATTCTCAAAAATCTCCAATTAATTTTCATTATTTTTTCATTTTTTGTCTCTAAAACATAGGTTATGACCCCCTCATTGGAACAAGCTCATTGAGCTTATTCCAATGAGGGGTCATAACCTATGTTTTTGAGGCAAAAAATGAAAATAATAGCTATTCAAAAATTGTTTTTGCAAGTGTTGTCTGCTTTTCATATTAGGTAAAGGGTTAAAAAAATAATGAAGTCCCCATTACATCCACGGCAAAGCGTCTTCGTTTGTGTGCACGGATACATGACACAATTGTTGATTGCATAATTCACTTGTGAAATTATCGTTTATAATCAAACCCGGAAATCCCTGTAAATCACATTTTGAGAAGTAATAAATATGTAATTCTGGTTTTTTTCAGTGTCTAATTAACTTACTAAGAATAATAATACTGCAAACTACTGTTCCCTCTTTCTTTTTAAGGTCATTGTGGTAAAACAAAAGCTATCATTGATAAATTTGTAAAGGATAAAAAGTGGTCTAGTTACCCATGGCTGTTGATAGCAGATGATGATACCATTATAAGGTAAAACTTTAATTATTATATGCACACTGCATTTATTCAGCCAGACCAGACATGTTAACCTGAAATTATTTTTTTCAGGGAACTAGAAGGTGTATTTCATGGAAATGGCATAGATTTCAGGGAAAAACGCGTAAAGTGTCTACTACCACATGAAAGCCACACAAAAGGCACAGGCAGGGTTTTAGCCAAAGGTCCCTTAAGGCCCAATGGTTAAATCCCTAAATGTGCTCCTTATGTGCATCTCAAAGAATTAACATTAGTCGATTATGATGTATGAGGGAAGATAGGTACTAAATCTGTTGGATGGAGGGAGGGTGGGGGTGGGGGGGGTGTATTAAATACAGAGTAAACACCGTTGATAGTGGGGGTGGAAGGCATGTACAATCATTGTTGGGGGTTTGAATACAAGCAAAACCACTTTTGCCCCCTAAGTGTTTTGGCTTGGTATTTCAAATCCCCAACAGTGTTTGCACCCAGAAGTTTCAGGTGAGACAGACAAGAACAACAACTCACTAATTATAAAATATTTAATACTGTCCTGAGAATCTAAATATACAAGAGAACAACTCCATAATTATAACATATTTAATTTTATGGATATCCAAATACAAATATTTACACAATGGCATTAAATTATATATAAATAAGACATTTTCATACATTTTTTTTACATTTTCATGTCATCAAGATAATTCTTAGTTGATTGCTTGGCACCAATCAAAAGTTTCTCAGAGAACTCTGTCTTATAGCATGGCATTATGTTGTTGATTTTTGTTGACAATAATTTGCAAATGGTGTCATTTTCTAAGTTTGCTCTCCCCTCTGTGTATATTTTCCTCACTGTAGAAAAGACTCTTTCACTGTCAGCATTGGAATTTGGAATGGTAAGTAGTCCCTGCAAGAAATAAAGCAGAATGTTATTAATAAACATGACTGACAGTATGATTATTTGTAAACGTTAACAATGAATTAAAATGATGTAGTATTTGTTTTTGTTGTTGTTGTTTGTAATATATATAATTACCTTGGCCAATGCTGTCAGTGTGGGGAATCTAGTTTTGCCTGATGTTGTTTTCATTCTGGAAACATCATGCCAGAAGAAATCTATTCTGGAATTCTCTTCAAATACTGGCAGATCTTCTGGAGACAATTGTAAGTCCACAAACTCCTCTTTTAATGCATCCTCATCCTTCACTACAGATGGAAAAAGTCTCCCCACTTCCAAAAGTGAAAAATAAAAATAGAAGTAAAAAATTCTGTTTTTTAAACTTGCACTACAGATGTGAAAAACTGAATAAAAGCCAAACTGAATAAAATTACAATTAAAAAAAAATCATTAATGTTCAGTATCGATTCAAATGCTTTTACTAACCTGTTTCAACTTCTATATCCTCATTCTTCATTATCTCAGGACTCAACCACCCAATATTCTTTAATAATTTATTGTTGAATGGGAATTTCTTAATCATTTTTCCCACTGCTGCCTCATAGAATATTCTGACATGTCTGGAAATAGAAGAAAACTATTATTAGTTTCTTTTTAACTCACAAGAGACTTTGCTTAAAATTAAATAAATTTTTAGTGATACTAGTAAATACTAACTTGAAAAATTTAGTTGCTATCTCAGATGTGGTTTCTTCTTCTAACTTTAAAGCTCTAGCTTTCAATCCCACTGCCAAATATTCATCTGGTAACTGGTTCTCCAGATCTGTGTATCCTACCTCTATCAAAGAGTGCTGTTTAATTACTTGAACCTTTACAAATTTGCCTAGAAATTTTCTGAGTAATCGTTGCATCTCTTTGTCCAAATACAATATCTTAACTTCATCAGCCTGCAACAAGAGAATTTGTAATTAGTTTAGTACATTGTAAAAGATATTTGATGCCTAGTCATTATAGGATATGAATAAAATTATAAGATGTGAAAAAGGTGCTTACCTGAAATGCAATGTTAAATTCATTCAAGTGAGGGATAATGAAGTCAAGAAACAAAAAGAACAGCTTTGTTTCTGTTTTCTGAAGCATAACAGCAGTTGATTGGACTTTCCCACTTATTTCAACATCTGGATGGCTATTGAAGTAACTCAGCAATGCAGGCCACTATTCTAAAGTTCTCTTTACACATTTTTCCAAGCTGAGCCATCTCGTCTTGCAGTGTTTCAATATTTTGTGGCATTCTACATTGTTGAATTCTTGATATTCTTTGAATTCTTCCTGTCTAACTGAGCTAGAAGTATAAAATTATAATACAATTAAGCTTAAGAAAAAAATAAACTGAATAAATTAGCTGCAACCATAAAATTAGTAATTACAATATAATTAAACTTTAGATATTTTAGGACAAAAAAAATTAAAAATGAATAAATGACAAGAAGACACTTACCTTCTTTTAAAGTGAGTGAAAATATCACAAAGGAGGTCATCCACTTTGAATGGCAGGGTTTTAATGGCTGCTCCTGCACAAAGATTTGCTAAGTGACATATACATCCCAGGTCAAACACCTCTGGCTGAACTTCTCTAATTCTTGAAATGACACTGTTGTGTTTGCCCATCATAACATTACAGTTATCACTGCAGTAGCCAAAAAGCATATTCCATTCATGCCCCCTTTTCCTGAAAAAGATAACAGATTATCAGTGTCTTTCCTTATAACTTCAAAATGAAAAATGGGAATGTACTTTAAAAATGAAAGATGAGGTTACCTGAACACTTCTGAGATAGTATCAAACAGCCTCTCCCCAGTGGCCCGGTTACACACTGGCATATCCAAAAACATGGTGTCCACAGAGCCTTTAAGATCATCAAATACCCTCACCAAAATCACCAAATTTTTGTCATCTCCTCTGTCATTTGACTCATCACACATCAGTGAGAATGGCCTGTTTGTGCAGCTTTTCTCCACATATCTGAAGAAGAAAGAATTTTGAAGTCAGAACATGATGTAGCCACAGATGCTGAAAGTGACATTAAACACCAATAAATATATAAATGAATAAATAAATCAGTCAGAATGTGTATACAGAACTTACATAGCCACAGATGCTGAAGGTGACATTAAACATCAATAAATATATAAATGAATAAATAAATCAGTCAGAATGTGTATACAGAACTTACATAGCCACAGATGCTGAAGGTGACATTAAACACAATAAATACATTAATGAATAAATAAATAAATCGGTCAGAATGTGTATATTTAACTTACCTATCAAAATCAGGGCCAACAGCTCGTTTTATTATCTGAGTTGACTTCAATCGACTTGATGCATATTTCTTGGCAATCTCACTGTCTGGAAACATTTTCTTACACAGTGAAGTAAAGTGATCTGCCACTGTAAATGGGAGATTATGCTCTGCAATGAAGAGGCTGAAGTATGTCTCTGCCCTAATCACTTTTGTATCAATTGTATCATGATTGCCTGCAATGCAAGGGTTGAAATGAATCATTAACAGTACTCAGTAGTCTCTCCGCAGTGAAAAAAAAAGTTACAGTTCTAGACTCTAACATTGGTTCTTGGAAAGTTCAGGAGAGTTATCAAAGAATGTTACAGCATGTTATTATCATTGAAAAAATGGGATGTGCAATTCATTTATTTTCCACTGGTCATTTTTTGACGAAAATATTTAAAATTAATTCAACTTACCAATAAAACGTGTTATAAGGCAATTTTCATTTTGTGCCGAGGCTTTCTTCTTGTGGCTTTCACACTTTGAGTGTCTTAATATATCATTTTTTCCTCCACTGCTCACTGAAATATTCACTTGGCACAAATTACACCAGGCAAAAAATTCCCCTTCTCTGGAAGTAGCAATAAAGGGATATTCGTTTTTCCTTATCTCCCGGAATTTGGACAAGTTTTTCTTTTTTTTTGATGTTGGTGTTTCAATACCTGTTCCTCCGGGGAGGGGACGTTTTTTTGGAGTTGTCATTTTTCCCACACTGACATGACTGTATAATTCCACAGTATATATACAGTGCAGTCGACTGACGCTTGGAAGATCAAAAGAACAGTAGCTTACAATTGACTGAATATTGTTTCAGTGTTTGTGATTTTAATTTTTCCATTGATATCCTTTGATCAGCTGATTGTGTACAGTATCTGGCGAAGAATATAAGTTGCTGTGTTTGTACACGAATTGCTGTTTCAACTTTCGTTTTTTTTTATCAAAATCAATTTGTTTGGTAACAAGCTTATAACCCAACTAATTTGTAATTACTATCAAAACAATGGAGAATAATAAAAATGATCATAAAACACTCTCTCACCAGCTGATTGTTTTGACAGTGAAGCAATCTGAAGTCAGTGTTGTGCATGTATTTACACTTGTAAACAATTGATGATAAAAATAGCGTATGGCCATTTTGTCTTGGGAATTCTGGGATTAGTTATCAATATTCATGAGTATCAAATTTTCTTTCACTGGAACTTTCAGTGTTTCATTTGTCCCAATTCCTTTTGGGTCTCCTCGACAAACACCGCTGAATATCAAATCACCGCAACAGGGTGAAATGCAATGTTAACTGCTATATTGGGAAATACATCCATTGTGTATCGTTGTATGTATTTGCAGTCAGAGTTGTGTTTGAGATGTGACCCATTTTATCTGCGTTTTGAAACTGTGTGTTGAATTTATTTGAGAATGGAAAACAAATATAATAATATATGTCAAAATAAATTAATTAAAGATTTTATCCATGTTACCCCTTTCGAAGCTTCGTATGTTTTATTCACTGGGAAACTTCATCGAAATGGAAGTGGAATTTACATATTATGAGCGTAAGTCGCCTATTTTCGTTACGAAATTTTCAGTTCAAAACAAAACCGCACAAAACTGAAAAAATTTAGGACTTGTAGATTTTCCGGGATTTTTAGCGGAAATTGATTTTTTTCCGGGAGGCCGGGAACAACAGTGGATTTCCGGGATTTTCCCGGGTATTCCGGGATGGTTAACATGTCTGAGCCAGACTGTGATTTAAGGTCAATGTGTTCTGTAGAATCTTATTTTAAATTTGACATTGAGGTATTTCATCCTTTGAGGGCATGCAACAAGCCATCAGCTGCAATGCTTTAGCACTTTATTGCGTTCAATGATTGATTTGTTATTCTCCCAGAGAGTGATTTGCAAAAGTAAATATCTTGAGAAAGCAGATTGTAACAACAAAGTATGTACCCTATATCAAACAAAGAACAATTAAGAAGGAGATATTTATGTATTTCATTTTCAATGAATAAGTCTGTTCAGCATTTTCATGTGGCCACAGAACATTTCATGCCAAGTTAAAGACCTAGAACAAGCTATTAATTGAAAATAGAATATGTTTTCATTTTTGGTTTGGCATTCATTAAAAAAAGCATTCCTCAAATCCATTCCAATGAGTGGTCATAAGGTGAGTTTGAATGCTTTTTCAGAATAGCACAGGCGCTGGTTTTGGTCATTTTGTTGGATAAAGAGTTGATACAGATAAGATTTACACTAAGCTAAAAAAAAAATGAAAAATATTTTATAACTGGAAAGTGTGACTAACCCTGTGCAGTGAACAGGGTTAGTCACACTTTCCGTTTATAAAAAAATTGGTAACTGCCATCTCACACACTGCATGAAACCATACACTCACCAAGCCTATGCAATGCACAGGGTTGATTAGTTGATATCACACTATCACACACTACCTGGAAATATACATTGACTGAGGCTTTAAAAATGCCTAGAGCTGGTTGGTTACCCACTACAGAGGATGTAGGATTCAAGGGACTAATGAAAATACTAATACAGAATTGTGGAAATTTGTTGAATTCCAAAAATGAAAACATTATAAGTTCTTGTGATGAATTGATGGTAACATGGTCTGAGGTTCGCGGCTCGGAGCTTATGTTTAACCGAGACGCATAGCGTCGAGGTTGAACATACGCTCCAAGCCGCAAACCTCAGACCATGCTACCGTCAATTCATCACAATACCATGTATGTTCCAATAGCTACTACCCATAGCCCAAAACCTGCATCGTGAAACATGAGAGGCTTATTTACTAAACTTGTGATCGTTTAAAGTTGCCTTGTTCAAGGCAACTTTTAACGATCACAGGTTTAGTAAATAAACCTCTCGTGTATCCACGACGACACTGGATAAATAATCAGTAAACCAGATAAACTCATTCCATCTTAATTCAAATCATAAATCGGTTTGTAATTTAAACAACACTTCATCCAGAACACCGTCTGCTGCACACGTGAAACATCGAGAAAAATGAAGTGGCTAGCTAGTCACTCTGTTGATGAAGCAGCTACGAAACGAACAACATCATTGCAAATATTTCGCATTGTGACGTCAGACAGTAACATTTGCCACTTGAGTCGTAAACATAGAATATACTAAGCAAGCCCTCGTCCAATCTGAGGAGGGGGATTTTAGTCTTATTGCAACATATTCTGTTTTCAATTAATAGTTTGTTCTAAATCATTTTCTCCAAATTTAATATTTTGCTTCACATGATAAGCTTTGTCCTGTTATTTTGCAGTGGTTTTAATTAAAGTCAGCTGTGACTTGACTTGAAGTCACTGCCGTAAAGCATGTCATTGGGCCAAAGGGTAGTGTTAACCCTTTACCTAATGTGAAAAGCAGATGACACTTGCAAAAAAAAATCTTGAACAACTAATTTTTTTCATTTTTTGTCTCAAAAACATAGGTTATGACCCCTCATTGGAACGAGCTCGACGAGCTCGTTCCAATGAGGGGTCATAACCTATGTTTTTGAGACAAAAAATGAAAAAATAAGGAAAATTCACTGACGATTTTTGAGAATAGCGCTGGCCGGTTTTGGCCGTTACGTTAGGTAAAGGGTTAATATAAGTTGTATAACTTGCTCACCAATCCTTGTAAATTTTTAATTTAACTGACAGTTAACATGTAAGTTGTGTGTTGGGACTCCATTTTTTTGATTTCTGGACAATTGAGGGAATTTATGCCATTTGTTGGGGGCGTGGTGGTGTTGCGGTAACCGGTTCTCATCAGATCACTGAAGTTACGCAACATTGAGCCTGGTTAGTCCTCGGATGGGTGACCATCTGAGTGATCGATTCCGACTCCCATGTTGTGTCCTTGGGCAAGGCACTTAACCCTGATTGTCCACATGGGGGCACGATGATGCCGTGTACTAAGGCGTACTGCACTTCGATGGGTCGCATGTCTTCAACCAATCTAACCCTGCCTGTGCAGCAGTGTGGAGTTACGATGTTGGGGAGCTTGCAGCTGCTCGTCGTTGCTCGGTGGGTCTCTCCGGGTAATCCGGCTTGCTCCACCCGTAAAACTGTCACGGTCCTGATTAGCCATTGTGCATAAGTATGTGAGCTTCAACACCACTAAATAAATAAATAAATATAATGCCCTTTGTTAGTTTTGTTTTCCTTGGATTTGTGTTGTTTATGTGATTACTTGAAAAGTAAACAGCAGTTTTCAATACATTTTGATATGCTTCTTCATATTCATATCGGGGGATTTATCAAAAATTGAAAGAGTTATTGCCCCTTATGTGTTCTGTTTTATCATAATTTTTTATGCCCCCCCACCCCGACTTACGTCAGGCGGCATATAGTGATTGAAGTGTGCATGTGTCCGTCCGTGTGTATGTCCGTGTGTGTGTGTCTGAGCCAATAACTCGAAAACTGTTAGGGCCACAGTCATCAAACTTCACACAATTATAAAGGACCATGGAAGGATGTGTCACACACCATAGCCGGGTTTGTACCTTCAAGGTCACATTTCAAGATCACACTAGAAATCGTTCAATATTCGTGTCTCAGCCATAACTCAGAAATGAATCATAGTACAATTGTTAAACTTTTTACAAATGCTAAGGACAGTCAGAAGGTGTGTCGCGTATAATAGTTTCCGCCGCATCTGCAAGGTGAAGGTCACAAATGACCTTCATATGTTCAGGGTCACAAATCTTGTTTCAAGCATAACTCCAAAACTATTAGGGCTACAGTCATAAAACTTATAAAGGACCATGGGAAGATGTGTAACACACCATAGCCGGGTTCGTACCTTCAAGGTCAAGGTCACATTTCAAGGTCACTCTAAAAATCGGTCAATATTCGTGACTCAGCCATAAATCAGAAACGAATCATAGTACAATTGTTAAACTTTTCACAAAGGTTAAGGACAGTCAGAAGGTGTGTCGCATATAATAGTTTCCGCCGCATCTGCAAGGTGAAGGTCACAATTGACCTTCATATGTTCAGGGTCACAAATCATGTTTCAAGCATAACTCCAAAACTATTAGGTCTACAATCATCTAACTTCGCTCAATTATAAAGGACAACAGGTGGATGTGTTACACATCACAGCCAGGTCCATAAGGTCAAGGTGAATTTTTTTTTAGGGGGGGAGGGGGGCTGTCTCCCTGTCCATCTGTCTGTCTGTCCGTCTTTCTGTCTGTCTGTAAACAATTTGGTTTCCGTTCATTTAAAGTCAAATGCCTTGACGGATCGACATCAAACTTTCAGAAGTTGTTTTTAGTATTAAAATACAGGTCAAGTTCGATATTGGTGTTTCTCAGTCCATCTGCTGCAAAGATATGGCCCTTTGAAAACACAATTTTTCTAAAAAAATTGGTTTCCGTTCATTTAAAGCTGAACGCCCTGACGGATTGACACCAAATTTTTCAGATGTTGTTTTTAGGAATGAAATACAGGTCAAGTTCAATATTGGTGTTTCTCAGTCCATCCACGGTAGAGTTGTGGCTCTTTGAAAACAGAATCTTTCGAAAAAAATTGGTTTTCCTTCATTTAAAGTTGCACGCCTTGACAGATCGACATCAAACTTTCAGATGTTGTTTGTAGCAATAAAATACAGGTCAAGTTCGATATTGGTGTTTCTCAGTCCATGCGCTGCAGACTTATGGCCTTTTGAAAACACAGTTTTTAAAAAAAATTGGTTTCCGTTCATTTAAAGCCGAACGTCTTGACACCAAATTTTTCAGATGGTGATTTTATACACGTGTTTGAAAAATGGGACATATTATGTGTATGGTCTCTCCACCCGTCTGTCTGTCTGTCTGTCTGTCCATGGACACATTTCGTTTCCGGACGATAACTTTAGTTGTAATAGTTTGAGCTGAGTTAAATTTGGCATGTGAATTTAGTATGACAAAATACAGGATGGGTTCGATTTCCGTTTCTAGCGGCCTATTTGCAGTAGAGTTATGGCCCTTTATTTATGGGAATTTAGCCCAACTTATTGTTTCTGGACGATAACTTTAGTTTGCCTTGACCGATTTATTTCAAATTTTCATTTTTTTGTTTTTTGACCACAAAATACAGCTCAAGTTCACTTTTGACCACAATCGCATATACCTTTCCAGAGTTATTCTCCTTAAATGATTGCAAATTTGTGGATTTTGTGGTTTCTGGATGGTAACTTTAATTTGCCTTATTTATTTATTTATTGATGTTTAAGGTCACATATTTATGCACAATGGCTATTCATGACTGTGACAGTTTTATGGGTGGAGGAAGCCGGAGTACCCGGAGAGAACCACCGAGCAACGACGAGCAGCTGCCAGCTCCCCAACATCATAACTCCGCACTGCAGCACAGGCAGAGTTAGATTGGTTGAAGACATGGGTACCATCGACGTGCAGTACTCCTTAGTACACGGCGTCATCGTGCCCCCTTAGTTTGCCTTGACTGATTTTTTTTCAAATTCTCAGATTTTGTTTTTGACCACAAAGCACAGCTCAGGTTCACCTTTGGCCATAATCGCATGTACCGTTCCATAGTTATTCCCCTTGAATATTGCAAATTTGTGAATTATGTGGTTTCCAGATGATAACTTTAGTTTGCCTTGACTAATTTGTTTCAAATTCTCAGATTTTGTTTATGACCACAAAACACAGCTCAAGTTTTCACTTTGGGCCAAAATCGCATGTACCTTTCCAGAGTTATTCCTCTTGAATTTGTGCATTTTGTGTTTTCCGGATTATAACTTTAGCATGGCCTAACTGATTTTTAGCTCAACTTTGATGAAGTCAAATTTGAGCTATTGTCATGGCCCGTCGTCCATCTGTCCGTCCGTCCGTCCGTCTGTCCGTACGTCAACAATTGGCTATGGCTCGGGCTAGAGGTCGTATTTATGAACTGATCTTTACGAAACTTCTTGTGTACCTTTGTTATGACCCTGGGACGGGAACGAGTGTTTTTAGGTGTGGTCCAAAATTCAAGATGGCTGCCAGCGGCCATTTTGTACCGATGATGCAAAAATCAGTTTTTTGTACAGAACTTCTGTATGAAAGTTCTGATTTGAATAAAGTTTTGTATATAAATGTTTAGTACCATGGGGTACATCACATATAATACGGGTTTTTTTCTCGTGCGTAAATTATGCAAATTAGACTGACTTTGATTTATTTAGTGTTACTTTCAGAGCTGTAAGTGCCAAGCTGCTATGGCTCGGGCTAGAGGCCGTATTTATGAACCAATGTTTACAAAACTTCTTGGGTACCTTTGTTATGACCGTGGGATGAGAATGAATGTTTTTGGGTGCGGTCCGAAATTCAAGATGGCTGCCAGCTGCCATTTTGTACCGACGATGCAGAAATCTGTTTTTTGTACAGAACTTCCATATGAAAGCTCTGATTTGAATAATTTTTTGTATGAATGTTTAGTACCATGGGATACATCACATATAATACGGGGTTTTTTCTCGTGCGTAAATTATGCAAATTAGACTAACTTTGATTTTTTAGCTCAACTTTGACGAAGTCAAATTTGAGCTATTGTCATGGCCCGTCGTCCGTCTGTCCGTCCGTCCGTCTGTCCGTACGTCAACAATTGGCTATGGCTCGGGCTAGAGGTCGTATTTATGAACCGATCTTTACGAAACTTCTTGTGTACCTTTGTTATGACCCTGGGACGGGAACAAGTGTTTTTAGGTGTGGTCCGAAATTCAAGATGGCTGCCAGTGGCCATTTTGTACCGATGATGCAAAAATCAGTTTTTTGTACAGAACTTCTGTATGAAAGTTCTGATTTGAATAAAGTTTTGTATAAATGTTTAGTACCATGGGATACATCACATATAATACAGGTTTTTTTCTCGTGCGTAAATTATGCAAATTAGACTGACTTTGATTTATTTAGTGTTACTTTCAGAGCTGTAAGTGCCAAGCTGCTATGGCTCGGGCTAGAGGCCGTATTTATGAACCAATCTTTACGAAACTTCTTGGGTACCTTTGTTATGACCGTGGGACGAGAACGAGTGTTTTGGGGTGCGGTCAGAAATTCAAGATGGCTGCCAGCCACCATTTTGTACCGACGATGCAGAAATCTGTTTTTTGTACAGAACTTCCATATGAAAGCTCTGATTTGAATAATTTTTTGTATGAATGTTTAGTACCATGGGATACATCACATATAATACGGGTTTTTTCTCGTACGTAAATTGTGCAAATTAGACTAATTTTGATGTTTTTTGGGGTTACTTTCAGCACTGCAAGTGCAAATGCCAATACGGCTCGGGCTAGAGGCCGTATTTATGAACCGATCTTTACAAAACTTCTTGGGTACCTTTGGTATCACCGTGGGACGAGAACGAGTGTTTTGGGGTTCGCTCCAAAATTCAAGATGGCCGATGGCAGCCATTTTGTACAAAATTAGGTGCAATAAGATTTTTGCACATAACTTCCATATGAAAGCCCTGATTTGAATAATTATTTTGTGTGAATGTTTAGTACCATGGGATGCATCACATATAATACGGGTTTTTTTCTCGTGCAGAAATTATGCAAATTAGATGAACTTTGATTTTTTCAGTGCGACTTACACACAGTAAGTACACATGTCAATACGGCTCAGACTAGAGTCTGTATTTATGAACTGATCTTCACGAAATGTCTTGGGTACCTTTATTATCACCTTGGGACGAGAACGAGTGTTTCTGGGTGCGGTCTAAAATTCAAGATGGCTGCCAGTGGCCATTTTGTACCGAAATTAGGTCTAATCAGTTTTTTGTACACATCTTCTATACAGCTCAGACTAGAGGCCATATTTATGAACCAATCTTTACGAAACTTCTTGGGTACCTTTGTTATCACCGTGGGATGAGAGCGAGTGTTTTGGGGTGTGGTCCGAAATTCAAGATGGCCACCAGCAGCCATTTTGTACCAAAATTAGTGCAATCAGTCTTTTGTATAGAACTTCTGTATGAAAGTTCTGATTTGAATAAATTTTTGTATGAATGTTTAGTAACATGGAATACATCACATATTGTAAGGTGTTTTTTTTCGTGCCGAAATTATGCAAATTAGATGAACTTTGATTTATTCAGTGCTATTTACACAATGTAAGCACACATGTCAATACAGCTCAGGGTAGAGGCTGTATTTATGAACCGATCTTCACAAAACTTCTTGGGTACCTTTGTTATCTCCTTGGGATGAGAATGAGTGTTTCTGGGTACGGTCCAAAATTCAAGATGGCTGCCAGTGGCCATTTTGTACCGAAATTAGGTCCATTCAGTTTTTTGTCACAAGTTCTATACAGCTCGTATTTATGAACTGATCTTCACAAAACTTCTTGAGTACTTTTGTTTTCACCTTGGGACAGGAACGAGTGTGTTTTGGGGTGCCTTTGTTATCACTGTGCTATGAGAACAAATATTTTGGGGTTCAGTCAGACCCACTCTGGGACTCAAAGATTTTTTCTAGTTCAGCATCTGACTGTCACCCACCTTTACAATACTTTACCTATACATTTGTTACAGGCAACGGTCAGTATTCATGTACAGACCGTTACAATACTTTATATGTACCTTTGTTATCAGGTCATTACCTAGATGTTTGTCATTGCTGTGTCACATACTATACATGTACATGTCTTTGTCTTGACAAGTTGAGCTACAGTGTCATTGACACTTTCATTTTGGTGTTACTTTCAGCACTGTAAGTGCAAATGCCAATACGGCTCGGGCTAGAGGCCGTATTTATGAACCGATCTTTACGAAACTTCTTGTGTACCTTTGTTATCACTGTGGGACGAGAACGAGTGTTTTTGGGGTCCGGTCCGAAATTCAAAATGGCCGATGGCAGCCATTTTGTACGAAATTTGGTGCAATCAGATTTTTGCACAGAACTTCCATATGAAAGCGCTGATTTGAATAATTTTTTGTGTGAATGTTTAGTACCATGGGATACATCACATATAATACAGGTTTTTTTCTCGTGTAGAAATTATGCAAATTAGATGAACTTTGATTTTTTCAGTGCGACTTACACACAGTAAGTACACATGTCAATACAGCTCGGGCTAGAGTCTGTATTTATGAACCGATCTTCACGAAACGTCTTGGGTACCTTTGTTATTACCTTGGGACGAGAACGAGTGTTTCTGGGTGCAGTCCAAAATTCAAGATGGCTGCCAGTGGCCATTTTGTATCGAAATTAGGTCTAATCAGTTTTTTGTACACAACTTCTATACGGCTCAGGCTAGATGCCATATTTATGAACCGATCTTTACGAAACTTCTTGGATACCTTTGTTATTACCGTGGGATGAGAACGAGTGTTCGATGGGTGTGGTTCGAAATTCAAGATGGCCACCAGCAGCCATTTTGTACCAAAATTAGTGCAATCAGTCTTTTGTACAGAACTTCTGTATGAAAGTTCTGATTTGAATAAATTTTTGTATGAATGTTTAGTAACATGGAATACATCACATATAGTACAGGTTTTTTCTCATGCAGAAATTATGCAAATTAGATGAACTTTGATTTATTCAGTGCTACTTATACTCTGTAAGTGCACATGTCAATACGGCTCGGGCTAGAGGCTGTATTTACGAACCGATCTTCACAAAACTTCTTGGGTACCTTTGTTATCACCTTGGGACGAGAACGAGTGTTTCTGGGCACGGTCCAAAATTCAAGATGGCTGCCAGTGGCCATTTTGTACCGAAATTAGGTCCAATCAGTTTTTTGTCACAACTTCTACACAGCTCATATTTGTGAACTGATCTTCACGAAACTTCTTGGGTACCTTTGTTTTCACCTTGGGACAGGAATGAGTGTGTTTTGGGGCGCCTTTGTTATCACTGTGCTATGAGAACAAATATTTTGGGGTTCAGTCAGACCCACTCTGGGACTCAAAGATTTTTTCTAGTTTAGCATCTGACTGTCACCCACCTTTACAATACTTTACCTATACATTTGTTACAGGCAACGCTCAGTATTTATGTACAGACCATTACAATACTTCATATGTACCTTTGCTCCCCGTGGGAACCCCGGGAAGTAAGCAGCACTTGTTTACTGTGGTAAACCAGTTCCGCTTTACTAGTAAAATAGGACCCAGTCACCAACGCTTGTGGTGAAAGTCCTCTAAAATGGGCAACATGTTGATCAACGATTGACTAAACTTGACTTCATCTCCATGTTGTGTCAGGATTAGCCATGGTGCATAAATATGTGACGTTAACCACCAACAAACAAACATATGTACCTTTGTTATCAGGTCATTACCTAGATGTTTGTCATTGCTGTGTCATATACTATACATGTACATGTCTTTGTCTTGACAAGTTGAGCTACAGTGTCATTGACACTTTCATTTATTATACGCCTGTTGAAAAACCGTCGAATTAGGGAATCAGTCTGTCTGTCTGTCCATTTGTCCATCCGCCGGTCTGTCCGTTCATCAACATTTGGTTTCCAGATGATAACTTTAGTATTTTTTTTTTCGATTGACTCCTAAACTTGGTATGTGGTTTAATCAAAACAAAAGACAGGTCAAGTTCGAATATGGGGTCAGTTCGAACTTTGAAGTTCCCCTGAATTATGGACCTTGGTGGACATAGAATGCATCAAATATTTGGTTTCCGGATGATAACTTATATTATTTGTTTTCCGATTGGTTCCAAACTTGGTATGTTGTTTAATCACAACAAAATACAGGTCAAGTTCGAATATGGGGTTGGTCCAAACAATTTTCACCCTCACCCCCATCCTTACCCCAACCCTTCAAAAATACAAAACGGGCATATATTGTCCCGCTATGTTTTATATCCTAGTTTGAAAAGTAATCATGAGATTTCAGTAACTTTTGGCATGTTGTTTTATATTAGAATTGTCTTGTAGAAGTTTGGTAACTTGTTGAAAATCTTTTTCACCTGGGAATTACATTCTTAGCAGGGTGGAGGTTAGTGTCATATGCCTCTTATTAGTTATAAAAATCAAAAATTGTCATTGAGATATCAATACTCCTCTTTGAACTGTATGTGAGATTATTTGTTTTGCAAAAAACTGTCTTTGCATAATTGGAACTGTGTGTACCGTATTTATCCCAAGAACCGACACACTGTTTAGCATGTGGCACATGTCTAGCACAGAAATTTTATTTTTCAGTTTGAAAAGATTAAGAAAATTACTTGCTTGTTATGATCCAACACAAGAACTTGCCTTAGGAGAGAGATATGGCTTCCGTGCTGCAACTGGTATGGGTGGTTATAATTATATAACTGGAGGCGGAGGGTAAGTGAATAGCTTATGATTACATGTATTGTAATACAAAAAACGAAGGTTGCATGAAATGTACAAAATCTGAAAAATTCTGTAAAAAATTACTCATTTGAAACCATAGTAACAAGGGGAAAAATTTTAGTTGTGTTCAGGAATCACAACATTACGATATTTATGAAATCTGGTGAATTAAACTAATTGTTGAAAGTCAAACAACAAACTGATGGAACAGTAAAACATTAAAATACTGATTCAAAACATCATCCTGTCAGTGATATAAAGTCTTCACCCAACCAGACGATATCAAAATTTATTATTTTAAATATCATTTTTTAAATGTTTTGAAAAATAGTATTTTTTCAGCTGCTGAATTTGTATATTACATGGGCGGATGTGGCCGATTGGTTGGGTAAGGGGTTAACTCCTTGTATGCTGCTGGTGGATATTCCTACCCAGAGCAGGATTTCTCTTGTCACTGAAATATTTGCAATTTAGGCATATTTATACACCTCCCCACCCCCTCCCCCCCCCCCCCCCCCCAGGAATCACCCTGTCCGTCCGTCCGTCCGTCCGTCCGTCTGTCTGTTCATCCGTTTGTCCATCTGTCCATCCTTATAAGCACAACTCCTCCTAAACCATTTGAAGAATTTCCATGAAACTTTACACAATGGAAGAACTCCATATGAAGATGTGCATGAAGCGATATAATTCCGTTCTGACAGGCGCAGGGGGTATCACTTTGTGAGCTTGCTCACAGTACCTCTAGTTAATCCAATTTTCATCCAGAGTTAAATTAAGATGAATTTTTTTTTATCAAATCTAGCCATGGCTGCTTCTCAGCAGCCATGACTAGATTTGATGGAAAATATTTTAAAAATACTCGGCAGGTCAAAAGTTAACCATCTGCACACTGATATCAAAATACCAAAACTTCAAGCAGCAATTTTTTCCAGTATTGCAACTGGAAATTTAGCCAATTCATCGGGCTCTGTCAAACACAATTGAATTGGTTAAATTCCTAGTTACATTGTGGGAAAAAAATGCAGCTTGAAATGTTGATATTTCAGCATCAGTGTGCAAAGTGTTAAACAATTTATAGTTTCACTCTTGTAGGTTATGTATTTACAAACACTTGTATAATGGGTAAATTTGGTAGTGACCATCCACTTGTGCACCTGCTTTATCTTTTGTTTTCAGCTTATTTGTTATACCCCACCCTTGAAGAGAATTGGGTGTATACTGAATTACATGCATCCATCCATCTGCCTGTACATCCATCCATGCATCCATCTGTCCGTCTGTCTGCAGCAATATCTTACCAGTAAGTGAAGGATTTCAATGAAATTTGATATGAGGTATCCTTATGACAAGCCACTCGAGGCACATGTTCTAAAAAAGTTGCCGCATTTTTTCAACATTTATGGTCCTTACTTTGTTTTTTTACATCATTTATGCTTCATCGGTCCAGCACTGCAGTGGGGTGGGGGGGGTGGGGGGGCTATAATTGCCTTCAGCAATAGCTCTTGTTTTACAAGGATTGGTGAGCGAGTTATGCAAGTTATATTAACGCCTCTCCTTGGCCCAGTTGCACTGATGTATGGTATGACCATCGTAGCGGCAACTTCATGGCGTTGCTCGTCTCAAATACTGTGATGGGATCTTTAGCCTGCACAGAGTGTCTTTCTCCACACAGATGACAGCCATTTCATGTCCCCACCTCATAGGATGGTATGCTGTGACAGCATCAACCCTTCAGTTGATGCTGCTAGAGAGTGTTTGGACACCTCAAGAACTTTACCAACCAAGGGTCAATCCCAGGAACTCTGGCATGATACACTAGTGTACTTTCCCACCCAGCCATCACACTCTTTCTCAGTGACTGCAGTGCTTACAGAATACAGTGCAGACAAACTTTGGAGAGATTTTGCGATGGCAGAAATACGTCACCACTGCTTTCTGATTGCCAAACAATTAGTGTTGAAATGACTTTTTGACTATTCGAGAATGACGTGATTAGCAAAAATGTAATGATTAACCAGTTCAAAAAGTTTTCGACGACTGGTCGCTATTACTTATAGTAACTCTCCAATTACCACAAACATGAGTTAATGGTGGCATTCGGTAATGCTGATGCTTGTGAAGGATACCACAGTCATATTTCTGCTGTCGTAAAATCTATCCAAAGTTTGTACTGTATTCTACCAGCATTGCAGTAAATGAATGACAGTGTCCAATTTTGCAAGACAGCTCTACACATGGAGTATATAACTGTAACTTGTGTTTTTCACTCTCTGACTCAGTAAAAAATCGTCACTTTATCATGTGTGAAATCAATAACCTGATGCCTCGTCTACATAATGTACAGTATTGTTAGAAATAAAATGCAAGAACAATTTTGTTCAAAATAGTTTGAATCTCTGATATATATGTATGAATTCAGTCAGGAATGGTAAAGTGGGGAAATCTGTGATGGTGAGTTTCATATGTCGTCTTGGAATCTGAAGGATTGATTGATGCGTACATCTTCTAAAAGATTTGCAGAAGTTATTTAGAAATATTTTTTACAAAGGGACCAGGGCTCAAAATAAGCAGTGTTGCGTTGCTTTTTGCTATGCAAAACTTGCAAAAAGCTATACAATGTTCAATTATGTATAGCATTTTGTGATACAAGATAATCAACTGCAGCCTATTAGGCTGCAGTTGATTATCTTGTATCGCAAAATGTAAATGAAAATTTGCAAACAAATTTGAAAACTAGTTCACTGATGCTTTACTTCTGATTGTGGAACATTCCATGCATTACGATACTCAGATTAACTCTCCATCAAGCATCATTATCAACTTCATAAGATGAATTCTATTGGTTTAAATTCTTCCTGTTTTTACAACATTTTGCATAAAATGTCCATTAAAACTAACTTCAAGCCCATCAAATTAAAAATCCCAACTTCCATTTTGAGAATTCTATTAAACAACCAAGACGCCAATTGAAAATATCCAAGTCCATGCAACATCTAAAGGCAGTTCAGTTAAAAAAAACATAGTAAATGTTTCGTGTGTTGCCGATCATTTGGAAATGCCCAGAAATGGATGGAAACTATTCTCTATCTACTTAGAAGAATTCAATACAAAACAGCATAACATAACTCTGGTATACAAAAATAGCTATGCAATTTTTACAAACTCCTATTCATTTTTTGGAAATGTGTAGCATTTTGCTACGCAAAGAAAAAAAGTTATTTTGAGCACAGACAGGCACACATATGAAATACAAGTAATAAAGTCTTCAGTTGAATGACATGTCGTTTCTGTGCCACATGCATAAAGGACATTGCCTCTCTGTGTGATTTACATCAAGTGAAGTCTGTCATGTTCTCTTGTGTCATTTGATTGATGTTCACATTGACAGAGTGTAATTGAGAAGAAATAGCGATGTTTTTGTTATGGGTTCTGATTGGATACTTTATGCAATGGCTTTCTTCCTGCAGTAAATGATCACTTCATGAGGCATATATACCCGCTATCATTCAGCGTAAGTCAACTGACACACTATAGAGAATATTTTTTAGCTGCGACTAGCAGCTCTATAAGTGGCAGTGTCGTTCTGTCGGTCGGTCTGTCTGTGACCAACGAGTTTCAAAACTCAATAACTTTTGAAACACTTGTTGAAATGACTTTATATTTGGCATGTAAGTGTATCTTATTGATGTCTAGCCACTGTTCAATGCATGTATTGTTCCAAGTATTTTTCTTGGAGTTATGGCCCTTGATGAACTTAGAATGTCGGTCGGTCTGTCTGTGACCAACGAGTTTCAAAACTCAATAACTTTTGAAATACTTGATGGAATGACTTTACATTTGCCATGTAAGTGTATCTTATTGATGTCTAGCCACTGTTCTATGCATGTGTGGTTCCAAATATTTTTCTTGGAGTTATGGCCCTTGATGAACTTAGAATTTTGTGAAATTGCACCACCTGTCGCAGCTACGGCGTCGATGTCGCGATTTTTATTTTATACTATCAATATTTCTGTCTCTGAATTAAACATTTGAAAAAGGGCACACAATTAACCCTTTACCTAACCTGAAAAGCAGACGACACTTGCAAAAATAATTCTTGAATAACTAATTTTTTTCATTTTTGTCTCAAAAACATAGGTTATGACCCCTTGTTGGAACGAGCTCGATGAGCTCGTTCCAACGAGGGGTCATAACCTATGTTTTTGAGACAAAAAATGAAAAAATTAATTGGCGATTTTTTAGAATAATGCTGGCCGGTTTTGGCCGTTACGTTAGGTAAAGGGTTAAGTACATTATTTCTTCCAAAAAAAAAAATGGAGCATGCAAAATCTTGCTGTCTAAATGTCATCAGCCTTGACAACGTATCAACAAAAGCTCTTGCATCGACAGTGGGTCAGGTGTACCACATTTCTTCTAAAAATAACTTGTAAATTAATAATACTCAAGAGTGTGGAAAAGTCATCGCCCACGATTCAAAAGTAATAATCCAACAAATTTATGAAAGGGAATTTTAGATTGCAAGTATTTTTGTACCATTTTATACTTTCTCTGCAGAAAATCAACATTGTTTTTTTCTGCAAATAGCAAAATCGATCTTTCGGTCAGGGTATAAAATCCACTTGTATTATTAGCACTGAACTGTAGTACTTTATATAATCGACTAGTTGACTAATCATCGACTGTTATCTGCTGACTAGTCGACTTTGAAATTTCTTAATGGTAATAACCATTTCAACACTATAAACAATAATAAATGTTTGAACACTGGTGAGACATGGGAAAGTATATCTGAAGAATTTAAATCTCACACAAATTTAAAGTTCAAGTGGACAAATATATTTTTTTGTTGCTGGTCACTTGGCAAACTAGACCATTCTCCAGTTTTAACTAACACAAAATATTGATCCACCATACTGCTGGCCCAGACATGCTGACACTCCATTCATGAGAATTCAACCCAAATGCTTAATTTTAACTCCCTCCCTCCCTCCCCCTCCCCCACCCCCACACACCTAAAAGATTAAGCCAAATCAACAAAAAAAATAGAATCCTCTACAGTCCTCCATACATAGCATCTGTGCATGTGCAGAGCGAAGGAAGTGTCCTCAATTCCTGCCAATAGCCATTCATTTTTTTGGCTCATTGTAAACAGTTATGTTTTCTCGACTCTCTTATATGTCTATTTTTGAATGGCTTCAAACGCTGGATCAAGGAGAGGAATTTTGGATCAATCTCTGAAACGATCACCATTCATCATAATTAATATATGTATTACTATGTCTGCTTAATGTATCCTTCTCTTCTCCTGCTCCCTTACGTTGATGTGGTACGCTTTCAATTTTTTTACAAAATTTTCTTTGAAAATGTACTTGATTTTTTCTTGTAGTATTCTTATATTACAAGATATAATTGAAATGAAGATACTGTTGCCAACTGTGTGTCAGTAATATCTTTCTGTCTTGCAGGTTAGCTACATTTGACAGTGTTAAGTTTTTATTCACGGTATTTGCCAAGATTTGTCTGTAGTTACACTATGTTTCAGCCTTAATGAGGTTTAAGAGATCTATGCTCCTCATTCCTTTTTTATTACTGTTCTATTATTGCATTATTATTTTCATTACAAATAAATTTATATTGATCATGTCATGTATTTTTGAACTCTGGGTTCACATACTGTTGTTTATTTAATTCATAAGGCTTTTGTATATAGTGCATCATGTCTTTAGTTGTTCTTGTTAGTTCAGGCATTTTAATTCAGTGGTAAATGTAATTTTTATGCCTTGCCTATGTTGTTCATGCAATTTGAAATTCTTTGACCACAATCAGCATCTTTTGGCATTTTGTTTTTCGTGTTTCCAAATTTTGTGCATCCGAAGATTTCGAAATATGAAAACATTTTGCTCAATTTGTTCTACCAAGTCAAGCAGGGACAAACATCCATTGTGCTTGACCTCTACCAGCTGTAATGCACTAAATACTTCTCATATTTGTGCAGAATGGGATAAAAAACCAACAAGGGTTCAACCATTTATTTTGGACTTAGATGCTGATATGCTTAAATTATCTCCCCAGCATGATTCTTATCATTCGTAGAAGCTCGAGAGAAAACACCCTCCTGGTGATTCACTGGCCTTGTTTTCAAGTCTGAAATAACCAAAAGCACCTTCTCCCCTACCTCATCAACAGCACTCCATCCTGTGGAAATACGTAGCATTGTTCCTTACTCGGCTCCGGATCATCATCAATGTCGAGCATGCTCACTGTTTCGACAGTCCAACCACAGAAGTCGTTGTTCGTCTCAGAGTTGTCATCATTCGTATCGTTTTTCGTCTCATGGAAGTAGAGATCTGTCATGCTTCACCACCCATTCTTCATATCATTTTTCACGCAAACGTCATCATCCAGTCTTTATGAAGATCATGGGCAAGACATGATCATAATCAACCTCTATGTCCTAATTCCGAATTGGGTTAAGCTGGTGCAAAAAAGTTTTAGACTTTCTCTCATGCTTTCTCTGCACAAAAAGTACCCTCAGAGCAATGTTATTCTTTAGATTCGGCTTCTCATTAATCTGATTCCCGATCGGAATGCTTGGATGACAGAGAACATGGTTCATCATGCTCTCATCTAGAAGAGTCCTTGGATGACCGTAGCAGTCCATCTCAACACATGGAAGCGATGCATTTCATCCATCACTTCTTCCTGGATACTTTACCTACAGAACTTCAAAACTCCTCATCGCTCATGAGACTGTCATCTTCTTTAGACAAAATTCATTGTCGCAGAAAAAGGATTCTCTGTCATTCCCGACTCAATCTCAAGTACTGGAAGCTTTCAGAAGAATCAATGCTCTTCTTCTCCAGAAAGCCGATTCTGCCTCCTTTATCTCACAAAAGGACTCAGCATTACCTTTTATAGAATTGAAGTTCTTTAAGACTGTTGGTCCATCGATTCGCCACTACATTTGGATAAGAAGTCTTCCAAGCTTAACCCTTTACCCAACGAATTGGCCACATCCGCCCGCATAATATGCAAATTCAGCAGTTGAAAAAATGTTATTTTTCAAAAAATGTCAACAAAACCATATCATGTGACCCCTCGTTGGAACGAGCTCGTCGAGCTCGTTCCAACAAGGGGTCACATGATATGGTTTTGTTGAAATGTTTTGAAAAATTTGAAAAAATGATATTTAAAATAATAAATTTTGATATCGTCTGCGTTGGGTAAAGGGTTAACATTCAATAGCCTTCTCAGTGTACTACACGTTCATTGCAATTGGATCATAATGATTAATGTATTATTGAATTCTCTAGGGGCTTATTGAATGTGTTATCCTTTGTAGATCACAATCAGACTTTGCATAAATGGCTAGACAAGGATGGATTCGAAGATATTCTTTTACCACTGAGAGTGTTATCTTGCTCCATTATGACTTCCATTCACTCTACAGCTCAAACCATTGGCAACCTAGAGCTTGTTAGACAGGACAATTCCTTAGTGTCAGTGTCTAGCTTAAATAGCACTCTTAAAGCCTCTCTCAGAGCAGCTCTGATAGCGACTTCACTTTTCAATGATGAAGTCACTTTTGTGCTTGAAGAGATTAACAAATGAACCACAAGTAGTCTTATCCATTGTCAGATTGCTACTAATTACCCTCATTCCAAGAAACGTAGAAAAAGGAAGCCCTGTGGTTGGTTGCACTATTTTTACATGAGTTACAGCCCTTTATCAACTTAGAATTTGACCATCTATTAACCTTTTTAGTTTCCGACCAATAACTCCAGTTTGGATAATTTGATCTCAACTAAAGTTGGTGTGTGTATTACCCAGCTAGTAATACAGGCCGAGTTCGAATTTGGGTTCTGCCCAATTATTTTTAGCTCACCTACTTCTGTTGAAGTGGTGAGCTATTGTCATGACCTGGGGCGTCAGCGTCAGCTTCCGGCGTGTCCAATATTGTAAGATTTAATGTTAAAGTTAATTTCTCAAAGATCAGTGGGCTCAGGCCTTTGATATTGCATATGTAGGTTGTAGGGAACTATCAGAACAGTATTTAATCCTGATACTACAACTTTTTTCCAAATTTCACCTAAAATTTTCTGCAAAACTTGTTGTAAGAATTTGCGTTTAGGTGTTGTAAGAATTTTCGTTAAAGTCAGCTTTTGTGCAGATTGTGCGGCTTTAACTTCTCATTACGGTTGATTTTCATATTTCAATAACAACTGTAGGTATTAATCCTACTGTATGCAGAAATTTAACTGAAATTTTCTTTTTTTTCAGTCAAAATTTTCATGTTTTTCTTGGACTTAGTAAATTTTAAGTTGTAAAACTTTGTAAACTTTGTGTTTAGGTGAGTTGTGTTTCTATGTGTCTTTCCAGGCGATTAATATTCTACACTTGGGTTACTGAACTCCATTGCAGTAATATTTAACCCTCATTACATGCATATTTGAGGAATTTGAGGCTGATTTTCTGCCAAAACTTGTTGTAAGAATTAGCGTTTAGGTGTTGTAAGAATTTGCGTTAAAGTCAGTTTTTGTGCAGATTGTGGTGCCTTCACCTCTCATTACTGTTTATTTTCTCATTTCAATAACTACTTAAGGTATTAACCCTACTGTATGCAGAAATTTAACTGATTTATTCTCTTTTTTCAGTCACAGTGTTCAAGTTTTTCTCTGACTTACTCAATTTTAAGTTCTAAAAGTTTGTGTTAAGGTGAGTTCTGTTTCTATGTGGCTTTCCAGGCAATTGATATTGTACACATGGGTTACTGAACTACATTGCGGTAACGTTGTGCCCTCATTACATGCATATTTGAGGAATTTGAGGGGGGTTTTGGAGACTTATATTCACTTTCTTTAAAAAAAATTTTAACTTTTTTTTATTTAATACTTTCTCATACTTGTTACTAGTAACATTAAGGCTTATTTTAGTTGTTGATGTGATGTATTTTTGTTGGGACCTATAGTCACTTTCTTGAACGAATGTTTTTCCGCATCTCCTCTTGAACCAATGAATGTACTTCAGTTACAATTTCAGTGATTCTTCATTACATAATGCCATTTTGCACCTCCTATTTTATTTTTTTTTTGATCTGATGTATTTTTATTTTGTAAAAAATAAATTTATGAAAGCCTTTCCTAATTCTTATTTATGATTTAATATCTGGCCTCACGATTCATATTCTTAATCATAAACATTTCTAAAAGAAAAAAATGCTTTTATATCCAATGATTCTATGTTGAATTGATGTATAATAAATGCAGAAATATAGACTTTCCAAAGCCATCACATAAACCACATTAATCATTTGATGCCTAGTTAATGATTTATATTAACTAAATATTAGGCATGTTACATTGGAACGACATTATCAAGCGTGAATGTAGGTGAGTGTTGGGATGAAACATCCCTCTTGTTACATGAGTTACGACCTCTTTTCAACTTAGAATTTGACCGTCGATTAACTTTTTAGCTCACCTGACTGAAAGGAGCTTTTATTACAGGTTTACTGAGTATTTCTGTTACCCTTGTCCTTCAACACGTTTTTTTTTTAATTTATATTTTATATAAGGCTCAAACCGTTTCATAGTTGAGCATTTGAAAAAATCAGTATTTGGTACAGTACAACCTGTCTTGAGAGACCGCCATTTGGGCCACACAAAAGTGGTCTCTCAAGACAGGTGGTCTCTCATAACAGGTTTCAGGTTTTCTCAAGTCAGTGAATAACCAACCACAAAATTCAGAAATGGCGAAGAAGGATTTTTGTAATAACTTTGTAGTTGTTCTTTTTTATGAAGTTTTTGTAACAAATTGAAATGGACTGTTATAAAAATTATAAAAATAAATTAGTGTTGAAAATCTTCATTGAAGATTTTCAACACTAATTTATTTTTATAATTTTTATAACAGTCCATTTCAATTTGTTACAAAAAGATTTTCAACACAAATTTATTTTTATTCCTATCTGTCACATTTCAGGTATGTATGAAATTGTTTATTCAGCAAAAATTCTAATCTTTTCACAGGGGTCTTATAAAAACATCACAATCTGTAATGAGTTAGCAATTGAAACCCAATTAAGAGCTTTTAATACTTTTAATTATGTTAGTATAACCACAATGGATTTTCCAATTCCAGAACAGGTAGAAAGTTTTTGTCATGGTTTCAGTCTTCAAAGGGGCGGTCTCTCAAGACAGGTCCATTATGGCATTAAAATACAAGTTGGTACCAGGTCACAGTGGTCTCTCAAGACAGGTGGTCTCTCAAGACAGGTGGTCTCCCATAGCAGGTCCATTATAGAGTAAAACCAATCAGTGCCTGGTAGATGTGGTCTCTCAAGACAGGTGGTCTCTCAAGACAGTGGTCTCTCAAGACAGGTTTTACTGAATGTTATTTCCATCAGTTTGCAATTTGGGGAGCATCTGTTGGCTGTCCAACTTTGTACTTGTTTATGCTGGGTTAGTAGTTTTAAGAATCGTACAGTTATGCACCACTTTTTATTGTTCTATCCATGTTTTCAGGCTGCCACCACCCAAAAAACTGTTTGTCACAGTATACTACCCCCGTTGTTAAAAATATCACTAAACCCCAAACAAACAAAAATGCAACAACTGTACTCAAAGTTGGAATTTTGCTTTCCATCTTACAGCTGAGTTTTTTTTGGTACTTTTAGGATGGTTTTTAGTAGACCTGCTGCAGAGGTATTGAGTGATATTTGTGAATGTCCTGCATTAGACACCCCAGATGACATGCTGTTGGGAATGTGTTTAAATAGAAAAAACATTCCTTTGATTCATAGTAAACATTTTCATCAGGTAAGTTTAGGTTATAACATTTAAAAACTTAAAATCTTTCACGTATATAATTTTTACCCTGTCACAGAGTGGATGGAATATTGGAATGAGTTCCATCCTCTTACCATCCAACCTATGCATGAGAAGTTCCATTCTCCTTGCCATCATCACACTGTCTGGCGAACCATTTGGGAAGTCATTTTCAAATTTTATACATAGCCTTGTTGTCACAATATCTTAACCCTTTACCCAATGTGATGGCCAAAACCTGTCAGTGCTGTTCACAAAAATAACCAATTAATTTTCATTATTTTTTTCCTCAAAAACATAGGTTAGGATCCCTCTTTGGAACGAGCTCATTGAGTTCGTTCCAATGAGGAGTCATAACCAATGTTTTTGAGACAAGAAATGAAAAAAATTAGTTATTCAACGATTTTTTTGCAGGTGTTGTCTGCTTTTCATGTTAGATAAGGGGTTAAATGGGTTCACAAATCAACCTCACCAGATCATTTCTCAAGAGCTGTTTTCCCTTCATTTTTTCCCCAAGATGCTTAAAGTCTGGACTCTGGACTTATCATCACTCTTTAAAGAGAACCATTCAGTGAAACATTTTAAAATTTCATAATTGCTTCCTAATAACAATATCTCACTTGTGTTCAGAAAGTAGTCTCATTTTCTTTTTAATTCACCTGAGCAAGGATTTTAATTTACATCATGGGTGGGAGCGCGGTGGCTCAGTAGGCAGAGGTGCAGGCTGCAAGCCGAGAGGTCCTCGGTTCGAATCCCACCTGCGGCAACCGCGTTGTGTCCTTGGGCAAGACACTTCATCTCCATTGCCCGCGTGGGGGCACGATGACGCCGTGTACAAAGGCGTACTGCACGTCGATGGTACGCATGTCTTCAACCAATCTAACCCTGCCTGTGCTGCAGTGCGGAGTTACGATGTTGGGGAGCTGACAGCTGCTCGTCGTTGCTCGGTGGTTCTCTCCGGGTACTCCGGCTTCCTCCACCCGTAAAACTGTCACGGTCACGATTAGCCATTGTGCATAAATATGTGATCTTAAACATCAATAAATAATAATAATAATACATCATGGGTAACAGGTAAGGCATTAAAATCTTCTTTCACCAAGCCACTGCTCGAAAAGCTTCCATATTTGATATGTAACATCCTTGTAAGGATTATTTACAAGTTTGTTCAAATTGAGCTCCTGGCGTAAAATTTTGGGTTGTCTTGGGGCCATGTGATCATATTTAGGGCCTCTAGATTTTAACACTGTTTGTAATTGGGAAGACATCAAATAAATCTTCTTTTCCCAAACCACGGCTCCAAAAGCTACCAAATGATATGTAATATCTTTGTAAGGATCATTTACAAGTTTGTTCAAAACGAGCTCCTGGTGTCAAGTTTAAGGATGTAATAGAGCCCCAGGTTTTAACACTATGAGTAATGGAGAAAACAAAAGAAATCTTCATTCAAACCTCTGTCCGAAATGTCTCCATGTTTGATACATAACATCTTTATGGGGATGATTTGGCCATATTTAGGAGTACCATGGGGCCTTCAGATTTTAACACCATGGGGATTAGAGGAAACTTTAAAAAAATCTTCTCTAAGGTCACTACTCCAGATGCTTCCAGTGTAAAGGTATTACATCTTTGAAAGGTTGATTTACAAATTTCTGTAAATCAGATGCCTGGGGGCATATTTATGGGTGTCCTAGGGCTCCCAGATTTGAAAAATATGGGTAATGAAGAAAATATTAAGAAATATTTTCTCAAACAAATGTCTCGTATTCTTTAATGTTTGACAAAACCCATCAGCCTCACCAGATCATTTCTCAAGACTTGTTTGCCTTCATTTTTACCTGCGTCGCCAGTGGCAGAGCAGGTCTAGTAACCGCTCGACTCAGTCCGTCAGTTCGCCCGAAACACTTTTTCCGTCAAGGTTTTCTTGGCTTCTATGAAAGGGAATGATTTTATATTTGGTCTGCTGCTTCATAATGATGAGTTGTATTGTGTAAGCAATTTTCAGATCTGCCATGCAGCCACTTCCTGTTTGCTGATACTTTGAAATTTTACTGTACCCACTGAACATTGAAATTTTTCGTCAAACTTTTATCGGCTTCTATGCAAGGGATTGATTTTATATTTCATCTGGAGCCTGATAATGATCAGTTGTATCGTGTATGCAATTTTCAGATCTGCTGTGCAGCCACTTTCTGATTGCCGATTCAGTTGCATGCAGCGACGCAGGTCTAGACCCGGTATTGGGCTTGGCTTGTTTTAAAAATCTGAACTCCAGACTTATCATCACTCTTTAACCCTTTACCCAACGAATCGGCTGCATCCGCCCGCATAAAATGCAAATTCAGTTGTTGAAAAAAATATTATATTTTTATACTGTACCAATGACCCAGACATAGCTGGTGCTAACTCTTAAAATATAGGGCCAAACACAAATTTTGCCCCCCAATCCCCAAAATTTGCATCTAAAACTAAAGAAAACATGTCCAGAAAGGCCCTCCACACCTCGCCCCCACTGCGCATGCGCAGTGTCCAGGACGTTCCGAAATTGGCGCCATTTATCATTCTAAGTTTGGCCCTTCATCAGTTAACATCTGACTGATCTTTGTGCTTTTAAATCTCAGTTTAAATGATGCCAGACACATAAATATTAGTGAAATGGTGATTCTAAGGAGGATAGAAAAGGAGGAGAGGAAAAGAATGTGTGACAGAATATTATCAGGGCTGTAACTTAAAATTTTTTAATGAAATTATGTTAAGTTACCTATTTTCAAGGCAGCAGCCATTTTGTTGTCATTCTGATTATTTAGTTACACTGTTTTTTCAAGTGTTTTTCCTCTCTCCCTGTCCTTTAAGTTCCCCCTTGCTATTCTCCCATGCTTTTGGCATAGTTTCTGTAATTATTATTACTAAAATTTCTTGGGAGTTTTAGCTTAATAACAGAATGAATTCTGTTCTTTCCCCATGTTTACGTCTTCACCTACGGGTGGTTAGGCGTTGTGTTCTGCATCTACCATCTGATGTTCTGCAGTTTCTTCCCTGGAAGTCTCTGTTTTGCATCAGATGGTGTATTTTTGGTAACTGATTTCGGGCCTGGGTGCCTG
Organism: Pictodentalium vernedei; assembly: GCA_031216915.1. Taxonomy (NCBI): domain Eukaryota; kingdom Metazoa; phylum Mollusca; class Scaphopoda; order Dentaliida; family Dentaliidae; genus Pictodentalium; species Pictodentalium vernedei. The sequence goes on from CM062294.1 coordinate 540,194,883, forward strand.
GAGTCTTATTTTAGTGTTTTACACTCATTGTTTACATTTACAACAGCCCTCTGTGTGAGGGGGGGATTTCTAAATAATAATATCTTTATGTTATTTTTATCATAACTAGATACATTATTATTGTTCGTAAGTGTTGAATAAATTGTTTAAAATATTTTTAAAATTTTTGTCCACACTTAGGCTTGGGATCCATTGGGGCTCAACGTTACTTTTCAGAAACTTGGGCTGTTCTGAAAAAATATTTTTTCAAAATATTTTGATTTCAATTATTTTTTCTATATTAATGGATCATATTATTATTATGTATTTGATTGCCAGGGGTTAGTGCGAGTACCAGGACTTGTTTTCTTTTCTCATTGAAAGGATATTGATCAATTGTTTTAGGAGGAAGTCTTCCTCTGACCTTATTATCATTCTATATGTGGTCAGTGTACTCGCATTAACTCCTGTTCTGTATCGTATGATTTCGATGACAATATGGGAAGCGTATGTCACGGTATGTTGTTGGGGATTTGGACACTCCGGTCCTTTCCCCGCAGGGTCACTCTACTTTATCATTTTCTATTTCAGACGATCAAGATTAGGGTGATGTATCTGTGATGTCTTCCAACAGTGTGCCTCCGTCGTCACAATTAATGAAGGGCTAGCGGAAAAGTGCTCATGTAATACGCCAATTGCCTAAGAGGACCCTAGTAGGTTCGACGGCCTTTGACGTCCGCTAGCTCGCCCGGTGTAGCGTCCATTCACCGAATGGTTCGGCAGCCGGGTTCGTCCGTTGCGGTCTAGAAGGAATTTTGGGGTGATGCGAGCACTATAAAATTAACTTAATGCACACCCAGTGACGGCGGATCGGAGGGAGAACGGAGGAAGCCTTTTAGTCCGGTTCATAGCTCGTTCCGGTCCATCCGGACAGCAAGCGAGAGAGGCCCCTCTCTCGTTCAACAACATCTGGCCCCAGATGTTGTGGTACAAATGTGTTGTTAGCGGAGCATACGTCCGTCGCTCGGGACGCTCCGTTGTATAGGCAGTCCGCTGAGACTGCTAAGGCTTCCTCTTCTCATCAGCGCACACGACCGCACCTTGGCTGCGTGACCGCCGATATATTACCAGCTTCGCCGATCAAGGATTCTTCGGCGACCAGGTCACACCATCCGGCAGCCAGGGATTCGAGACCGATGGACTCCGGACGTTCGCATAGGAAGTATGCGGGAGCCATCTGATGCGGAGCTGCCCTCGGCGAAGCACCGATAGACTGCGCCTCCGCAGGTCTCGACGCCGGACATTCTTGTGCACATAGCACAGCTTATCGCAGCATCCCAGCAGCCGATAGAAACGGTGTCGGATCGAGAATTATTCGACAGCGCTGGGTCGGTAGCCGGGGACTCGAGGCCTGCAGACTCCGGACGTTCGCATAGGAAGTGTGCGGGAGTCAACGTACACGGAGCTTCCAGCGGCAATGCATCGTAAGTCCGCTACGGCACAGGCCTCGGGAACGGACGTGCTTTCCTTAATAGCACAGTTTATCGCAGCATCCCAGCATCAACTGAATCTGTCGCATATATTTTATCCGACGATGCTGGGTCGGGACGCTCCGCGGAAGCGGGTACGGTCGTCCGAAAGTTTCATCCGGTCCGACGGGATACCGAAAGGGATTCGGTGGATTTCAAGCTTTCCCTTTCGGAACAACATATGCTGCGATGCCGGATAAGAAACTGATAGTGTCGGTGGACTTAGAAATTTTTGGTTCGGTTCAGGGACATCGTCCCTCAGTTCCGACATAATCCAATAATGTCACACAAACTTTCGAATTATTGAACGACGCTATATATTTTATTATTTTATGCTTGCTATCCAAGCATTTCTGGTTTCTTGTTCGAAGAGTTATGGAGATGTCTTTCAAAAGTGTGCCTCTGTCGTCATAGTTAATGAAGAGTTAGCGGCAATAAGTGCTCATGGAATATGTCTATCGCTTACGGAATGACATTCGCTAGCTCACCCGGTGTAGCATACATTCATCGAATGGTTCGGCTGCCGGGTTCGTCCGTTGCGGTCTAGGAAGGAGATTTGGGTGATGCGAGCACTTTAATTACTTTAGTACTCACCCAGTGACGGCAGATTGAGGACAGATCGGAGGAAGCCAACAACATAGGGGACCGCATGTTGTGGTTCAGATATTTTACATTCGGAGCATATGTCCGTTGCTCCGGACGCTCCGTTATATTGACAGTCCGAGAGACTGTCTTTAATGCTTCCTCATCCTCACAGCAGGGCACACGACCGCACATTGGCTACGTGACCTCGAGTATCCGATCAGTTTCGGCATTCAGTGATTCCACACCGAATAGGTCGCGCCATCCGGTAGCCAAGGGACACGAGGCCTATACACTCCGTTCGCTCGCATATTGGAAGTATGCACGGGGTAACGATCTCGGAGCTTCCTGCGGCAATGCATCGTAAGACCGCTGCTCCTCAGGCCTCGGTGACGGACGTGCTATCCGAGTTAGCACAGTTGTTTCGCAGCATCCCAGCAATTGACGGTTTCTCGGTCGAATCAGGAATTATCCGACGGCGCTGGGTCGGTGCGGTCCGCGGTTGCATCAAGCTACGGACGACCGAACGCTTTATAGGGTCCGACAGGATGGCGAAAGGGATTCGAAAGATTTCGAGTTTTCCCTTTAGTAGTATCGGAAGATGCCTTCCATATCTTCTGGCATTTCTTCCAGTGATTATTTTTCGGACTTCATTGCTGCGATCTTGGATAAGAGACTTATAGCGTCATTGGACTCGGATTTTTCGATCGGTACAGGGACTTTGTCCCTGACTTACCGACGCAGTCCAATGTTGTCATTACAACATGTGTTTTATTTTTCGACGCTATATATTATATATATATATACAAGCCTGCTACTAAGCATGATAGTTTAGTTTCTTGTCCGCGTGGCTCATTTCTGCCATTTTATCTTTTTTACATATAGTTTATTTTGGCAGAGCAGGGCAAACCGAGAGTTCATATGCGTCTAGACGGTGTGATTAAAGACTGCATATATTCTTTTTCGCCGTTTATGTCTTTTCCAATTTCAATATTGGGATCGACATTATGTATAGTAGACTTAACTTAGACGCTTTATTATACGTAATCCGCCTTACTGAGGCGTTATCATTACGTCTTCAAGAAAAGATTTACGGGATATTATTCTCAATGTAATTTCTTTTGAGGGCAGTATTTTGTTCACGTATAACTCCGCCCTTCAGTGGCTGATTGGAGTGTTTAGACGTGATGCAGCCCTAGCTACATCCACGCGTGGATAGTAGGTTAAGAACTCTCTCAGAGTCGCTTTGTTCTCGGAGGAGCTTCTCTTCGACGGCAACTTTCCGGCAATCCATGAATTGCTTGGTTTATACATTCTCTTGTCTATCTACTGTTACAAGAGATTCAGACTGGGGCAAACATTCGGTGGTTGACTCAGAGAGTGCCGCCGCAGTTGCAGGACCCTAGTGTGGCTGTTATGACGGTTGCCAGTCAAACAGATTGGGATATATACTGATCCCTACGGATTCGAAGTGCCAGGGTCTTTGGGTTCCGCAGTCTTTTAGCTATCAGTTTAACTTCCGCGGAATAATGTTTTTTAGGCTTGCTTTATGTCATTGCATGAACATTATTCAGAAATGCATGCCCAAATTCCTGTCCTTTAATTCGACAGTAGTGGCGTATCTCCGGAACCAGGGAGGCACTCTTTCGTTTCCGTTATTCAATTTAATGGAAAGAATCCGTCTGTTGGTTATAGTACACCAGTTCAGTTTTGGTCCGTCATATTCGGGGTCGTCTGATTGTTTTATCGCACTCCCGTTCTCTTACGGGTCGCTTGTTGCTGTCAGAATGGACTCTCAACAAACAAGTATTTAATCAGATTTGCTATCTATGGGAGCGCCCAATGATGTTTTATTATGACACAGCTTGCTAATCAATTGCAGACGTATGTGTTGGCTTGTCCAGATCTCTGAGCTAATACTGTTAACGCTCTATTGATCTATAGGACGCAATGATAGGATACGCGTATCCTCCGGCGCTGTTGTTTTAGCAGGTATTGCTAAGATAAACAACCACAATACATTTCTGTTGATAGCATCTCTATCTTCACAGAGATCATGAGTAATTTACTCTCTTGTCTACTGTGGATCTTAACGTGAAATCTTCCTCTATGTGAGGATCTTTTTTCACTGGGTAAATCGTGTCATCTTTATCACAACCAGCAAGGTCGCAACCTTCATGTATTCCGTTGTGTGGTCCGTATTGCATTGTAAGCACTGTACTGGACGAGCTTTGGACGCGATTTCTTACTATAGGAGATCCTCTTCTTCGCTATTCTATGCGACTTAAGTGGAGGCTCTTCCGTCGTGGTGTAGGGATCATTATGTTCATATGGTTGATCCCTCCATACTACGCATTGCTAGTTTTTAGTATACTTGTTTCACAAGATCTACTGCAGCCTGTTGTTATTTAGGTTATAGGTTTATGTTACCTCATACCTATGCACTCTACGATAGTTTACAATTGAGTCTTTTGTCTCTTTATCTAAGTCAGTTAGTAACTTTTTGATAAATAGACTTAGAATCTTTAGATTAAATTCCTATACGGATTTTAACTTCGGTTCTTATTTAGCTAAGTAATCATTTGAGCCTCTGGAAACAGTAGTTTTCAAATTCTGACCTTTTAGACAGTAATTCTGTTGGTTTCTCTTTTACTGTAGAGTCAGTGAGTTTCATGCACTATCGATGGATGATTTTCACTTTCATAGTTTCGGAATCAATACTTCCGTTACTATTTAGGTTGGATTGTTGCATAAGAGTTAGGCTCCTATTATCCGGAACCTATTATTTTAAGGTCCTTCCGTCTTCGTATGGGCATAGGCCTTTACTCTTTCCGGGTACAGTTTATGTATTTATAAACAGATATCTGTTTATTACAAGGGCGTAAGCTTCTTCTGTCTTTGATGTCTAGTAGAAGGACGTTACGCTCCATTTTATTGTTAATCGATTCTATTAACTAGCGTACTGCTTATGGTATATCATTGGCTTAGCAGTTGTGCTTAAGATTTCGGCTCTTGAAGTAAGAGTTCTTCTACTTCTTGGGCTTACATTAATAGTGTTGCTATTATAGATTTTTGAAGGCTGCTCATTGCGCTCAGCCATCCATTCATGAATTTTATCTCAGAAATATCGAGTCCATTTCTGGAGGCCTCTATTGTTAGGTCTATTATCTACTGCTCAGAATGTCATTCACTTAACAGTTGCTACTATAGCTAGGTAGGCTGTCTGTTTCGGCAGTGTCTCCGTTCGGCTGCCCTCTTCGCTCTGGGCTATTTGACCCAGGGCAAGAAAAAGGGGGGGGGAGGGTGTTCCCTTGGGTCACCTGTTTTTACTATGAAAACAAGGGGATACCTCCTCCGGAGTTAGTAATTCTGAGCTGTTATTGGGATGGTTGTTTAGTGAGAAGTTTAAGTTTATAAAATTCATTCAAGTCTTAGTTTTTAAAGTATAGCTTTTGAATATTGCATATGTCAACGGACATGATTATGCAATTCTCACACACTTTTAGGAGTATAAGAGTCTCTATTCTCTAGACTTACTTTTTTATTGGCTTACTTTAAAAATTATTAGTATAAGGATTATTGGATATTAATAGAGTACATGGATGTATGAAGCTCAAGTTTTGGAAGGTGTTGTATCTTTCTAATTTATCATAAATAAGAAAGATACATGTAAGGCCTATTACTTCTTTTCCCTACAGGGGATGACTCTATTTTATTTTATTGAGCGTATTCCATTTTGCTCTATGTCCTTGGCCCTCCAGCCTTTTTACTATTCAGCTATGTCTGGGTCATTGGTACAGTATAAAAATGTTAAAAAATTTATAGTAATTTATATATTTTTTATACTTACCAATGACCCAGACGGGGATGGCCCTCCCAGGAGTTGGGAACTCTTGCCTCCCCGCTGAGTACATAGCGCTTACCAGGCACTGGTTATTAGAATGATAAATGGCGCCAATTTCGGAACGTCCTGGACACTGCGCATGCGCAGTGGGGGCGAGGTGTGGAGGGCCTTTCTGGACATGTTTTCTTTAGTTTTAGATGCAAATTTTGGGGATTGGGGGGCAAAATTTGTGTTTGGCCCTATATTTTAAGAGTTAGCACCAGCTATGTCTGGGTCATTGGTAAGTATAAAAAATATATAAATTACTATAAATTTTTTAACTTTTCAAAACATTTCAACAAAACCATATCATGTGACCCCGCATTGGAATGAGCTTGTCGAGCTTTTTCCAACGGGGGTTCTCATGATATGGTTTTGTTGAAATTTTTTGAAAAATTTGAAAAAATTATATTTAAAATAATAAATTTTGATATCGTTTGCGTTGGGTAAAGGGTTAAAGAGAACCATTCAGTGAAACGTTCTAAAATTTCATATATTGCTTCCTAATAACAATATCTCAGGTCTCGTTTCCTATTAAAAGGTCATTTCCGAGGTTATTGGATATCCTCAGCCAAATGGCTATTTTGGGCTATAGTTTTAGTTTATGGTGGTGTGGATTTAATAAATAATTCTCATTAATGGTGATATGACCAAAATAATCTGTTGATGGTGTTGATTCAAACTGTGTATTGTCAAGTGCATTTCAATTGGGGGTCAAGGTCACATGGATGTGTTAAATGACTAACCCAGACCTGTTTGGGACCTGACAATTTGCAGTTTACAAATGGGACAATTTTTGTGTAAATTTGCTTTGAGAAAGCCTTCTGAAAAAATGAATAAGAAACCCATATGTTATTTCTATAACACAGTTTTATCACTATCGATGTATGAAAATTGGAGATTTAGCCCCAAAATGAGAAAATTTTGAGCCATTTTTTTAACCATCAACTGTGTCATTCGGCTGAGTGTATTTGAGATATTGTAAGATTTTTGTTGTGTACAGTTGTCTCCAGAAAGGGCCATATTCAGACCTTCCAGAAACTATATACATTGTGAGTATTGTGAATAGGGGAGGTAATTTAAATTCGAAATATCCTCGGCTGTGTTAATCAGAAGCTGAACAATTCTTGAAAAGCCGACATTTTCACCTGAATAACTGTAACGAGACCTCACTTGGGTTCAGAAAACAGTCTCTCTAGGTCATAAGTCATATTTTCTGAGTTATTCCCCTTGATTTCTTTTTACTTCACTTGAGCAAGGATTTTAATTTACACCATGGGTAACAGGGAAGAAAAATCTTTCACCAAACCACTGCTCGAAAAACTTCCATATTTGATATGCAATGTCCTATTTAGGGTTGTCATGGGACCATGTGGTCATATTTAGGGTCTCTAGATTTTAACACTGTTTGTAATTGGGAAGACATCAAATAAATCTTCTTTTCCCAAACCACGGCTCCAAAAGCTACCAAATTTGATATGTAATATTCTTGTAAGGATCATTTACAAGTTTGTTCAAATTGAGCTCCTGACATCAAAGTTAACACTTTACCCAACGAATCGCCTGCATCCGCCCGCGTAATATGCAATTTCATTAGCTGAAAAAATTATATTTTTCGAAAAATTTCAACAAACCCATATCATGTGACCCCTCTTTGGAATGAGCTCGGCGAGCTCATTCCAAAGAGGGGTCACATGATAAGGGTTTGTTGAAATTTTTTGAAAAAATTTAAAAAAATGGTATTTAAAATAATAAATCTTGAAATCTTCTGCCTTGAGTAAAGGGTTAAGGATGTCATAGGGCCCCAGGTTTTAACACTATGAGTAATGGAGAATACATTAAAAAAATCTTCTTTCAAACCTCTGTCCGAAATGTCTCCGTGTTTGATACATAACATCTTTATGGGGATGATTTGGCCATATTTGGGAGTACCATGGGGCCTTCAGATTTTAACGCCATGGGTACTGGAGGAAACATTTAAAAAATCTTCTCTAACATTGCTCCTTCCAGTTTAAATGTATAATGTCTTTGTACGGTTGATTTACAAATTTCTATAAATCAAATGCCTGGGGTCATATTTATGGGTGTCATTGGGCTCCCAGATTTGAAAACTGGGTAATGAAGAAAACATTAAGAAATAATTCATTCTAACAAGATTGGTAATGGGGGAACATAAAGACAAATCTTCCCCCAGACCCCAGCAGTTTGACATCTTATATCTGGTCAGGAAAGGAATTTTGATTTGACAGTTCTTTCCTGTATTATGGCCTTTTTATACCTAGATATTCATTGAAAAAATCTTTCACCCAACTATATTTTCTACTGGATTTGTTCCAGAGTGTGAAGTAAGGGAATGAGGTGTAAATTCATCTGAAGTTTCTGTTTCTTTTGTTATACCATTGTTCATGACTATCTTTCTATCACAAAAGTTAATCTGCTACATTTTTCATATAAAGTTTTTATTAACAATGTTTCCTCAGTTATAGCCCTTTTAATGGCTAGCTTTCTATCATAAAAGTTAATCTGCTACTTGAGTTTGGCTGCCAACTGCCAACTTTCTGCCCAACCTCAAAGTCGTATCCCAGGGACCGATCAGGACTATTTAAAATATGCTCTAGCCTCGGAGCCTATTTTTTCAATTCATGTGCCCGATTTCAATTTACGGAGTCACACTGCTGTTTGTAACACACACTGCAAGTATGTAATAGCTCTCATCATTTTCATTTAGTACACTATAGCAAACATTAATCTTCACTGTGGTTTCTGATCAAGTCTTGGCTGCCTATTTAGGCAGCCAAGACTTGATCAGAAACCACAGTGAAGATTAATGCTTGGTAATTAAGACTTGAAGTATTAACTTAAGCACTCTACAACAATGATAAATGATAATCATATATATAATACAGGTAAGAGTGTCTCTCGATTATCCATCGAAAGAATATCAAAATATGATCTGAGAAGTTACGCGCCAATTGAGAAGCCTATTTCTGAAATTTAAGAGCCAGGTCCTGATGTTTCAGAACCAAATACGCACTGGTGCATGCCCAGGTCGGTCCCTGTATCCAAAGTAGTCTTCTCATTGTTTCTGATAGAGGGACATCTCCTGATTTAGAAAAAGTTTTCTGGACTTCTGACAGCATTGAGGAATTTGAGATATTCGTCGCAAAAAGAGGTATCCAATTTCAATTCATATAGTTAGTCGAGGTGCTGAAATTCTCACATACAGTAAAACCTGTCTTGAGAGACCACTGTCTTGAGAGACCACCTGTCTTGAGAGACCACATCTACCAGGCACCGATTGGTTTTACTCTATAATGGACCTACTATGGGAGATCACCTGTCTTGAGAGACCACCTGTCTTGAGAGACCACTGTGACCTGGTACTAACTTGTATTTTTATGCTATAATTGACCTGTATTGAGAGACCGCCCCTTTGAAGACTGAAACCATGACAAAAACTTTTGACCTGTTCTGGAATTGGAAAATTCTTTGTGGTTATACTAACATAATTAAAAGCTCTTAATTGGGTTTCAATTGCTAACTCATTACAGATTGAGATGTTTTTATAAGACCCCTGTGAAAAGATTAGGATTATTGCTGAATAAACAATTTCATATATACCTGAAATGTGACAGATAGGAAAAAAAATAAATTTGTGTTGAAAATCTTTTTGTAACAAATTGAAATGGACTGTTATAAAAATTATAAAAATAAATTAGTATTGAAAATCTTCAATGAAGATTTTCAATAGTAATTTATTTTTATAACAGTCCATTTCAATTTGTTACAAAAACTTCAGAAAAAAAGAACAACTACGAAGTAATTACAAAAATCCATTCTTCTCCATTTCTGAATTTTGTGGTTGGTTATTCACTAACTTGAGAAAACCTTAAACCTGTTATGAGAGAGCACCTGTCTTGAGAGACCACTTTTGTGTGGCCCAAAGGGCGGTCTCTCAAGACAGGTTCTACTGTATCGGCATTTACTGGAAAAAATTTGGAAGTTTTACTCAAATTGACAAGCATGACATTATTCACTGCATAAATAAGTGCATGTTTGTTCAAAACTGCTATTTTGTTTTGAAAACAAGTGTTTTATGAACAGCATTTATAAATTAATAAAGAGAAGGAAAATTCCCAGTGAACATGAGATCTATGCATTTATTGGCAGAACTTCTCTGTAAATTATTCGAGAAAAACAACTTTGAATGCCTGGAAGATCTGTCCCCTTTATTGGAAGATTTAAGTGATGAAAATCGGACAACAAAAACATGGGTGGATGCTTTTCTGGAGCAGGTTTTCCTCATGATGTTTGTTTCTGCTGAACAGGATGGTGACTGGCCCCTTCACCTTCATGTTGTGCAAAGTATGTTGCCATACTTTTTCGCATCTGGCCATATGAATTACGCAAGTAATGGCCTGTACAGTGGAGCCCAATTAACTGGATATCTCTTAATTGTATATCCCTGTTAATTGAATATAATTTTCAAACACAAAACCATTTACCATATCTTCAGTACAAATTTGATCTGTTAATTGCTTATGGGTTGAAGAGTAAACTCCTGTTAATTGTTTATAAATTTTTGTAATGTGTCGAAAAAATTAGTGTGACACGCACAAAATTCCCCTTATTTATCAACCTTTTTGGCCTCACTACTTCCAATACAGGCATTTATTCTATTATATCTTGTTTGACAGAGCTCTATGAGCTCTGTCAAACAAGATATAATAGAATAAATGCTCAGTTTACCTCCAGAACACAGGAAACTGACCAAATCCCTGTTAATTGTATACTCCTGTTAATTGAATAATTTTCACTGGCAAAATAGATATTCAATTAAGAGGATTCTACTGTACTACCTCTACCAAATGGAGAATTTTGAGTCTAATGTTTTGGCCCATTTCATGAGAGATGACCATGTCATGAGACACATTCTGGGTCTTTGGAACAAGTTATGGTGTGACATGTTCATAGAGACTACATTTATGATATGGCCCAGGGTAAGATGGTATTATAGGTGTTACTATCAAATCAGAAACCATTAAAGGTATGGGCTCTAAAGTTGCATGACTGTCATAGCATATCAGAGATACATGAGGACAAGGACACAGAAAAATTCCAAATTTTTCACAAAGAGGAGGGCAAAGAGCAAATTGCATACGATGCTGTTGACCACAAGGTGTCAGCTCCAAACTTGAAATGTGTGTAGATCCTATCGATCTGTCACAGCACCCTGTAACCATTGTCAACATTGTAACCAGAAAGGTAAGTCCTGGGTCTATCAGCGTGGACGAGGTCCAAGAATAATGTTCAGCACTGATGATCAAGTTCTAACAGAACCTTCCTGGGGGATTCTAAAACTCTATTCCAGTGCCAGTCCAAACCATGGCTGTGTGAAGAAAATCTTTCAAGGTTGGTGATGGTGATTAATGATGTTAAAGTTTATGGTACGAACCTCATATACTCCAGAGTAATCAGACTACTATCAAGTTCTCGCAACTTCGATGTTAAGGGACTTCTCTCTTATGAATTATCGCCACTGCCTACATCCATCTTTGACAAGACTGGTGACATGAAGATTTCAAACTCAAAGTCGTGTTTAAAAAATAAGACGATGGTTGTTTCATCTAACTGAATGGTTAGAGATAAATGGCTGTGCATTGTTGTGGATTCCGCATTGGCCAGTTTCGGGCAGAATGCACCAACCGACAGTTATGGACTTTGTGAAAAAGTTTAAGGCTCATATAAAGCAGCACCTGCAGTGGTATGACGTCTGTATGATCTTTGAATGATTTGTGGATTTCAGCACCAAGTCAAACTACAGTGGAGCCCACTTAATTGGATATCTCTTAATTGTATATCCCTGTTAATTGAATAAAATTTTCAAACACAAAACCATTTACCATATCTTCAGTACAAATTTGATCTGTTAATTGCATATGGGTTGTAGGGTAATCTCCTGTTAATTGTATATAAATTTTTGTAATATGTCGAAAAAATTACTGTGACACGCACCAAATTCCCCTTATTTATCAACCTTTTTGGCCTCACTACATTCAATACAGGCATTTATTCTATTATATCTTGTTTGACAGAGCTCTATGAGCTCTGTCAAACAAGATATAATAGAATAAATGCTCAGTTTACCTCCAGAACACAGGAAACTGACCAAATCCCTGTTAATTGTATACTCCTGTTAATTGAATAATTTCCACTGGCAAATGGATATTCAATTAAGAGGATTCTACTGTAGTCACCAAAGCTATTCTTCCACCACAAAAACAAGTTTTGATGGTCAATGCAAACAAGACGCAGCAGTTACTAGACGAGACATAATATGTGAACAGTTTGTCAGTGACAAGTTGTTTGAGTTGAATACAATGAAGCATAAACTGGTGATAACTGGTAAAAATGAAACCCCTGTTGAATTGAGCAAAGGATCAGTGAAGAAACGATTTGATCTGACAATGATGCACAAAGAAGCAGACATTATTATCGCTCAATAATCCATTACGGTTGCTTCTGACGAACAGAAAAGGGTTCCCATGGGCCTTGAAAAGCCTTGGATTTAAAAATCAATTTTCAAGGCCTGGAAAGTCATTAAATTTTCCTAAAAATCCTTGAAAACAATCTTTCAAAATATAAAAACCCTTTTTGTGATGGACTTCGTAAAATGTGGAGGCCAAAATGTCTAGGGATTTTTGGTCGATAACCTTGCAAAATCTTGAATTTTACTTCTATAAAGCCTTGAAATCCACTTACTGATTAGCTGCAGGAACCCTGCAGAAGGGTGTAGTTGTGCTTGCAGATGACACCGATGTGTACATTTTTTTGCTGCATCATTATTTACAGCAGAATTTAGTTGCTCCGATGACTATGGAATCCCCTAATCACGGACGAACATGTATTGATATACGACAAACTGTCAGAGCTAATGGGGGCCATCATCCCAGATTTACTTGCTGCTCGTGCCAGTTTAGGTTGTGACAAAGTTGGGAGCCTGTTCGAGATAGGGCATGTTCAAATACTAAAAGTCCTCCAAAGCAGAGCTTCATTGAAATCATTGGGTGAGGAAGACGCTGTGTGGTCGTATGTACTCGAACATGCAACCCAATTCATTTCTCTCTGTTATGATTTCAAGGTAACCACATCAATGACTAATGTTCATATTGAAGTGTTGTTTTCAAAAACAGGGAATCCCAAGGCAACTAATGCACCAAAACTTTGTTCTTTCCCCTCGCACCAAAACTTTGTTCTTTGCCTTCTACCACAGCAGCCTCAAGGGAAAATATCAAAAGACTGCACCTTCAGACATGTGTATGGAAGAACGCCCTTTATCCCTTTACCTAACATGAAAAGCAGACGACACTTGCAAAAATAATTCTTGAATAACTAATCTTTTTCATTTTTTGTCTCAAAAACATAGGTTATGACCCCTCGTTGGAACGAGCTCGTTCCAACGAGGGGTCATAACCTATGTTTTTGAGACAAAAAATGAAAAAAATAATGAAAATTAATTGGCGATTTTTGAGAATAGTGCTGGCCGGTTTTGGCCGTTACGTTGGGTAAATGGTTAACCGAGATCTCAAAATTTAGATCCTATCAAATATGGCTTCGAGAAGGAACAAGAGACCAAGTTGCTCCAGCCCATAACAGTTCCGTCCGATGTTGCTCTGTCTTCAGATGAAGTATTGAAGTTAATAAAATGTTCTTGCTCAAACGTATAATGCAAACAGGTGCAAATGTAATACTGCTAAAATGGGGTGCGCATTTTTCTGTTCTTGCAACGCCACACTGTATGCAGTGAACAAACAAGGTTAGCAGATACAAGAGCTATCAACAGCACTGATGAATAGAATCACCAAACTCCCAAAACATCCCTTAAAAATGTATATAGGTTCAGATGCATCCTCTGGTGTGCCCCAGAATGTTGTATTAGCCGCAGTCAAATGCAAAATGAGGTGGATATTTCTAATTGCTCAAGGCTACCAGATGTCCAGTAAACTTTTCCGTAGTGATGAGATGTTACTCTTACACTTTCCATCGAGAAAAAAACTTTGGACACCACCTTGATGTTCAGTGCCCTGGCAGTCGGACAAATTGCACTTTTACGATTTTAATTCAGTGTTTATTTTCCAGTTATAGCCCTTTATCTTGTTGTAATTGATAATGTTTGAATGTAATGTTCTAAGCCTGTAGTGAATTAGCAAAGTTGATACTGGACATCATAAGACTGTGTTGTTGATATTTAAGTTTATCTTGTTAGGCCTAAAAAAATAAAAAATCTGTTTCTCAGACACTCCCGCATGGTCCTTTTGGCTGCTGCATGCTCTCTTTTTATAACCAATTTAAACTTTAAAAAAATAAAAATTAAATGGTTTATGTCTGATATTTTACCCAAGTTAAAAAAATTGATGAATTTGTCCCTTGAGTGCAAGAAGGCTTTGCAATGCTTTAGCATTGCAAAGCCTTCTTGCACTCAAGGGATGAACTACACCACCACCCATGCTATTCTGTAGATTATGAGGCCTAATACTTGAACCAAGAACATGAACTTTTGATGGCTAAGAAGAAATTACTGAAATAAAAAATAAAATAAAAAACCGCTCGCCCGCATGCAGTTTCACAAATAATGGCCTGAGAAACAGAAGATCTACTTTGTGTGGCCTTAAGATTGAATTTTTTTTTTTTTAATATTTTTAGGCACGTCCAGATGACTATTCCACAGATTTTTTGAAAAACCAGATTCCAATATCATTCCATAAACACTGGATGAATGATCCAGTGAAAGTATATCAAGACTGGTTGATCGATGATACTGGCAGTGATGAAGAACCCTTGAAAGACGAGTTATAGCCATATTTTTCACTGTGTTGTAATGCTATTGAATATGACAAAATTGCTTTGATAAAGTCCAGACAGGATGAGTCATGTTTCCTTGAGCTATTCTGGAATATTCAAATTATTCTGGGCATATACAAATAAATGACCCAGAATAATAATCTGATTAGTTTAGTTGTTGATTTTAATTTTGGCTTATCACTCCCTCTACCAAGTAGGCTTTACATTTTCTTGACAAATGCATTTAAGTGTAAATAATTTTAGCATGACATCTCAATCAAGTTGAGATGTTCCAGACAGATAGTAATTGCTGTCACAGCAACTTTGAATAAAGTTTGGCAAAAAAGAATTAATTTTGTGCCCTCAACCCTAACAGACAAACACAGGATGAGACAAAGTTGGTAACTTGAGTTTCATTTACAGGTAAATTTAATGCAGTAATCCCTAATTGATGGGAATTTAGAAAATTATTAGGAATCTGACTTTTGAGGTTGATGCAGGAGAAATTGCAACTCATAAGCTTAGCGATCAGTTGAGAGGTTTACTTTCCTCATTTAGAAGGTATCAGTTTCAATCTGTGGAGAAATGCAGAAGATCCATTACTTGAAAATTTATAAACCACCACTTCAGAGAAGTGGGGGCTGTATTGTTGATACCCTGTACATCTGTTCATGTATCCATCAGTTCGAAGTTGTGTGCGCAACTCCTGCATTATTGAACAGATTTTGATGAAACTTCTCAAACATTATGACTAGCAAGTGAACATGCACATATTCTAAAATTTTTCATCTGCAACAATTTTAACCAGGTTATCTCTCCTGAACTTAGATTTATTATGGATTTTCAAATGAGATTCTTGTGTGTGCAACTCCTCCTACATTACTGAACTGATTTCGATGAAACTTCTCAAACAGTATGACTAGCAAATGAACATGCACATATATTCTAAAAAATTTCATCTGTGACAATTTTAACGAGGTTATATGCCCTGAACTTAGATTTATTATGGATTTTCGAATGAGATTCTTGTGTGCACAACTCCTCCTACATTATTGAACTGCTGCATGCGGCAGCCAAAATGACCATGCGGGATGGCCTGGGAAACAGATTCTTTACTTCCTTAGGCCTTAGTTACTTTATAAGACTGCAGTTTTGTTGAATTTTATAGTTGTGTTTATTTTACTATTAAAGTTAATACACTTTTACGTATCTTTATATTAACTGGTAGAGTGCTGAATTATTTTTGGTCAAAATTTGTTCAAATATGTTTGCCTTGTTAGAATTTATGGGAGAGTGCCAATAGGCACTCTCCCATCAATTCTGACAAGGCAAATCCTAACAGACTGAATACTTTCACTTCAAAGGTGATATGTTGAACAGCCACTGAATATGAAGCCGTTAAGTTGTGATATCAACACTTCAGAATAAAGCCCAAATATGGGCTTCCAGCACTCTACCAGTTAATAATTTATATTAATATTATTTTTGCATTCGATACTTGCTATGATATTTAGTTCAGATGTATGCATTTAGTAGTTTTATTTATATATATATATATATTTACTTATTTATGTACTTTGATGATCTTGTGCATACATAATAATAATGCATTTGAACAATATACATTTGAAACAAAGAATCTAGCTGAAATGTTTTGTTGACATACAGTATACAAATATTTTAAACTTTATTATTATCTACAAAATGAATGAGAGGACTGAAAATTTCATTCAGTACCAAGAAGATACTTGTAAAATTAGAGGTACATACTATTTTGAGACAAAGATTTGGTCACTACTTCAGGTTTAACCCTTTACCCAATGCAGACAATATCAGAATTTATTATTTTAATTATCTTCTTTTGTTAGTCTCCTACCGGCATCGCCAGAGGGGACTATAGGTTTGCACTCTGTCCATCTGCCAGTCTGTCAGTCACACTTGAGTTTTCCGGACTTTTTTTGGAAACGCTTCAATGGAATTATTTCATTTTTGGTAAACTACTATAGAATGATGACTTACAGATCAAGTTTGAGTTTCATGCTGATTGCATTATTCTTGTGTGAGTTATGGCTCTTGGAAATATGGAAAAGTGCCAAAGTATCAGTTTTCCAGACTTTTTTTTTGGAAACGCTTCAACGGAATGACTTCATTTTTAGCTCAACTTTGGCAACGCCAAATTTGAGTTTATGCCATGGCCAGTCGTCCGTCTGGCCGTCTGTTCATCTGTCCGTCAACAATTCAATACGGCTCGGCTAGAGGCAGCATTTATCAACCGATCTTTACGAAACTTCTTGGGTACCTTTGTTATGACCGTGGGATGAGAACAAGTGTTTTTGGGTCCGATCTGAAATTCAAGTTGTCAGCTGGCGGCCATTTTGTACAGACTTAGGTGAAATCAGATTTTTGCGCAGAACTTCCATATGAAAGCGCTGATTTGAATAATTTTTTGTATGAATGTTTAGTACCATGGGATACATCACATATAATGTGGGTTTTTTTCTCGTACGTAAATTATGCAAATTAGACTAACTTTGATGTATTTAGTGTTACTTTCAGCACTGTAAGTGCAAATGCCAATACGGCTCGGGCTTGAGGCCGTATTTATAAACCGATTTTTACGAAACTTCTTGGGTACCTTTGGTATCACCGTGAGACGAGAACAAGTGTTTTTGGGTGTGGTCTGAAATTCAAGATGGCCGATGGCAGCCATTTTGTACAAAATTAGGTGCAATCAGATTTTTGCACAGAACTTCCATATGAAAGCGCTGATTTGAAAAATTTTTTGTGTCAATATTTAGTACCATGGGATACATCACATATAATGCGGGGTTTTTTTCTCGTGCAGAAATTGTGCAAATTAGATGAACTTTGATTTTTTCAGTGCTACTTACACACAGTAAGTACACATGTCAATACGGCTCGGGCTAGAGGCTGTATTTATCAACCGATCTTCACGAAACTTCTTGGGTACCTCTGTTATCACCTTGGGACAAGAACAAGTGTTTCTGAGTGCAGTCCAAAATTCAAGATGGCTGCCAGTAGCCATTTTGTACCGAAATTCGGTCTAATCAGTTTTTTGTACACAACTTCTATACGGCTCAGGCTAGAGGCCGTATTTACGAACCGATCTTTACGAAACTTCTTGGGTACCTTTGTTATCACCGTGGGATGAGAACGTGTGTTTTTGGGTGTGTACACATGTCAATATGGCTTGGGCTAGAGGCTGTATTTATCAAGCGATCTTCACGAAACTTCTTGGGTACCTCTGTTATCACCTTGGGACAAGAATGAGTGTTTCTGAGTGCGGTCCAAAATTCAAGATGGCTGCCAGTAGCCATTTTGTACTGAAATTCGGTCTAATCAGTTTTTTGTACACAACTTCTGTACGGCTCAGGCTAGAGGCCGTATTTATGAACCGATGTTTACGAAACTTCTTGGGTACCTTTGTTATCCCCGTGTGATGAGAACGAGTGTTTTGGGGTGTGTACACATGTCAATACGGCTCGGGCTAGAGGCTGTATTTATCAACCGATCTTCACGAAACTTCTTGGGTACCTTTGTTATCACCTTGGGACGAGAACGAGTGTTTCTGAGTGCGGTCCAAAATTCAAGATGGCTGCCAGTAGCCATTTTGTACCGAAATTCGGTCTAATCAGTTTTTTGTACACAACTTCTATACGGCTATTTATGAACCGATCTTTACGAAACTTCTTGGGTACCTTTGTTATCACTGTGGGATGAGAACGAGTGTTTTTGGGTGTGGTCCAAAATTCAAGATGGCCACCACAGCCATTTTGTACCAAAATTAGTTCAGTCAGTCTTTTGTACAGAACTTCTGTATGAAAGTTCTGATTTGAATAAATTTTTGTATGAATGTTTAGTAAAATGGAATACATCACATACAGTACGGGTTTTTTTCTCGTGCAGAAATTATGCAAATTAGATGAATTTTGATTTATTTAGTGCTACTTATACACTGTAAGTGCACATGTCAATACGGCTCAGGCTAGAGGCTGTATTTATCAACTGATCTTCACGAAACTTCTTGGGTAACTTTGTTATCACCTTCAAGATGGCAGACAGTGGCCATTTTGTACCGAAATTAGTTCCAATCAGTTTTTTGTCACAACTTCTATACAGCTCGTATTTATGAACTGATCTTCATGAAACTTCTTGGGTACCTTTGTTTTCACTTTGGGACAGGAATGAGTGTGTTTTGGGGTGCCTTTGTTATCACTGTGAGACCCACTCCGGGACTCAAAGATTTCTTTTCTAGTTTAGCATCTGACTGTCACCCACCTTTACAATACTTTTCCTATACATTTGTTACAGGCTACGGTCAGTATTTATGTACAGACCGTTACAATACTTTATATGTACCTTTGTTATCAGGTCATTACCTAGATCTTTGTCATTGCTGTGTCACGTACTACACATGTACATGTCTCGACAAGTTCAGCTACAGTGTCATTGACACTTTCATTAGTAACCTACTATGGAACGATGACTTACAGATCAAGTTTGAGTTTCATGCTGATTGCCTTATTCTTGTGTGAGTTATGGCCCTTGGAAATATGGAAAAGTGCCAAAATATCAGTTTTCCATACTTTTTTTGAAACGCTTTAATGGAATGATTTCATTTTTGGTAACCTACTATAGAACGATGACTTACAGATCAAGTTTCATTTGCACTCTGTCCATCCGTCAGTCTGTCAGTCATACTTTAGTTTTCCGGACTTTTTTTTGGAAATGCTTCAACCAAATGATTTCATTCTTGGTAACCTACTATAGAACGAAGACTTACAGATCAAGTTTGAGTTTCATGCTGATTGCATTATTCTTGTGTGAGTTATGGCCCTTGGAAATATGGAAAAGCGCCAAAATATCAGTTTTACGGACTTTTTATGGAAACACTTCAACGGAATTCATGCTGATCCCATCTAGGTTATAACATTTGTATAATTATTAATGCTCATTAATCCAGTAGGGGACATTGTATTGCTTCAGCGATACTTGCGCTCGTTTAATTTTTCAAAAGGAGCTTGTTCCAAAGAGGGGTCACATGATATGGTTTTGTTGAAATTTTTTGAAAAATAATATTTTTTCAGCTGCTGAATTTGCATATTACATGGGCGGATGCAGCCAATTCATTGAGTAAAGGGTTAACCCTTTACCCAACGCAGACGATTTCAAAATTTATTATTTTAAATATCATTTTTTTAATTTTTTCAAAAAATTTCAACAAAACCATATCTTGTGACCCCTCTTTGGAACAAGCTCGACGAACTCGTTCCAAAGAGGGGTCACATGATATGGTTTTGTTGAAATTTTTCGAAAAATAATATTTTTTCAGCTGCTGAATTTGCATATTATGCGGGCGGATGTGGGCGATTTGTTGGGTAAAGGGTTAAGATCTTCATGAAGATTGGCGCAATCATTTTCCATTTTCCACTCAAATGAAAAGTCCTTGAATTTTGGCTACTTCCTTGAATTTGTTTCCATCCTTGAAAAGTACTTAATTTTCCACCATCTCTCTTGAAAAGTACTTAAATTCAGTTTACCTATAACTCCTTTGATGAGATGTTTCATGACAATCCACTCCACATGCATGTGTTGTCTCAAAAATGGTCAGGAACCACATCTCTCTATTCCTTGAGTGCAACAAGGTGCCATCTGCAATGCTTTAGCACTTGAGGTACATTATATATCTAGTAGCTAGCTTTGTTTTCCAGAAATAAGGTGTTCAAGGCAGAAATTCTTTTGTGTTGGTCATGGTATTGTAAGATCATGGTCTGTGTCCTTGAAAAGTGTTTAACCCTCTGAATACTGTTGTTAGAGTACTATAATTTCATGCAGCAAAATTTTCCCATAATGCAACTGGGAGTTCAATCAATTTAATCCTCATGGAGCTCTGTCAAACAAGATTGAATTGGTTAAATTCCTAGTTGCATTATGGGAAAAATCTGCAAGTTGTTATTTTCATATTTAGATATCGGTGTTCAGAGGGTTAAATACTGCTTGAATTTGATTATCTGATATCAGTGGGGACCCTCCATTTGCTTAATTTAAAAATAACAAACAAACACTGATTTGGTCAGTATTTCAGGTTGAAGGCCATTGTCAACAGCATTCTTCATGAAAGAATGACACAATCCTTTCTCGCCTCATTTAAAAATAACAAACAAACATTGATTACACTGAAAGCTAAAATTATTGAAGTGAAAAAAGAATATCCAAATTCAGTGGAGCCCACTTAATAATGTATCTTTTAATATTGAATAACTACCCAGTCGGAACCCCAGGAAGTGAAGCAGTGGTTGTTTACTGTAGTAAACAAACTCTGTTTTACCTGTAAATAGGACTGTCACTCATGCTGGGGGTGGAATTCCTGTAAAATGGACAACATGGATATAAACAATTGACTAAACTTGACTTTATCTCCATGTTGCGTCACGATTAGCCGTTGTGTAGAAATATGTGACCTTAACTGGTTGAATGCCACTGTCTGGGCTTTCAGAAAAATGAGGGTACCAGAGCAAAAGCCAGTATTTTTCTTGTTCATGTTTCATATTTGGTCAAACACAAATATTATTTTGTTTATATAAATTATTTATTATTATTTATTGATGTTTAAGGTCACATATTTATGCCCAATGGCTAATCATGACCATGACAGTTTTATGGGTGGAGGAAGCCGGAGTACCCAGAGAGAACCACCGAGCAACGACAAGCAGCTGCCAGCTCCCCAACATCGTAACTCCGCACTGCAGCACAGGCAGGGTTAGATTGGTTGAAGACATGCGTACCATCGACGTGCAGTACGCCTTAGTACACAGCGTCATCGTGCCCATGGGCAGTGGGGGTGAAGTGTCTTGTCCAAGGACACAATGCGGTTGCCGCAGATGGGATTCAAACCGAGGACCTCCCTGCTTGCAGCCTGCACTTCTACCTACTGAGCCACCGCACCCCCGTTTATATAAATTATTCTATTACAAATTATTGGAGATTGCCTGTAGGCACTTTCCAATAATTTGTAATAAAACAAATTTTGATTAACAAATTTGGACCACCAAAAATAATCTATCCCTCAACCAGTTCAACATCATTAAATAAATAATTGAATATAACTTGCAAGCACAAACACACCTACCATATCTTCAGTACAAATTTGATCTGTTAATTGCATATAGGTTACTGTTAATTGAAGAAAAATTCTTGTAATCTCTTAAATAAGTATTCCGACATCTACTGAATTTCCCACATTTATAGACATTTTTGGCCTCAATACAACTATTATAAACACTAGGTTCCTACAAGCCTTGAAAAGCCTTGAATTTGAAAATCAACTTTCAAGCCTGGAAAGTCATTGAATTTCACCAAATCTCCAAAAGGGCCTCGAAAATCCTTGAAAACAATTTTTCAGGATATAAACAACATCAAAATTTTCCTGTGAATATCCTACAACTATTTCTGCTGTACTGTATTCTCGATTTTTAATTGATAACCTTGAAAAACCTTGAAATTTTACTTCAATGAAGCCTTGAAAAACCTTAAATATGGCATGGAAATAACCTTGAAAAGCATGGAAATAGCCTTGAAAAGCCAGGAATCCTCTTACTAATTAGCTGCACGGACCCTGAAACAGTTAATCTACCATATCTTGTTTAACAGAGCTCTGTCAAACAAGATATAATAGAATAAATGCTCACTTATAACTAGAAGATAGGAAAATGACCCAATTCTTGTTAATTGTTTACTCCTGTTAATTTAATATTTTTCTCATAAAGTGGCTATTTAATTAACAAGGCTCCACTATATATCTTTTTATCACATTTTTTTTCATCAAGGCCATTACATAGTGTCATCACAAACTAAACTACCACTTAACCCTCTACCTAACACAGTATATTTAAAAAAAATTAAATTTCACATTTTTCAAAAACAAATTTCACAATTTTTTAATGAAATTATACAAATATGGATATTATTAGAACCAGCTCAGTGAGCTGATTCTAATGATATCCATATTTGTAAAGTTTAGTTGAGAAACTTCAAAGATATGTTAGGCTGTGGTAGGCTTATTCTGGTTAATTTTCTAGCCGTTTTTGGCCGTTATGTTAGGTAAAGGGTTAACACATATTTTTCTAGTTTGTTACTGTGACACAATGTGGTGTCTGTTATTTGAGTCTTGAAGTAAAACAAACATGAATATTGACTAAAGTGAGACCAGGGCAAAATTGAAATATCAAGTCTTTAACACATTTTATGACATTCTGAATTGCTGTGTTGCAGTTACAGGAGAACCTGTCTTGAGAGACCACCCCTTTTGCTGAGCAAAAGTGGTCTCTCAAGACAGGTGGTCTCTCATTACAGGTTTGACGTTTTTGCTAGTCAGTGAATGAACAACCCGAGAATATTTGTTGCAGAAATGGAGAACTGATTTTTCAATTTTTTTTTATTATTGTTTTATTTTAATTCAGTTTTAATACAAGTATAAAGACATTGTTTCATAAATTAAAGATACATAAAATGAAAAACTTCACTGTTGGGCCGACGTCCTGGTTACATTTTTGAACTATTGATTTCTATGCACACTGCATTGATCTTAACTGGCTGAGTTACAACAGTGAGGGTACCAGAACAAAAGCCATCTTTTTCCTTGCTCATATTTCCTCATTAGTCAAACACAAATATTTTGTCTGTATAAAAATGTTTTATTACAAATTGTTGGAGAGTGCCAAGAGGCACTCTCCAATAATTTTTAATAAAACAAATTTTTAATAACAAATTCAGACCACAAAAAAAAATCTAACCCTCAACCTGTTTATTGATTTTAATACTCTGAAATTGCCAAAAATTGATTTTCCGGTCTCTCAAAACAGGTGAAAAACTGAGTTTTTGCCACAGTTTTGTGGTCTCAAGACAGGTGGTCTCTCATGACAGATCCATCATAGAGTGAAACCAATCCGTGCATGGCCACAGTGGTCTCTCAAGAGAGGTGGTCTCTCAAGACAGGTTTTCCTGTATCAATAATTGTACGAGTAATTGTATGAGAGAGGATCAGAAAGTTTGTGGCCTCTCATAGATGGTCCTGCTGTATCAGAATGTTTTCCACATAACTCTACAATATAATCTCCCGAACTTCAATACACCGAGATTCCAATGATGCTACAGCTAAGTAAATCCCTCTCTATTGAACTCTTCTTTACAAGAACTCTGCAAGATGAGTCCCCAAAGGGTTGATGCATGGCCACACTGAACATTTCTAGTCAGGGCTGACCTGGGCATGCGCCAGTGTGTATTTGGTTCTCAAACAACAGGACCTGGCTTTTAAATCTCAGAAATAGGCTTCTCAGTTGGCACGTAACTTCTCAGATCATATTTTGATATTCTTTCAATGGATAATCGAGAGAGACACTCTTACATGTATTATATATATGCTTATCATTTATCATTGTTGTAGAATGCTTAAGTTAATACTTCAAGTCTTAATTACCAAGCATTAATCTTCACTGTGGTTTCTGATCAAGTCTTGGCTGCCAAGACTTGATCAGAAACCACAGTGAAGATCAATGTTTGCTATAGTGTACTAAATGAAAATGATGAGAGCTATTACATACTTGCAGTGTGTGTTACAAACAGCAGTGTGACTCCGTAAATTGAAATCTGGCGCATGAATTGAAAAAATAGGCTCCGAGGCTAGAGCGTATTTTAAATAGTCCTGATCGGTCCCTGCTAGTGTGTTTTGTAACAGGGTTTCAAGAAGACTTCATTACACGAATTATAAGCCAGGATGAGACATGGACCTATTACCTTGATCCAAAGTCAAAACTGGAAAGCAAATGGTGGAAGAACACCATCAACCTCATCAAGGAGATTCGAGAGGGTGGCACCATTTGGCAAGGTTACGGCTTCAGTATTCTGGGACAGCAAAGATGTAATCTTGATTGACTATCAGAATAAACATCACACCGAAATGGTCAACTTTATACCACAGACTTACGCATGTTGGGAGAAGCTATCAAAGAAAATGGCATTGAAAACTAAGCAACGGTGCTTCAGCTTCAGGACACTGACACACCTCACAAGTAGTAGTTCAAGCAGCAGCACAATGTGGCGTCGAAATGCTCCCTCATCCTTTTTTACTCTCCTGATCTTGCCTCCTCTGACATCTGTCTTTTCCAAAAACTTAAATCAAACCCGTTTTTGCCTTCGATAATTAGGTCATCCGTGCTGTGGGTCAAAACGAAGACATTCCACAGACAGGGAATTAGACTGTTAGAACATCCCTAGAATAAGTATACCAAAGTCCTGGATTATATTATCAAGTAATTTGGACCATCCATGTGAGGCCACAACTTTTTGATCCACCCTCATATATGTCATCCTGGACAAGAATTCAAATTATTGCCGTTGTCCAACAATAATTTGTGGCCAGTAACGCCGTTGATTTAGTCATTTATGCTGTGAAATAGCCTTCTCCAGGGATGTGAAGATAACTGATTGGGGTTGTAAACTTTTCTTAGTTTTGATGGTGATTGCTCAAGACCCAGTTGATAAAATATTTCCAACAGCATCATCAATGATGATGTAGTTGAAATATTATTCAGTCAAGATTATAGTTAAAAAATCCAAGACTTCTCAGGAATGTATTTGTGGATAAATAACAGATTATCATGATAATGTGCATGTCCTGTGATTTGTATCAGATTCGAGATGGTGTCCAGAATAAATTAGTTATTCAAGAATTTCTTTTGCAAGTGTCGTCTGCTTTTCATGTTAGGTAAAGGGTTAAATTATTTTTAAACATTTTTGGGACATAATGTTTCGGTCGATCACTAAAACGCACATAGAATGTATCTATGTGCCTGTTATGATAGCCCGTAGCGCCACCGGAAATGAGTCGTCTATATGATACGGAATCAGAATGAGTCGTCTATATGATACAGAATCGGAACACGTTATGTGATACGTACCGTTTCTCGTGGTTTTCAGGCCAAAATCTGTATGATTGTTAGATAAAATAAAATACACATGTGGTAGCCGTGATGAAACTTCGTATTTAACTGATAGAGTACTTAATTATTGTTGGTCATCAAAATTTGTTCACATGTTTTTGCCTAGTTATAATTTTTGGGAGAGTGCCAAGCGGCTCTCTCCCATAATTTATAACAAGGCAAATCCATACAGACTAAATAATTTCACTTCTAAGATAATATGAAGCATATCCACTGAATATGAAGCCATTGAGTTGTGGTACCTACACTTTAGAGTAAAGTCCAAAAATGGGCTTGGAGCAGTCTTCCAGTTAATGAATGTGTATCATATCCAAATTGCCCAATTTGGGTAGCCCAGCTGTCCATTTGTATGACCCAACTTTATGTGTTACATAAGTCCAAGTATCAAATTTCGTCATGTAAGAAAATACATGGTTACGAGCAGGAGTGAATTGATATGCAAGGCTCCGAGCCAGATGAAAAATGATTGAGTGAGGAGTCACACCCTCTCCTACACCCCCCCCCCCCCCCTCTCAAACACACTCATTATGTGTGCCCCTGGCCTTTACACTGAATGTTTAGCCATTTGGACATGCATTTAATACTATTTGAGGTTTAAATCTTTTTTGCGATTTGTGCATTAGTGTTTTATAGCCCTTTTTATTTAAAAACTAATACGATTTTTTTTATGCTGATAGAAAAGGATCTTGGAGTTTTACAGGCCTTCCTGGGCCTTCTGTGATTTTTCTGCAGGTGTCTGTACCATCCTATCAAATGTTTTTTTCTTGTATAGCATCTAGACAATGTAATCAAGTTCACCTTGATAGAACTAATTTACTGAACTTATTTTGTAAATTTCAGTATAAACTGGGGACTCGTTGGAGATCCTCAATTTGATCAACATTGAATATTCAGTGAATGTAAACTCTTATATATATTTATTTCTATATATTTATTATTCAAATATAATTATATTTTGTTTAATTTATATTGTGGTGGGTGGATGATGAGGTACTCAATAAAATTTATGCATTTAATTTCCATGATTTAGCTGTTGTTTCTGAATAGGTTACCAAACTGAAATCTCCTGAGTACAGTTGTTTTTTTTTTTTGCTCAGATCAAATTTGTTCTGAAGTGAACTTTATATTGTCGACCTCTCCTCATAACTTTCAAATAAAGTTGTCAAACCCACCACACAAGGAGCATAACTTTGTTAGCACCCCCAAACATTTTATTAAAATTGAAATCTTCTTTTGCAGAACCATTATTCAGAATCTTTTGATATTTAAGATATGGTGGGTCAGGGGAGGGTCGAGGGGGGGGGGGGGGGGGGGGTGGATCAGATTCAAGTTTGTTCAAATCAGGGTTCGAGCTCATATTTGGGCAAATGGGGGGGGGGGGGGGGAGGTCAAATTTTACTTTGGGTAAAAAAAATTATTTAAAAATCCTTTATTCAGATACACCAGTAAGAATCTTTTGATATTTGGTATACAGCATCCTTATGATGGTGAGATTCCAATTTGCTCAAATCAAGTCCCTGGGCTTATATTTGGGCTAACTATGAAGGGGGGATCAGATTCAAGTTTGTTCAAATCAAGACCCTGTATTCATATTTGGGCTAACTGGGTGGGGGTGAAATTTTACCTTAGTGGAATAAGAAAAAAATTCTTTAAACATCTTTTATTTGGATCCACAAGTCAGAATCTTTTGATATTTGGTATACAGCATCTTTATGGTGGTGAAATTCCAGTTTTTGTTCAAATCAAGTCCTTGGGTTTATATTTGGGCTAACTTTGGGGAGCACAAATTTTAACATGGTGTAATATGAGGAATATTTTTTTAAAAATCTTATTCTTCAGAGCCATCAGTAAGAATCTTTTGATATTTAGTGTACAGTATCCTTGGTGGAGTCAGATTCAGTTTTGTTCAAACAAAGTCCCTGGAACCCGAATTTTAACTTAGTGCAATCCAGAACCACCTAGAAATACAACATCCTGGGGGAGGAGATTTAAGTTTGTTCAAATCAAGTCAATGGGGACATACTATGGGCGCCCAAATTTTAACTTATGGCAGTATGAGGAAAATCTTCTTCTGGTCCATCAGTCAAAATCTTTCGACAATTGGTATACAGAATCTTAAGGGGTCTCAGTTTCAAGTTTGTTTAAAGCAAGTCACCAGATTAATATTTGGACCATGTATGGGAGCCCGTATTTTTAATTTAGAGCTTTAGGAGGAATAATCTTTTTAAAAAATCTTCTTCACCTGGACCACCATCAGAATTTTTTGATATTTGGTATATACCATCAATAGTCAGATTCAAGTTTGGTCAAATCAGCACCACCCACATCTGTATAGAGCAGTGAATCTCACAGAATTATTGCCAACATATTGCTGCTTAGTCACAGAGATTAGAGGTAATAATGAAAGTTGTGTGTGGGAAAAGTTGCAGGTTGGAGTTCTGTTTATCCAGAATTGGTCGGTAACCAAGTATGGTTCACCACAGACATCCCTTCCATCAAGACTGTGGTCTCCTATGGTTAAAACTAGAAGTCCTGTCCTGAACAGTGCGCTTATCTAGGCTTAATTGCGCGTTGGAATTGTGCACAATTGCCATATCGAATGAGATCCAAAGCACGGCAGGTTCTCCTGGTTACTCATAGCAAACACATGCAATGTTTCTGCCAATGGACCTCCGGGTTACCCGGAGGTCCATTGGCTGAAACATTGCTTGTGCACAGGCCATATGTACAGAATTTGATAGCCTTACTATGGTCAGAACGCATCCATCAACGTGCAGATCGACGTGCTATTTGTTCGCATTTCATGACAGGACTTCTAGTTTTAACTGTATTTATGAAAATGGCCAACGCCTCCCATAAATTCTTTTTACTGATACAGTGGAGCCCACTTAATTGTATATCTCTTAACTGAATAACCCTGTTAATTGACTATAATTTCCCAACACAAAACTATTTACCATACCTCCAGAACAAATTTGACCTGTTAATTGAATATAGGTTATAGAGTAACTTCTGTTAATTGAATAAAAAATCTTGTAACCTGTCGAGAAATTACGCTGATTCACCCCAGTTTTCCTTTGTTTAAGACCTGTTTGGTCTCAATACATCCAATACAGGCATTTAATCTATTATATCTTATTTAATGGGGGGGTGTGGTGGTGTTGTGGTAACCGGTTCTCGTCAGATCCCCGAAGTTAAGCACCGTCGAGCCCGGTTAGTCCTCGGATGAGTGACCGTCTGAGTGATCGATTCGGACTCCCACGTTGTGTCCTCGGGCAAGGCACTTAACCCTGATTTGTCCACATGGGGGCACAATGACGCTGTGTACTAAGGCGTACTGCACGTCGACGGTGCACATGTCTTCAACCAATCTAATCCTGCTTGTAAAACTGTCACGGTCATGATTAACCATTGTGCATAAGTATGTGACCTAAAACACCAATAAATAAATAAATAAATAAATATATCTTATTTAACAGCTCATGGAGCTCTGTCAAACAAGATATAATAGAATAAATGCTAAGTTTATCTCTAGATTACAAGAAAGTGACACAATCCCTGTTAACTGAATACTCCTGTTAATTGAATAATTTTCATGGGCAAAGTGGCTATTCAATTAACAGGGTTCCACTGTACTTACAGTTATACTATCTATCCTTCTGTTGTTGATTCCTACTTTCACAGATTGATGAAACATTCTTCAGCTTCACAATACTGGGGTGGGTGTTTGTTAACTGCTATGATCATTAAGTTCCTCTCCCCCCCCCCCCCCCCCCAAACATAGTAATTGATCTCAACTCATTGTCCTCCCCATACCATCTGAGTTTGTGATTTTCTGTAATATAGCAACTGAACATTCCACCTCTCCCCAACTTTTCCTTTCTATTGTTGTATCATTGTTTATTCAATATTTTACTGTGGTTTCCAAATGAAGAGGTCAGCAACATCATTTTAGTTCTGTAAACCTCTCCTACCATTCCACCATCTTTGCAACTCTTTGTGGAGAAATTGGTTTAGGATACATCAAGTCATTTATGCCACTATGATTGTGAAGAATATTCTGGATTTTGTTCATTCAAGATGGTTCTCTTGTAATTGATTGGAAAGTTCCTGCAGCGAGGGTCTTATGCAGAAAGGTGACTTCTCTGTTTTTTAGGTTTTTGAGAAAAATGAATTGTATTTTTAAAATTCCTCTATTTTAGTTTGCTGAAAACATTTATTGATAAGTGTTCTCCATGTCAAACTATGTTTTTAATTGTAAATTAAACTAGATATTTAATTACATTAATTAGCAGGAAATGTCCTCTACTGAATAATCACACTGGGGTAAAATTGTTACAGTAAGGTGATATCTTCTGCATTTCACTTTTCTGCATCCAGCTTTAATAAGTGACAATATTACAAAGATATCACCTTTTTAGCTCACCTAGCCTAAAAGGCCATGTGAGCGTTTCACATGACTTGGCATCTGCCGTCGTCATCTGTGAACTTTTCACATTTTCATCTTCTTCTCTGTAACCGCTGAGCCGGTGTGAGCCCAACTTGGCAGGAATGGTCTATAGGAGGTCCTCTACAAATGACCCACATTTTGTTCCTGTTGGATGAAAAACATGGCTTCCAGAGGCATTCTTTGATTCTGGTTGGTGGATTTTCAAAAATCTTCTCTGAAACTGCCAGACCAATTGTTTTGAAACTGGGACTGGGACCCCCTCTACCAACGATCCTCATTTAATGTTGATCGAGTTACAAGCATGGCCACAATTGTGGCTTACAGTTACTATAGAAACCCTATGAGAAATCACATTTTCATCTTCTTCTCAGGAACTACTGAGCCGACATGAACCAAACCTGGCAGGGATAGTCTATGGGAGGTCCTCAACAAATGATCCTCATTTTGTTCCCATCGGTTTGAAAACATGGCCACCAGAGGCATTCTTTGATTCTGATTGGTGGATTCTGAAAAATCTTCTCTGAAACCACAGGGCCAAACGTTTTGAAACTTTGTATGGTTGATGACACTGAGACACCCTCTACCAATGATCCTCATTTAATGTTGGTTGGGTTGCAAACATGGCTGCAATTGTGGCTTATAGATACTATAGAAACCTTATAGGAAATCACATTTTCATCTTCTTCTCTGGAACTGAGCTGATGTGAACAAAACCTGGCAGGGATAGTCTTTGGAAGGTCTTCTATAAATGCTCCTCATTTTTGTTACTGTGCATCAAAAAACATGGCTGTCAGTAGCATTCTTTTATTCTAATTGGTGGATTTTGAAAAATCTTCTCTGAAACCACAGGGCCAAATGTTTTGAAACTTTGCATGGTTGATGACTGGGACACCCTCTACTATCGATCGTCATTTAATGTTGATCGGGTTGCAAACATGGCCACAATTCCAGCTTATAATTACTATAGAAACCCTATGGGAAATCACATTTTCATCTTTTCTGGAACTACTGAGCTGACGTGAACCAAACTTTGCAGGAATGGTCTATAGTAGGTCCGCTACAAACGATCCTCTTTTTGTTCCCGTTGGTTGAAAAATATGGCCACCTGATTCTAGCTGATGAATTTTGCAAACATCTTCCCCTCTGAAACTACAAAGTCAAATGTTTTGCAACTTCACATGATTAAGGACTGGGACACCTTCTACCAATGATCCTCATGTAATGTTGATGTAATTTTGCAAACATGGCCACAATTGCAGATCATAGTTACCATGGAAAGCCTATGGGAAATCACATTTTTATATGTAGTTCAAGGTGAGCGATTACAGTCTCTTCAGGGCCTCTACTTTTGTTTGGGATCACTTATGTAAAGCCAGTGGCATGCAGGTTTATTGTCCACACTACATTTTAATTTGAACCTTGGACACAAAGATGGAATTCCCAGAAAGAAAATAAAGAGAAACCTAGTATCTCTGAATGTCTCCCTTTGGGGGCGTGGGGGGGGGGGGGGGGGGGGGCTATCTCACTTGGACTCTTTGAGTAGAGGGTGAGAGCATTCCCCAAACTATGGTGTTTTTGACTGAACATCAACGACCATCTCCTTGGGGGGAGAGGGTAGTATCTTTAGTGGGAGGACCTCCTCTCACACTGGTCTCCACCCAAAGGAGCCTGGACCTAATACGATGGATGTCACCCTGAAGAAGATAAAAAAAAGAGTCTATCAACCAGGTGCTGGAGTGCTTGTACCCTGCCATCTCAGACTGAAGAACAGTTTAAAATTGGATGCAACCAGAAGAAGTCTGGCAAAGAGTGGCAAAAAAGCATGAAAGTCTGGTGCGTTTTAAAAAGAATCTCACAAATAAATTAAATAGAAAATGGTATAGTATGTTACTTTATATTAAATAAATTAAATGGAAAATTTGGCCAAGATAAAATTATTTTTGGTGGAATTAAATCAAATTTTAAAAGTGGGTTCTTTCTGCTAGGTCTTGTCTTTGCCAGACTTCTAGTCACACCCAATTTTAATCTGTTCTTCAATCTGAGCTGGCAGGGTACATTGTTTTCTGAACAATTGTTTTGTGAACAATTTTTCCATCCATTAAATTTCAAACAATACAATGAATGATGGTTTCTGTACGCCAAAGGTGTGCAGGGACAATGTGCAGTTATTCAATCCTTTTAGACCCTTCTATAATAAAAAGGTTTGGACAAAATCTCTCCTGGACAGAATCAAGCCTGAATATAAGCAACCTGTCATTTGCAAAATAAGGTTCCCAGACAGTGAATTTGCTGATGCAATCCCCTACAGTGGGCTAATTAGTTGAGTTGTGACGAAGTCAAACTCGACTTATAGTTTGGTGAATGGCGGGCGGGCAGGCGGGCAGGCGGGCGGGCGGGCGGGCGGGCAGGTGGGCGGGCGGGCGGGCGTAAACAATTGGTTTCCGGATGATAACTTGATAGTGGTTCAACTCACATTCATTAAACTTCATACGTAGGTTGGTCTTGGGGGGAGGAAGAACCCTATTGATTTTGGACATGCTACGTCGAAGGTCAAGGTCACAGTGACCTTGAACATAGTAAATCTTAAACAATTGGTTTCCGGATGATAACTTGATAATGGTTCAACTCACATTCATGAAACTTTATAGGTAGATTGGCCTTGGTGAGGGGAAGAACCCTATTGATTTTGGACTCGCTACGTCAAAGGTCAAGGTCAACATGACCTTGAACATAGTAAATCGCAACAATTCCTTTCCGGATGATAACTTGATAGTAGTTCAACCTACATTCATGAAACTTCATAGGTGGGTTGGCCTTGGTGCGAGGAAGAACTCTATTGATCTTGGACTCACCAGATCAAAGGTCAAGGTCACAGTGACCTTTAACATAGTATATCGCAAAAATTGGTTTCCGGATGATAACTTGATAGTGGTTCAACCTAGAGTCATGAAACTTCATAGGTGTGTTGGCCTTGGTGCGAGGAAGAACCCTATTGATCTTGGACTCACCAGGTCAAAGGTCAAGGTCACAGTGACCTTGAACATAGTATATCGCAACAATTGGTTTCCGGATGATAACTTGATAGTGGTTCAACCTAGAGTCATGAAACTTTACAGGCGTGTTGGCCTTGGTGCGAGGAAGAACCCTATTAATGTTGGACTCACCAGGTCAAAGGTCAAGGTCACAGTGACCTTGAACATAGTATATCGCAACAATTGGTTTCCGGATGAGAACTTGATAGTGGTTCAACCTAGAGTCATGAAACTTCATAGGTGTGTTGGCCTTGGTGCGAGGAACTGTTGTCACAACTCGACATTGGATCGGTGATCCTGAGCGGCATTTTTTATTCTCTAGGTACATCTTTCTGTTTTAGCTTGAGACTTTGATTCAGACTGAGGTTCACAGAGGGTAAATTTTGTGATGCAACCCTGCTGTGCAGGATAGCATCACCAAATTCACCCTCTGGAGACCTCATTTTGCAGATGACAGTCTGCTAAAATTAGGCTTGGACAGAATCTAACCCTACATTTCACTACAACGATGACATTCTCAACCCCCACTCATACCTGCCTTTTCACAATATAAAAAAAAACATGTCTAAAACTTTACTTGCATTCTGTCTTTGTGCTAGACAGATTACAGATGGTCTTAAGTTTTACCCCATACTTGGATAAGTGGAGTGGCCATTATCCAGATCTTTCTTATGTACTCTTTTGCAGTGCACAAAAAAGTTTGTTTGTGGCCAACGAATTAGTCATTAGTCTTGTCCATGAATAATTTTGCCTATTCAAAATTAACTTATTACTGTCATTTTGGGCCATCAAAGAAGTGTCACAGAACTCATTAGTAATTGCTGGCAAGCAAATAATCTGTTATCAAAATAATAAATATTTTTCACTTCTGTGACAAAATAACCAGATAATTTTTTAACCTTTTATCCAATGCAGGCGATATCAAAATTTACTATTTTAAATATCATTTTTTTTAATTTTTCAAAAAAATTTAAACAAAGCCATATCCTGTGACCCCTCGTTGGAACGAGCTCGACGAGCTTGTTCCAATGAGGAGTCACATGATAGGGTTTTGTTGAAATTTTTTGAAAAATAATATTTCTTCATCTGCTGAATTTGCATATTACGCAGGTGGAAGCGGCCAATTTGTTGGGTACAGGGTTAAACCATTAAAATAGTCTCTTTGTGATCATAATATATATTTGAGCTTGTTCTAGTGAGGGTAATAATCTGTGTTCTTGAGGCAAAAAAATTGAAAATATTTAGTTACTGAAAGAAATATCTGCTACTGATTTTGGAAAATGATGGAGAAGATAATGATATTTGTTATCTTTCTTTAGCAAACTACTTTCTTAACTGTCCACACACTGATGTCGAAATACCGAAATTTCAAGTGACAATTTTTTCCCACAATGCAACTTGGAGTTGAGCAACTTGGAGTTAAATCAATTCTATCTTGTTTGACAGAGCTCATTGAGCGCTGTCAAACAAGATATAATTGGTTAAATTCTTGAATTTACATGGGCAAAATACGGTCATCAAAGAAAAGTATATTATGCTACCAGAATTCTAAGAGTTCATAATTATTTTTAAAATGGTCCAATTTATTATTTATTTATTGATGTTTAAGGTCACATATTTATGCACAATGGCTAATCATGACCGTGACAGTTTTACGGGTGGAGGAAGCCGGAGTACCCGGAGAGAACCACCGAGCAACGACGAGCAGCTGCCAGCTCCCCAACATCGTAACTCTGCACTGCAGCACAGGCAGGGTTAGATTGGTTGAAGACATGCGTACCATCGACGTGCAGTACGCCTTAGTACACGGCGTCATCGTGCCCCCACGCGGGCAATGGAGATGAAGTGTCTTGCCCAAGGATACAACGCGGTTGCCGCAGGTGGGATTCGAACTGAGAACCTCTCGGCTTGCAGCCTGCACCTCTACCTACTGAGCCACCGCGCTCCCTTAAAATGGTCCAAATGAGTTGACAAGCAGTTTTCACCCCAGGCTATTTGTTGGCAAATAAGCCATTTACATAAATTCTTAAAATGAATTAGATGAATAGTTACAGTAGAAACTGTCTTGAGAGACTGCCCTTTGGGCCACACAAAAGTGGTCTCTCAAGAGAGGTGGTCTCTCATAACAGGTTGCAGGTTTTTTCTTCAAGTCAGTGAATAACCAACCACAAAATTCAGAAATGGAGAAGAATGGATTTTTGTAATTACTTTGTAGTTGCTCTTTTTTATGAAGTTTTTGTAACAAATTGAAATGGACTGTTATGAAAATAAATTAGTGTTGAAAATCTTCATTGAAGATTTTCAACATTAATTTATTTTTATAACAGTCCATTTCAATTTGTTACAAAACGATTTTCAACACAAATTTATTTTTATTCCTATCTGTCACATTTCAGGTATGTATGAAATTGTTTATTCAGCAATAATCCTAATCTTTTCACACAGCTTTTAATACTTTTAATTATGTTAGTATAACCACAATGGATTTTCCAATTCCAGAACAGGTAAAAAGTTTTTGTCATGGTTTCAGTCTTCAAAGGGGCGGTCTCTCAAGACAGGTCTATTATGGCATAAAAATACAAGTTGGTACCAGGTCACAGTGGTCTCTCAAGACAGGTGGTCTCTCAAGACAGGTGGTCTCCCATAGCAGGTCCATTATAGAGTAAAACCAATCGGTGCCTGGTAGATGTGGTCTCTCAAGACAGGTGGTCTCTCAAGACAGTGGTCTCTCAAGACAGGTTTTACTGTAATCCACCCTGCTGTGCTTTTTATTGCCCTTCCAAAAAAGTGGGGGGTATGGTTGTCATGGTACTGTCCGTCCCCTTTTCTGTGCAAGACAGAATTATTTCTGCTCTCTATTTGAAGTTCTGCTTGGCCGATTGAAATCAAACTTGACATGTGGGTTGAGTATGATGAAATGAAGAACCCTAAATATTTAGGGGTCACTGTGCCAAAGGTCCAGATCACAGTGACCTTGAACTTGAATATTTTTTGCAAGGAGTTGGTTTTTGCTATTTAATTAAAATTCTCCTGGAATGATCAAAACCAAACTTAACTTGTGAGTTGGGAATGATAATAATAATAATATGGAGTTTTTGTATAGCGTAAAACCACATAGTTGTGCTCTAAAACACTTTACATGGAAAAAAAATAAATACGTTCAAGCTCCCTACGATATGCATAAAAGTAAACAAACAGATCAAATCAAAGTAGCTCAAACCTCGTAAGCCTCTTGATAAAGGTGGGACTTGAGATTTGTTTTAAACTCATTTAAACTTCTGGAAGACTGGATATGTGTTGGCAATGAGTTCTTCAGAGTCGTGGACCTGCGAAGAAAAAGGCCCTGCTGTTCACCAAGGTAGAACGGGAAAAAGGAACATGTAACCGAAGCTGTTCGGATGAGTGGAGATTCCGTTTTCGATGACTGAACAGTCAAACGGTCTTGAAGATATTGTGGAGCAGATTCATTAATACACTTAAAGACCAAAACCAGAATTTTGAAAGTGATACGTTGTTGAACAGGGAGCCAATGCAGCTTTTGAAGCAGGAGGGTTATGTGATCATAGCGTCTGCATCCTGTAATAATACGAGCTGCGGTGTTTTGTATTTTTTACAGATTAGAGATAAGCGATTGCGGCAAGCCTATAAGGAGTGAATTAGAGAAATCCAAATGTGTAGAAATAAAGGCATGAACGAGCCGTTCCAATGATTTTTTATTCAAATAATTTCTAAGATGTCGAAGATTTCTAATGTGCATAAAACAGCGCTTGCAAATTGCATTAATATTTGCTTCCATCGAAAGATGTGAATCAAACACTACCCCAATGCTGTGAGCACTGTTTGCTATGGTTTGTTTTGAATTGCCAGTTTCTAAAGATTTAATCTTCAAATTAGAAGGAATTTCGATGCAAGATATAACCAACACCTCTGTCTTATCGTCATTCATTTTCAACCTATCACTAGCCATCCAGATTCGTACCTTATTAACACAGTTTTGCATCATATCTACTGAATTCAGTGAATCAGACTCACTAAGTGCATTAAAAGATGCATACAGCTGAGTATCATCGGCATAGAGATGGTATGGAATGCCTTCAGCCCTCAACATATGGCCTAATGATGCAGTATATAATGTAAATAACATGGGGCCAAGAATTGAGCCCTGTGGAACACCACGTATAAGGGATTTACTATCTGATTTTGACCCCAAAATAGATATTTGTTGCTCTCTCAATGAAAGGTAAGATTCAAACCATTCCAGAATCGTTCCTGTTATTTCCAGTTGACGTAACATCGACAGCGAGTGGAATGATTTACCGTATCAAAAGCTGCCAAGAGATCCAACAAGACCAATAGAATAGACTTACAGTGACCTAATGAACATATTACGTCATTACAGACTCTCAAAAGGGCAGTTTCTGTACTGTGGTTTGGCTGATAAGCCGATTGATATTGTTCCAGAAGATTATTTCTTTGGAGGTAGTTCTGAAGTTGTTTAGCGGCCACCTTTTCTTGAACTTTCACTACAAATGGTAAATTTGAAACGGGCCTATAGTTTCTCAAGATATCGGGATCAAGAGAGGGTTTCTTGATAAGTGGAGATACCAATGCTAATTTAAGGTCTGATGGTACATGACCTTCTTGGAGAGATGCGTGAATAATGCTAGCAACAACTGGAGATACACAATCAATTATCCAGCCCATTAGTTTTGCTAGGACTTGACAAGATGAGCTTCTTCACCTCAGATTCACTCACTTGTGCAAACGTGGAGCAACTAGAATTAATAGACTGATCATCAAAAGTGGGAACAACTGTACTTTCAATGCTCTTATCTATCAACTCCACCTTATTTATAAAATAGTTTCCAAAGCGGTTGGCCAACTCTAATACTGATGAATGTTCTGGAAATATACTAATCTTACGATTTCCTAAGAGGTCATTGGTGACCGAAAAGAGTGTCTTACTGTCGGTACAAAGATCAATACGCTCATTGTAGTATGAGCATTTAGCAGCCCCAATTAGCCGATTTGTGATTATTTTTTGTCTGCATAACATTTCATAGCGAATTGTTAACTTTGTTTTGTTAACTGGTAAAGTGCTGGAAGCCCATATTTGGGCTCTATTCTTAAGTGTAGGTACCGCAACTTAAAGGCTTCAAATTCAGTGTCTATGCTTCATATTACCCTTGATGTAATATTATATAGACTGTTAGGATTTGCTTTGTTACAGTTCATGGGAGAGTGCCCACAGGCACTCTCCCATGAACTGTAACAAGGCAAAGACAACTGACAAAATTTTAATGGTTAAAAATAATTTAGCACTCTACCAGTTAAACAGTCTCTCAAATCTTCATCAATTTTGCTTATTTTCTTTTATTTCACTCGTAAACCATTGTGAACTCTGAAAGTTTTCACCTTCAAGGGGGCATGATGATCTAAAAGAGGAAAAGCTCTATTTTGTTTCAGGTCAGTGTACTGAAGTTCACGGTCCTAGTGACCTTTAACTTACAAATTTTCCTAGTTTCTGCTTTATAATTTAAGTTCTGTTGGGCCAATCGAAACCAAACTTGACATATAGGTTGGGGTATGATGAGAGGAAGAACCCTATTTATTTTAAGGTCATTGTGTCGAAGGTGGAAGTGCTCTGAATGTGCAGCACAGGTAAATGATTGTCTGGATTTGACTTTATATCCATGTTGTGGTCCTGATTTGCCATTGTGCAGAAATATGTGACCTTAAACACCAATAAATAAATATGGTTTCTACTCTCTAATTACAGTTCTACTAAGTTGATCAAAACCAAACTTGACAAGTGGGTTGGGTATGATAAGAGGAAGAACCCTATTTATTTTGGGGTCATTGTACCGAAGATCAAAGTCAGAGTGATCTTTAACTTACAAATTTTCCTGGTTTTCACTCTTGTTGCTATATGTATATCAGGGCATTTGCCAGAGGATTAGCCATCTCTGGCAGCCAGTTTTAGTTTCAATACCTTGTAATGTTACACCTAATCTATAACAGTAATCTCTAAGTGTAAGACATCACAGCTTTTCCTTTATCTTGGACTGTCACTTAATTCACCACATCCAATTCACAAGCTGACTAGCTTGATATGACAGGTTTCTTGCCAACACTAATTAGGTGAAAACTGAGATAAGAAGACAGAGTAGTGGTTCAAGAACTGTCTCTCTGACTCCACTTACTTTGGTGACCTGTCAGTCTTTCATCTTCAATAAATTGTAACAAAACAATTTTATATAAACATTTTTTGTTCTACTGCTGATCAAACAATCATGCTAATGCATACAATGTAAAGCCACAATAGGGGCTTTCAGCACTTTTCAATAGAGCCATGATAGTGGCTCCTAGCACTCTACCAGTTAACCCTTTACCCAACGCAGACAATATCAAAATTTATTATTTTAAATATCATTTTTTCAAATTTTTCAAAAAATTTCAACAAAACCATATCATGTGACCCCTCGTTGCAACGAGCTTGTTCCAATGAGGGGTCACATGGTATGGTTTTGTTGAAATGTTTTGAAAAATAATATTTTTTCAACTGCTGAATTTGCATATTATGCAGGTGGATGCAGGCGATTCGTTGGGTAAAGGGTTAATTAACATGTACTGTACAGGTTACTTCTAATTGGTCATTCTGGGACCTTACAGACCTCCATTTGTATGATCGACTGTATAGGTACTACACACCTCCATTTGTATGATCGACTGTATAGGTACTGCAGACCTCCATTTGTATGATCGACTGTATAGGTACTACAGACCTCCATTTGTATGATCGACTGTATAGGTACTACACACCTCCATTTGTATGATCGACTGTATAGGTACTACACACCTCCATTTGTATGATCGACTGTATAGGTACTACACACCTCCATTTGTATGATCGACTGTATAGGTACTACACACCTCCATTTGTATGATCGACTGTATAGGTACTGCAGACCTCCATTTGTATGATCGACTGTATAGGTACTACACACCTCCATTTGTATGGTCGACTGTATAGGTACTGCAGACCTCCATTTGTATGATCGACTGTATAGGTACTACAGACCGCCATTTGTATGATCGACTGTATAGGTACTACACACCTCCATTTGTATGATCGACTGTATAGGTACTACACACCTCCATTTGTATGATCGACTGTATAGGTACTACACACCTCCATTTGTATGATCGACTGTATAGGTACTACAGACCTCCATTTGTATGATCGACTGTATAGGTACTACACACCTCCATTTGTATGATCGACTGTATAGGTACTACACACCTCCATTTGTATGATCGACTGTATAGGTACTACAGACCTCCATTTGTATGATCGACTGTATAGGTACTACACACCTCCATTTGTATGATCGACTGTATAGTTACTACACACCTCCATTTGTATGATCGACTGTATAGGTACTACAGACCTCCATTTGTATGATCGACTGTATAGGTACTACACACCTCCATTTGTATGATCGACTGTATAGGTACTACACACCTCCATTTGTATGATCGACTGTATAGGTACTGCAGACCTCCATTTGTATGATCGACTGTATAGGTACTACACACCTCCATTTGTATGATCGACTGTATAGGTACTGCAGACGTCCATTTGTATGATCGACTGTATAGGTACTACACACCTCCATTTGTATGATCGACTGTATAGGTACTGCAGACCTCCATTTGTATGATCGACTGTATAGGTACTGCAGACTTCCATTTGTATGATCGACTGTATAGGTACTACACACCTCCATTTGTATGATCGACTGTATAGGTACTGCAGACCTCCATTTGTATGATCGACTGTATAGGTACTGCAGACTTCCATTTGTATGATCGACTGTATAGGTACTGCAGACCTCCATTTGTATGATCGACTGTATAGGTACTGCAGACTTCCATTTGTATGATCGACTGTATAGGTACTACACACCTCCATTTGTATGATCGACTGTATAGGTACTGCAGACCTCCATTTGTATGATCGACTGTATAGGTACTGCATACCTCCATTTGTATGATCGACTGTGTGTTTTACTTGAGTTCAAGTACAGTGGAACCCTGTTAATTGAATAGCCACTTTGCCAATGAAAATTATTCAATTAACAGGAGTATTCAATTAACAGGGATTGTCGCTTTCCTGTGTTCTAGAGATAAACTTAGCATTTATTCTATTATATCTTGTTTGACAGAGCTCCATGAGCTCTGTCAAACAAGATATAATAGATTAAATGTCTGTATTGGATGTACTGGGCCAAATAGGTCTATAAACAAAGGAAAACTGGGAAGAGTCAGGGAAATTTCTCGACAGGTTACACTATTTTTTATTCAATTAACAGGAGTTTACCCTAGAACCTATATTCAGTTAACAGGTCAAATTTGTACTGGAGGTATGGTAAATGGTTTTGTGTTTGGAAATTATATTCAATTAACAGGGAAATACAATTAAGAGATATCCAATTAAGTGGCCTCCACTGCATCAAATTTAGTCTCATAAGAAATTACATGATTACAAGGAAGAGTGAATCGGTATGCTGGCAGTCACTTTTTTTCAACATGCACAACTCTAGGTTGTAGGGGCATCGTTTTGATGACCGTTTGGGGGTGTGAATATGATTTGTCCTGAGTGATCAAATATTTTAACTACATCATCAAGGCATGCCTTGATGATGTAGTTGGAATATTATTCAGTCAGAATTATATTTTAAACACTCAAGACTTTTTGGGTATTGTTTGGCGGATAAATAAAATATACATGTACAGTTAAAACTAGAAGTCCTGTCATGAAATGCGCGCAAATAGCATGTCTATCCGCACTTTATGACCATAGTATATAGTACATATGGCCTGTGCACAAGCAATGTTTCAGCCAATGGACCTCCGGGTGTCCCAGAGGTCCCTTGGCAGAGACATTGCCTGCGTTTGCTATGAGTAACCAGGAGAACCTGCTGTACTTTGGATGCCATTCGATAGGGCAATTGCGCACAATTCCTACGTGCAATTAAGCCCAGATAAGCGCACAGTTCGTGACAGGACTTCTAGTGTTAACTGTAGTAATCGAGTCGCACCTTCTTATTTGAGTAACACATACAGTACTCCAACCTGGTCATTCTGGTCCCCAAATGCCCAAATCTGGTTCCACACCTGTCCATTTATATCGCGAATATATGTCTCAAATCTAATATCATAAGAAAGTACATGATTACAAGGAAGAGCGATTCTATATCTAAATTCCAATCCAGATGAAAATGTCTCGACTGGAAAAATTATTGGGTGCAAGGGGACATCCACACCCACCCCAACCCCCTTAGCAATCCACCCTGTACAAACGGGATCATAGTTAGGCATTTATTTTGGTCAATCGGACAGTAATGAGAACTGAGAACTCATATGAGGAAGTCTGCAGCAACAAATTAGTAGCTACTCTCCAACATGCTATTGGTACAAAACTATCATTATGATTTTCTCTATGCATTATTACACCAGCTATATTGAACCTTATACATTAAAGTCTGGAAGTTAGTGGATGGAAAGCAGTCATATCTTCAAAAAAGGGTGAACAACTGTTGATAATCATCAGAGCTTAACTGGTTGAGTGCGAGAAGCCACTATCAGGGATTTCAGAAAAATGAGGGTACTGGAGAAAAGCCAACATTTTCATTGCTCATGTTTTGGGTTTTTTTTTTATTAGGGTTTAACGACATATTAACAGCCAGGGTCATATTATGTCAGTGACAGTTTTATGGGTGGAGAAAGCCGGAGTACCCGCAGAGAGCCACCGAGCAACGACGAGCAGCTGTCAGCTCCCTAACATCGTAACTCTGAACTCGGCACCGCGGCTAGATTGGTTAAGACATGCGCACCTTCGACGTGCAGTATGCCTTAGTACGCAGCGTCATCATGCCTCCATGTAGGCAATCGGGGTTAAGTGCCATGCCCAAGGGCATAACGCGGGAGTGCGAATCAGTCACTGAAATGGTCACCCATCCAACTACAAACCGCGCTCGACGTTGCTTAACTTCGGTGAACTGACAAGAACCGGTTACTGCGACGCCACCGTGCCCCCACTGCTCATGTTCATATTCAGTGAAACCCAAATAATATTTTGTTGACC
Organism: Pictodentalium vernedei; assembly: GCA_031216915.1. Classification (NCBI taxonomy): domain Eukaryota; kingdom Metazoa; phylum Mollusca; class Scaphopoda; order Dentaliida; family Dentaliidae; genus Pictodentalium; species Pictodentalium vernedei. Next base: position 540,238,347 of record CM062294.1, read on the forward strand.
CTTTACCTTACACCGCATTTTTAAAAAATAAATTAAATTTCACATTTTTCGAAAACAAATTTCACAATTTTTCAATAAAACCATACAAATATGGATATCATTAGAACCAACTCGAGGAGCTGGTTTGATGACATCCATATTTATATGTTTTTATAAAGAAACTTCTGATATATTTTAGGCTGTGGTTGGCTTATTATGGTTAATTTTCTGACCGTTTTTTTTTTTGCTGTTAGGTAAAGGGTTAATATAAATTTGTTTTATTATAAGTTATTGGAGAGTGCCTGTGGGCACTCTCCAATAATTTGTAATACAACAAATTTTGAATAACAAATTCAGACCATCAAAAATAATCTAGCCCTCAACCAGTTAATATACATGCGAGAGTCAGAAATAATTCTTGAAAGGTCTTGAGAAGATTTCTTATTTTTTGCTCCCTCATATGGTAACACTTTGACTTAACAATGGTGCCTAGTGAAGTTTTGGCAGCCTATACAGCCAGCCAAGACTTCAGAAGAAACTCCTGCCAAAGTACGCAAACTTCCATGAGTAAGGCCACCAAAAGCCTGCATGTTGGAACATATGTTCTATGTGTATATTTTGGACAAGAAACCCACAAAATTGAAACTAGTCTCCCAAGGGTTAAACTCTAGGAAATATATAAATACAAGGGTTTTTTTTAATATGAAAGTGTGCAAAATTTGATGAGAATGCTTGTTTCATTCGCGTGGTGGTTGTGCAAATTTAAATCTAAGCGAAGGGATGACAGATGATGGGTTAGCATGAGTATGATTAAGAATAATGAATTTTTAGAGATGGTTGAAAGGGGTCTGCCCAACATGCCTTCAGCATGCAAAACCATTTCGTTTCGATTGGATCAAAGCAATTTAATCATTCGCACCCTGGATACTGAGGTGTGAAAGGCTACCTCTCGGATGAAATAACCTATCTGAGATATAAGAGAAACTGCTAGGCCTGAAGGCTGCCTTTGCAACCACTAGGAATATCCAAGTGCACAAGGGCGAAATTCACCTAGCAGTGGATTTTAACAGAATCACGGAATCAGGTTCTTTAGAGACTAGTAACTTTTGTGGGGTATTTCTTCTTACCCTCCTAGTGACTTGGATGTCAAGGGTGTAGATTCATCTACACCCTTGACATCCAAGTCACTAGGAGAGTAAGAAGAATTGAGATGGAGGGAAAGAAGATGGAGAGAAGAAAGGGACTAGATGCTGTGATGCCCATCAACTGTCTGATATCCTGGAGAGGAAGAAGACAGAAAGGGAAGAGAAGGTGGCAGAGAGAGACATCAGAAGGGCCATACCTTGCACCCCTGAATGATCCATTCTTGCTTGGGACAGCTTTCTCAGAAGGAGAGCTGCCAGATCACCAGGGGATAGATCTACCTCCACCCCAGCTCATTCTTCCATGGAAGATGAGATGGTGGAAGAAGATCTATGCTTGGTTCAGGACATGATTTCGGACGATGTTCCCTGAACAACTCCTACTGAACCGTCTCCTCCAAACCAGACCCCTGCCCAGAAGATGGACACCTATGAGAAGAAAAGAGAGAGAAAACACAATCTACTCATGGCACCCCTTGACGAAGAAATAAGACAAGCACAAAAAATGCCAGAATAACATTAGAGATTTATGAAAATTGCATCAACCAAACAACACCACACGCAGCCAAGACTAGGCCATTCCAATCAGACCAGTCCTCAAAAACCAGTCTAGCCACTCCCAATGACACCAACTACAGCAATCATCTCCCCATCACAACCTCCTCCTTCAAAGAAAGACACAAATGCAGCTAAGTACTCTTACCTCTTGCTTCCTTGTCATGCCAGGACATGATACAGAAATCAAATTTTATAGAGGGTTTGCCCCACACTGTCCCTGTGCACTTTCAGTGTGCAAAACCATTGCATTTGTCGATTAAAAGTACATGTGTGTCTTGCAAGGTGCAGAGTTGTATGCAATGTTGTTTGGAACAGATTAACGTTATTTTATTGATCTATTGTCCAGTTTTAACACTTGGGCACAGTGGCACTGTGTACTAAGGTGTGGGGGCACGGTGGTTAAGTAGGTAGCTGTACAGACTGCAAGCTGAGAGATACTTGGTTCAAATCCCACCTGTGGCAACCGCATTGTGTCCTTGGGCAAGACACTTCACCCCCATTGCCCACGTGGGGGTTCCGTGGCATTGTGTACTAAGGTGTACTGCACCTGTCTTCAACCAATGCTAACCCTGCTTGTGTGGAGTTAGTATGTTGGGGAGCTGACAGTTGCTCGGTGGTTCTCTTCGGGTACTCCAGCTTCCGCCACCAGTAAAATTGTCGCGGTCATTATTAGCCAATGTGCAGAAATATGTGACCTTAAACACCAGTAAATAAATAATAATACTAAGGTGTACTGCATGTTGATGGCACACCCACCCTCAACCTGCTAACTCTGCTTGTGCAGAATGAGTATGTTAGGGAGCCTGATTGTTACTTGCTGCAGCTGATTGGGTCTCTCCTCCACCCTTAGAACTGTCTATCATAATTTGACCAAGGCTGTTGAAGTGTCATTAACCCTTTAACCAACATAAAACCAAAACCGTGCAGCTCTATTCACAAAAATTGCTATTCAATTTTCATCATTTTTTTGTCTCAAAAACATAGCTTATGACCCCTCATTGGAATGTGCTCAGTGAGCACATTCCAATGAGGGGTCATAAGCTATGTTTTTGATGCAAAAAATGAAAATATTTAGTTATTCAAGAATTTTGTTCGCAAGTGTCGTCTGCTTTTCGTGTTAGGTACATGTAAAGGGTTAAACCCCAATAAAACAAACACATAAATCGTATTTGGAAACTAAAGTTGTTTCCCTGTGGGAACCCCAGGAATAAGAAGCAGTGCTTGTTTACTGTTTTTTTACTTTGGTAAAACAAGCTCTGTTTTACTGGTAAATTAGGACCCAAATAACCCATTTTGCACATTTTAGAGGAGTTCCTCCACCCCAGGAAGATTTTTTTTTAATTGGTAGAGTACTAAATTATTTTTCAAAGGTCGTTTGTGGCACAAATATTTTTTTTTCAAGGGTATCATAAGGAGCAAAAGGAGCCCCCAGTGCAGTAAGAGTTTGTTCATAAACAATTGTTTTAACCCTTTACCTAACATGAAAAGCAGACGACACTTGCAAACAAAATTCTTGAATAACTAATTTTTTTCATTTTTTGTATAAAAACATAGGTTATGACCCCTCATTGGAACGAGCTTGACGAGCTCATTCCAATGAGGGGTCATAACCTATGTTTTTGAGACAAAAAATGAAAAAAATACTAAAAATTAATTGGCATTTTTTGTGAACAGTGCTGGCCGGTTTTGGTCGTTACATTAGGTAAAGGGCTAATACAATTTATGGAGAGTACCAAGTGGTACTCTCCAATAAATTATAATAAAACAATTTGTTTAAAAATTCTTTGTGTTTCAACTGCTGAGCAAACGAGGTAATAAATATAGTGTAAAGCCTCTATAGTGGCTTTCAGCACTTTTTAGGAGAGCCCTGATAGTGGCTTCTTGCACTCAACAAGTTAATGGGGTGGTTTCCTCTTTTTAATTAAAATCTGATTTACCAACTAAAACAAAACTTGGCATTTCAGTTGGGAATGATGATAAGAAAAACCCTATTTGTTGTTGGGTTCTTTGTGCCAAAGGTTACTGTTGCTGTGACCTTTAACTTTCAGTTTTCCTGGTTTCTGCTCTTTAACCCTTTACCCAACGAATCGGCCGCATCCGCCCGCGTAATATGAAAATTCAGCAGTTGAAAAAATATTATTTTTCAAAATATTTCAACAAAACCATATCATGTGACCCCTCGTTGGAACGAGCTCATCGAGCTCGTTCCAATGAGGGGTCACATGATATGGTTTTGTTGAAATTTTTTGAAAAATTTGAAAAAATGGTATTTAAAATAATAAATTTTGATATCGTCTGCGTTGGGTAAAGGGTTAATTAAAACTCCAATGGTCCAATTCAAATCAAACTTGACATGTGGATTGGGTATGAAGAGAGGAAGAACTTATGCATTTTCGAGTCCTTGTATCAAAGATCAAGGCCTCAGTGACTTTTAACTTACAAATTTTCATAGTTTCAGCTCTCTAATTGAATGTTCTGCTGGGCTGGTCAAAACCAAACTTGCCCTGTGGGTTTGGGAATAATGAGAGGAAGAACCCTATTAATTTGGGGATCATTGTGCTAAAGGTCAAGTTTACAGTAGCCTTTAACGAACACATTTTCCTGGTTTCCCAGGAATTCTGCTCTTCAATCAAAGTTCTGCTGGGCCGATTGAAATACCAAACTTGACATATGGTTTGGGTATGATGAGAGAAAGCTCTCTATTCACTAGGGGTCATTGTTGCAAAGGTCACGGTGACTTTTAACTTACAATTATACCTATTCTGCTCTCCAAAGTTCAGCTAGGCCGATTGAAACCAATCTTGACATGTGAGTTGGGTATGATGAGAGGAAGCACCCTAATTATTTTGGGGTTATTATGCCAAAGGTGAAGGTTATAATGACGTTTAACTTGAAAATTTTCTTGGATTCCATTCTCTAATTAAAGTTCAGCTTGACTTATCAAAACCAAACTTGGCATATGGATAGAGTGTGATGAGAGGAAAACCCTATATATTCTAGGGTCAATGTGAAGGTCACAGTAACCTTAACTTGATACTGGTTTCTGTTCCATAACTTTAGATATTGTTAACTGGTAGAGTGCTAAATTATTTTTTGTCCTTAAAATTTCTTTGTTCATCTTTGCCGCCTTGTTACAATTTATAGGAGAGTGCCAGTAGGCACTCTCCTACAAATTGTAGCAAGGCCAATCCTAACAGATAAAATAATATCACTTCAAAGATAATATGAAGCACATCCACAGAATATGAAGCCATTAAATTGTGGTACCGGCAATAAAGAATAAAGCCCAAATATGGGCTTCCAGCACTCTACCAGTTAAGGATGCTGTATCGTGGGTGTTAGTTCAGGGGGTTAGGCACCCTTGGCGGCTACATTTTGTTGAAGGTTTTGCCCATTAGCTACATTGGAAAATCTGATGCCCTGTAATGCCCCTAAATATGCTCCCATGGCATTGGTTTGAACAAACTTGGTAATCATCCTTATGTTTTGTAATATATCAAATATGGTGGCATTTGAATACGTGGTTTGGGAGAAGACTATTTTTTAAATGTTTTCTGCATCACCTTGTCATGTTAAAATTTGGAAGCCCCAAACCACCTATAAATGTGATCCTAGGGTGTTGACCTGAACATATTCTTTGAATCATCCATACTAATCTGTAATATGTCCAGGCCTTTAAATTCTTCCCAACTCATGACGTTAAACACTGTGCTCAAATAAGATAATTGCGCCCAAATTATGAAGAGTTTGAAACTTTCTCCAAAGTTTTGAAGTGTTTCAAATATTTTGGCCATGTTTCCCTGATGGTTGTAATATAGCTTAGAACTTACCTTCGAATCAAACAATGCAACACATCAATAACTTTAAAAAAAACACAAAGTTCGCCACAGAACAGCAATCGCCGTCGACATTCTATATCGAATTCTATATGATCATGTACTTAAAGCTTGAGATCTATTATATTCATGTTTGTGGCAGTTCTCACTAAACACCGTGCGTAATTTAGCTCACATGAAAATAGGCCTTTGGCTCGATACTTTGAAACTAAGAAGCCTTCTCGAATTAGACAAGTAAACTTACGTCAAAGGTGGTGGGAACCAGTGACACTGATGAAAACCTATAACAAGGGGGTTGTGAACTATCATTTTAAGACGGGGACCGAAACCCTAAAACAGACGCCAAGAAGAAGGAAATACAGGTGCTTTTTCGCCAACCGTGCAGGCCACATCCATATTTGTCGTTGTGCCCAAATTAGACTGATCTAAAGGTCTGTATATGTCATATATAAAAGCTTTTGGAGCTGTGGTGTTCGAGAAGATTTTTCAATAACTTTCCCATTATGGACAGTGTTGAAAACTTAAAATTTCGTGCCCCATGACACCCCTAAATATAAAGGGTGTTTTTTATTGACTGGAGTTTAACTACACCTCGACAACCAGGGTCAGCTCATGTCGGACAGTCAGGGACCGACCTGGGCATGCGCCAGTGCGTATTTGGTTCTGAAACATCAGGACCTGGCTCTTAAATCTCAGAAATAGGCTTCTCAGTTGGCGCGTAACTTCTCAGATCATATTTTGATATTCTTTCGATGGATAATCGAGAGAGACACTCTTACATGTATTGTATATATGATTATCATTTATCATTGTTGTAGAGTGCTTAAGTTAATACTTCAAGCCTTAATTACGTTCACCATCAAGGTACAGTATGCTGTAGTACTGTGCCCCTACGTGGGCAATCAGGATTAAGGGCCTTGCCCAAAGACACAACGCATTTACAATGATTGATTGACACAATGGTCAGGATCTATCCATGGACTTTTTGGTTTGAAGCCCACGGCTCTAACCACTGAGTTACTGAACTTCCTCCCTACAAAGAGGCAATATTTCATAAATAGAGGCATCCAGCCAAGTGGTCTGTGAGAAGATTTTCTAATATTAAAACTTATGTGTAGTGCAATCCCCCTAAATCTGAGGTGTGCAAACCTGTAAATCATCCTTACACTATTATACATTACATGGAGAGTAGATTGTAAATCACCCGTAGAGTGGAGTTATCGCCCAAAGTTTCACTTTCAAATTCTGTACATACCGTATGGACAAAAAATACAAGCAATGTTTCAGCCCCTGGAACTCCGGGTTCAACCCTGAGGTCCTTTGTCTGGAACTTTGCCTGTGCTTGTTATGCTTTGCAACAAATGTGCAATTATTGCTTGGGTGGAATCTCCACTCTGTGGGAGGTTTAGTGACAATACACTCTCCACATACTGTATATCAATTTATCAAATATGGTTGCATTATGAACAGTGGTTTAGGAGAAGACTTTTTAAAAGTTTCTTCATTATTCATAGTAGTAAAATCTTGGTCCCCATAACACCCCTATATATGACCCCATTGATTTGAACGAACCTGTGAATCATACATGCAAGCCAGAAAATAAGTAGACTGTCATCTACAAAATGAGGTCACCAAGGGTGAATTTTGGTGATGCTACCCTGCACAGCAGGGTAGCATCACCACACCTACTAATCGGTCTCACGCCGCGACGTGCAATTCGACGCTGTGGTGTTCTGTTCGGGCGCTGTGACATGTTTTTTAGCTCAACTTTGGCGCAGCCAAATTTGAGCTTATGCCATGGCTCGTCGTCCGTCTGGCCGTCTGTCCGTCAACAATTGGATACGACTCGGGCTAGAGGCCGTATTTATGAACCGATCTTTACGAAACATCTTGGGTACCTTTGCTATGACTGTGGGACGAGAACGAGTGTTTTTTTGGGTGCGGTCCGAAATTCAGGATGGCTGCCAGCCGCCATTTTGTACCGACGATGCAGAAATCTGGGGGTTTTTTTGTACAGAACTTCCATATGAAAGCTCTGATTTGAATAATTTTTTGTATGAATGTTTAGTACCATGGGATACATCACATATAATACGGGTTTTTTTTCTCGTGCGTAAATTATGTAAATTATACTAACTTTGATGTTTTTTGGTGTTACTTTCAGCACTGTAAATGCAAATGCCAATACGGCTCGGGCTAGAGGCCGTATTTATGAACCGATCTTTACGAAACTCCTTGGGTACCTTTGTTATCACCGTGGGACGAGAACGAGTGTTTTGGGGTTCGGTCCGAAATTCAAGATGGCCGATGGCAGCCATTTTGTACAAAATTTGGTGCAATCAGATTTTTGCACAGAACTTCCATATGAAAGCGCTGATTTGAATAATTTTTTGTGTGAATGTTTAGTACCATGGGATACATCACATATAATACGGGTTTTTTCTCGTGCAGAAATTATGCAAATTAGATAAACTTTGATTTTTTCAGTGCTACTTACACACAGTAAGTACACATGTCGATACGGCTCGGGCTAGAGTCTGTATTTATGAACCGATCTTCACGAAACTTCTTGGGTACCTTTGTTGTCACCTTGGGACAAGAACGAGTGTTTCTGGGTGCGGTCCAAATTTCAAGCTGGCTGCCAGTGGCCATTTTGTACCGAAATTAGGTCTAATCAGTTTTTTGTACACAACTTCTATACAGCTCAGGCTAGAGGCCGTATTTATGAACCGATCTTTACGAAACTTCCTGGATACCTTTGTTATCTCCATGGGATGAGAACGAGTGTTTTGGGGTGTGGTTCGAAATTCAAGATGGCCACCAGCAGCCATTTTGTACCAAAATTAGTGCAATCAGTCTTTTGTACAGAACTTCTGTATGAAAGTTCTGATTTGAATAAATTTTTGTATGAATGTTTAGTAACATGGAATACATCACATATAGTACGGGGGGGGGGGGGGGGGGGGGGGTTCGTGCAGAAATTATGCAAATTAGATGAACTTTGATTTATTCAGTGCTACTTATACACTGTAAGTGCACATGTCAATAGGGCTCGGGCTAGAGGCTGTATTTATGAACCCATCTTCACAAAACTTCTTTGTTATCACCTTGGGACGAGAACGGGTGTTTCTGGGTGCGGTCCAAAATTCAAGATGGCTGCCAGTGGCCATTTTGTACCGAAATTAGGTCCAATCAGTTTTATGTCACAACTTCTACACAGCTCATATTTGTGAACTGATCTTCACGAAACTTCTTGGGTACCTTTGTTTTCACCTTGGGACAGGAATGAGTGTGTTTTGGGGTGCCTTTGTTATCACTGTGCTATGAGAACAAATATTTGGGGGTTCAGTCAGACCCACTCTGGGACTCAAAGATTTTTTTTCTAGTTTAGCATCTGACTGTCACCACCTTTACAATACTTTACCTATACATTTGTTACAGGCAAACGGTCAGAATTTATGTACAGACCGTTACAATACTTTATATGTACCTTTGTTATCAAGTCATTACCTAGATGTTTGTCATTGCTGTGTCACATACTATACATGTACATGTCTTTGTCTTGACAAGTTGAGCTGCGGTGTCATTGACACTTTCATTTTATGTTAAAAGTCATCGCTGCGGCTGATTTTATAAATTTTCATTCAAATGGAGAGGTAAGAAACACAGCTTTTTACTTCATCAGTTAGACTAAAAATAAATGTTTACCTTCAGTTTCATTAGTTGGTTCGTTCGTCGGTATCATCTACTTTGTTCTGTCATTGGAAACACACACGTTTTCACTCACAAATCCACTGTTCCGATTGGCTACGAGTCGGGCCTTTTCGCATTTGACGATTTTCCTTTTGTTGGACTTGCTGATGATGTGCAGGGATCGCTGACCCATTGTGTGTGTGTGGGTTTGGGGGGGGGGAGGGGCTCATCGCAACACGTCAAAGGGGACAGCACGAGAGGGGCCCTCTCGCGTTATCCCCATTCGGCGTCCGTCATTGTGAAGGAGCCCCACTACCACCCCCCTTCTAAACGCCCGAAAAAGAGAGAGGGCTATCTTTCATTGGTGGGAGTTCGGATGGCTTCGGGGGAGGAAAGGAAAATTGAATGTTTAAGCTTATAAGTTGCAATTTACGTGACATGCCCCCCTCTCCCACAATTTCTACTCAGCCGCCCCCCCCCCCCCCCAAACTAAGAATCCTGGCTTAGCCACTGCGTTCAAATGGTTATCAGACATCAGCAGCCCTCAGATGGATCTACCTATCAGGTAGGTTTGATAAAGTAAGCTATTCTGTTTATTCAAACTAGTATGGACTGGAGAATTTTGTCAATTTAAATTCATTAATTTGAAGTATACCGGTACTAAGCAATCCGTTACCCTATGCTTTGCAAAAAATAGAGACTCCCCCCCCCCCCCCTCCCCTCCCTCCTGGCTTAGAGGCCCATGGACTGATGTGCAGACGCAAAAGGAAAGGTTATACCCACAACCCTGCCTCGTGGATGTGGGTACCGGGCTTTCCGCGGAGGAATTTAGAGAAAACTTGATGCCTCGAGAGCGATTTTGAGCGCGATAGGGTTTTTTTTACAATGTTTTTTCGGACCCACATAATTTCATTCCAAGACGCTTTGAATAAGATTATGTGTGCTCGAAAAAGGCTTGAAGAAAAACAATTCGTCTTGATTTGCCTGCACGGCCGATTACAT